>JAUKUD010000005.1:3600000-4200000 GCA_030549215.1 Schizothecium vesticola | reverse complement strand
AATCCATCTGATAGTAGAAGATGGGCAGGAGCTTCAGCACTCACGGACAAGTTTCTCCAACCATTTCTTCAATGGGGTGACGTATGGAGGAGCCAGCCACGCCGGGCCATGTCCGCTTTCTGTAACACCATCTCATTAGTAGGAACATTCGAAATTCAAG
Organism: Schizothecium vesticola; assembly: GCA_030549215.1. Classification (NCBI taxonomy): domain Eukaryota; kingdom Fungi; phylum Ascomycota; class Sordariomycetes; order Sordariales; family Schizotheciaceae; genus Schizothecium; species Schizothecium vesticola. The sequence goes on along the minus strand of JAUKUD010000005.1, from coordinate 4,199,840 downwards.
AGAGACGCGTGGAAGTCTCACCGCGGATAACCCAGTTGACCTTGATGCCCTTTATGCCAAAAGCATAGACGGCATCCCATGCGGACTTGGTGCCGCCAAAGACTGTGACAGACTTGGCCGAATCCAAGATGCTTGCATTTGGAAGAAAGTCCCGTGTGTGGAAAAGGGGCGCTCCGAACTTCTCTTGACCATCAATGTGCGGCAGAAATGGTTCAGAGGTGATGCCGGTGGCGAAGATGAGCTTCTTGGTCGCAATCTTGGTCTCGGCCGAGTCCGTCTGGACGGTCAGCACCCATCCACCTTCTGGGCCGTCTTGGTGCTCGGCAACGAGGACCTTGGACCGGTATCGGATTTTGTCAAAGACATCAAACTTTTCGGCATACTTGGTGAGATAGTCATGCATCACAGCACCGGTCATGTGCTCTCCTGGCTGGACACCAAAGGTCTTGCTGTCCATGGGGAAGTCGGGGAACTCATAGGTGCCCAGCATGTTGTTGGTCCTCAGACCGGGATACAGCCGCTCTTTGGCCCATGTTCCACCCAGGCTGGAGTTGATCTCCAGGATAAGCAGCTTCTTGTCTGGGTGCAGTTGATGGTAGCCCTTTGCTGTTGCCAAGCCAAAGATGCCTATTCGTGATGGTGGTCAGCACCCTATATGCGAGGATCCTACACAGTACGTGCTGTCGATCAAGGTTTCATGACATACCAGCACCAACAACAACCAGGTCCAACCTCTCCATGCTTTCTGTGTTTCCGGGTTCCTGGTGAGGTGTGGTTGCCTATCGACACGGCTGCGTTTTCTTATCCAGAGGATTCTCGGGACCTCCCGCGACCTTTTCAGTGATCAAGGTCGAGTGTAAGCCAAGAGTTCGGGAGTGGTGGATACTAGGAGTCTAGATTGAGACCTTGCCTCAATTTCTTGGTCAAAAGATAGAGGGCTGTCTGTGAGGATTGATTGCGCGAGCAAGAAAAAGTGACGGCGGCACCAAGGGATGATGAGAGGAATGGAAGTGGTGTGGGAAAGAGACGGGATGGCTGGCAGGGAAGCGATGGAGACGCCAAGGTGGGACGCGATCCTCCACACTGCGTGTCTGCCCCTGAGCTCTGATGCGGGCGAGGCCCGGCGGGATGCTGTTGCAGGGTTGATCAGTGAACAATCATTGCATCGCTGTCTCGCCATGCAGCGCTGTGCCTCGACTGTGCATATTTGTCTGACTTGAGGTTGCATTTCTGGTTGTTGTGGGTCGGAGGATTAATCGCCCTTATCACCCGATTCAGACAAATTCCACCCCGACGTGTCCTTCAGGGCTGCCCACCACTTCTGAGGTGTAATTCCGGGACCTGGAAATGAACGCTGCGTGCTTCGCGCTCCGTGCAGAGTATAATACAGATACTAGGCAGAAAGGGACCTGCATATCCGTACAAGTTATCCATACATACTCCGCATCGGTTGTCAAGGAGAAAACTCACTCCGCCTACGAATAAACGCGCTTTGCTGCGCGTAGTCGGCCTCATCTTGAGGCGGCCTTCATGGTGATCGGCTGCCAGCGCCACCTCTTACCAGTTAAGCGATCCATATCTCGGCCCGGAATGTGGGGTGTCTTCTCAAGGTGGAAATCTAAACGGTGATCATTGCCGCCGGTGCCCCGATTGTCGGACGTCAAGTTCAGTCGTCAGACTTGTGATTGTCGTGATGCTGACCGTGATAAGCTGAATGAGAAGTACTTAGCGCTGACACGGAGCAAGGATCTGATAGATCACATATCAATTTTGCACATGGAAATGCAAATAGGAGTTGATGTTTGCCTCGGCGCAAAGAATGGGAAAAAGAAAGAACAATTGGATGCATAACATGGGAACGCATTGCCACTAGTCAACTCTACCTATCGGCGAGCTTATCTGATGCCCACGACGCGATGCCCTCTTGGGTCTTTGCCCCCATTGCCCATTTCATTGCCCCATTGCCTTCCTCCAGCACCCTCCAGAATCGATATCTGCACCATTTCTTCCAAACGAAATTTCTGGTGCGATGTAAAATGCAACAAGGGCTTGGGGCGGGACACAAAGTAAATTCTCCTTTGGGCGACGGGATGGACACCTTCGCGGATTTTCCCTAACTACTTACTGACCGGTCACCGAGGATGTAACGTCGCGTAAATATGGTCGATCAGCGTACGACGATGGGAAAACCCTCCTCCGCACTGGGATTGCCTTCGATGCTGTGCTTGCTGCTTGTTGATGCCGGGTCTCCGTCAATTGGCAATGCTGCGGGTGGCTTATGCAACAAGGACCCAGCAACAAGGACCCAGCAACAAGGGGGGAGATGCGATAACCGTTGGTGATAAACAAACTCGTGGGCATGTCCCCTCTTCTTCCTTTCTTCTCCAAACCTGACGAGTGACGGCTGGCTCTCAGGAGCCGACCCATGGTTGTACACTTTCTGGATCGGGAGTGGAAGAAGCAAGAAGCGGTCGTTGCAGCCCTCAACCTGCTCAGTCGCATCGCCATGGCGTAATCGGGCCGCCCTCTCAACATGGCCAGGTTCCGGACCGCGAAACACGTGGGCGACCATTCATGTCCGACACCAAAGACTCCTGAGTCTTAACAAAAGAAAGCTGCCGCGCAAGGTCGCATTCGCTGGGTCGCTGCGGAGCCGGCGCACCGGCTCCGATAGGGCATTCGCTTTTGTCTGCCGCCCCCCTGGAACGACAACCCGTCCGCAACCTCGTCTGCAATCGCCATTCGTACCGGTTCGCCCGCACGAATGGGGGCGCCGCGCTTCTTCACTGCAGATCTCCTTCACACCATCGACGACCCGGGCCCCACGTCCTTAGAGTCCACCAATGACATAGGTGTCGGAACCTTAGCTCCCCTCTGCAGAACTGGAGAAAAGCCATCTTTCTCGCAGATCTGGAGCACTTGTCCGGGTTCTCAGCCACATGTGCCATCAAAAAGAAACGGTGCCGTTCCAGCGGGAGTGTGAAAAGGTGGGATACTGCTTCCTCCCCACGTTTGTTGATACGCTGTACCTGCAAGTGACTTCTTGCCGTCCTTGATGGACCCGGCACGCCTGGCCAGCATGGTTCCTGGCAGTGGGGTCCTCAGAAAGATGATGGGGCAGCCAGGGTCCTGTGAAGATCACCGTCCCCCCGAGCATCCCAGCAACGCGTCCGGCTGTCCATCCAATGTTCTCGACCTCGACGTCTCCCCCTGGATCTGGATGCCGGTTTCTTTTTCTCTTCACTCCTTCTTCTGGCTTGAAACCGATACCGCTGCTCGGCACTGGAAGGCATGTCTCCGGCACTTGGACGTTGGAACCCGTCTGACAGTCTCGCCAACCTCTCCACTCCGCTAATAAGTGGTGGGCTGGACTCTCCTCCACTTTCTCTCGAAGCCCACGTTCCCTCCCACCATCCACCTCGACATCAATCAGAATGGGGGCCTTTGTAACCGAAGCATTTGCTCTCTTGGGTGTTGGACTTCTCTTCATCGGCCTTCGATCCTATGTCCGCATAAGTACCGTGGGATGGAAGGGGCTCCAGGCCGATGACTACCTGATGTGGTTTGCTGCGGTATGCTTCTGGTTCTTTGGCTCGCTGCCCGGTACCTTGCTGACTGGCTGCGAAGATCCTCTACTCTGGAGAGACTGCGCTTGCGTATAGTGTGGGAGCGTATTGGAGAGGACTGGCCAACAATGGAATGACGGACGAGCAACGACTTTTACTCGATCCCAACAGCGAGGAGTTCATGCTGCGGTATGTTGGGCCCGCTGCTGCGCGAGATCGATGGATTTGAGACTGATGGACATCCCAGCGTCAACGGCTCCAAGACACAGGTTGCCGGCTGGTCAACTTATACCCTGCTCCTATGGGTTGTCAAGGCTGCCATGTGCACGTTCTACCTTCGCCTCACGGTATGCGCCCTCCTAGGCTCCGCCGATGCCACCCACTAACATGGACACCAGGATGGACTCGAGTTCAAGACGCGGATCTACGTCGGGTTCGGTCTCATCTTCTCGACATGGGTTGCCGTGTTCCTGTCCATAATGTTCAGTTGCATCCCCTTCCACAAGAACTGGCAAATCTACCCAGACCCAGGCAGTATGTGGTTCAAGCATCCCACCATGACCACGACCCACCGCTAACCTCTTCGTCGCATCTAGACTTCTGCCAGCCCGCCATCTCCAAGATCGACATTTTTGTCACCGTTGTCCTAAACGTCATAACCGACCTTTACCTCATGAGCATCCCGATCCCCATGCTCTGGCGTGCCTCTCTCCCCCCGGCCAAAAAGGGCGGCCTCATCCTGCTATTCTCTGGCGGTCTCTTCGTCACCATGGCCGGAATCCTCCGCTGCGTCCTCATCATCACCGACCCCATCAACGGCGCGCAGCAGGCCGGCTCCTGGGCCGTCCGCGAAACCTTTGTGGCCGTCGTCACCTCCAACATGCCCATGGTCTTCCCGCTTGTGATTCGCTGGGGCAGGCCGCTCATCGGCACCTTCCGCTCCATCTCGTCGACGGGCAACAAGAACTCCAAGCTCTCGCGCAGCGGCGACCCCCACTCGGGCGCCTTCAAGCTCGAGGACAAGAACCCCCGCCGGGGCATGGGGCCGCGGAGCGTCAACCCCATCACCGAATTCACCATGTCGGGGAGTGAGGAACGCATCGTCGACCCCAGCAGCAAGGAGGTCAACGTGCTTCACACGCGGGAGACACGGTCGTCGTCGGAGGCGGACCTTGAGACTGGCCGCGGCAACAACCGTCAAGTCATCATGAAGCAGACGACGTTGCAAGTGACGGAGTCACGAAAGAGCAGGAGCGATTTCGACGGGGGGGGGGACGACGGCGGGATTGGAGACTATTACTTGGTCCAGCAGGGGCGCAAGAGCGGCGACGTTCATGGAGGGCGCCATGATGCCGGCGCCTCGTCGAGGAAGGGAAAGCGGTCGAGCATGAATTTTAGCGCCCCGAGGAAAATCTAACACATACGCCACGATTTCGGTGGGAAGGGGGGTGGGGGGGGGGGGGGGGTGTATCTGTGAGATATGGAGGGTGGGTTTCTGGCTTTGTGTTATGGGATAAACGAGCGATGAGTTAGAAGCAAAGAAGGATACCCGGCAATGGTGTCTGGGCGTACATGTTTTGGTTATGTTTAAGGTTGTATACCACAAGGAGGACGGCGGACGGGTGTTTGATTTGGTGTCTTGGACTGAAAATGATTACGGCTTGTAGTACAATTGAATTAGTACAATTGAATTTACATACATATCTTCCATCTTGATCTTGACTTGAATTTTTCTCCCAATTTCCAAGGCGTCAATCCCGCCGCTATGATGGAGCAACCGTCCACTTCCATGCCTGAACTGATCATTTTTTTGAATCCAGACCACAGCGCCCTCATCAAGCAAAATGGATCATGGCTCAATCCCATAATTGAACCCAGTCCTCTCTACAAATCCACAAACACATGGTATCATCATACTGGTACATCCAAATCGCTAAATCCAAAAAAAAAAAAGAAACACCCATCACCCTCCCCACGCACCCACCCCACCGACAGCTCCCATCACACCCCTCCAGGCCCAGATGGCCTATAATACCCACCCCCCTGTCCCCCTTGGGCCCCCTCCTGTGACGCCCCTGCCCCCGCAGGCAACTCAAACCTCTGATTCTGACTCGGCAGCTCATGCCTCCCATTCCCATAGTCTGGCACCGCTGTCGTCGCCGGCGCCACCCCAAGCTGATACGGCGACTCCTTGTCACCCCATCCCTGATGACCGTGCGGGCCGACCGCATAGGCCTGTCCCGGCGGCACCCCACTTCCCGCAACCTCCACCGCCCCAGCCCCAGCCCCGGCCCCGGCCATCCTACTCCGCCGCCTCCCAACAAAGTACGCCAGCGCGACCCCCAGCGCGAGCGCCACCAGCCCGCCGACGACCGCGCCCGCGATGGTGCCGGCGGGAGTCCCGGTCGACGTATTAGACGGGAGGCCGGGGCCGCTCGCGCCTGTGGGCGCTGCGCCGCCGCCGCCGGTTGGCGTGCTCGTGCTGCTGCTGCTGTCGAGGGGGCGCTGCGCGGCGGCGGCGACGATGTTGTAGCCGTTGACCGGAGAGCCGAAGACGGTCTCGGGGGCGGCGGTGACGACGGTGGAGGAGGGGATGTAGGCGAGGACGTTGGTGGTGGTGGAGGAGATGACGGTGGGAGTGAAGGTGACGGAGATGAAGGAGAGGGTGGAGCCGATGGGGAGTATGGATGTGCTGCGCGGGGGGTTAGTGGGTTAGTGGATTGATTAGAGTAGGAGGGGGGCGTACCATTGTGCAGCGCTTCGTTGGTTTGGGGGGAGGAGCGCGTTGAGGGTGTATTTCCTGGCAGCGGGGGGTCAGTTTCAGTCTCATGAGGGGAGGCGGTAACGCAACGTACGGTGGACAGCAGTAGGTGTAGTCTGTCCGCGACGCGCTATTGGACTCGATGAGGGTGCTGAAGACGGCCGTGTAGGATTCGGGGCAGACAAAGGTCGGGCCCAGCGCGGTGGAGGGCGTCGCGGTGGAGGCTTGGAAGTGCCACGATTGTTGCTGCGTCGGATAGCACGACTCGCCCCCCTCTACGCCTGCGATCCCGCTGAGAATTCGGGGGTAGACGGGGTCCCAGGCCAGGATGGAGCCTTTGCTGACCTGCCGGTGGATGTGCTTGTCGCATCTGGCGGACATAGGCCATGGTGTCGGGACGGGGAAGAAGAGGACGGGGGTGGCGCCGATGGTCCCTACCGTCGGGTCTGTTGCCGCAGCCGTCGCCATGTTTGTTGATGTCGGGCTGTCGATCTTGGAGGTGGTGGATGTGCCTGGTGGGAAAACGATGCGAGATCCTCTGGTGTAGTAGGTAGTTTGGAGAAAGCTTTGGTTGCTTTCAGAGTTTCGCTGCTGGCTGCAATTGTGAGACAGGAAAATTTCCGAGTTGCACAAGGAGGTCGTCGACCTGGGGCCGTCTCGGCCTGCACGTTGGACGGTTGACGGAGCAGGCAGCAACCGGACCTTACAAGGTTGCAGAAACCGATCTCGCTTGATGTTGTGTTCCGAGGGGGGCTGCCGCATTGGGCCGTCGAAGCGCCAACAAGGGGCATGCTCAGCCCTCTAGCGGATTCACAGGACGCCACAGTTGGGGATTTGCTTCGTTCAGAACCCGCGCTGATTTACACATCACGATGTTGAATGCCGAATTGAAATTCTCACGACTCAAAATCGCCGTATCGGAGTGACAAGAGGCGACACATACCTCGAAGCAACCCCCATCTGGCGCCCAGCTGCGTACGGATGCTCTGTGTATGTAGTCGCGACTGACCGAAATATGTCAATGCGGATGGCAAGGAAGAACGCCTCGCTGTACCTTTCGAATTGAACTCGTGGTCGCCCAAATTGGAGTTGACGCAGCTGTTTGCGGACAAAAGACCCCTGCAGCACCTCAGGGTTAGGGTAATAGGGGAGATCTTTTTTTAACTTGAGATCAGAGAAAGTGCACCGAGAATCAATTCTGCTCCTCTAGGGCATATCTAAAGATCATAACCGGACAACAGGGAGTTCCGACATGTGCACCTTTGCGGACCCGTATGGTATCAACCGATACCTCCCCGACTCTCTGACACATGTCCTGTTTTCCGGAACGGCCCCTGGTGTCGCCTCCAGGTATAACGCCCATTCGATCTCGCATCCTCGCGCTGTCATGTAGCTTGGAGGTGCCCCGTACTCGAAAATGGGAGACGGCAGCTCGCTGCCGCCGTCATGGTACTCGAGCGTGCTGGGATCGATGGCGATGTTCCACGCCGTCGTATTGTAGATGTAGTAGTCCCGGGCCTGCGGGAACGGAATGTCGGCGATTCCCGCCCCGTGTGCATCATTGTACGCGTGTGGGTTGGAGCTGGTGTTGGCCTGGCCCACGTCGAGCGCGTACAAAAGGCTGCCGTAGTAGACAGCGACGGTGTTGTTGGCGCGGGGCTCGGTACGTATTCTAGCACCGAGGGTATAGGTGAGAGTGGTGCTTCCAGACGGAACACGGACATGGTGCATGCCGGTTACGGGGTCCGGCTGAAGGAAGGCAGGTGTTGAGTCGCCAAAGGTCAGCGAAGAGGTCTCGGAGACGTGCCACGACGGCACGCGGAGGTACAAGTCCAGCCCACGAGAAGAGGTGATGGTGTAGCGGAGGGTATGGTCGAATGGATATGCTGTGTCGCATTCGATGGTGGCGAGACTGGTCTTCACCTTGGACGGGCTGAGGAGGACGTGAGCAAGCCCCGTATCGTCGACGAGACCCCAGCTATGCGTCACAAATTTGGGATATCCCTGTGGATGGTTGACCGTGCAGCATGGGTATTGGGGTTCCAAGCCAAACGTGGTAGCGGCGCCTCTGTGGGCGGTGGTGAAGAGAAACGGGCCATCAGGGTGGACATGGTCTTTGTTGTTCATGACAGCCCACGGACCATTTGGCTGATCCAGGTATTGATGAGACCACATATCGCCCGTCATCATGACTGGCATGGCATTGTAGATGACCAACTCGGCCCGGTCCGCGTAGTAGTTGGTGCCGAGCGTGTGGTACAGGTACGCGAGGGAGTAGCCCGTCTCCACTGCTGTGCAGAGCTCGCTGCCCATGTGCGGGGCAAGGTCGCGTTCGATCTCGTCGCCGAGGATGGTACCGGAGGGGGCACCGTGGTGTTGAAAGGTCAATTCGACGGCCGTCATGGAAGAAGTGACGAGCGAATCGTTGTGGTTGAAGCGCCGAATGACGGCCGACGCTTTGAGACCTGGACATTGTCAGTATCAAGCTCACCTGCCGGGTAAAATGCAAATTACCTTGCCCAACGTTGACTCCGTGGAGGAAGGGATAGGCCGGGTTCTTGGTCGTTGGATCCTTCACCACCTCTTGGAACACGCCTGGTCGATACCACTCGTCCCACTTGTACTGGCTCTGATCGTAAAACAAGTTCATATTGTCCCAGAGCAGGGGATCTTGATCCGAGGGGTGGTTGTCCAGCAGCCACTGGATGGAGATGATCATGTCGTGGACACGCGTCTGGCCCCAGAAGCATTTGAAGCCGGGCGCGCAAACGGCGTGGCCCTGGCTGTCGTTGCGCAGCATGACGTTGGTGAGGTCCATGAACTTGCGCAGCGCGTCAATGACGGGCTTCTCCCACGTCGAATTGGCCTCGGCAAGCTGCGTCAGGCCGAAGAAGAAAGGGGCTCGCGCCCAAAAGTTTCGCTCCGACGGGATCTCGGGGCCGATCCAACCGTCTTTGGTTTGCAGGTCGAGAACGATACCGGCGGCGGAGTGGACTTGGTCCTTCAGTCGCGCATCGTCGAGGAGGTAGGCCAGCGGGGCCAGACCGTTGAACCAGTAGGGGAGTGCCTCGTTCAGGGGACTGTAGTCGGTGCCTCCTGTTCCCGGTGCCTGGAGCCACCGGGATTCGTTGACGAACTTGTAAAAGTCGTACTGGTGGCCGGCAAGACCAAGGGCCATCTCAAACGACAAGTCAGCCAATCCGTCTCGGGCGCCGCCGTCATCCAAGGCTCACCGTCTGCATCTCTCCCAGAATCCATCCCGACGGCAAGATGGCCCCCACCGGCAGAGGAGCAAAGGCCCATGGCAGGACTGTCAAAGGTCAGCTCGCCGCTTCTTCGGTCACCACGATGCATCGGTCTGGAGAAACACTCACGCGTAGGTTGCTGCGCCCACGCTACCAGGGAGACGTAGAGCGCCGTGAGAGCGGCGGCGGCGAAGAAGGCCACCATGGCGTCGATGAAGTAGCCTCTTTTCCTTCTCCCTGGCGGCACGCCGACCGTCGTCGGCGAGAGCGGATTGCGGACGAGCATCTTGACGCGACGCAGTCCGCGCGACGTTCCTACCTCTGCAAAAGCGCGTAGCACCAATGTCGCATCGATGACATGGACGCCTGCCTCGCTGTTGAAGGCCACGGAAGATTGTTGATGGCAGCAACGACGGTGGACATGGCGGAACAACAAAGAATGCGAGGCCACTTGTGCCTTGTGACTTGACCTGTCGATGTGCTGTTTGCTGGGGACTTTCCAGCGAGTCGGAACGCTGATCAGTGCCGGTTTGCGGGGCTGGTGGCTGCTGACCTCCTTGCCCAGCCCCCGCCCCCGTCGCTGTGTGCCCCCATGCTCTCCTTACAGTGCCCCCAGGTCAAGCCTCCGCCGTCGTTTGTTGCCTGGGTGCTGAGAGATTCTGTTTCTTCTCGAAAGATGGATGTGAGATGATTTACACTTTCCTTTCTGGTAACCAGAGCCATGGAACATTTAAACAGGTTGGTGTGTTAGGCACAGTCAGTGAGTTTGACGTCCATTGCAAGCTCTCTGTCATCCCAGGGTCAGGGCTGCGAATGCATCCTTTATCTGAGATCTGATTTCGAGGCACCGCAAGGAGGATGCGCGAGGAACAGGAATACGAAGATTTTTATACAAGAAGGTATATGCTGATAGTTTAGAGTTCCCACATGCCACCAAATTATGAGCCTTGCCCTTTTGGCGCATGACCGCCCTCACCCCAGAACTCACCATTCCCCGGTGCTTCGTGTGTCACATGAGGAGCCTCCATCTCATGAACCATCATCTTGGGCGGCACTTCGACGGGCCTGTCTCCTCCATCAACCTCCGCAAATCCCTGGTACCCTCTTGCCCACTCCTCCTTTGGCTCCTCCTGCCCCGGTACCATCGTTATTCCTTCCCCCCCTCTCTTCGTCTTCCACCAATACCATCCGCCAACACAAGCTGCAACAACAAATGCCAAAACGCCCATGACCACCCCCACTGTTGCTCCTACCCCCAGACCATTCCCATTCCCATTCCCATTCTGTTCAGCCAAGAACTCCTCATTCGCTGCCAATACCGTCCATCTCTTCATCCAACTGCTCTCCCATTCCTCGATCGGATTCGATTCGAGACCTTCCCGGCCTGCAGGTCTCTCCACCAACACACTCTGTTCCATATCGGGCCCGGGGGCCTGCGCGAGATACGTCAAGTTCCGCTCGTAGTCCACCCCTAAAAACGCAGCCTGCAGGAAGGCCCGCCCGAGCATCCAAAATCCATACGCCGAGTCGAGAGGCCGACAGGGAAAGTACTGCGTCGGCGTCGCCACGAGTGGCGCCTCGAGGGTGAGATTTAGCAGGTGGAAGGGAACCTTGATGGTGATGTTTGTGGCCGTGCGGTCCGCAAACACAAAGGCGAGATACGACGGCGAGTTGATGATGCGTCCATAGGCCGCCGACGATGTGTCCCAGAGGAACAGATTCAGCTCGGGAGAGAAGGTGACGGGCAGGTGGGCGGCGGCTGCCTCGCAGGTCCCCGGGGGAAGGTACATGTATGGCGCCGCGGGGTTGACCATGATCACGGCGGAACCGGGCTTGCCGCCAACGCGCTTGGTGATCTCGTCTGCGCGAAAGTTGTCCCCAACGCCACGCCAGACGCTGGTAGAAGAGTGCTCGGTCGTTTCAGATATTGGCGGTGAAAAGGGAGAGCCGCCGATATGGGTGCCGAGGAGCACATCGAGGAGCAAGAGGAGCGGCGCCGACTCTGTGGTATCGTATCGAAACACGCCTACGGGACCAAGGGCGCGGTTGCGCTCGTGGCCGCCCAGGACAAGAGAGCCGCGCTGCTTGAAGGGAACGCTGCCAATGTGCAGACCGAAAGATAGCGAGGCGATATCTCCACGAGATTTGAGATCTGACAGGATGCCCGCAGGGACCGCGAGTGAACCGAGGCGTTTGTCGGCTGAGGGCCCGAGGCCGAGAATCCCCACCCGGGCAGAGTAGGTGGAATTGTTGGCGAAGTTGACCGGCCAGGTTTCGACCGCAACAATGGTTGTGTTGACTTGCGAGTGCTGGCCATTGACCTTTTGGATGATATCGACAGTGTCAACAACGCCAAAGCCAGAGGGCTCATCGCCAACAAAGATTGAAGAAAACCAGTCGTCAGAACTGGCCATGCTGACGTTGCTTCGAAGGGCGGTAGAGGAATTGGCTATGCTCCCTGCTCCCCCGGGGAGCTGCGTCAAGGCCATGGTGGTTCCTCCACCACTGGGCCACATCGGCCTGGACTCCCCGCTACTCCCAACACCGACATAGATTGCTTGCCACGGCCCGTCGGGACCAAAGACAGCATTGGCATCGTCGGGATCCCCAGAACTGTCTGTCGTCCAGAGGACTTGAAATGTCCCAGCGGCTTGAGCTGCCGCGGCAAGAAACAAAGGGACGAGAGGCCGCATCTTACTGGACGTTGGAGCGGGTTTGCGAATGGACAATCACCGTCTGCCAGGTTTGTGACATGCCGGTGACGAGAGATGAGTTGGATTGTTGACCGGAGAGAAAAGAATGAAATTCAATCCTGACAATGGGAAGAGGGGGGGGGGGGGGTCTTGCGTCGCAGCGCGCCTCCGCCTGAAACTTCCCGTCGTGTCAAGGGGCAGGGGCGGCTGGCAAGATGTTGAAACCGGGTTTTGACCACATGAACTTCTAGGCTACAGTATTTTTATTCGCCAACTACGCACGGACTAACAGGGGGTATTATAGACTGAAGAGGCACTGCAAGCAGCAGAAGGTGTTACTTGGAATATCCAGCGCCGCGAAAAAAAGTTAAGACATGAGTTCTTCACTTGCCACCAACTTGCGAGCGACAATGCTGCTGAAAATCGAAGCTCTACTACGTCAAATATCGAAAGGCATCTTTGCCATCAGGAGTCGAGGAGGCTGAGTATCTCCATGTGCATCCCATTTCCCTCACTTGCGTTTCCCTGCGTTAATTAAATTCCAAGTGAGTAACCAGTTACTAGTACAGTCCAATACAATACTGGTTTGTTTGTTTGCGCGAGACCTCCCGCCAAGCAAGCGAGGACCGATTATCTCCTGACAAGGCCTAGTTGGCACAATCATGGGCCTCCTGTTCCGATTTCAGGGCCTCCATCAACCTTAAATGATCTTGGCTCGTATCCCCCATGTATTGCGCTAACAAACAAACCAGGGCTAGATTGTGCCAACTTGATAGTACCCATGACATTAAATTCTATACCCAGAATCCTCACACATACCACCCCCCTCATCTCTTCATCCAATTCATAAATTATCACAACCACCGCCTCCTTACTCCCCCCTAGCCTTACACCCCCCCGCCCCCCCGACCCTCGCACACCCCTCGGGACACGCCGCGGCCGGGTCAAACTGCCACGCAAAGTATGGGTCCGTCTCCTCCGTCAGCACCTCGGCTAGCAACCGCACCGGCTTGCCGAGGTCGTAACTCTGCGCGACCACCTCGGCCGACCCGATGCGGATCTGGCCCCATCCCTTCTCGATGAGCGTGTCGATGCTCGTGCCGTAGACGTACTCGCGGAAGCCCGCCCAGCGGATCGCCGCCGCGCACATGGGGCAGCTCTCGCCGTTGGTGTAGATTGTTAGGTCGGCAAAGGCGGCGAGCGCGGCCAAGGGGGTGAGCTTGTATGGCCCGTTGGGGTCCGCCAGGATGGCGGAGCAGTTGTTGATGGCGACCATTTCGCCTGTGGGCGGGGTTAGCTTCCGGGAGAGGTGGCCGGTTCGGGGAGATACGTACCATGGTGGGTTGGGTTGCCGGTGGCGCTGTTGGCGTTGGCTCCGGAGCAGACAACGGTGCCGAGGCCGGCGCTGGCAGTGTGGTTGACGATGACGGCGCCAAAGGCGGCAAAGGGACAGGGGGCGTTTAGCGCGAGGTTGGCCTGTCGCATCCAGTGGGCACGCGTGGAGAAGGGGACGCCATTGATGCTTAGCTTGGGGTCACCGATGGGGAATTGCTTGGTTGATCGCTCTTCGATGTGGTGGTGGGGGTGCGCGCTAGTGAGGCCGAGGAGGCTGGTCGCCAGGACCGCCAGGAATGCGAGCTTGGTCATGGTTGCGTGTGGGGATGAAGAGGGGATACAGAAAGGAGAATAAACCATGTTGAGAGTAGGTAGCCACGAGAGTCGCTTTATACGCCGCCCCCGAACATGGCCGGCGTGGTTCGGGAGTCGGGCGAGGATGGTGTCCGGGAATGCTTGGCGGGCGGTGATCGACACCATCGGGTCGTTCCCCGCAGCGTTCTCCACCACCGAGATAAAGCTGTGATATTCTCCGGCTTGGAGGATTACACAACATTCTATGGAAGGTGGGAACTCATTTAGAAATGGAAGAAGGGTGTACTTCAGACTTCCCCCTCCCCCGTCCCATTTCTCATCGGTTTGCTTCATTTCCTCCCAAAATTTCCCATGAAATCTCGCATCTTCAAATATCTCAATGCCCTTTGCGAGACTCAAACAACTCGATCTTGAATCTCGCTGCTAGTAATCTACTCCACTCCCCTGACCGTATCCCCGGATCTAAACAAAACACTAACCCCTTTTCGGTGAACGCCAAGCACGTTAATCCAGAACTCCACCGCATATCGACGTATCATGCCATTGGGCTTTATCTCTCGCTGCTGCTTGACAACATGTGGTGTGACTGGGAAGCTATCTAAGCTCATGAAAGTACGCTGAGACATCACGTTGAATTAGTGCCAAGATCCAGTCTAGCCTGATAGTTGTGGGTATCCTAATCGCGCTCCTAATTATACACACCGCCAACTAATACCGCCCAGCCTGGCGCTGATTATCCAACCACCCCGACACCATCGTCTGCGAGTCGTTCGTCGGCGGCTTCCTCCTTCGGTTGCACGAACGTCGAATCCAACAAGTACCTAAACCTATGATGAGAAGAACCACCGCCCCCCCGGCAACGATGCCACCGATGGCCGCGGAGCTGATGCCCGATGATGACGAACCCCCGCCGCTGTTCCCTGCGTTGCTGTTTCCCGTGCTGCCGGTCCCACCCGAACCAGTGATGCCGGGGATGACGGGGTTCAGCGAGAGTCCTGCGCGCCGTTAGCAGGTCTTCACGATGCCTCAAAAAGCTTCATACGCACCATTATTCCCACTCCCCCCATTAGACCCGTCCTCCACATTGCCAGCAGCATTCGTCGCCGTGAGCAACGCGATCCGCGTTGATATCTTTGGCCCACAGGACCACGAGAGGTACGTGCTGGCGGGAAGGGGGAACTGGGAGGACTTGAGGACGTGCGTGACGCAAGCCGTAGGGCTTATCAGTTGGCAGAGACGTGTCAGTTTCAAGCATCATTTCATGTCCTCAAATCAAGGCGAGACTCACCACGACAGGATTTTGGAATAAATGTCACACCCGGCACCAAAATCTATCCCCCCTACCAAGCATCGATTGTTGACGGGATCGACGCATGCTTCATGGTAGCCCGCGTCACACTCGACCTGGTTGCAGCAGCCAAACTCTCCCCAGGTGCTGCCCACGGTGCAGCTAAATCCCGGCCTGCATGTCATTGGTGACGCTGGGCGTGGAATTCTGGTGAGACAGGGCTCAGAGGTAGGGATGTGTTCGTGCTGTGGAGTTGATCAACTCACCTGTATCGCCGCTGATGTATCCGCAGGTCGGGCCATTTTGTCGTTTGAGGAGGAGCTCAAATCTCTCTTGGCTCGGCGCCGTTGTGATCTGGGCAGGAGGGGATGTGGCTGAGCTTTTTGTGGCATCAGCATCTCTCGATGATTGCAGTCGTGTTTCCATTGGGGGGGGCGAGAATGTTGGTGAATTGCGAACTCGATCGACCAGACGGCGGGAGCATGAAAGTTAGTGTTTGGCGGAAAATCACGCGTACAGGTAGATTCGAGCTGGACGTGTAGTAGGAAGAAAGGAGCTGAGAAAGCCCAAACGCCAGGGGAGTGTGCTCAGGCTCTCAGGGTATTTCCATGTGACACAACCTCGCTCCTCATTCGACGCCTGATGGTTTTATGTAGGGTTCATGTGCGTCGTGGCGTTCCTAAGCTGAAAAGGGGGCAAGCGCTCTCGATTCGAATGTCTTGAACACTCTCCAAATACGGCTCATGATTGGTAGCCTTGCGGTGTCGACTCAGGGGCAGCTCCTATCCGGTTCGGGCGAATGCCGAAACGCCGAGAAGGGCTCCCAACCGGCGGGGGGAGTCTCGGCATATATTTGCGGTCGTGGTGAGGCTCCTCCTGGGCATGCTTCCTGGGAAACCACCAGCCACGGCGGACCTTGAATCGACGACACTTACAATGCCACCCAGTCCATCATCGGGGTCGGAAAAGACCGATGCCCCACGAACACTTAAGCTCCTCTGCATCGATGGCGGCGGCGTGCGGGGCTTGTCGTCGCTCTACATCCTCCAAGAGCTCATGAAGCAAGTCGCCATCGACCCCAGCCACCCACCCAAGCCATGCCACTGGTTCAACATGATCGGGGGCACCAGCACCGGCGGGCTGATTGCCATCATGCTGGGCCGGCTGCAAATGTCTGTCAAGGACTGCATCGACGTTTATACTCGCATGATGGGGAGCATCTTCACCAAGAGCCGTCCCGTTTTCAACAAGATGCCCTTCAGTTTCAGGTCCAACATCAGGGCTCGGTTCAGCACCGCAGAGCTGGAGCGGGCGGTCAAGGAGATCATCGCCGAAGCCGGATACGAAGGCGGCCTGCTGAGAGACCCCGGGTGCGAGCGCGAGAGCATGTGCAAGGTGTAAGTCGTGCGGCGAGCTGGTGCCGTCGTGCGGCGAGCCGGTGCCCTCGTCCGGGAACCGCTGTGCTAACCCCGAGGTAGATTCGTTTGCGCGACCGAGTACGAAACAGCCGACATCCACATCTTTTCCAACTACAACCGCCGTGGTTCCGCTTTTGACGACATCTACGAAGGCGCTCTGATCTGGGAGGCCTGCCGCGCCACGTCCGCTGCCTCGACGTTCTTCGATCCCGTCACCATCGGCGCGGATCCGAAAGTCGGCAGGGTCGGGATGGTCTTCCTCGACGGCGCCACCAAGGCCAACAACCCCGTCACAAAACTCTGGGAGGAGGCCGCTGCCGTGTTTGGCGATGACTTTGAGCAGCGTCTGCAGCTGGCCCTCTCGATCGGCACCGGGGTGCCCCAGCTGCGCGCCTTTGGCAGCGACTTCCTCAGCGTTGCCAAGACCATGGTCAAGCTCGCCACCGAGACCGAGGATACCAACAGCGCCTTCGAGCGGGCGCACAAGGTCCTCGTCAAGAACGATCGCTTCTTCCGCTTCAACGTTTATGTCGGTCTTGCGGATATCGGCCTGGAACGGGCGGGCGAGCAGGCACGGATACGCGCCGCGACGCACAAGTATCTCGAGTTGATGGATGTTCAGCGGCGTCTCCTCGCATTTAAAAATCGAGCCGTCGTAGGAGGCAAGTTCAGCGGCCGGAGGGATTGATGCCGAGTTTTGTGAGTCCTGAAGCGAGTGAACATCGAGCTAACGCGAAGCAGAACTCGCCGAACCGACCGTCGTTCTCCTTCCACTCCCCTTGACAGGAAGCCCAGCATCAGGCAATGCATCGAGCCTCGGATACTTTCTCAAGCTTGATTCGTCCTCGGCATACGTCAACCGCAGCCCCAAGCACAAGAAGAGCTACTGGGCACGGATGACTCAAAGATCCTGGAAGGTGTATGAACAATGCTTCGTCGAGTTAGCTGGCGACAGCAACACACACAGCGTGATCCTGTGTAAGTTCATCTACTCCGCTGGATTAGCTGATCCAAAATACAAGAGGAAAAGCCGGCTGAGCCTTCCACAGTCGAACAATTCCACTGGTACCTCGCCAAATTCTCGGGCAACTTTCCGTCCATCACTGCCGAACTGATCTGTACGTGGCCCGCCTTTTTGGATTTTCACCCCCTCCCCACTAATGGATTGGGCGAAAGGGGAAATATGGTGTCGACTTCGCAGCGTGGGCAATCCAGACGTGGCTCCAGCCCTGTCCAAGCCGCTGGCAATGGCCGCGCTGTGCATGGCGCATCTCGAGGGCATTGTTGATCCCCACACCAAGCCAACACTCGAGGAAGTGCGATTCCGCGGTGGCCCAAAGAGGCTGGGTGACAATCGACTCAAGTACCTACGGTTGTTTGACCACTGGGTTGACTGTGCGTGTGGTTGCGGAGCTAGATGGAACTTTGTGAGTGATCCGCCCGATGCGTTGAGGGACGATGCAAGGGCAAATGGCAGCAACTGCATTGCCGTCGGTGGAGGGGCGAAGGGAAAGGGACTTTCGAGAATGTTTGGGAATAAGACGGATGACTCGGGGCTGGCTTTGACAGCTGTTCAGCAGCGGAATTTGCGGGCGTGGTTTGCGTCGGATCTGGCTGGGTGAAAATAATCGAGGTCGAGGGACCTCATCTCAGGCCCAGGATTGACCCCCGATATCCCTCCAGAAAGGCATCATCAAGTAAACGACGAAAGATTGCTCAAGGTGTGACAAAGTGCTCGTGCAAGATTTACGCAACGGGGTATGAACATCGCTCGCTTCTATGACTCCGACTCGGGCGCAAAGACAAACTCTTCCAGCTCCTTGTAGGCCTCCTCCAGATCCTGCAACGGGTGTTAGCTTCCCGGCCTCCACGACGCCATACCCGAGACCTCTTACCCTGTTGACGATAATACGGTCGTGCACCCCGGGCGTCCGGGCGTACGCGAGCTCCTTTTGCGCCTGTGTCAACCGCTTCTGGATCGACTCCTCGCTGTCGGTAGCGCGCCCGCGCAGGCGACGCTCGAGCTCCTCCTCCGACGGCGGCGCGATGAAGACGTAGCGCGCCGGGAACTCGGTGGCCTTGATCTGCTTCACTCCCTCCATCTCAATGTCCAGCACCACGACCTTGCCCTTGGCGGTTTGCTCCTCGATCGTCGCCTTGCTCGTGCCGTAGTGGTTGCCGCCGAACTGGGCGCTGCAAGCGGGGTCAGTGAGCGAGGGATCTTTGGGAGTGGGCAGGAGGAGGGGTCTTACCTCTCGACAAACCCGTCGTTGGCTTTCAGGTCGAGAAACTCGTCCTTGGTGACAAAGTGGTAGTGCACGCCATGCTCCTCGCCGGCGCGGGGGCCCCGGGTCGTGTGCGAGACGGAAAGCGTAAAGGTGTCGGGGTGGCGGTCGAACAGCAGGCCGTAGAGGGTGCCCTTCCCGACGCCCGACGGGCCGGAGATGACGACGGGCTTCCGCTGCGGGCGGAGGGCGGGCATTCTGGAGATGAGGCTGGCGGAGCGGGAAAAGACACGGAGGAGTGAGGTTGACGGTCGCATCTTTCGCGCTCATGCCCGCCGCCTAAAAAATAAAGCGGGGAGTCAGGTACCTACAGACGCGCTGTTCGGTTGGCGGTGCATGACGGAAGATGCCGCCCCACAGCGGGGGCTCAGGGGACAGGAACAGTCGGTGAAATGCCCGGCCCCTAACCCTCCAAATTGGCGGCTATTTTCCCTGCTGTCAGTCTTCATCCCAATATTATTGACCGAACAACTATCCATAAATGAAGTGCACTCACTCGGCGCTGCTTTGCCCCTCGCCTTCCTTCTCCTTGTCTAGTAGGTAGGCGCCTGTGTTGGATCCTACGGAATCGCCGCTGTCCGCCCAGACGTGCCGACATCAACACACAGACATGCCCGACCGCATCGATGACCCCGTCCCGTCCGTGCCGGCGAGCCTCGCCTGAAAACCAAGTACCCCATCAGGCCCAATTTGGACATCATCCATATACTCCAGCCCTGGTTTGTTTGTTAGCGCGAGACATGGGAGATATAAGCCAAGGCCATCTAGCGGTTGATGGAGGCCCTGCTATTGGAACAGGAGGCCCATGATTGTGCCAACTAGGCCTTACCAGGAGAGAATCGGTCCTCGCTTGCTTGGCAAGAGGTCTCGCGCAAACAAACAAACCAGTATTGGATTGTAGGTCCTCTTGGTTTCAACATTCTCGAAACGAACACTGATCGCATACTTATTCATACTTATTTTTCGAACTACCAGGAAGATACCGCTGTCATTTGAAGAAGATTTGCAAGCCATTTCACGATCTTCGAAAAGAGCATCCAGTACTGATTTTAGGGCTCAAGTACGCAGTGGCGCTCTGCATGCCGCTATTGTTTCGTTGACAAACGCCAAAGCTTGGTATCCCTGCTACGGATTTTGGCTTTGGTCGCGCCTTTGGTCGTCTACGAATCAACTCGCGGCAGTTAGGCGCCCCCGAGAGTCGGCCTCGAAAACAACCTCCCCAGACGATGATTTTGAACAACGTCAATAGGCCAGAGCTGCTACCTTCTCCGCCCCGGTCTGCCGACGGGTCGCCAAGGGAGCGGTTGATCAAGACAAACATAGAATCGAGGCTTATTAGAATGCTTCGGACCGTCCCGTCTCGTGGTCGAGTAACACTGACCTTGCTTGGCAGACAGAAATGGGCGCAGGCTGAGATTTGTTCAGGGGGCCTGCAGCTGGTTCCATGCGTTCGAAGTTTCGATAAAGAAATCAGCTCCCTCTGCCTTGCCAACGTTTTCCCACTTGTTGGTTTTTCTTCTTCGTAAGGGTGGATGGGCTTCTAAAGTCCTCCACTGATCCAAGAATCACTTGAGCTCTAGATACCCTGGCTATCGAGCTAGACACCTAACTTTGAAAATATGGGGAGGCTGTGGAGCTCTCTTGTCACCGCCCGTAAGTCAACTCTGCCATTCTTGACCTCTTGACAGGTTTCTGGGCAATATGACTCCGAATTTCTATCCCTATCATGGTAACAACTGACACCGACAGTGAGCATCGTTTGTACCTTCGTCTTCCTTCTCGGAGGCATCTCACCAGCAACAAAAGACCTTGCCCTCTACCGAGTCAACGTCACCCTCCTAGCAGACGGACTCGTCAAGCTCTCCCCCAACAACACGCGCGGGCTGGCCGACCTCCGCCACCCCGAGCTGCCAACGTACTGGTACTGGGGAGCCTCGGGGATCTGCGACGTCACCCCGAAGAGCGCAACGCGATGCCGACGTTCATTCCCCGCCACCCAAAACATCGTCAAGGTGGTGGAAGAATCTCTGAGGAACACCCTCAGTAGCGATCAGGAGGACGTCATTAGGGATTTTGTGGCGTCCTGGGACGTCATGGTGAACAGCATCCCTTCTGAACTGCTCGTCGACAAGCAAGCTACCTACGCCGCCAAGAGCAAGGCCAGCGTTGCGCTCGCCATCCTCAGTCTGGTGTTTAGCTTTGTGCTCCTCGTCGTGTTCCTTACCCTTGGTGACGATGATGGCTACGGCCCGCTTATCGCCCTTTCGGTTGGTAATGCCACGATTGCCATGGGGGGCGGGGTGCTTGCTACGCTGTCCATGAATGACGGCGTACACGGGGTGGTGGACACTGGAGAGCATGGGGTGCGGGAATCATCTTGCTGTTTGTTGGTGCGGCCTTGTCAATCCTGTGGGCGCTGGGGCTGTGGACCTGTGGGCCGTCGAGGCCGAAAGAGTCTTCCAATCCTAGAAGAGTGGAACAGGAGTCGAGCAAGCCTGCTCCCTTTAGGAATGACCACGAGTTGTCGTCGAGCGAACGCTGGAATAGGGGTGATGATGAGAACGATGACCGGTTCAAGAGGCTGAGCAAGCATGGAATTGGGTTTCTGGGGGAAAACCAGGTGAGAGCCTCTGCCCGCCCTATCGGCATTCGAATTATTGCTGACGTGTTTCCGCAGGTATATGAGTGGTTGTGCAGGAGCGTTAACGACTTCAGTCCAAACCAGTGGACGAGCAGTCTCCGAGAACGAGCTGGCCTTCCCTCCTTCGGGGAGAATGAGAGGGACTACTCCGACTTTGAGTACCACGACCGGCTAGGCCTCATGCGCACAGCACTATTTGCTGCTGGTGCGCGTGGGTTGCCCACCCGGCCCGGTATCAAATACCATCTCGAGGTCAAGACGACGCTGGGCGACCTCACCACGCGGTTCTTCATCAGCAAGTTTCAAAGAGACCTGGTAAGTTGTGTCATGTCCTGAGAGGTGGTGATATCTCGAAGCTAACCAACGTTCCATGACAGATTGACGACTACCATGCCGATTCCAATCACGTATATATCATCATCCGCATCTTCCATGCGAACAGTGTTCGAGGGCCGCAGCAAGTGTTTCTCGTGGATCCTTTTGTTTTGCTGCGGGATGGGACGCTTGAAGTAGTGAAGGAAGAGAACGGGGGCATTTGGGTCGAGGTGGCGTCCGAGTCGGATTATCCTAGGCTCGCTGCAAGGTTGTGACAAAAGAGTGGTGTTCATGGCGATACTCTGTACAGAGTCAACGTTTGCTGCGGGAAAGGCATAAAGGCATGGGTAAAGGGCTGAGAAATAGACGACGGATTTCAGCGGTATTTGGCAGAGTATCCAACGCATGTAAAGTTTGAATTTCGATGGAAGCGGGAGCAACCATTGCATCACGGGGTCAAGTTTTTTTTTACAAATTAACCTGGAAAGCTTAACGCGTTTGTCACCCAGATATTGGAGCAGTTTCCTATACCGAGATAGCCCAGTGGCTCACGTCTTGGGTTTGGATGCGAGTAGAAGCCTGGAGCCAAGTGGCCGCAGCCATCAAGTGATGGTGGCTCCGTGGTGGGAAACATGAATGTTTCCGGTCCGAGGTGGCGTCTTGGGGGCATGGACAAGGTGTCGTGGGAGACTTAGTTTGCGAAGTATACGTTTGGGGGACAAGATGACAGGTCGAGCTGCGTCCACTGGTCAACTGACGGGACAGAACTAGGTTCCAGTATGATTGGAACTAAAACCGAAGTCGACCACCAAGGCTCAGCGGGCGCGGACTCGACAATTCGATGATGCGTAGTCTAGGCTCCTGTTTGGGGTTAAGATGGTCGAGTGGCGGTCGAATCGGTGGCTTTTCTTCAGTGCCAGTCCGCTGAGGCTCAATTATAGGGCTGTAAGGGCTGGGGGAAGAAGCATCCACCATCGCATCCTACGTTCGCATTCGGATTGCTTCGCCCCGGCGCCGAACCCGGGCCACGACAATCCTCGGCTCTTAGCGTGACCCACCCAATCAGGAGCCAGGCTGACACTTTTAACCCTTACCTGCCACAATGGCACCCCATCCTCGCTATCCTCCTTTTCCCAGGACTCCAGCTTAGGCAACCGCCACAAGGACGACCTCGCACCTCGGCGACTGGACTTGGTCACCGGAATCCCAACGTCCCAAAAACACCTGCCACGCACACGACACACCTCGAACGATATAAAGCCATGAAGACGGAACGTAGAGACTCCTGGTCCTCGGGCCGCATCGAACCAAGCAGTCTTCCTCAGTCACCTCGGATCAAGCAATCGGACTCTCCCCCACCAGTCATCAAGACCAGAGACTCACCCGCACCCTCCTCCACCATGTCAGGCAAGAACACCAGCTCGTCGTCGGACAACAAGGACTGGAACTCCCTCCTCAAGCACTCGTCGGCCCTCGGCATCCTCAAGCCCGGCATCGTCTTCAACTCGTCGTACGGCTCGAGCAGCACGTCCTCGAGCTCGACGCGCTACACGAGCTCGTACACGGGCGGCACGTCGCAGGGCGGCAGCAGCTCGTCGATATGGTCTTCTAGCAACGTTGGTCTTCCCTCTCCTGTCCCGCATGTAAAGTAGGAAGCGCGCCTTGCTAACAGACGATGCAGCCGTCGGGCTCTGGCTCGGGCACCAGTGGCAGCCGTTCTTGATTTCTTGGCGGGGGACGCAGCGCTCAATCTCTTTGCATTTTTTTATTTGAATCATCATCAGCATTTGGCATCATGCAATTTACAGCGTTGGCCAGACCAGGCGCAGGCGGCCATGGAGTTATACTTGGATCTCATCACTAGTGGCAGTACGAACCTAGGGACTGGATCCCAGCAGGGAAGCGATCAGGGCAGGGTACCCAGCCCGCTCCGGCGGCACACACTCGTTTAGGAATCGTTCTAGTCAAATCATAGCTCATTCATCCTTACCTAATTCCGTTCCCCCTTTGATGCGTCGCCCTAGTGTGGCGACTTGGGCGCGCGCGTGCGTCAAGCCTCGATGCCAGTGATTCCTCATGACCTGTGCCATGACTCGTCCCGCCGCCACCAGAGAAGCACGAGCCGGGAAACAGGGCGGGGTTGCTGCTCTCCGGCCCCCAACATCCAGGGCGGAGAAGATGTCGCGCCGCGTTTACATTGTCAATGCTAAGCGACCCCTCCCTTTCTTCCGTCGAGAGCCCAGTACGGGGTTCGTTTCCCCAATATCTGACCCGGTATCCGTTTCCGCATCCGGGAGGTGGTTTATGGCTTTGCACTTTGATTTGTTCCATATAGAATGCAGTAGATAGGTACTTGTAGCCGACGCAGCTTGGAACCAACATGAAGATCACGGGTCTACGAAACACGAATACCATCACGTGCTTATTCCGAGAACTGCACCACACGTGCCATGCCTGTGCGCCTCGTCGGGGCAGGAGCGAGGCTGATTGACATCAAGCCACGCGGCGTATGTGGGAAGGCGATCCCGGACACTGGGATTGGATGGGACATGTGTGGGATGAGGAACGAGGCATCAATGACGACGACCGCGCTAGGGCTGGGGATGGCATCCAGTGGGGGCACGGGGCTCGGTCCGTCACTGTCGTGGCGGGTAGCGGCCTGCCCGATGAGAGGTATCCTACCGGGGGCTTGGGTTGGGATCGGGGTGTGTGTGTGTGTTTGTGGGTGTATGTGTGTGTGTGTGTGTGTATGTGTGTGCCAGGTACCGGAGCGCGGGGAGACATCGGACAGGCAGTCCTACACTACGAGGATGCGCCGTGCAGGTGCCGGGCCGGGACCAGCGGCGAGGGATGATGCGAGGGGCGGTCGCGTGGCTGGTGGCGTCTGAAACTGCGTGTTTAAGGGGTGGTGGGTGGTTCCCCGG
Source organism: Schizothecium vesticola (assembly GCA_030549215.1). Lineage (NCBI taxonomy): Eukaryota > Fungi > Ascomycota > Sordariomycetes > Sordariales > Schizotheciaceae > Schizothecium > Schizothecium vesticola. The sequence goes on along the minus strand of JAUKUD010000005.1, from coordinate 4,175,054 downwards.
GACTCGTTTCGCCTCTGCGCGCCCATCGGGGGGGCCAGGTGGAGAGGCGCGAGACGACGCGTTGCCGGGCTTCGCGCAGCGCACGGGTTCACACAATGCCGGAAGGGAGTTTTGGAAGGACATACGACGCCCACCAGGGCGGGGTGCGCGGAAAGGCGGCAGACACTGGAAGGATTCGTGGAAAGGGCATGTTGTGCTGTTTTTTATCCGAGGTTGCTGCGTGCTAAGTCCGAGAGGATGATGCGAGGTGCGATGAGGTGTGGTTGAGGTTCTTGGCAAGGGGTCGGCTATGGCGCCTGTTTTGCCTGCCGAGGATGCCCAGCCGCGCTTGTTTTGTAATGGTCCGGCGGTGCAGTGATTCATCCTGGGATATTCTGGTGTGGGTTTGGTGGGTATGTTTAGGTAGCCGCCATTGAATCTTGGAAGCCTTGGTTTGGGAAGATTCCTAACAATTGGGTGGTAGGATGCGAGCACGTAGGCGGCAAGATATGTTGGGGTCAGAGTCGCGCGGCTAGCTGAAGGATGGGCACCATCGGGCTCCTGGGTCAGGGGAGTCGGGGAGGCAGATCTCAGATCGGCGAGTTGGTGGGGTGGGGACCGACCCAGATGGTGTCGCGTAGAAAATCATTTGGCGGCGATACAGCAGGGACTTGAGTTGCTCGACCAGCCAATGTCTTCCAGATCCCGCCCGGACGCTCCGGTAATTGTAATTGTCTAGGCATGCTCCGTGACTCGTCGTTGTGCGCAGCTCTTGGTTGGAGGATTGTGACATATCGAGAAGGATTCAGTGGGGTTTCTGCAGTTCTTGGCGTAGTTCCAGCAGGTGTAAGTGACTGGACGGCGGGGCCCGAGAAATGGCGGGGCGCACAGAGATCCGATCCCAAGTCGGAAACTGAACTCCTGGACGATCACGATGGCTCAATCGGTAGGGCACAGACGGCGAGCCCCGAGATTATTCTCAGTCTGGTGACAGACCTCGCAGGTCGACAGAAATGGGTTCAGAAATGAACTCTGGTAGGGAATCAAGTAAGACGGGTCATGCAAGGCATATCCCGTCCTTCAAGTTCGATCAATTGGTAAGCATACGTCGGACGGAGGATATGCCGATTCAAGGTGAGCTTCCGGCGGGAAAACAAGGTTCTTGTGGCACGGCACCCGTTGGTATTTGCATTTCGTCCGTGGCGTGGTCGGATGTCGTGGTTGTCGTCGACTTTGCCACAAGAGACGGCCCCCACTCAGCCCTACCAGGCGTGTCAAACTCGCCAGTTTCAAATGTGACCCACTGTCACCTTCACCTCGGACGGACGTCAACCCGCTGTTGCCTTGCACTGCCGCCCATCTCTTTGGCCTTTCTTAGGTTTCGACCCTAGGATATCACTCTTGGCCTTGAATCCAAGGATAATTGGTTCCCAGCCCGCGGTTGTGCCTCTTCCAGCATTGCAGTGACGTCGTCATCGTCAATCCCGCGTCCTCGCACTTGCGGGGAGAGGAAAAAATGCACCGCCATTTTCAAAAGTCTTTACGTCTTGTAGCACTGCATCCAGCATGTTTGTCATTGCACCACCGGACTCTCATGAATTCCATTGTATTTACACCGCCCTCGTGGGAACGTCAAGTGCGGGCTGATCCATGGCCCAGCAACCCGGGAGCGGGCACGTACCCCTCATGTCCATCACCCCATCATGTCCGCAAGCTCCGGTCGTTGTGGCGGAGCTATCTGATCGGGTCTGGCGTACGTGCATCCATCCCAGGTAGACCATTCCTGGAGGCCATTTTGGGAAGGACAGGGCATTTTCCTATTGGGTGAAAATGCAAACTCCATGATCTGTGTATGCTTGCGCAGGGAATACGGGGAATACCAACATCTGGCTCAAATCAGTGCCTAGTTATAGCGCCATTAATCATGGTGAATAATAGTAAGCATCGTGATCGCAGACCAACAAGCGCATAACGCAGCGGTTAAGAGGGACTTCACCTGGCCATGAAGCTCAAACACGGAGCAGGAAATGACAGCTCATTCGCGTTTGCCTTGGTATTTCTGGATACGTGCCTTCGCCGGTGTCTGTTCTCTCGGAGATGTTTCTGTTTTTGGGAACTCCATCTCCCGTGTGCTAAACAACAACCGTTGCATCACCCACGACACCACCTGCCTTGGTCATCACGCGCTAGGGAACGCTAGGGATTTTTGATTTTTATGCGTTTTTCAATTTGAAATATGCGAACTTGGTGCCTACGAAAGACAGCCAGATAGGAAAGTCATCATCAGTCATCAATCCTGCGCATGCACTCCCACACTCTAGGGCCCATCACACCCTCTCCGCGCCAGGAAACCCCGAAAATGGACAACTAGACAACAGGGAATACCGGCGTCCCATTGCCTACATTCAAGAAAACTTGGCGAGAGATTGGGAGACGAAACACCCCAGCACTCACACCCCTCTCGTCCCGTCAAACCCACCCAGAGAAATTTTGAAGTCACAGAGAAAAAAAAAGGAAATCCTTTAAACAACAGAGCTAGCTCAGCGGGTAGATGATGATGGTCAAATTGGTGTTTGTATGGCCACATGTCGTTCTGGCTCTCGGCCGTGATGAGTTGTTTGGTGGCGAAGGAGATGATCGGGTTGCCCGTACACCTTGAACTTCCCCCGGCAGTCTTCCTCGAGGCAGGGATACCACTTTGGGGGATTTTCTATGACGTCGAACCGGGCTTGGTCCGCGGAGTCAAGTCGGCCAATGTCGTTTCTATGCCTGGCGATCCGGATGTGTTTCTTGACATTGCTCGGATTAGGGAACCCTATGATGGCGTATTTGCACTCGGGGAACGGGCACTTGGCGGGCTTATTCACACGGTTTTCATCTCTCCTGTTTGGCGTAGAAGGTTGGAGTCAGCGGCTTGGTGCTAGTAGCTACACGCCATACAAAGTTCACAGGCGAAACAGAAGGTACTAGGTTTGGGGCTCTCACTTTGATATGCGCCCGGCCTTGGTTAGCCTTTGACGACCTTTCTTCCCTCCCAGTATTGTGTTCTTGGCTGGTAAAGGGATCGGTGGTGGATAGAAGGTTGCTGTACTGGTCTCCTGCAGGATCATGTCGCTTGGTTCAAGTGCTGGCAGTAACCCATTCATCCAGGGTTGATCTTGACCATTGCAATATTGCGAGAAAGACGTTGGATTTGGAAGTAGAAGGGGCATCGTCGTGATCTCGCCCACTTGTCCTGGTGGCCAGCGGTGTGCCAGGTCAGGCCCAGGGTAGTACAGGTCTGGCGGCGGGCAGAACATGTGATGGCCCTCCATCGGGGCCACAGGTGAGGACGCTTGAAGAGGGCCGGGCGTCGTCCACGGTGAAATTTGTTCCAGTGGGGATGTGGCCAAAGACGTGTGACTGCTGGTAGATGTAGGCGAGTACATTGATAGCCACTGGCCTGGGATCATGAATGATTCGACAAGAGCGGCACCCAGGGGAGTTGAAGGCCCAAGTCCTTGGAGAATATCGACGAGCGGAACGTCGGGGAAACATCCCAATGCTGTCTGGGCGAGAATCTCTTCGAATGGAAGGATGCTGGCACTCTCGAGAGCAGGACACAAGAACGGAGATGGGTCGAAAGAGGTTTGAGTGGGAAGTATTACATCTGGTAATTCGGCGCCATCCGTGTCAACACCATCCATGTCGATGGCAGCGCTCATGTCGTCGTAGAGCATCTCGGGCCACATAAAGCCTTCAGGAGCGAGGTAGTTGTGCGAACCCATCCTGAGGAAGTCGCTGGGGTCAATATAGGTAGATTTAGGTCCCCGAAGGGGAAAACGTTGCGCGATGGGGGTTGTGTTAGTGTGGAGCTGGGCTTTCGCTGGTTTCAAGGTATTGGGAAAGTTTAATGACATTTCCGGGTCGGCCAATCTGTTGACGTAACAACAGCCTGTTAGCTCTTGAAAGTGTACTTAGCAGTAAAGAAAATGTGGCACAACTCACCTTGTCTGTGAAAAAAACAAGCAGATATTCCGTCACCATCTTCCTCCGTAAGACGACCGTGACCAGGCCAATATCCACCACGCACCACAAGACGCTTGTTCGGCCGACAGCCATCTCCTGGACCAGTTGCAAACGAATGCAACTGCTGGCCACATCGACGAAGAACTGAGGCGTCCGAGTTGCCCATCGGAGCAGGGATTTCGTCGCCAATCAGGAACCTTTATGGCAACCTCCGCTGTACTTCTGGGCAACCCAGACAATTGTCTTGTCGATGGATGTAATAGCCAAACGTCGGTGGTGCGTGGTGGATATTTGCCAAGTTCTGGTGTGACGTCTAAGGAACCACGAAAGTTAGATTTGCGGCTTGCAATCTTGAGTTGGGCCAACAGACTTCTCTATCTTGAATGTCGGAGGAAGGCCGGAGCAGTCGGCAGAAAACACGCGTTTCCAACGGCAGGGAATGGTTCTTGACGCTTTTTCGGGCGAGCCTTTCCGTGGTTTCCGTCGACTTGCTCTGTTGTGTTGCCGAGGGCGAGTTGAGACTCGAGGATTGTGCAAAAGTCGTCTCAACCCGCCAAGCGTCAAGAACCATTCCCTGCCTTTGGAAACGCGTGTGTTGTGTTGCCGAGGGCGAGTTGAGACTTGAGGGTTGTGCAAAGGTCGTCTCAACCCGCCCAAAACCTAAATCCCCGAAGCGAAGAGAGACGCGGGAACCTTCAACCGTGAAAATACTCGCACAGGAACCTTTGGTTGTGAAAATACTTTGAGACTCGTTTCTTCTTGACACAGCTGCCGTCCGTTCTCTCGTGTGGTCGCAAGAGCCGGTCGCCCGTAGACTTTGCAACAATGCCAAGATGGAACGAGCCTCCGAGTCCTCTCACGGTTGAAGGTTCCCGCGTCTCTCTTTGCTTCTCCTAAATGCCGGGAGGGGGGGGGGGGGGGCGGAGTGGTTTTTTGGTTGTTGAGAAAAGTGATGATGGGAAGGAAGGAGGCAGGAACTCAACGGGGCATCTTGGGATTTAAGTGGGAGCAAACCCCCCTCACAGATACAACATGGAACCTCTGGGCTGCCATACAATGCAATTGGCTACAGGTATCTTTGGAGTCTTCCAACTTGGGACGTTCTATTGGACTTCCCCCCACCAAACCAGCAGTTTGCCCTCCTCCCCCCCCCCCCCCCCCCCCCCGAGCTTTTCGACAGTATTCTGCCCCGCCTTCATCTTTTGGGGATGAGGTTTCTGTCATCGGGCCCGACTTTCTGGGACCAATTGCTTTCTCTAACAAGTCCAATATCTACGCAGGTGTGGCTGCCACTGCTGGAGACTCGCTGGGCTGACCGGGCCACCTGCATCGTCGTGCATTGGGGACAACAAAACACTAGCGAATCGAGAGGGTTGAGTGGAAGAACCTGCAGGTCCAAACACCAATCCCATCTTCAGGCCGCCAGGCCATGGACAGGCAATTTTTCATGGCCAGGATTGGCCACTGGTGCATCTGCGATACACCGAAAACTGCAACAGCAAGTTCTGCCCCAAGACGCGCTTTTCCAACTTGCAACCAAGTCCCTACACATCTTGAAGTGACGAGATCAATTCGTGCTCACAGATGTTTGCAGCTTCGCTGATCACTGCAGTCGAGACGGGATGGACCGAAATGCGCCCAACCTTAATCCCAGGTACAACTCGACGGAGATTTCCCGGATTGGTGGACAAACCTCCATGCCGTATGCTCGAAGCCAGGAGGCACGCATTCCCATGTCGAGCCGCAACAGTCTCCCGAACGGGCGACCGCACAAAAGCTCCGCACAATCTGCCCTCTTCTCCCGGTAACCAGTAAATTGATGCGCGCTGGCTGAAACACGAATTCTTCCGGCCCTCACTAGTAGTGCCCACCATTCTCAACACCCGCCCCGGTACAATGCTGCAGCGAACATGCTATATCTACCCCGGATATCAGCCCCCAAATCCAGAGCCTCGGGACTGTAGAACCCCATCCGACCTTGTCCAACATGAAGTTCTCGTCCATCGCTGGCCTCTACGCCTTGGCCGGGCTCGTGGCCCCTGGCCAGGCCGAATCGCCAACGCCGGTGACGAAGGCCACCGTCTCGGACAAGGCCAACCTGGGGTTTGCAACCCAAAATGGCGGGTACGTGCCAGTGTCGCTTCGACGGGTCAAGACCGGAGAGATTGAACAACATGACTTACACGATGACAGGACCACGGGCGGTGCAGGCGGGACAGTCACCACAGTCTCGACCCTCGCCCAGTTTACTGCTGCTGTCGCTGAAAAGAACACGGCACCGATGATCGTATTCGTCCAGGGCATAATTAGCGGGAGCGCAAAGGTTCGGGTGGGGAGCAACAAGAGCATCCTTGGTCTCCCCGGTGCCGGTATTTACTTCCCCTGAACCGCCTAGCCCCCCGCCCCATCCCCCCACACTAAGCGAGCGCCACTGACAACAGCCCCCTCCCGCCAGGCTTCACCGGCATCGGCTTGCAGGTCAAGAAGCAGAAGAATGTCATCATCCGCAACATCAAGTCCTCGTCCGTCGTCGCCGCCAACGGCGACGCTTTGACCATCGACGTAAGCCAGCCCCCCCACCTCCACCACCCGGACCCTCCCTAACCCCACCCTCCCCCTTCCCAGCAAAGCACCAACGTCTGGGTCGACCACTGCGAGTTCCACTCCGCCAAAGGCACCGACAAGGACTTCTACGACGGCCTCCTCGACGTCACCCACGCCGCCGACTTCATCACCATCTCCCAGTCCGTCCCCCCCTTCCCCGTCCCCCCCCCCCTTCCCCGCCCCGCCTAACCCCCCTTTAGCACCTTCTTCCACGACCACTGGAAAACCTCCCTCGTCGGGCACTCCGACTCCAACGCCGCGCAGGACGTTGGCCGCCTCCGCGTGACCTACGCGCACAACCACTGGCGCAACGTCGGCTCGCGCGCGCCCTCGGTGCGCTTCGGCACCGCCCACGTCTACAACAGCTACTACCAAGACGTGTCGTCGGCCATCAACACGCGCATGGGCGCGCGGGTCGTCGTCGAGAGCAACGCCTTCCGCGGCGTCAAGGACGCCATCACGTCGGCCGACTCGGACGAGGTCGGCACCGCCGTGGCGCGCGACAACGACCTCGGCGGCGCCGTGAGCAAGGCGCCCGCCGGCGCGTTCGGCGTCGCCGCCGTCATCCCGTACCAGTACGCGCTGCTCGGGTCGGCGGCCGTGCCGGGGCGGGTGCCGGGGGAGGCGGGGGCCATCTTGACGTTTGCGCCGGTCGGAGGGAACGGGACGGGGACGGTGCCGCATCTCCGGAGGATGAAGACGGGTCGAGCGAGGTTGTGGTAGGGGTGGTGGGTGCGTACTGGGTTGCCGAGGGGGGTGAGATGTAGCTGCAGCGGTTTCTTCTGTACATTCTTCAGCTTGCATTGCAAGTATATATTTTAGGATTGACTGAAAACAATGTATACGCTCCTTAAACGCCCCTTGTGACCAGTTACTCGTACTCGTGTGTTGTAAATGCAACCATACATTCGCAGACAGCTGCAATGAGAATGTTGCCACCCATTCGCCCGTCTCGACTTCATCGCCACAGATGACAAAATTTCCATACTGCTGCACACTAGCAGTTGATTTTATGCCGAACGATTTACCAACAGCTCGTCGCCCGTCCAAGGCAGCGTGAAACCCAATTCGCTTTGCATGGCCCCTTATTAATCCCACCCACCCTTCGTCGGCGGGCGGAGCAAAGAAACAAGGGCCGCGCCTGGCATCAATCCCCGCATCGCTTAGACAGGGGCGTGGGTGAAGAGGTACGAGACAGACTCGCCTAGCAATGGTGTTAGCGGGAGAGAAGTTGGCAAGATGGGTTGGTCTGTACCGTTATGGGTGCGTCTGATGGCCTCGGCGATGGTCGGGCTGATATCGATCACACGGAGCTTGGGGCACTGCCGATTGTTAGCTCTGTTGAAGATTCGGTGAGAATCACGACCACGTACACGTTCGACCTTGTCGCCTAGCGGGACGGTGTTGGTGACGATCAAGGCTTCGAGGACGCTGCCGTTGAGCGTCTCGATGGCGTTTCCAGACAGGATACCGTGAGTGACCAGCGCAAGAACGGATTTGGCGCCATTCTCCTTCAGAACAGCCGCGGCTTTGACGAGGGTGCCTATTGCGATCCATCAGTACCACGGGCTGATTCCAGACTGAGTCGCAGCTGGTGTGGGACTCTACTTACCACAGGTGTCTGCCATGTCGTCTGGTGAGAGGTCAGTATCTTTCCTTGAACCTTGGCCTTCGCTTCGACAAGACTTACCAACCAAAATAGCCACCTTGTCCACAACACTGCCAACCAAGACCTATAGTTTTGTGAGCAGCTGACCAAAGCCTCTCGGCAAGATATCCGCACCATACGGCCGACAACGTTGGGCCGGGGGCGCTCCTTGTGGATCAGTGCGAATGCAGTGTTAAGGTGATCGGCAATCGACGTGGCGCTAAAGTCGAGGTTAGATGGGGATGCTCAGACAGGGCAAGGGCACAAACCGTTTCGCACCACCAGCATCCGGCGACACGATCACACACTCCTCGGGCCTAAAGTTCTCCCGGATGTGGCGAAGAAACGACGGTTCAGCGTAAAGGTTGTCAACTACAGACATAGATTAGCATAGAATGGCATTCTCATGAAACCAGTCTTCATACCGGGAACGCTGAAGAATCCTGCGTTCCTGTTAGCACATCCCTTTCTTGATCCCATGTAGCAAATAGCTCTCAAGACTCTCCCAACGGCAGCCTTAGAGTGACTGCATTGTAGGGGGTCAATGGCACCATACCTTGGATCTACAAGAGAAGGTTAGCCTCCTTTCGCCGATATCAATTTCATGGAGCGTACCTGGGAAGCATGGAGGTCGACCGTCACAATGTCTAGACCAGAAATCAGCCACATATGTCGGATTTCCGGGGGAAATCGAGCTCACGGTTTGCGCCGGCCGTCTGGAGCATGTTGGCAACAAGCCTTGCGCTAATAGGCGCTCGTGACTTTTGTGCCGTCAGCAAACCATTGTCGTTTGGTCGAGAGCTCGTGTGTTCGAACCTTGTCCTTCTTGTCCTGGCGGGCGTACGGGAAATTGGGGCTGCGCAAGTCAATACATGACGTTTGACGTCACGGGTGTCATTCGAACAGCGCTTACATGACTGCGGTGATCCTCCGAGCACTGTTGCGAATTGTCGTTAGCTGTTGGCTAGACAGTCAGAGCTTATTCTCCTCACCTTGCTGTCCGGCAGGCGCATATCATGATCAGCAGCTCCATAAGCCCCTCGTTGACGTCCCCTGTGGCGGTGGATTGGATGATGAAGACATCTTCGTCGCGGACCGATTCCCCGACGGTGAAGGACGTCTCTTGGTTCGAGTAGTTGAGGGAGATTGTGCGGGCGACATTGATACCAAGACTGGGAAACAGAGCATATCAGCCAGAGTACGTAGGCCCGCGGGGCGTTAGGCTCATCGCCAATCCTCGTTCTCTTCCATTGGTGCGGTACTTTGAGATATATCGGTTGGAGACGAGGGGGGGTGTGCGTGGCGTACCGCTTCGCGATGTTCTCGCTAAGTTCGGGGTGGCTCCGGCCACTGATCAGCTTGATCTCGTTCGCCATTTCGGCCGACATATTGGAGGAGGAGCCGAGAGAGACCTCGAGGGGGGGTCGCAGATGTAGGTGAGTAACCCGAGGGCGTCGTGTGTCGTGCGTGGTGCGGGAGACGGTGCACAAAGAGGGCGGGTGGTGTGGTGACCGGGTCGGTGTCACACTGTCGCAGCAGAATAGCCTATGGAGTGCGAGTGCAAGAAATGCTTCGAGTGAGGGCACACAGGTCAGCCTGTGGGCAACATGGGTGGGTTCAAGGGAGGCAACGAACTGCTCGCGGCTCTGGGGCTTGGGCAATGGGCACGGCACCTGGGGGTCGCTGAGGGACGCGTAGAAAAGTTGAAAGAAAAAATCTGTAGAGATGATCCAGCGTCATGGGTCTGCGGGTCGCCGATTGAGGAGTCCCCTGTAAGTGCACCGATACAGGCGTTGCAACAGAAAAGTACAAGATGCAGGAAACTCAGGGACGCGCTGCCCACCCATGGGCTTTCTCCACCACTTGACACAGTATCGGAAAGATTATATGACTTCTTTAAACTTTGAGCTTAATCCTCAGAGCTTAGTATGATGAGTTGGATTAAATGACTGACTAATTGAGGCGCATGGTAAAACAATCAACGCCATGCTGGTATTTTTTGTGTTGCAATGGTGTACAAGAACCCGACCCCGCCAGCGATGACCCCTCACACCACCACCCTTCTATCGATAAGGATCTATCTCCGTTTTCGGTGCAACATCACATGCCATGGCAATTGTGGTTCGAGATGCATCACATTTCAAACTTTAAGCTTCTTTCCAAGACCACAATTCAATTGACCAAACTCAAAAAAACTACACGAGATACGTTCCACGTAAAAGCGGTTGCCAAGCCCCAAGATTTCTACCACCTCGTCCAGGAGTCGCTCAATTCGTCGTCGTCCGCTGAAGCTTCCTCCTCCTCCTCCTCCTCCTCTTCCTCCTCTTCCCCCACCTCTTTCAACTCCATGATATAAGACAGGTGCTCATCCGGTGAATATTCTGCCAGCGCTACGTGCCCGAGAAGATACTTCCCGAAATCCGGGTCTGTGTCGGTCAGCTCACCAAACACGGTACCACTGTCATCCGTATACCGGTATCGTATCCTGCGCGGGAGGCACTCGACCTTGGCAGCAGGTTGAGCCGACTTGGACGGGCCGTTGCCATCCCGCATACTATCTTTCGGCCGCCTGTGCTCCATCTGCCGTGTCTTCATCAACCGCGCCTCCCGCCGAGCAAGCAACACCTTTTCTCGTTCCAAACCCTTGAGCCCAGCGCTCAGCAGGCCCCGACCCAGATCCGTTAGAGACCCAGCTGCCCACTTCTGTCCAAATGTGGCCTTCATTTCCCGAATCTTTGGGACCATGTGGTAGTCGATGGATCCCTCGCTGTCTGAATGGTCATTGAGGTTGGCGATATTGGCAGTCGGATTTTGGACGAGGCGAGATTCGCGGCGGCGCCTTTTCTTCTGAGGAGACGGGCCCTCGTCACTCTTGGGGAACTTTGACCACCAGGAGTTGGGTCCGCTGTTCTGCCGCTTGACTGCCCATGTCCCATCGCCCTTCAAGGCAATCTTCTCGGGCGACGGGAGGAACGGTGGGATCGACCGGCGTTACCACTTGTGGTCTGAGTTGGGATCGATGTCCGCCGCCTGGCGCCTCTCGCGCTGAATGCCCTCCCGTTTGGGATACGGCGTCGGCTTCGGGCGCGCCACGCCCGCCAGGGCCTTTTGCCTCGCCTCGAGCGCAAGAGCCTCCGGGCGATTCCGGGGCACTCTGCGGCTATTGAAGAGTGCCGGCGGCGGCGGGGCCCCAAAGCGGAAGGCCGTGGTCGTGTTGCTTCGCGAGCAGAGTCCAGCGGAGGAGTCTCGTGTCGCTGTTTGCTGAGCCGGGGCGCCGCTTCTGCCTTCTTGGGGGTCTGTAGTTCCCTTGCAGCTGCCCTGGTGATCCTTTGAGACGGTGAGGAGACCCGGGGGGTGGAGGTTCCAATGCGAGTGGCTGCGCGCGGGGGCGTACTAAATAATGCTACCTTTTTGTTGACCATCGTGACGTTGGGGGACGTGATCGCGGATGGACTTTGGAACAATAGGCAATGTGTGGTCAACTTGATGTGGATTTGATGGATGGGATTCATGTATAGAGGCTTTCTTAACTATTGCCGGGTGTTCTTTGTCCGGCATGGAGTCCATCATGAGGGAGCATGTCATTGGTCCAGCGGCTAGGTCTCCTGTTCTTTAACTTGGGCACGATCTGGTCGCCAGATGGGTTTACAGAAAGAAGTGGAGAGAGGTAGGGGGTTTTTTTTGGCTTGGAAATTGCTCAATTCAGGACCTAGGAGGGTGATGACAATCGCGACTGTTGAAGTGTCGGCCCGCTCTGGAGAAGAAAGGGGTAACAACAAAGAAGTGGTACATCCCTGCCCCCCTAGAAACATCCTAGACATCGCATCCATAGCGGTCGTTGACAACTCAAGGTGTGAAATATGACTTGCACGTTTCATTTGGGCCAAAAACCACCAGCTGGAGATACCTATCTATCATGCTCTCGGTTCCACTTTCTCGATCAGCAGTATCAACAGCACCACCCTCACGGCCCCCAAGAAAACACAACAATGGCCCGCCACTGGCCCCCTCAACCGCGACCGCAACCCAAACCCCCAGCCCCAACCCCCGACACCCTCATCGCCCTCATCTCCGCCTTCTTCACCCACGACCCCGCCTCCCCTCCCCCCGACACATACCAAAAACCTCCCCCCAACCCCTACGACAAGTACTCCAGCCCCTACGACACCCCCCCCAACCCCTACGACCGCTCTCTCTACCCCCCCTCCCACCCTAAATCCTACCAAACCAACGCGCACCACCACAACTCCGGCCTCACCACCCCCGCAACCCTCCTTCTCGCCCTCCTCCCCGCCCTCCTCCTCACCCGCCCTCTCCGCCAGGTAATATACTACTGGCTCCGCCGCCTCTGCTTCGCCTACCTTCCCCCTCCCCGCATCCCGCCCGCGCTGCGCTCGCCGTTCCAAGATGGTTACAGCAGTCCGTACTGGGTGATGCTGGGCCGCCTGGGCGAGGTCCGAAAGCCGGGGCGGTGGGACGCGGTTTTTGTTGCGGTGTTTTTCGGGAGTGTGGTGGGGGTGCGGTGGATGCCTGCGGAGGTGGGGGGGCGGGTTCTTGAGGTGGTGGGGATGGGGCTCGGGTTAGGGGTTTTGGGGGTAGTGGGGGGGTATTTGGTGAGGTTTGTGGTGGCGGTGGGGAGGGGGGTGGTGAGGGTTGCGCCTGGGGTGGTGAGGGGGGCGGGAAGGGGGCGGCGGATTTCCTGGGGAAGGGGGTGGGGTGGGTGTGGCGAAGGTTGGGGTGGGTGGTGCTAGGGTTTTTGGGGTGGGTGGTGGTAAGCAGGTTTCCGTATACGTGGAGGGAGGCGGTGGCAAAGGCGATGGTGATGGGGGTGAGGTTTTTGGTGTGGTTGGCGGATGGGCTAATGGATTGGGCGCCTAAGGAGGCAGTGGAGGGGGTGACGGTGTTGAGGGTGATTGAGGGGGTGGGGGGTGGGAGAGAGGCGTTTGACTATCGGGTGTAGGAACGGTGGCTGTTGGTATAGAATTTGTATTATCTGTATATTCACACAAGTGTTCTGCAAGAGCTCCAATGCCGTCGACACGACGATAATCTCAGACCCACAATGCACCCCTGTTAAAGGGGGTCAACGCCACCCCGCCGTGGTAGGTATCCGGGTCCAACTCCAGGCTTGCAAAACGCAAAACTCACGCACAAACGCCACCACGAATCACTTCTTCTTGCCTGCTGTCGTGATCCCATCCGTCCCCGTCTCGATAACCTGGTAGCCATCGGCGTTGCCATCACCACTTGCCGCCTGGGCATAGGCATCGTCGCTTCGATCACAGAGGATCTCCAGGTCGCGGCCACTCAAGATCTCCTTGTCACCAGAGAACTTGTAGACCTGACCGTCCTTCAAGAGCAGCGCCTTGAGCATGTCCGCGTCGAGGTCTTCGCGCGTGTCCATCTTCTGCCCCATCGTGCGGAATCCCCCCTTCTTGATGACCAGCTTCTCGAGCCTGCGCTTGGCGTCGGCGCTCATCAGGAGTTCCTCCTCGACGGTTCCCTTGGTTGCTAGCCGGTACACAACCACGGGCCGCGTCTGTCCAATGCGGTGGGCTCGGTCCTGCGCCTGGAGGTCCTGCTGCGGGTTCCAGTCCGAGTCAAACAGAATCACAGTGTCGGCGCTCGCAAGGTTGATGCCCTGTCCGCCCGCGCGGGTCGATAGGAGGAACAGCTTCATCTTGGGGTTTTTGTTGAACGAGGCAATCTGCTCTCGTCGATCGTCCTGTGCGACACCACCGTCAATGCGGCAGATGTCCCACTTGCGCAACTCGGTGCAGTAGGCCTCGAGAATATCCAATTGGGTCTTGAACTGCGAGAAGATGAGAACCTTGTGCCCGCGCCGGAAAAGCTCTGGCAGTAGGCGGTCGAGGAGGAGCATCTTGCCGGAGGACGTGACGATCGACTCGTCCACAGGGAGGCCCGACTCTTCCGACCAGGGATTGTAGAAGTTGTGCGGGCTGTTGCAAACAAGACGTAGCTGGACAAGGGGGTTGCCGAGCTTCTTGGTGGAAATTTCTCGTTCTACAGGGCAAGTTAGCCGGTCGAAGACATTGGTTTGGGAGGGGGAAACCACGTACTGGCCATCTCTAGCGTCTTCACCCGCTCGAATTCTTCCTCATCAAGTGGCACCTCGTCTGGTTTCTCCTCCTCCTTCGCTAGTTGTTTCGCCAGCTTGGCCTCGAACTCGTCGTCGTCGAGCATGTCATCGTCAGATTCAGCTTCCTTGTAGGTTGCCTTGCCTCGCCTTGGCCGTCCGCGTACACTGGCCGGGGTCGACTGGCGACTTGACTTTGCGCTCTTTGGCGCTGGGGAATGTTCTATCGGGGACGTCTTTCTCTTGGAGGGCTTGGACGGGGCCGTTTTGGGGGCAGGGGGTTCCGCCGAAGCAGCAGTAGCCAGAGGCGTCGCAGACTTCGGGGGCCTACCCCGCGGACGCTTGCCCATCATCATGGAGAATGCATTTGCCACGGAAGACACAGGCTCCTCAACTTTGACGGCTTGTTTGGCTGACTTTGGCGTTGGCTTGGCGGCGGCGACACTGCTTGACCGAGAAGACTGAGGAGTGCTTCTTAGCGAGGATACGCGACTGTTCTTTGCCTCTGTCAACCGCTCCACCACCTTGTTCTCCAAATAAGCGCGCATGTCGGTCGTCTTGTCGCTAAAGGCATTGTACAAGTCGGTCTGCTCCTTGGTCATGGGCGCGTACAGGACATACTCGCGTTTCTTGGGCAAGTACTTCGCAACGTCGGATTTGACGCGACGGAGCAGCAGCGGCTGCAAGACAACATGCATCTTCTTGACCAGCTCTTGCTTTGCCTTGTCGGCAATGAACTCTTCGGTCGTCCCCTCATCTTCGAGGTCGCTGAAATCGAACCAGCTCTCGAAAGCCTCCCAGTCTCGAAAAATCTTGGGAAGAAGGAAGTTGAGCAAAGACCAGAGCTCCTTGAGGTTGTTCTGCAGAGGGGTTCCGGTGATCAAGAGGCGCGTGGCCGAGGTGAAGGTCTTGAGCTCCCGGAACAGCTTGGAATCAAAGTTCTTCATCCGATGTCCCTCGTCCTGTCACCTGTGAGAATGGTCCAGCCACATGGCAGCATGGATGTCTTACAATGATGATGAATTCCCAGTTGATCCGCGACAACAGCGAGCGGTCCTTCAAAACCATTTCATAGGTTGTGCAGACCACAGGGAACTTATCCGTGGGCCTCCCCCCTTTCATGTTGCGCATGATGGAGTTCTTGAAGATTTCGGCGCGCTCTTCTGGCTTTCCATGATACATGACCACGGGAATACTCGGCACCCACATCGCAAACTCGTCCATCCAGTTCGATAGGGTGCTCAGGGGGGCAACGATCAGGTGGGGACCGAGATAGTTTTCCTGCTCTCGGAGAAGGGCGATCAACGAGATAGTCTGCACAGTCTTGCCTAGGATAGTGTTGGTGTAAGCCCGAGACTGGCATCGGGACAAAACTTACCTAGACCCATCTCGTCGGCCAAAATTCCACTCATCCCCTGTACACAGATCTCGTACATCCACGTCAAGCCTTCGAGCTGGTAGTCCCGCATTACACCGCCGGTAAGACATTTCGGTTGCTTCGCCATGGTCAAGTCGTGCTCACCCAACGTCTTGCCGTCGAGGCCAGTACCGACGCGGCCAAGGACCTGCGTCTTGCTGGTGAGAATGCTGCTAAAGGCAGCGCTCTGGGCCAGAAGCTGGTCGAGATCTTTAGCTTTAGCATCGCGCTCCGCCTTTGTCAGGGCATGTCCCGTTCGCTTCTTCTTGCGCTTCTCCTCGGCCTTGTTGTTTGCTTCCCGGGCCTTTTCCTCCTCTGCGGCGAGGACCTGCTCTTCCCTGAGCTTGGTATAGCTCATTTTCGTTGCCTCAGGTTCTTGGGGCGGGGGAGAAGACGCAGCGCTTGTCGGAAGCCTGGAGACAGAGCCCGAGGCCGTCGTCTCGTCGTCGGATGGAAGGGAGTGTGGCATTGTGGAGGGTGGCGAGGGAGACAAGGAAGAAGAAATCGGTGGCGCCCAAAAGATTCGCGTTGCCCGGTGGCAAACCCAGTTCGACGAAGAGGCCAAAAAAAAAAGATCAAGATCCAAAAAGTTATATGACTTTCAGTCCTGGAGTCGAGACCGAAATACAACAATTGAGGAATCGACGAGGAGATTGCAGAGAGGAATTAAGAGGAATTGGGAGGATCGTCTTGGGGTGCAAGAGCGCAAGGGAAGGGAGAAAGGGGCTTGTCAATTAAGAAAGGGCGCGCGATCCACGCGTTCCGATCGCGCCACACTCATCGCGTTACGCGATCCTTGTCGCGCCGAGCCACGACGTCACGGGCATGGTAAGCGGTCGGCCAATATTGAGGCCTGGATTGTAAGGCCCCAGAGCTGCCCCTCACTGGTCATCGAGTTGAGTCAACCAACTGCCCCGCAATTCGGCCCTGAATCAAAATTGTCTTGGAAGCATCACATCACCCCTCCATCCCGACCCAAACAAAACACCAACACCACCACCACCACCATTGCAACCATCCCTCGGCCTCAAGGCAGTCAATCAATCTGTTCTCCCTCCGCGTCGCCCGCTCGGCCCTCCGAAGCGCACCCCGCCTGCGACACTTCTCGTCCATCTCCCTCGCCAACCCGCTCATCATGGCTTCCCTCGACGCCCAAAAGTACACCCCAGCCGAGGAGTCGGACATCCAAAAATGGATCGCAAAGGCCGACGCCCTCAAGGCCAACGCCGATAAGCAGGCCCTCGACGCTCTCAACACCGAGCTCGCGACCCGCTCCACTGCCCTCGGCACGAAGCCCAGCAAAGCCGATGTTGCCCTATACGAGGCCGTGGCCCCGCTGGTCAAGGCCTGGTCGCCCGAGGAGCGCACCGGCAAGGACGGCCGCCCCCACATCGTCCGCCTCGTCGATTTTGTGCAAAACAGTCCGGCCTTCGGTCTCGACGTCGCCGACGCCGACAAGGTCAAGATTGATGCCGAGGAGGTCCTCTACGTCAAGCCCCCCGTAGACGCCAAGGCAGAGAAGGAGCGTCTCAAGAAGGAGAAGGCTGCTACCGCCGCTGCGGTTGCTGGTGGCGACAAGACATTGGTGGATCGGACAAAGGAGGCGGCCGTTGCCGTCGTCAACAAGGCCGTCGAGGTGAAGGACATGGTTGTGGAGGCCGCCACTGGTGCTGCCGCCGCCGCGACCGCCGCGCCCGAGGGCAAGCCCAAGAAGGAAAAGAAGGAGAAGAAGGAGAAACAGCAGAGGGCGCCCGCGCCGCCCCCACCAGCCGCAGTGGTCTCCCCCGGGTTGATCGATCTCCGTGTGGGCCACATTCTCAAGGCGATCAAGCATCCCGAAGCCGACTCCCTCTTTGTGTCGACCATTGCCATGGGCGACAAGCTCGGCACCGACGACACCGCCGAGGTTGATGGACAGATCTGCCGAACGGTGTGCTCTGGCCTGAACGGCCTCATCCCTCTGGAGGACATGCAGAACCGCAAGGTGGTTGTCGTGTGCAACCTCAAGCCCGTCAAGATGCGCGGCATCAAGTCTTCGGCGATGGTCCTGGCCGCCTCGCCGCGGTTGAAGGAGGGAGAGGCGGACGACCACAAGGGGCCCGTCGAGCTGGTCAACCCGCCTGCCGACGCCAAGGCCGGCGAGCGCGTCTACTTTGAGGGCTGGCAGGCCGAGCCCGAGAAGGTTCTCAATCCCAAGAAGAAGGTCTGGGAGACGTTTCAGCCCGGCTTCACCACGACCGATGACCTCGAGGTCGCCTTTGACGCCGGGGTGATCAAGGAGCTGGAGGGCAAGGAGGGGCTCGGCAAGCTCGTCACCGAGAGCGGCGGCGTCTGCAAGGTCACGTCGCTCAAGGGCGCCCAGGTGCGATAAAGCGGGAATCAATGCATAGATGATGCGAAGACAATAAAAAAACAATTAATCATTCCCCTTTGTGAGGAACATGACTATGGAGCCCCAAGCATCTCGCCCCCGACGAATCGAAATGGAGATGTGTCTGCCGTCTAGCGAATGGATTTGGCAAATACCTCCGGTTGTTTACTAACCCCCTTTTTGGTATCAAAAAAATGCTATCTCCTACGAAACCCGCTTCGTGCAACAACTCAACCCCTCACCTCCTCTCTCGCTGCCGCTTAGGACAGGGTCAGGATACCGGTGGGGATAAAGGTCGGCAGCGGCGTGGGCTTGCAGCCGGTCTGGACGGTGACGGTCTCGGTGGGGATCTGGCAACCCTTGGTGCACGAGGCCGTGAGGGTCTTGGTCTTGGTCGTGGGGCAGCAGTCGGTACTGTTGAGATTTTGTCAGCTATTGTCCCCCTATTTTCTCTTCTTCTGCACCAACGAGGGAGAGGAACTTGCGCGCAGGGAACCTTGACGGAGGTGACCTTGATGTACATGGGGCACATGACATCGGTGGGCGCGGGGCATCCGGTCTCTGTGGTGAAAAAAGCTGTGTCAGTTCGCGACGGAAGAGAGACGAGGACGTTGGGGGACGTACTGGGAGGAGCGCGGACGGTGTGCGTGTAGCATTTGGGGTTCATGCCGCAGGTGGCGGGAAAGGGCGTGAGGCCGGCCGTCGGCCAGACGACGTTGGAGGGGAGGTTGGGGTTGAGGGTCAGCGTGGCGGCGGGGATCGAATTGTCGGGGTTGAGACCGCCGACGGTGAGGCCGCTGCCGCCAGTGTCGACCTCGGGGGCAGGGGCGGCGGCGCTGGGGAGGTGTTAGTCTCTTGTTTTGTGTTGGGCTTGGGGGAGGAGACGTACCCGAGCTGGAAGCTGGCGAGGAGGCCGAAGGCCGCGAATGCGAAGGACTTCATCTTGGTGTTTAGGGGTTGCTGGTTTGGTGGGAGGAGGAAGGTTCGCCTGGGGACCTAATAGTCTGTTTGGGAATGGTGTTGATGATGTGAGGTGATGATGTACAGCAAACAGAACTTCGGGGGGGGAGGGGTCAGGAGAGAGAACCACATCGACACACCGTCCCCTTTTATACATCCCCTCGTCGATACTGTCTTCCTCTCCTCCGGGATACCCAGCATCTATTCTAGGAAATCACAAGCCCGGTTGATCCGTGACGCCGAGTTACCCGTCAACGTCAAATCCATCCAATGCTCCCGGATCACAAGTCGACGGCGGTCCCATTGCGACAGTAGTATCTCTGGGGAAGAGCCGGCTAGGGAGCCAGACAGCAAAGGACAGTCGAGGTTCCAATCTCGCCGCGTCCTCGCCTGTAGCATCTCCCATCCGCGCCCGGGGTCCAGTGCCGTTCCGTCCAGTCCAGTCTCGGCCATGGGCTTCGCCGGCCTCAATCATCCGATGGCGAGAAACAGCAACATGAGAGGTGCTGTTGCTGCTGCTGCTTCTTAGGATAGAAATACCAAAACGCGCCAACTATACCACCCCCGTTCAACCCAATGCCCGGTTGAGGAGGTAGGCATCTCAACTCCCCACACTGCACGCCAGAGTCGCACGCCGACCAGGCCCCTTGACGGGCAAGAAAATATCGCGGGAATCCTCAATCTCGTCTGACTCGCCGCTCGTCTCGCCCTTCATGCTGTGCGAGCGTTTTTTTCTCTTTCTTTCTATCTCTCAGCACCCTTACCGGCCCCCACACACAGAAAAAAAAAACCCTCCGACAGAAACACCCAACCGACCCGGAGGCTCGCCTCACCCGTCCGTCATCATCTCCGAAAACAACCCCGACGCCGCCATCGCCCATGCACCCAAATGGTCGCGCTGCGTGCGTGCATAATACCATCACCACCCCAGCGTCCAGTCGTCAACGTTGACCGACCGCAACCACGGCGGGTCCATCAGGCGCAGAAGAGAGCAAAAGAAGGCTCCTCGGCCCCTCGAGACCCGGCGAAGCACTCTATTCCGTCGCAACGACCGCTCTAAAAAGGCTGGGTGGGTGGCAAGTGGCCGCTGGGCCGGATAATGTACGTCTCTCTCTTTCAGTCCCCCAGGTGTCGAGCATGTGTGGTTCAATGTCACGATCAACACCGGGTCTGGTCTAGTCGCGGAGGGAAAAGCGATGGATGGATGCTTGGCGGAATGGGACGATGGAAAATCACCACAACTGCCACAAACGTACACTCCAGCCCTGGTTTGTTTGTTAGCGCGAGACATGAGAGATACGAGCCAACGCCATCGGACGGGTTGATGGAGGTCTTGAAGTCGGAACAGGAGGCCTGCGGCTGTGCCAACTAGGCCTTGCCAGGAGAGCATTGTCCTCGCTTGCTTGGCGAGAGGTCTCGCGCTAGCAAACAAACCAGTATTGGATCGTAGGTTATTCGGTACCTAAACTGAAGACCCGGCGGAGGTGAGAGTCCAACCCAGATCGGGAAGGATTTCGGAGCGGCGACGGCGATGCCGGTGACCCGTTGTGCAGCACAGTACCCTTGCCCGTCGCTGGACCCCTTATTTTCCCCTTATTTTTTTTCATGTCGTGGTCGTTGTCGTTTGCTCCCCACCACCCAAGTAACAGAGCTGTGGTGTACTCTGTTTCGGTGCTTATCACGGGCCGTTACCGAACTCGGGGCGCCGCGGCAATATATCTTGATTTTTGTTTGCGACACGCAACCCGGGAGGCGAACATTGGCATTGCGACGAGTGTATTTTGGCGGGCTATTTTTGGCCTATTTTTTGGGCAACAAGTCGGTCTCGTCAATCTTGTTCATTTCAGTGGAAACTTGCCATTCTCCTTGGGTCGAGGCGACTTCCATTTCATCGTCGCTGCCATGGTTATATGATGCCCTAGACCAGTGACCACCGAGTCAAGAACCAAGAGTCGCACCCGTTCCGCCGAATGTCCGCTTCAAGACAAGGCTCAGATCATATGTGATTGATGCATGCTGTTTATATGATGAGTACTACCTATACCGTACCACGTACAACCGCCCTCTCTTCTGTGTCCTCTTTCATCTATACAAAAAATCAGGACTTCATATTTACCCACCCACCCAATGCATCCTCGACCAAAATAACGCCCTGCCCAAGAAAGCTGAGCTGCCAATCTCACAACGCCTGCCCACCTGTAATGCTCGCTCTAAATGCCTGCCGCCCCCCCCCAGTCGTCACTCCCTGACCCTATGACATACAACTCAACTCCCTCAACCACAATTCCCCCCGCCGACCCCACCGCCTTCGCTGTGATTGCTAGTTGAAAAAGTACGGGCTGTCCCTCAGCACCCTGACGTCAAAATCCCCCTTGACCGGGACCTCGGGGAAGGTCAGTGGCAACCAGACTTCGGTCATCTGCTTGGCCGGTTTCCTCGCGGGGGCCTTCTTCGTCGCCTTTTGCAGGTGCAGGGCAAGGACATTGCCCCCCTGCAGAGGGTGGCCCTCGGGACCAAACACTGGCTCCTGTCCTCCTTGGGCTTCTTCCGTCGCCTCCATGCCCTCTTCCGCGTCCTCTGCCTCCTCCTCCTCCTCCGCCAAGACGGCCTGGCTCTCGGTCTCGGCGATGTCCTGGAAGGAAGCGAGCTCGGCAAAGATGCTCCCAGGAGTCACCATTTTTTCGCCCATCTTCACCTCTTTGGGTTTCCGAGAGGCGAGCAGATCCTGACGCCGCTTCTCCAGGACGAGCTCCTTGACCGGCGTCAGGCGTGCCTTCTTGCGATGCTCCATGATCGCCTGTCCAACCGGCGACGTCTTGACGATCCTCGTGCGGCACAGATGGCCCTTGTAGCGGGCCTCGAATTCGGCCTTCAGGCGCCCGATGACGTCTTCGCTGTGGATTCGGATGAAGGCGTCGCGGAGGATCCTGCCCATGTCGTCCACGTCGGCGGCGTGCGTCCAGAACGAGTCGTGAACCGACGCAAACGTGAGGCCCTCGGCTTCGCACTCGAGCGCCGACAAGAGCATGTGGCTGGCGTCGAGGGAGTGAATAAAGTTTGGCGGGAAGCCCTGCAGCTGCTTGCCCTTGTCGACAGGGTCGAACTTGTCAGGGGAAACCAAGACCAGATTCTGAAGGCACGTCTGGATGGTTTTGCTGGTGCTCTTGCGATAGGGTTGCACGACTGGCATCCGCAGTGGCGTGGTCCAGATGATGGTCGAGTGAAGCTCACCCTTGGGGTCCTCGGCCGCGGCCGCCGTCTTTTTCGCGCCGACTTTTTTGGCCTTGTCGAGGGCTGTCCCGGCGAGGAAGTCGATGCGTTCGGGTGAGATGGAGTCGCAGACCCGCCCACCAATCTCGCACAGGTAGTGTTGGATGTCGTGGGCGCCGCGGAACATGGTCGACAGGGCCTTGAAGATGTGGGTTGCGATGTAGGAGGCGCAGAGGATGACCTCGAGACCGCTATCTTGAGCGAGGGTGGGGTACAGATTTTCCAGTTGCTTGAGCACCTGCTTTTTGGCTCCGATGAACGTGACGCCGTACACATTCGTCATGACAGTCTGCTTGACGACCTTGCGCGTGATCTTGTCTTTGAGCGCCGCGCCAAAGGGGCTCCCCTGCCCCGCCTCCCTGACGAGGGCCTCGCGCACCAGGTCCGCAACCGCCGAGTAGACATCGGCCGGCTTGTCGCCCGGGACAAGGTTGACCTGCTCCGCGCCCCAGACGTCACCGCCGAGGGCCGCGTAATGCTGGAGCCCGTTGCAGGTGCCGTCCTGGTGGACAGGAAGATGAGAAACAAACTTGGTGGGATCGGGCGACTCCATCGCAGCTTTGAGCTCATGGCAGGCGGCCAGGCATTGCCAGGGATCCTCGGCCTTGAGCCACCACTGCGTTCCGTTCGTTGGGTTCCGGACTGAGTCGACAATGTTTTCGTAGTTGTCGAGGGCGAACTGCTCGCGGTCCTTGAAAGTGGCCTTGTCGAAGCCGTAAACATTGGCCAGGTGGATCTTCAGCCACCGAAGCCCACCTTCTCCCAGGGCTTTCCCCTTGGAAAACATGAGCAAGCCACGGACATTGTCGGCACCCATGTGGTTGAGATATGACGGGATTGGGTAAGCGCGTCCGCGGAAGTCGACGTTGTGGGGAAAGTAGAATGTCTGGTCCCGGTAGGCTCTGGCGATCTCGAGTTGGAAGTTGAGAAAGCATCTGAGCGAGTGCTGGCCAGACCTCTCGTTCTCCAAGACCCTGACCTGCTTCATCCAGCGTCTTCGCTCGAGCGGGTCGTCGGACGCTTCCGGTTCCAGTGGGATTTCAATGTTGGGGTTCAGGGCCGGGATATCGCCGATTGCGTCACCCTTGTTCCAGACCTCGAGCATGATGTCCAGGATCGGGCGGTTGATCCTCCAGGCCGTCTTTCCGAGCACATCAAGGCCCTTCATCACCTGGTCCATGTCGCCACGGCGGATGGCTGCTTCTGCGTAATGGATTTGGTCGCGCTCCTCGGTTTTGGTCCGGACAAGGGCAACAGGACTCTCGAGAAAGCCCCCCCTTTCGAACTTGGACCACGGCTCAGGTTCACACACCATGGGCAGGTGCCGGGCGAGGAGATCGCAATTGGGTTCGCGCTTCATCAGATCTGTCAACGCTGAATTGGGCACAAGAACGCCAACCTTTTTGCCCTTCTTCAGCTGAGAACTGTGAATGAAGGCAGGTTGAGCCTGGGAGACTCGCGCATTGGTCACAGGATGCTCTCCCGTCACCGTGATCTTGGCGGTTTTGAGCAGCCCGGAAAGCAAAGCCGCGCCCACCTTGAACTTCAAGGCCATGGGCCAGCCGGCCGCTGTCTCATTGCGTGCGATCGTCGGTCCCTTCTCATCCGCCGTGCTTTGCTGTCGTTCTCGGTCCTCGGCCAGTCTCATCAACCGCCGGGCGCCCCCCCTATGAGCCGTCATCTTCCGCGTTGGCGAGCCGCTGGCTGCGACTTGAGCTCGGATGTCCTGCTCGACAACTTTGGCAACGTGGTAAATGGCAGAGACTAAAGGCACACCTTTATCACCACCGGTCATGGCCATCAGACTGAGCGTGCCGAGGATCGTGACGGCGGATAGGCGACTCGGGGGAGATAGGCGAAGGAAAGGACCGTATTGACATCGATCCATGTCCTTTTGGCCCTTCTTTTCAGCTAGCTCGGCCGCGTCCACCAGCTTGAGCTCTTCGGTGAGGTAGGCTTCTAGGTTCAATTGCCACTCGGCAAGCCTCGGGCCGAGAGAGACACTGGAGACGGACGTGTTCAGGCCCATGTCCATGAGCTTGGCGTGGTCCTCGCGCCACCGCAGGATAGCACTTTCAACACAATCTCTCTCCAGGCGTGCCTGGACCTCCTTCTGCTCCGCTTTGGAGAGGCCACCGATGTTGAAGCCAGTCGGAACGGTGGTGAAGAGGGAGAGGGTCTCCTTCAGCGACTTGAGGCCCAGTCCCTTTTGCGGCGTGCTTAGAACCTCGGGGCTCTCTCTCGGGCTCGCATTTACGTGGAAGCTGTCGGCCTCGATGGCCGAGTCGGATTCCCCAGTGCCAGTGCTCTCCACTGGCATGTCGACAGGGGTAACACCTCGGGGCATGTTGTAGGCTGGGGCAATCTCGGCAAGGGTGGCGAGATCCCGTGCGTCCAGAACTTCGGTCATGAAGAGACACTCGAGAGCGGTTTCCTCCGGGAGCATGGCCATGTAGCGATCCACCAGCCGTTCCAGTCTCGATCCACGAGCGGTAAGGAGCGATGCCTTGAGCATGTAGGCGATGGTTTCGGGTGTGTGCGGCAAGGCGATGTTTCGAATACGCTTCTCGAACCACTTGTGGACATCTTCGGCTCCATCGAGAGAAGGTTTGGACTGGATTTCAAAGATGCGCCCATGGAGAAAGCAGTTGTGCAGCTCGACCATGGCCTCGGGCGAAAGAAGCTCTGTGCTCTGAAGTCGCTGGAGGACCAAGGCGGCGCGATCGAATTTCCCAACTTCAATGCAGGCGTCGAAGACGGAAAGCATCTCGTCCAGCTCCCCGGGGATGCCTTGGTTATTGAGGCGCTGCCTTGGAATCGAGAGCGACGCATCTCGCACCACCAAGGGGCTCTCGGTGTCGAACGACCGAAGTTCGTAGAGGGGCCGCCGGCGCGAGACATGTTCTTGGGGCGAGCCATTGGCGACGGCCTCAAAGACCGAGTTATTTATGGACGGGCAGTCGTCGAGGGCTGTAGCAAGATGGCGTTGGAAGCCGGCGAGGGCCTGGAAGGATTGCCTCCTCCATGGTCGCAATTGTTGGCCGGTGGATATAGAACGTGTAGCAGGCAAGGACTGCGGCAACACTTGGGTACGGCATCTCCCGACGGAGTGGCATATAGTGGATGAGACGAGACGTCGAAGAAGCATGTTGAGAAGAGGACGCGGCGCCGGGCGCGCGGGTCTGGCGATCGAAGGAGTGTCGGTCCAGAGGAGGCGGGTGCTTGACCGACGCGGAGGAATATTAAAACATTAAAAGGAGTGGAGGGCGTGAGAGAGAGGGCGACGATGCTATTGTCTGGAATGGTCGTCGTAGGGAGAAAAAAAAGGAGCGCTGTTGTCTTTGCAGGCCACCGCACACCCGTTCGTTATCCGTGGAAGAGATTGGCGATAGGAAAAGTGAAGCTCCAAATTTTGCCATCGGCGACAATGTTCTGTCAGTTTGCATTAAAAAAAAAGGTACAGGGGTCTCTGGCCTTCCATTGGCCCTTTTGCCTCAACCCCACACACCGCCCCTCGGCATCGTCGAGACCAGCAGTTGTCCCTTCTTGGGTCTTGGCACCAGGTCCATTCCATCAAGAAAACTTATTTTCCTTCTATTTCTCCCACGGCACCCGTTTAAGTCACCCGACCATGGGCGCCATTGCTCCAGCATTGAGGGCGACCGGCTGCTCGGCCTGCAGACGCTCGGCTTTGCGAACCTTTATTGGCAGTTTCGGTCCCGCCCGCCTTCACCAACCTGCCATTCGGAGCCGGCCTCTCTCCCAAGCCGCGCCAACCTTCTCTACCTTTCGAGCGACACCGCGCCTTCTCAAGAACTTTGCCATCGAAGAAGATGTCAAGCCGGTTGATGAGGAAAATGCAGAGCCCGATGCCTCCGACTCCAATGCGTCCGAAGTCCCCTGGTTCCTCGAGGTCGAGCCTCCGAGGCACCCAACCCTTCTCCACGAGCCGCCACCTCTCCCTGATATCCCCAAAGGGTCGCCAGCACTGATGGAACCAATGTTGAAGTTTGTGTCCGAGGACCTCGGCCTCGACGACCTCTCGCTGCTTGACCTGCGCGAAGTCGACCCCCCGCCGGCTCTGGGGCCCAGTCTCTTCATGCTCTTCGGCACCGCCCGCAGCGAGCGACATCTTCACGTCTCAGCAGACCGTCTGGTGCGCTGGCTGAGGGGACATGGTATCGTCGCCGATGCCGACGGTCTCCTCGGACGGAACGAACTCAAGACGCGATTGCGACGTAAGGCGAGAAAGGCGAAACTCCTGGGAAATCCGGGCATCGAGCCGGGGGGCAGCGATGGAATCTCGACGGGCTGGATATGCGTCAATCTTGGCACCGTTGGGTCGTCGCACGTGGAGACGGAGATTGTCGACGATTTTGGCAAAATCACTGGTTTTGGCGTGGCCGACACAGGCGACACGGTCATTGTGCAAGTCATGACCGAGTCGAGGCGCAAGGAGCTGGATCTGGAACGTCTCTGGACTGGCATGCTCAAGCGGACGGAGAAGGCCGGTCTCTTGCGAGAGTTGGGCGAGGAGGAAGAACCCGACAGTAGAGATACAACCAGGGTTTGAGGGAGACGCTTGCAAGAGAAATGATGCCATCGCCTTACCTTGCCGGTGTTTAAAGGGCCTTGCCAGTGGCGCGACGTGCCATAAGTTGCTCATAGCGACATACCTCCCAGGCCAAGACTGGCTGGCCCTCACTCCTGCCTTGTTCTCCGGCAAACAAGGTTTGGCAGATATGTTGGGACGTGGTCTGCCTCTCACTAGGTCTGGGAAAGGGTGGATGCAAGCCCCATCACGTCTCGGGAGATGGCGGCGCGGAGGCGCTGCCCCTCGGTCTGCGCAGCTGTGCAGAGCAAAGGACGGATATATCGCTGTACCACCCCACATGTAAAACATGGAATCTGAAATCCGGACTATGCAAGACAAAACGGAAGAGTCAACAGCCCACGCTGATCGATAATATGATGTAGCTCGCATTCGCATGGAATGGAAAAGTTGACACCACCCTCTACCACCCATCCACATTCCACCTCAGCCCCCACAGCCCCTACAACTTCGCCTCCCCCCTCATCACCTCCCTCAACATTGGCGCCACCTGCTTCCGACTAAACTCCCTCTTCCCCTGCGTCCAACACCCCCTCCACTCCCCGTCCCCCTCCAGCTCCAGCTCCCCGTCCCGCCACCTCTCCAGCCCCAACCGCTCCCCATGCCGCCGCGCAAACTCGCGCCCCGCCGCCGCCGCCTCCTCCCCAAACGCCCACACCATCAGCTCGCGCGTGAACACCCCCTCGGGCTTCGACACCGTCATGACCGCCACGACGTCCAGCCCCTGCTCGCGCGCCCACGCCCGCACGGCGTCGAGGAACCCCGCGGCGCTCCCGAAGCGGGACTCGGACGACACGAGGTACGACAGCCCCTGCACGACGGACGAGATGCCCAGCGCCAGGCCGCCCGGCGACGAGTCGGGGTCGGAGTCGGCCCAGCGCTTGTAGTCCTTGCGGAGGACGTCGCGCGGGGACAGGGAGGAGATGTCCTCCTTGAGGGCGGTGATGGCGTCGAAGTAGGCGATGCGGTCGTAGCCGCCGCCGTCTTCCTGGGTGAGCTTGGACTCGGCGAGCTCGACGGCGGCGACGTCGACGGCGTGGGTGCGCTCCGCGGCCTGGAGGTTGGTGGTGTCGATGAGGATGGGGCCGAGTGCGAGGTGGGCGAGCTCGGCGTCGATGGCGGGGTGCTCCGGGAGCAGGAACCACATGGGCCGGCAGTAGGAGAGGACGAGGCTGGAGCAGCTGCCGCACTTTATGAGGAGGCGGGGGGTCACGGTGGTGGGGATGACGGACTCGTCGTCGTGGTGGTCGATGCAGCCGACAAAGGGGTTGGGGGTCAGGGTGGTGAGGTAGGTGTCCCGGACGTAGCCCGTGGGGGCGTTGTGGTCGACGAGGAACCACCGGGCTTGGATGGGGACGAGGACATCCTTGGGGAGGTCGCAGAGGGTGAGGAGGTCGTCTGGTTGGAGACCGGCGGGGCGGAGGACGGCATTGAGCTCGGGCCGGAGGGCGAGATCACCGCGCCGGAGGTTGGAGATGGGGATGTGGAGGCCGTGCGGCGGCGTGTTGGTGCGGAAGTAGGCCAGGAGGATTGCCGAGCAGAGGGAGTCGAGATCTGGAACCGGTGTGGGTTACCCGTGGATGGCTCGGTGGTGGAGGGAGGGGGTTTACCTGCGGACTCATTCCCAATGACAAAGGTCAAGGGGTTTGGCCTCCGGGCCGGAGGAGCGGCCAATACCTTTTTGGCCTTGTCCAGAAACGCCTTGAGCGATACCCGCCTCGTTGACATTGTGAGGACGTCTGTGTTCCAATGCAACCGACTTTTTTCTCCAGGCGGAGGCCAGGGGTGTTGTGGCGGGTGCCGCAGCTTAAGCTCTCGGTTCCCCAATATCGCCCAGGATGATGCTAGAGAAGTGTTCTTCTTTTGTTTCAGGGAGTCCGGTCGAGCCGAGCCGAAGGGTCACACAGCAGAGGGTGATGTGATGAGTGTCGTCGGGTCTGGAGTCGTGACCCTCGCCGTTAACGGGAGTCAGCCAATTCAAATTCTTAGTAGGGCTACAGGGCACCCCACCACTGCCGCCAAAACGACGCCCTGAAAAACAGAGGGCGAACATCATGCAGCTCCCGCCGTTCGACACCTTCACAACCTCCATCAACAAGACGGACCTCCATCTTCTCAGGAAGAGGTCCTCTGTTGCCATGTCGACTTCTGGCGTGTTGATTTTCAGAAACGACACTGGATAGGCTCGGCGCCATCAATTCTCGTCCTAGCCACCGAAAAGGACATACTTGCCTCCATTTCCAACAAATCTGATGATGAACAGTACCGCGCAGCACATCTCAAGGTACAGTAGCTCCTCTAATCAACATTTCTTTGCCAAAATTCTCTGTAATTCAGGTACGCGACTTCATCTCGTCTCCTGCCCCTGAGACGTCCGGCCTGCGGGGTCCGAAAACCGACTTCAGGGATGGCGGGGCTTATCAGTCGGATCAAGGACTCCGATAAGCCCCGTTAGGCCGCCGGCGACCCCGGACATCAACTCACTTCGGGAACAACGGATTCGGGGGTATCGGTCTCTCACAAAACACTGTCCCTTCATGATACTCTAGCCTCGGTCTCACTGTTAACACTGTTCCGCACTCTCTCACCCCCCTGTTCATCCCCCCCTTCCATCACCATGTCCCCCGCTCCCCTCCGCCTTGCCATCCTCGAAGCCGACACCCCCCTCCCTGGCATCGACGCCCGCTACCACGGCTACTACGGCGTCTTCACCCACCTCTTCATCCGCGCCGTGGCCCCCGCCCCTCTCTCCTCTGCCCTCATCCTCTCCCGGCACGACGTCGTCAACGCCGACCCCCCGGCCTCCTCCCACCCCTCCCTCTCCGACGTTGACGCCCTCCTCATCACCGGCTCCAAGCACTCGGCCTTTGAGGACACGCCGTGGATCCTCGCTCTCGTCGACCTCGTGCGCCGCGCGCTCGCCCACACCCCGCGGCTGCGCGTCATCGGCGTGTGCTTCGGCCACCAGATCGTGTCGCGCGCGCTGGGCGTGCCCGTGCGCCGCGCCGACGCCGGGTGGGAGGTCAGCGTGACCGAGACGCGGCTGACGCTAGCGGGGCAGGCGCTGTTTGACGGGCGGGAGACGCTGGTATTGTCCCCATTCCCACCCCCCCCAAAGCCCGAGACTGACATGGCGCAAAAAAGAAAATCCAACAGATGCACCGCGACCAGGCGCTCGGCGTCCCCCCCGGCGCGACGCTCCTCGCGTCGACGGACAAGTGTCCGAACCACGGGTTCGTGATCCCGGGGCGGGTCATCACGGTGCAGGGGCACCCCGAGTTTACCGACGACATTATGGAGGAGATTCTCGAGACGCGGCATAGTGCCGGGTTGTTTGACGACGAGCTGTTTCGCGATGGGATGGGGCGGCGGGGGGAGGAGCACGACGGGGTGTTGATGGCGAAGGTGTTTTTGGAGTTTTTGAGGGGAGCGTCGTGAGACAGGACCGTGGCATTTGAAGCATACATACCTGCCTAATCTGGCGCGAGATATCCTGTTGTTGCTGTTGCAGAGCGGTCCTCACATGGTGCTCTCTCCGGCATTCGTGTCTGGCGATCCGCCCCGGCCGGCCGGCCCCGGTAGCGGAGCGCCAAGCCGGAAGCCCGTTCGGTTGGCCTCCGCAAAACGATGTCTCACAACCATGACATGTCACAACAAGAACACAATGTAATTCAAGACACAACAAGCCCTCAAAACTATTCCCACTTTCTCGTAAATGAGAACCATGACATGACCTGATCAAATCCTCAACTTTCCCCCCGCCTCAGAATCTGACCGCGATGGCCCCGAACTGAACCCCCCCCCCCATCCTGGGCTCAACCCGAGAAACTATTTGAAGATCGACGCCCGCCCCAGATCAGATCTAGCATCCGCCGCCAAGCCACACCCCCCCTCCCCTCCCTTCCCTCCTAGATGACATGATGATGCGACGACGCCGATCTCCCATCCATCATCCCCTGGTTTGGTTCCCGAGACAGAAGATCAGATCAACATGTCAAACTTTCAACCGACCACGTTCCCCCTAGGCCAGATTCAGCAAAAGAGTCCAGAGTCTAGACCAGCAGGCGCACGTGGTTTAACTTGGGAGGTCTCAGATGTGTGAATTCAATATTATACGGTGTCGCCATTCCCAATTGAACCGTTGCCACGGGATCCAAAGCAATAATTCTTGCGGACAGCATCTGGGTGAATATTTGTTGACTTGCGTCTAGCATATCGATAGTATAGCCGTAATAATGATGCCAATGTCAAACACTCTCGGTGAAGGAACCTCCGGGCCGCTCATGTGCCGAACTCTCGCCTCGTCCCACAACACAACACACCATGCCACAATTGCCGTCCATAAACATTGTCCGCAATACAAAAGAAAAGGGGGTATAGATCCAAATACAAGCCAGAAAACGCCAAAACCAATGCTGCCATCCACTCCAAGCCCAACAAAACAAATAAAACCTACCAGTCTCGTTCGTGATTCTCACAGGAGAGTAAAACTCAAACGCTTCGCCTTGCCATGCCATGACATCTCCGATAGCAAGTTCCTCAGGAAAAGGCACCCTCACCTTCCTGCCACGCTAAATTTCCTCTTCGTCCCTCACCCGCCCCCCATCGGAAACATCGTCAAAATCCATATCCCACCACTCCCTCGCCCCCCTCTTACCGGCGCCCTTGATCCCCTGATGACCTAGACCCTCCACCCTCATCCTCTCAAAGGCTTCCTCCTCGTCCCTCCTCTTCCTCGCCAGCTTCCCATCCACCAGCATCTCGTCCTGCGTCCGTCCCGCAAGGCCCCCGTTCGAGACATCCGAGTCAAACAACCGCAGCCGCTTCCAGAGCGACTCCCAGAATCCGCCCCGTGCTTGTCGCCACGGTCGTTCTCGGAAAGTAAACAACGCGCAGTCGACAGTCCCTTGCCCACACAGGCTGATGATGCCCAAGATGAGCAGCCATTCCGGGTCGCCTGGCCGGACCGAGTCGTCGTACCCCATGACGTGCGACACAAACGGAAAGACCCAGACGAGAATGTAGACGAGCGGGTAGGCGAAGAGGGATCGGAGCTGGCGGCGTATCTTGTCGCGGTTCTGCTCCAGGCCTGGTTCGAGGAAAGCGGGGGTCATGACGATCGGGTCGGTGTCTGCGGTTTGGGCGAGGCTGTGCGGAGGTTTCGATCGGAGCACAGAGAACAGCGGCTTGGGTCGTGGACGTGGGAGTTGAAACTTCTGGCGGAGAGACGCTGTGATGGTAGGTGGCCTGGGAGTGGGCTGGGCGGCGGACTCGGCAGGGCTGGGACTGGGTCCCCTAGATGGGTGGCTCGAATGTCGTGGTCCTCGTACTAAAGGTGGTTCTAGCGTGTCGATGCCGTCGTGATGAATTTCGCGTGGAGCGTAAGTAGGTGACGGTTCGGGAATGCTCTCAAGGGCTGGGGCGAGTGGGTCCGGTGAATCGTCTGATCCCGGAGCCTTCTCGGACGTGGCTTGTTGATGGAACCCATTCCACCCCGCCCATTCGACAGTCCGTCGGGAAGGGGAAGCAGCCGCATGACTGTGAGTTGCGAAGCCGTCGTGGGTCAATCCGACAGAACTAGCGGAGGATATGGACCTCTGGCGCGACTTGGTGACTGCCGAGTCGGCAGCGGAGCCCCGCCGAGAGTTAGCGGCCGACAAAAGAAGCCCATGGTGGGAGAGGCTGGGGACAGTCGGCATGGAGGCGCGAAAGGGGCCTTCCTCGGGGACGAAACCCGAGCTCCTCCGCCCGTAGTCGATCATACGACCACGAATATAAAAGTAAATGAAGGCGTATATGACAATGATTGTCGTCGATATAATGTAGCGAGGAATCCAACTGAGAGCCATCCGTCGCCATCCTGCGTTTCTCTCCAGATAGCAATAGTGGCCAACGTTCTCGTAGCCGTCACCACTGATGAAGGCCATGGATGCGACCAGGGGGGGGAACACGTAATAGATCAGATATGCGAGGCGCCGATAGGGGTACAGGCCGGATCGAGGCCAAAAGATGTACATGATGGAGTGGAGGGCGATGAGCAGGACTGCAATGTCGGATGCTTCGATGCCCATAGCCAGGATGAAGCCGCTCGCCTGGCAGAATTTGGAGTCTGACTGGACAAATCCGCGAAGGAAGCTGACGATGGGGAAGACCAAGAAGGCCACCGATTTGATGAAGTCGCTCTGAATCAGCAGCATGATCAACCTATCCTCTGTTAGTCATTTGACGGGGCGCGGCGGGACAAGTCTGGACGTACTCATGTCGAAACCCCTTCCGCATCTTTATGAACCAATAGAGAGTGCACAGTGTCGAGACGATGCTGAGCGAGGCAAAAGTGAGCGACAGGATCGTCAGGGTCGAGATGGTGAATTGGCGGTCGTGGACGGCGTTGATATCTCTGGGGACGACGGGCGAAGACAAGGCCTCGGTCATGACTCGCCCGAGGATGAGCTTGACGAGACCCATCATCACGGGCGGCCCCCAAGAGGCAGGCTGCGGCATTGCCCGGAGCGGCCAGAAAGGGGGGGTTATGGTCTACCGCCTGGCGAGGGCTCGAAAACAAACCCTGCGTCAACGATGGGATCCATCAAGGGACATCGAAGGCATGGTGGCTGGTCGGGAGGGGCGTGCCTCAATTTTCAGGATGTCGTCAGAACGGAGGCACGAAGGTGGGTGCGAAACGAGGGGTTGTTGAGGGCAGTCGGAGTCTTGCAGGACGCTTCGTCACAAGCCGAGGATGTCAGCCGATGCCGAGGAAGGCGTGGGTCGAGTGTTGGGAGAAGACTGGAAGTTGGGCGGCGGTTGCGATCAACACCGAATGATTTTGACGCAAACGTGATTTACAACCCCATGTGTGGGCGCCAGGCAGACCCAAAGAGTCGGTGAGGGGATCGGCCGAGGGAGGACCTCGGGATGGCGGCCCATACGCTGACTGGCTTGAGGTGGAACGACAAGAGTCGTTTGCTCTGCGTGGCCGAGCTCGAGGTGAAAGAAGAGCAGCAAGCAGGTGAAAGAAGAGCAAGCAGGTGAAAGAAGAGCAAGCAGCTGAAAGAAGCGGTTCAGGGGCAGGCGAAGTCCAGAGGTGGGCAAAGGGGAGAGATAAAATGGCGGGTGACGACAAGGTAGGAGGAGGGAGGTGTGTTAACTCGGCACATGAATGGTAGTGGCTCGAGGTCGGGTCGCATGGGAGGAGGTCGCTGGCCGTGGAAAGAAGAAAGGAGGCCGAGACTCCCTCATCCCATGACAAGAGGCACCTCGGAACGATACACCGTAGGGGGGAGAAGAAAGAGATCAACGCCGCTTGTAGAGGTCATAGTGACCTGGGAAGAGAGAGGGTGGTGGAGTCATGGGCAGGTTGAAGGCGGGCGATGGCTGCATCGGCGCAGTGGGGAGAGGGGAGGGCGCACGTCAAAAAGAAATGGTTTACTCTCTTCTCACCCACCCATGCGTATCCGTAGCCTGGTTGTGGCCGCCAATATCTGGCAGGGCTGGCGCTGGCTGGGGCATGTGGGTTGGAGATGGGCGCAACATGGGGGGTGTCATGTTGGATCTGCCCAGCCCGGGGACAGCCCAGCCCGGGAAACCCGTTCCGCGGCCACGACCCCAAAAGATGTGGTCGGAAGTGACTGGTCGACCAGGCGCCAGACAGGCAGACGGTCACAAACCGGCGAGGGCCACACAGCCAAACCACCCTTTGGGAGGGGCGGTTATCGCCATGTTGGCCCTGGCCATTGTAGCGGTGACTGGTGACGGCCCGGGGTCGTGGTCCTGATGGATGCCACTGCCACCCTCCACCCACCACCCACCATCGCATCGCATCGCGGCTTTAAGGTTTGGGGCCAGCGCAACGCCGGCCCGTTGTCTGTTGGATCCAAGCGAGGGTGGACTGCATCCTGACCGCATAAAGTCAAGGCCTCGTCATCGTGATCTGATGCACACCTCACGGACCGGCGACTTGGCGAGCGCACAGACTTGGGGGGTCGCTTGCAGTGCAGCGCCAGGTGCTCCGTAGGGGGTGTGCCAGATGCCGGGCAGGCCCGGGAACCGGAATTGCGGGGAGTGCCGATGCTGATCCTGATTCCTGATTCCTGGTGCAAGATTGGGGAGTGGGAGTAGGATGGGGTGCCGCTGGCCCGCTGCTGCCCAACCCCGAAAAACCGTTGCCGTCCTTATTGGGTAGGAGGTGTCCCGTGTCACAGATGAGATGAGATCACAGCCAGAGTTCGTCACATCAAAATCGTTGAGAGGTCGAAATGTCGTGGTGCTGCTGTTTCCAATCTCCCCTCCTTCTCCTCCACCATACTCGCATCTGTAAGCATCGGGGGGTTACTCTTCTCAGGCAGCCCCCCCCTCTCGAGGACCCCCCAAGCTCAATCTTGAACCCGGGGTGTCGCGTGCCGGTCGCAGGTGGCTCTGTGACAAAGACAGGGAAATTTCCCTCCGCTCAGAGACAACAATGGAGGAAAAATGAATGCACCCTGCGGCCAGCGCGTGAGATGGGGAGATCTGCCTCAGCCCACTACTGCGATATGCAAGCTGGACAGCGCCTCTTTCTTGGGGGTGGATGGGTTGACACTCGCCGCCATTGGATCGTCAGTTTTGCTGCCTCCCAGAGAGACGGAAAAGTGACCGAGGAGCCAAGGTGCAGGGCCAGGCGCCAGCGCCAGCGACAGCCCGAGAGAGCGGTGATGGGCAGGCATGTACCTACCTTTTTTTGTTTTTTTGTTTTGTCCTGCAGCTGTCGCTTGCTTGACAGCATGGTTACCTACAACCCTCCTCCAAACGTCGCCGTCCTGTTTGATGGCATGTGGATGATGGCGACAAACAAAGACCGTCCCGTTGTTGAAAGGGGAGAGCGAGGTCGATGTCAAAATTGAGAACCCTGGTCTTCCGCCTACCATCCCGCGCCGCTCCTTGTCCTCCAGGGGTCGCGCGGGCCGTCTGGCGACTTGTCCTCGGAGACCGTTGCTCCCCCCACCAACATCACGGACAAGGACAGGGAAGGAGGGAGAATGGCAGATGGCAGATGCGGCAGGGCTTGACCAGGGAGCTCGAGGAGAGATATCATCGCGCCAATCAGCGAGGCCGCCGGCTGGTGTCAGTCCGAGTTGTTTGCAAGGCGGCTTAATGTGGCGTCCTTGTCCCGCGATTGCCACCGTACGAATTCCCATGTTGGCACGTTAAGTTTGTGGCAAGCAGTTGTCCTAGACGGGATCGTTGTTGTTTGATAGCGCGAGACGTCTCGCCAGGGCAAAATTCTATTCCCCAAAAGACCTGTTCTAAGACAAAGCCAGGCCTGGATGGCACCAATATCGTTATGAAAACACCCCATCGCTTGAATGATCTTATTCACCCCCTATTCTGGTATCGGCAACGCTTCTTTTTCTGCTAATACAGCATGAGATGCTTTCCTTTTCCAAACGCCCAAACGCCAACGGACAATCCACTGGCCACCCTTCCTACCCCAAGAGGTTGATGTACGGCTCTGGCCATCGTCCCCACACCATGGGCTTGTTATCCATGCGCCCGGTCACCGGAGAGAGGATCTTGAGTCGTCTCCGATCCTCATCCACCTCTGCCACCGCGATGAACCCAACAACCGGGGCCTGTCGAATCGTCTCGGGGGGGTCATTGACTGACGCATCCATAATGGTCAGCGTCCAGCTCGACATGCCTGCCGATATCTCTGCAGGTTCAAGAGCCGGTTGACCCTCGTAAGCTTCCGACTCTGCGGCACAAACAAAATTAGCCTGGGTTCCACCAATGTATGGCACTCGGCTCGAGCAACCCTCCCGCGTACATACCATCGGGGGCTTTGAAGATGGCCACGTCGTCAAAGCTGATAACCTGGAGGGATGGGCTGAGTGTTCGCTTCGAGTCGCCAAAAAAGTACTCCTTGATGGCAGCCTCCCTGTTGTGGCGCGTAAAGGAATCGACAACCTCGGCGACTCCATCCGACTTTTCGACGTTGACACACTCGATGGGCTCTCCCACCGAAGTGTAGACACCCGCCAACCGCTGCTCCAGTTCCTCGTACATCCGGTCGGACCCTACGACGAGGACGAGGTTCACTGTAGCCAGGATATTAGGCACCATTGTGGCGCTCATCAGGGGGAGGGGGGGGGGGAGGGGCAACGTACCCGCAAACTCGTTGACAGCATGGACTAGCAACTCTAGCCCCCCTTGCGCAAATTCAACTGCTGGGGCATCAATTAAGACCCCGGACGTCCGCACAGTTTCATCCTCCTTGATCTTGGCCCGCACGGAGCTGGCCAGCTTCCCCGTGAGGTCCTTCCAGTGCGCCGGGTCTTCTTCCACCTTCTCCCGTCCATAGTAGTATACAATGGGCGTCTTGACCGGCACCGGACTCGGCCCACTAGTCGGCGCGCTGGTGATACCAAACCCGCCCGCCGGCTCCTCGACGTCCATCATTGCCCCGTACACCGCGGCGCTCAGCGTCCCGGGCAGCGACAGCAGCCCCTCTCTGGGCCCCAGGTTCACCACTATCGGTTGCCACCCCGAGCTCTGCTCCGCCGAGGACCCTCCATATTGCTGGGAAGCCTGACGCCGTGGCTCATGCCCCATCCGCGTCGCCAGCCCCGTCAGCGTTCGCACCAGCGACGTCTTTCCTGTGTTTGAAGGGCCGCAGATCAGGACGCGCGGGCCTTGGGCGCCGCGCCCGCGATCCCTAGCCTCCTTGCGCATCTCGTCGAGGCCCCAGTGGAGGTTGATGTGGACGTTGAGGGGGGAGTCCTCGGGGCGCGGGTACTTGGCGACGTAGCTCTTGCAGTGGCCCGTGATGTCGAGGGTGCAGCCCTCGAGGGTGTAGATGCGCGACTTGGTGCGCTCGAACTTGTAGGGCTTCTTGGCGAGCTCGGTGCCGTCGCGCTCGGCGGTCCCCTTGACCAGGCGGACGGTGACGCTGTCTTGCTCGGTGGCGACCTCGAAGCGCCATTCCCAGTAGGGCAGGAGGACGACCGTCTGAGTGTCGGTGACGGAGGGCTGGGTGGGAGGGCCAGTCAGCTCTCTGGGTGAAATTCATTCAGGGAGTCTCCTGGGGCTTCTTACCGCTGGAGCAAGCTGTCCCAGGCCAGGGATGCCGGCCATCTTGAGTGATCAATTGGGGGAGAGCTGCTGTTGATGATGAATAGGCTTGTGAGGCGAAGAGCAGAGGGTTTTGGGGATGTGGCTTAGAAGATAGGCGGCTAGGATAGTTATTTCGGAAAGGCAAGATGAATTCTACCTATGCCTGCGTTGTCGAGTTGACGCGTCAAGGTGCAGAGCGCGTTCGGTGATTTTTTTTCAATGCCTCGCAGCACTCAGTGTAGCAAATGACGTCGGCTGGGACGCACGGGCACAGGGGTTCAGCGACACCCCTCGGCGGGGAAATCAGGGGTCTCAGTAAGTGGACATCCCACATGCGTCCAGCAGAGCTCCCGAGATCACGGACGAACCGGTGGGCGGATACTGCGACTGACAGATTAGGCCGATGTTGAAAATAAAAGAGGGGAACGAGTTACTGAACCTCGAAAGTAT
Organism: Schizothecium vesticola; assembly: GCA_030549215.1. Lineage (NCBI taxonomy): Eukaryota > Fungi > Ascomycota > Sordariomycetes > Sordariales > Schizotheciaceae > Schizothecium > Schizothecium vesticola. The sequence goes on along the minus strand of JAUKUD010000005.1, from coordinate 4,136,553 downwards.
TTTCAGCCAAGTGGTAGTTTTGCTCCTCAGACCTCGAGCCTACCTAGGTACTCGATGCACGTTGGAGATATATGTAAAGTCGAGCAAGTAGACGACCTGATGCATTTGAGAGCCCTGGACAAGCGCTGCCAGCCGTGCTGACACTCTAAGGGATTCTTCATTCTACCTTTCAACATCCAGCCAAGCAAGGCATCGGTTTCTTCGTGATACCCAGTGACGTGAAATGACACTACGAGGGTGATCGAAGAGCCTGCCCAGGAGGATCACATGTGGCGCGGCTCCTGGGCAGGAAAATAGCATCATGCTGACAGGATGGATGGATGAGAAACCATGCTGGCAGGATGGATGAGATGCAGGTCATCTATGTCTTTTTACGAGGCAAGCGAAGGGGTCATGATTCGGTTGACATCAGGATGGAATCGTCCTCGTGCTTTCCCGGCATGATCTGGGAGCTTCCTCGAGATCGCTAGTGTACAACGGGCAAGGGGTATAGTGCAGAAGGGTTCCAAAAAGAGAACCTCAGGATAACGAAATAAAAATGCGTCCCAACTCTTTCAGGTCTGTCTAGGTACCTTGGCTCCGCCTCATGAACCACGCAGTGCATCCCATCACCCCTCTCACCCGTGTATAGTGAGCCATCTCGCCAGATGTAGCCAGACACCCTTCCCCCAAAACGCCAGGCCAAAGCAACGCCCCCTCTCTCCCCCTCCTAGATGACGCGTCTACTTGGACAGCTTTTCAAAGATTGCGATCAAGCTCTTGACGCCCATCAAAACGTTCGTGTCTGGCCCTGTCTCTTTCTCGGCCGATCCCGCTTTCCTCCGTAGCCACCTTGCGTGAGCAAAGTCAATCAGCTTGAGCGAGTACACCTTCGGCATGCTGGACATCTCATCATCGTCGCTGTAGTAGTAGTCGTCGTCTTCGTCCATGTCCAATACCATGCCCATATCAACGCCCTTCACGTCCGTATCGGCGTTCATTGCGAACGCCTGGATCTCCTCTTGGACAGGGCTGAGCTCTGATTCGGCAACCTGGAGCACAATCTCGCCGTCTTCGTCGTCGAGCACGATGCCGCTATCGATGCGCGACCCGGCAAAATCGGGAATCTTGGGTTGCTTGGCCATGTCGGCGACGACATGCTGCGTCGTCGGGGCACGCTGCCGGGTCTCGTTGATCGCCCTGCGGAGCGCTTCGCCGCAACCTTCAAAGGTGAACAGGAGGCTGGCAGAGTACATCCTGCTCTCCTCGGCCTCGAGGACCTTCTCCACCTGCTTCAGGTCTTCGAGGAACTTGCTGGCCACGTACCGGCCGGAGTCGTCGTCGATGCCGGCGTGCGTGTTGAAGATGAACTTGCGCATCTCTGTGTCGATGTTTTCGCTGTTGACTGTCTTCCTGCCGTAGTCCTTGCCATACACAAGGTACTTCTCTTCATCCAGCGCAGCCTCTTTATCTGTCCCCTTGTAGACGCGCATTCCTGCAACGCGGAAGCCGTGCGACCCATTCGTCGTTTCACGGCTGATCTGGTCAAACCGAACCTTCTTTTGTTCTGGCGCGTCATCGGCCCACAGCCTCTTGCCCAGCTTGGCATCGAGGATGTTGGGGTGCTCGAAGCCGTAGGCGAGATTCTCGAGGACGACCGACGTGTTGGTTGCGATCTTTTTGGTCTTGTTCTCCTTCCATACGATGTTTTCTTGCTGGGCTTTCGCAGCCTCCGCTGCCTTGGTGGCTACGGCTACCGTCTCCATCGCCATGTGGACCGCCTCCTCCTTAAAATGGGCAGTCATGTGGCTGGCGGCCTCAGGGACCTGCTTGTCGAGGGAAGCGGCATCGGTGATCTGGCTGAGACAGAGGGTTCCGTAGAACTTGGGCATCAGCTTGGCAAAGGCCTTGTGGCCATCGCGCGCTGACTCGTAAAAGTCAATCTCGTCCTGGACGCAGGGCTTGATGAACAGTTCGCCATCGGGGTCGCACAGGGTGCCGTCACTGCCGCAGAGTGTCAATAACCAGAGTGCTTCCTCGGCCAGGCGCCTTAGTCCGTGGGAAATGGTGGTCTTACTGTCCAGCAACGGCGTGGCTGTAGGGCTTGAGGTCCGAGTGGGCGGGGAGAGGTTTGTTGGCCAGCATGACTGCGACGGGACGTCTCTCAAGGTGGGGGTCTTGGTGATGGGATGGTATAAAAGGGGCTGGCCGGGAGTGGAGAGGGTTGAGGGTAAGCGTTGCGCAAGGAGAGCATCGACGGTTGAGGGGGGAGTGAATCAAGAAAATTCAAGATGGCCCTGGCGCTGTTTGGTGGGATCTCGTGGACATGGAAGTTGCGGAATGGAGCTGTTCAAGTGGCGATGGCAAGAGGGGGAGGGCCCGTTTTCTACACTTGGGGCGAGACAAGAATGAGAACGACGATGACCCCGGTTCTGCTGAGCCGGTGGGAAGGTGAGTCGGACGCTGGCGCATCGCCGGGGCGGAGCCCAGCGACATTGGATTTTGGTGATGTGCATCCTGGCAACGCAACCCCACATCTCCCGCTCCCGTCATCGCAAAGGTTCGTCTGCTGCGCGGGACCAGGGCGCTGAGGGGGCCTGTTTGGTCCAGCGGCCAGGGCGGCGTGGGCGTCGTGGGCAGGCAGCTTGCTAGGTAGGCAGGTGTTACAGCCAATCATGGGCGACTTGGAAAGGAGGGGAGCGACGGCTTAGCGGAGTCGATTGGTGGGCGAGCCAGGGTCGTGCAAGCCCGCAGGGGGGGACATCATCACTGCCCCAATGCAGCTCTGTCCTCCACGACCGCATTTTGGTCAAACGCGCTTCGCATCCCATGGGGGACCTCATGTGGCTCCCTTACTGTGGCGGATTCGACCGGTGGCGGAAGACGGTGAGCGCCTGGTCGAAGGCCGCCTCGACCGCCCGGCATAACGACGAGGCGCGAAACGTGCGCTTCACAGCCCCCTCCTATTGCCGACGTGCCCGACCATGATCCGAACCATCCAATCTGCCTTGTCCGTCGTGTCGTCGGCAAATTCCAAACTCTCCCGATGGCAACAGCGGGGTTTGGCATTCAGGTTTCGCACAATCGATGTTTTCCAACAATCCGCCGAGCCACCTATCCACCGTGGTACCGATCTCTCCACCTGCATGTTGCAGCTGAAGGCAACGATGGGGTAGCTGAAGAGTTCAGAGAGTTTGCATCTTCCAGGCTGAAGGGTCCACAAGACCGGCAGTTGGAAGCCGGCCTCAGAAGCTCCATCCATTCCCCTGGTCTCGGCGAATCTTGTCCAATTTGCAACATCGATTCTCAACTTTGGGGTTGTTGTACCTCTGGGTTTTTGTCCCTTTTCCGGCCAAGCTGCCACCTGTTTTCTCGGATGGCGACATCGAAGCAGAGCAAAAGTGCACATCCAAGACCAAGGGGCTGAGAGCAGCTGATTGGTGAGCTGGGGCTTTGGAGGCCGCCTTCCCGGACCCGGCTCCGGCTCCGGACGACATCCCGTTCTGTGATGAGGCGGAAGCGCAGCCTCAACTACATATCTCTGAAACGAGATTCATCGTGCTGCACATATGAATCACGCATGGCACGCCACTGCTTGAATATTGGAGATGAGCCTCCACCGGCAGAAGAAAGTGCTGTTCCCCGACTTAACAGGGTTCCTGTGATCTCGTCCTAAGCCAGACCTTGACTGTCCTCAACAACGTCCGCCTGATCGCGATGGCAACCTACCTAGTAAGTGGCCAGAACGCCAATATTTCTGAAATGCATGTTGGTGGCCTCTATGGCATGGCGTCTAAATGAGCAGTGTTGTTCTCATCCTTGTCCGGCCAGGTGCCTCTTTTTCTACTCCTTAGGTAGGTACCAGACTCCAGTGGGAGGAGCCCGGGTCTAGAAAGGAGTGTCAACAGATGGAAGGGAACGCCTGGGCGTATGGTGATAGCAAAGTATCTTCAGCTGGTTGATTTGGAAGCGATGGAATGACTATCGTTTCTTTCCCCCAGAAATTCTCTCGCTGAAAACAAACATCCTGCAAACTCCTCTGCTAGGTTGCGCTTTCCTCACCAGATCCCCGACATCTATCTGATGTCGGCCAACTGCCTTGGATCTCCACCCCCACTGCCTTCGCACACAATACCACAAACATCTAGGTAGGTACTTGCCGCCGACTTTACAATCTCCTCCCCTCTCCCTGGTACACCGCCATCCATTCTCTCCTACCTAACCCACTCTCCTCCACTAGACCAGGTCTGAGCCTCCGCCCCTCCCGCTTCTTCGCTCCCCCCCCCCACACAAGACCTTCTGCTCCCGCCTCTTCCCCAGTCGGCCAAGCTTCACAGCCTCACGGGAGATCATTCCTGCCGCACCCTTGCCGCCTGCCGAATCGCTTTGGGCGAGCATCTAGACAATGTCTCTCTCTTCGGAATCGATTTCCACCGTCGCCAGCGAGGCCAACAAGGAAAACGTGCCTCTGAAGGTCGACATTGGCAATCTCTGTCTCCAGGATGACGATGCCGAAGAGAAGAAGAAGAAGAGAAAGAACCGCAGGAACAAGAAGCGGGCAACAGGCTTCGAAGGTCTGCCTTTCCCCCCAAGGGGGCTGTGGCAAGCACTATGGGGCTTGACCAGTACTGACGTTGAAATCACAGAGTTCTACTGCGACCCGCCCATGACCCCGGCACAGTATCAAGAGGAGCACGAGGTCGTGTATCCTCCGCACCGCCCCTTCGTAGACCGTATCGAGGAGTGTATTCAGCGGTTCCGCGCGCTCCGCCGCATGGACAACACGCAGGACAGCATCTTCTCCGCCTACCTACTCCTGGGCGGTGTCGACTCAAGGCAGCGTCAGTTCCAGGGCACGAGCAAGCTGAACAACGCAGCCCTGGAGGGCTACACCAAAGCCGAGGTCCGTGACATCACGGCCGATGATGTGATCCCCCGTGGCCAAGGAGCCACCGACATCCGCTTCTACAACCCCTCTTCCCCCGAGCACTGGGATGTCGACTTCACCGCCGTCGCTTCAGGATTCCTGTGAGTCACCCTCACCCGACCGCTATCACTTCAGGTTGGCTTGCGCAGCTGACACTCCCTAGCTCTGAGCACCTTAGCGGGCTCCATTCCCTCGACACAATCGAGTACCAAAAGGGCGTTGCGGTGGTCCTCAACTTTCTCAAGTATGTCGTCAGCCATGACGTCTGCCCCGAGTATGCCGACGACCTTCGTCGTGCCCAGAAGGTGTGCGTGGCAGCACTGGAGGAGGCCCAGGCCATCTTCGACCTGATGGAGCTTCTTCCCGGAACGTTCAACCTCGCTGGGAACACGCTGTGGGACGGTACCCTGGAAACCGATTTCGATCCCGAGTGGGCGCCCGCCTCCAAGCCGCCTTTTGACAAGGAGGCGGCGCGCACCACCCTGCTCGCTCACGGGTCTGTCCTGCTCGACAATTCCAACAGCGAGAGACTTCAGAAAACCCTCAGTGACCCCGACGCCCGCATCGTCAAAGGCACGGGTTGCTTCGAGGTCGTCGATATCATGCTCCCCAGCAAGGCGGCCATTGCTCAGCTCGAGATTGCCACCGAGTGCATGAATCAGCACTTCAAGCAGAATCTCTCCCTGGAGGCCTGCGGACGACTGGTGGTGCGCCCTACGTTTGTCCGGAGTGGCTGGCAGGTCACCGCGGCCTCGGGGGTTCCTGTCATGACAACCCTGGACGGCAAGTACACCACGGCCAAAGTTCCCGAGTTTTTCCTTGTGGAACGGGAAGCCCTGGAGACTTTCAAGATCGGGATGAAGATGCAGATTCACTTCATCACCCTGGAGGATGGATTGGTCAACTTCATGTCCAGGGCTGAGAACATCTACCAGTCTTTCTACACCTTCCTTCCCCAGGAGCTGATGATCAGGTACAAGGAGCCCAGGCTCAGCGAGCGCCCAGCCAAGAGCATTCACGATGCCGACGATGGTGGTGACGGTGGGGGTGACATGCCCTTTGATGACTAGGGCACAAAGCAAGCCTCGGTAACACTGGGGGCGGGTTGGGCTTGATTGGGTTGGCGTATGGTCATTGGAGGGGGTTCGGAGGTCTCAAGATACCCATCTGGACCAGATATGGTCTCTTTTCCTTTGCCTCTGGGGTTCGGGCGGCGTTTGGCAGGGAAAAGTGACGTGAGCTGCACAACGGCCGACAGACAGACGCTAGAGTTGAGGATACTCGGAAATTTGACGTTGATTTTCATCGCTCTCTTAAACTTTGCGTAGGAATTTTTAATGTGACATGCCATGAAGAACGCCGTGATTGTGTGGGCGCAGGTGCGAAGGGAGGTGGAGGCAACATCAGAGGCAAGCAAAGCGAGGAAAACGTAATAAATGTTGGAATGAAAAAACCGCAACAGATATATCGCCCAATAGCGTACATACTAGGGATGTGGCGTAAAGCCAAGAAGCCATGGACTCATTGCGGCATCTGCCCATTGCCGGCTTAAAGCAAATCAAGAACCCCCCCCTAGGAACCCATTACGCCCAAACCAATGTTCTCAAGACATCTACCTACCCATCAAAACCAATCAAGGAGAAGCGGACTCCCTGCCAGTCCGCGCATACAGCCATCTATCACCACATGGTCCCCCGCCAGGGAATCCAGACCGACACGCGCCTCATCTCCCACCTATCGCCCGACCGCGGCGCGACGTCATGGCCCCACGCGATGTGGGCTTGGCGCGGCGGCAGCGGCTGCTGCTGCCGTTGAGACGAGGAGGGCTTCTAGTCCTGGGACTGCACCTTGTTGTCCCCGGCCACGACCTGCGCGTAGCTCGGGGGCGGCACGCCGTCGCTGGGGCCTTCGCCGCCATTGTCGTGTCCCTGCTGCTGCTGCTGCGGGCCTGCGGCCGCCGACTTGCTGGGCTGCTGCGCGGGGGCCGATGACGGGCCTGCGTTGGCTGTGGTGCCGTAGTTCATGTTGCCTTGCGGTGGGGGCTGGGCGGCCGCCGAGGCGTAGGACTTGGGTTGGATGGCGTGCGGGTGCTGGCGCTGGTTGCCACCTTGTGGGTGGCGCGGATCGTGGACGAACACATAGATGCGTCCGTTCTCGGCGTCGGCGTGGCCTTGGTAGTAGGGTTCGGGGTCGGGGTATTGAGCGATGATGTACCAGGCGTGGAGGAGGCCGGGGATCTGGTGGGGGATGGGGTTAGTCGTGGGTCAAATTGGAGGTGGGGATGGGAGCGATGACGTACGTAGCCGAGGATGAAGAGTAGGATGTTGATGAAGGAGTCGGCGGAGCAGATGCCGCGCTTCACCCAGACTGGAGGGGGAGAGGAGTTAGCATCGTGATGAGAGTGTTTGTTTGTTGTTGCGGCTGGTGTTGTGGTGTTGCGGACCGCGGGGTTGTGTCGTGGGGGGGGGGGGGGATTGCATACCTGGGAGTGGAGGGAAGAGGATGGCTAACAAGCCGAGGAAGCAGTCGGAGGAGCACATGGTCGATGTTGTGAAATGTGCTGCTTTAGGAGCTAAGGGGATACGCCGAGGAGCGTCGATTATTTAGGTCGTGAGAGCTGGGGAAGGGGAAGATTGAAGATGGCGAGGAAGGACGAGGGACAGGTGATGCACACCTGGGCAGGCTTGCGTAATGCCCGGCCACTGACGCATCGCATGACATGGTTGCAACCACCCCTGGGCGAAAACAGCTCACAGGGGTCCATGTCCCTCCGGGTGGCGTTGGAGACCGAGGGTTAGGGTTCTACGTACATGGGCCATAGCCTGCCAAGGCTAGAACGCGAGCGCGTCGGCAAATTCGCGGCAGAACATGGATTTGTTTGAAGCTTGAACCTCGATGTCCAGCCCATTTGTGATTTTGCCTCGACCAGCAACTGGCACCGGCCAGCGTCCAACTTCTACAACCGACACCCCCGAATCGACCGACAAAATGGACGACCTGGAGTCGCTCGATCTGCTGTCCCTCGTGTCGAAAGTCGCGTCGGAACTGCAGAACCATTTGGGTATCAGCGAAAAGACGCTCGCCGAGTTCGTCATCGCCCAGCGTCTCGAATGCGCCTCGTTTTCGGAATTCAAGGCCAAGCTGGCTGCCGTCGGCGCCGACTTCCCGCCTAGCTTGGTCGAAAGCATAGATCGCCTGGTCCTGGCGATGCACCCCAAGTTCAAGGGACAAAAGAACGGCGCCCATCAAGGCCAAGACGAGGACCACGGAAGGTCGGCAGAGGAGAAGTCCAAGGTGTTCCGAGGCCTGACCATTCCCGACAAGGAGGTGGATGCTATCGACGATACCCTTGCGCTGCTGGAGAATCTCGAACCGAAGAGGTCGAATGTCGACCGATCATCAAGGAAGAGGAGTCGAACCCCCGACGGATACCGAGACGATGCGAGGCGGAAGCGCAAGGACAAATACCGGTCACGGTCAAGGTCGGCGTCGCCACCACGTGGCAGGCAAAAGAACGGATACCGCGACGATGACGACTTCCGACGGCCACCGCCGACTGAGCTCGACGACGCTCCGATCCTCCACAAGGTCTACGATGGTCAAGTCACGGGGGTGAAGGACTTTGGCGCCTTTGTCAACATCCGCGGCGTGCGAGGCAAGGTGGATGGCTTGGTACACGTGTCGGCTTTTGGACAGCGGGTCAATCATCCAGACGACGTGGTGAGCAAGGGCCAAAATGTCAAGGTCAAGGTGATCAAGATGGAAGGGAACCGGATAGGACTTTCGATGGGGGACGTCGACCAGGAAACCGGCATGGACTTGGCGCCACAAATGAGGCTAGGGTCCGGTGCCAACAATGAAGCCATCGGTGGCCGGGGCAAGGGCGGGATGATGCCGATCCAGGAGGAGTCGCACGGCTCGTTCCAGGCTTCCGCCATGGCCAGGAAAAACAAGAAGAGGATGACCTCGCCAGAGCGCTGGGAGATTCGGCAAATGATTGCAGCAGGCATCGCCAAGGCATCCGACTACCCCGAGCTCGAGGAGGACTACAATGCGACGCTGAAGGGTGAAGGTCGGATGGAGCTAGAAGAGGACGTCGACATCGAGGTCCGAGACGAGGAGCCGCCATTCCTTGCTGGACAGACCAAGCAATCGCTGGAGCTGTCTCCCATCCGTGTCGTCAAGGCCCCCGACGGGTCACTCAACAGAGCGGCAATGGCCGGCACCAACCTTGCCAAGGAGAGGAAGGAGTTGAAGCTACAAGAGGCCGATGCCAAAGCCCAGGAAACCGCCAAACCCGATATTCTCTCACAGTGGCAGGACCCCATGGCGAAGCCAGAGGAGCGAGTCTTTGGCGATGACTTGCGGAAGAAGCGGCCCCCGCCCGCATCTGGGAATCCCGAAGCAGTGCCGGAGTGGAAGAGGGCTGTTGCTCCCAAGGACCAACAGCTGGGCAGACGGACGAACATGACGATCAAGCAACAGCGCGAATCATTGCCGGTGTTCGCGTTCAGGGAGCAGCTCATCCAAGCCGTCAGAGGGAACCAGGTGATGATTGTGGTTGGCGAAACCGGCTCCGGAAAAACGACACAGCTCACGCAGTACCTGGCTGAGGCTGGCTTTGCAAACAACGGCATGATCGGTTGCACCCAGCCGCGTCGTGTCGCTGCCGTATCCGTGGCCAAGCGTGTGTCGGAAGAGGTCGGATGCGAACTTGGGCACGAGGTTGGCTACACGATCCGATTCGAGGATGTCACCAGCCCTGCGACCAAGATCAAGTACATGACGGACGGCATGCTTCAGCGTGAGATTCTCATCGACCCTGAACTCAAGCGGTATTCAGTCATTATGCTTGACGAAGCACACGAGAGAACCATCGCCACCGACGTCCTTTTTGCTCTCCTCAAGAAAACGATGAAGAAGCGGGAGGATCTTAAGGTCATCGTCACTAGCGCCACGCTCGATGCCGACAAATTCAGCGAGTACTTCAACGCCTGCCCCATTTTCACGATTCCTGGACGAACATTCCCAGTCGAGATTCTGTACTCGAGGGAGCCAGAGTCAGACTATCTCGATGCCGCCTTGACAACAGTGATGCAGATCCATCTCAGCGAACCCATGGGAGACATCCTACTCTTCTTGACAGGCCAGGAAGAAATCGACACCAGTTCGGAAATTCTGTACGAGCGGATGAAGGCGCTGGGGCCAAACGTACCCGATCTGCTCATCTTACCCGTCTACTCAGCCCTGCCAAGCGAGATGCAGAGCAAGATCTTCGACCCAGCACCGCCAGGCAGCCGAAAGGTGGTCATCGCCACCAACATTGCCGAAACATCCATCACCATCGACCACATCTATTACGTCGTCGACCCTGGCTTTGTCAAGCAGAACGCCTACGACCCAAAGCTCGGCATGGATTCGCTTGTTGTCACCCCTATTTCCCAGGCGCAGGCTAACCAGCGAGCGGGCCGCGCCGGGAGAACCGGCCCAGGAAAGTGCTTCCGCTTGTACACGGAATCCGCCTTCCAATCCGAAATGCTTCCCACCACGATCCCCGAAATCCAACGCCAGAATTTGTCCCACACCATCCTCATGCTCAAGGCTATGGGCATCAACGACCTCCTCCGCTTCGACTTTATGGATCCGCCGCCAGTCAACACCATGTTGACGGCTCTCGAGGAGCTGTACGCGTTGGCGGCGCTGGACGACGAAGGCCTGCTGACGCGCTTGGGCCGAAAGATGGCCGATTTTCCCATGGAGCCCTCCCTCGCCAAGTGCCTGATCGCCTCGGTGGAGAAGGGATGCTCGGACGAAATGGTGACCATCATCGCCATGCTCAACCAGCCGACCGTCTTCTACCGGCCCAAGGAGAAGCAGAACCAGGCGGACCAGAAGAAGGCCAAGTTCCACGACCCGCACGGCGACCACCTCACGCTCCTCAACGTGTACAACTCGTGGAAGAACAACGGCTACGCCAACCCGTGGTGCTTTGAGAACTTTATCCAAGCCCGCTCCATGCGCCGCTCCAAGGACGTGCGCGACCAGATCGTCAAGATCATGGTCCGCCACAAGCACCCCGTCCTCAGCTGCGGCCGCGAGACGGAGCGCGTCCGCCAGGCCCTCTGCAGCGGCTTCTTCCGCAACACGGCCCGCAAGGACCCCCAGGAGGGCTACAAGACGCTCATCGAGTCCACCCCCGTCTACCTGCACCCCAGCTCCGCCCTGTTCGGCAAGCAGGCCGAGTGGGTCGTCTACCACACCCTCGTCCTCACCAGCCGCGAGTACATGCACTGCACGACGAGCATCGAGCCAAAGTGGCTCGTCGACGCGGCGCCCACCTTCTTCAAGGTCGCGCCGACGGATAAGCTGTCGAAGCGCAAGGCCGCCGAGAGGATCCTGCCGCTGTACAACAAGTACGCCAGCGAGGACGACTGGCGTCTCAGCGCGCAAAAGAGGACGGGCCGGACGGGCGGTGGTGGTGGTACTTGGGGCTAGAGCCTTTGTGTGTGCGGTGGGGTTGGGTATTTTGCGGTGGGGGTGGTGTTTGTTGGGGGCGAGGGAAGGAGGGCTTTGGAAAATAAATGTCTGCAGTGAGCCGAGTTATTTAGACGAAATGGATGGAATATTGATACCCTCAAGGGTGGTACCGCACCATGCCGTCGAGTTCTGGAATTGCCCGCGTTGGCGCTGCAAAATGACGATGTCCCCGCCGCTTCCACCCCTTCATCGACCCCGATTCGGTTGGTTGGGGTGTCTGGCTGGGTACCTCCCGCCATCCCCGCTTCAATCAGCCCCGTAAGAGCGAGAGCCTGGAACGCTGCGGAGAGAGACATCTCGATGTCTAGCTTTCATCTTGACAAGGTCTTTACTGGGCATGCGTCCAGCCCTGACATTCGTTGTCACAGTTCCGTGATTCAGGGGCTTGTTGACATCGCTGGGCTTGGCAAGGCGTCCCATGGAAACCGACTGACAGGGGAGATAAAGTCCTTGATGGAGCTTGCGCGCCGAAGAGGGGGCATCTGTCTACGGACACAAGGATTTCGCTACACGTGAATGCTCACCACCCGGTCTGGGGATCGAATCTGCCAGGTAAGCATGTAAATGTCCAGTCTGCTACTCCTATCTTGTCGCTGATATCTTGACCGGCTCATGCCCATCCAGACACATCCCCTCCCCTCTCTATATCATCCCCAACCCACCGCCCCCCTCCCACGGCTCCTCATAAATCCCATCATAGATCCGGTACAGCACCCCCAGCCAGTGCCCCAAAATCCCAATGGCCTCCTGGATATGCCACTGCCGCCTCCGTCGTCGCGTCTCCTCCTCCTGCACTTCCCACCGCCTCATCGCGCCGCTCTCGCCGCGCTCGTCCTCCCCGCCCGCCTCCAGCGCCGCGATGTTGCCGAGCTCCCGCCGGCACGTCTCGAGCACCGCCTCGTACGCCTCGATGAGCAGCAGCATCTGGAGCTTCGAGGTGCCGCTGCCGCCGCCGCCGGAAGACGGCGAGGCGTCTGCGATTTTGAAGGCATGGGCGAGCTCGTGGGTGAGGAGCTCGGCGGAGAGGGCGAGGCCCGTGGAGCCGGGGAGGGTATTGAGGGCGCTGGTTACTTGGCGGGTTTCATGCGCGAGGCTGGGGTCGGTCGGGGAGATGGCGTCGCAGGAGGGCGGAACGGGGGTTCGGCGTAGGTCTGGAGAGGACGGGATCTTGGGGATGCGTTGGCGGGATGTGCGTAGGGGTGGGGGCCGGGCGGAGGACGGGGACATCGTGACGGATCGAGTGGGGACGGGCGCGGGGGTGGGGGTTGCGCAGCGGGTGTAGTCTGTTGGATAAGGGTAATCGGGACCATCATTCTCGCATGATGACTGGCGTTGCTTATATTGTGGAGGGTTGGGCAGCGGCTCATCCCAGTCAATGGTCCAGCTTGTGTCGGGATTGATTTCAGGGAGGAGGGATTGGTAGGCCTCGGCGAGGTGAGAGGCTCGGTCGTATCGCGGGGGCGGGAATGCTTGGCAGCTGGCGGCGTGCCTGTTGCTGGCTCCTATTGACGGTTTGCGACGGCGGAGTGAGGAAGGTGGTATGGCGGGCATCGCAGGGGCTTCATCTTGGACTCTGGGCAAAGGCCAATCCTTCACAGATACAGAAGACTTGCGGCTTGGCGACTTTGGGGGTATCAGTGGTTTCAGTTCGTCTTCCTCCTCGCAGAAATGGGCCTGGCGAGAGGAGATGGTCTGGTAGATGGGCAGGCTGGGCAAGCCGGGGAGGTCTGCCTGGCTTGGGCGTGGAGGGCGCACCGGGCGTGGCCTCAAAGTGGAGAGCTGGCTTCCCATCGAAGCCGTATCGGCGTCTGGATTGTGTGGTTTCAAGGTGACGATTTCGGATTGCGCGTACTGTGGCAAGGGAGGACGCTTACGCAGCTTATTTCTAGGTGGCTTCGCATCCCGTCTGGCCTTGAAGTCGCTGCGACGACGCCAGAAGAATGAGCGTCCGCTGGCGGGCATGTTGGTCGGCGCGCGTTAGGTGGGCCGCGGCGCTCAACACCAGACCGAAGATCAGAAAGCTCGGCATTGCGGCAGTGCTTGTTGCTTTGTATGTGAGATGGGGCATGTGAGGTCGTCCTGGACGTCATGGCATGCCAAGTTCGAGCATCATGCGCGTAGTTAGGCGTGTCATTTGGGCGTGTCCGAAGCAACGGCTCCATGCACGCCTGTGTCTGGGGCACGAGAGGCCATTTGTGTCAATTGGCACGGATCCGGGATCAGGCAATCGGCGTCGATGGCGGAATTTTGGCCCGGTGTTTGCAGTGCGGTCTGGTATTGAGGGGCACAAGTCGAGGACATGTGGTGCAAAGATGGGGATTTTGGACAGAACGTCACGTCAGGACCTGCAAAGATCAGACGCCCCATAATCGTCATCTCTTGTGGGCAGAAATGGGCAATTCCTTCTTGTTGTTGGTCTGGAAACCGGATGACGAGCCGACAAGAGCATGCAAATCGGAAGGGGCCGGGTCGTCTGGCCTGAGAGAAAGGTACCGGGCGAGACAAAAGGCAGGTACTCGATGGATTCTGGGGCACATGCTGCATAATCGACGTGGTGATTTTCCATGTAGCGTAACTGCTGGCCTACTGGCAGAACTTTCACCTTCTTCACGCGCCTGCTCGAAGCCCCGACATGGAGGCCCCATCGAAGAGCTCCCGCCTCTCACAAAGCATTGTATATCGCATACCGACATTGTGGCCATTCCATCAGTTCCTTTGTGTGGAACTACCCAAAAAAACTTACAATGGAGTTGTCAAGATATCCTCAACCTTTCATACGAGCTCCAAGCTCTTTGTTCCTCGAACTGGTTATAAGTCCCACCGAGTTCCCACCCTCTCCTACTATTTGTCGCTCACCACCCAATCTACAAACATCACAGATTGACAAGACCCAAAGTATAGCCCGTAACCGTACACCATAGACTTACAGCTAGCCATCCACAGCCATAGATCCTTCTCACGATGGCCAAAACCAGACAGAAAAAGGTAGCCGCTCGAGCCGCGGCAAAGCAACAAGCCGCAGCAGCACAACCAGCCGAGGCGCAACCGCCCTCCAGCCCACCACCACCCCCCCTGCCATCGCCCAAGGACATTGAGTGCATCAAACCGCACTGGCCCATGCCCGTCATCCAAAACATCGTCGCCACCGTCGACCTCGAGTGCCGCCTCGATCTCAACGTCATCGCCGAGCAGGCCCGCAACGTCGAGTACAACCGGAAAAAGTTCCACGCCGTCATCATGCGCATCCGCGACCCCAAGACGACGACGCTCATCTTCGCCTCGGGCAAGATGGTCATCACAGGCGCCAAGTCGGAGGCGGCCGCGCGCCTTGCCGGCCGCAAGCACGCGCGGGTCATCAGCAAGTGCGGGTTCCGGACGGGCTTCGCCAACTTCAAGGTGCAGAACTTTGTCGGGTCGTGCTCGCTCGGCTTCTACGTGCGCCTCGAGGGCCTCGCGTACCAGAACCCGCTTTTTGTCAGCTACGAGCCGGAGCTCTTCCCGGGCCTAGTGTACCGCATCGCCGGCGGGTCGAAGAGGGTTCGCGGCGCGCCAGCGGTGGGCCATTCGGCTGTCTTGCTGGTGTTTGCCAACGGTAAGGTTGTCATTACGGGAGCGAAGAACGCTGATATGTTGTATGAGGGGTTTGCCAAGGTGTACCCGCTGCTTCTTGACCACAAGGTGCCAGAGGTCAGAGCAAAAGCCAAGTAAGTGTGCCCGCAAGGTGATGACACTGATTGCTTTGGGCAATGCGATGTTAGGTTCTGGACGAGATGTCAACGAGATTCCTCCAACTGGGCAAAAAGCTGGTGAGTATCCCTTTCGTAAGTTTTACAGGGCTTGATGCATCCTTGGAACCGTTTCCAGCTCCTTCCCCCTCGAATCTCAGCTGGAGAAAGTTGTGGAATTAGGCCAGACACATGGCCCAGTCTTGAAGAAATAGGCTGTGCCAGAAGATAATAAAGAAATACTCAAAATAACTACTCCTCCTCCTTCCTTTCTATCTTTGTCTACTATATTGCTGGATTACCGTCATGAAAGAGATGCCCGAGGCGTTGATGTGGTGTTGTTTGATGCCAAGGCTAGGACACTACCCCTATCCCTTGTGTCGCGAATGGACGTCCCAACTGGAAGACTCTCAAAGACACGACACAGCATGTAGAAATAAATGTTGCCCCTTCCCGATTATTCTTCTCTGAAAATTATGACAAAAAACCTAAAACTTCCTCGGCACGTTACTCGCCACAAACTCATACATCAAGCACTCCATCTGTATGAACCCCCCCCCCATTCCCCCCACACCCCTTCTAATTACTCCACAGCATATTCGAGCACTGGCCCGTCCCCGACCTCCGCCCCTGCGGCAGCAGATCCGCCCGCAGCAGCGCCGTTGGCCCCCCGTTTTTCTCGACCCGGCACCCCTCCTTCCACCAAATCTTGTGCTGGTACGGCACGCCGCCGTATGTCTGCATTGTCTGCACGAAGCTCGTCTTGTTATCCTTGCGGATGGCATAGTCCGCCAGCGTGCCGCAGCCGATTTCGTAGGGGCCTTTTTCGTACATGAAGACTCCGGCTGGGGGGTGAGCTTGTGCGATGAGGGAAGGTTGGGGGGGGGGGGGGGGGGGGGTGGTTACGGGCACTAGCCGCACAGGTGCTTGCAAACTCGGAAAAGGCGGCGCTGCAGCCCTTTATGCAAGCGTCGCCGTTCGCCGCCGGCTCGAAACTCAAGTCGAACTGAAAATCCTGATAGCTGCCCGCCTTGGCCGGTGGGGTACGCTTCGTCACGATGCTCTTCTTGTGCGGCTCGGGGAGGACGTTGGCGCCGGTGGAGTTGACCGTCATGGAATACTTAGCGCCCCTTGACCCATCCCGAGCAAAAGTGCGAGTAGATGTTCGTATCGGCAGAGCTGAAGACGTCGCCGGGGATGGCGGTGACAACAATGGGGCATTGCGGGCCGCTTTTGATGTCACGCGCCCGTTGGAGGACGTCGAAGAGCTTCTGACGGGCTGGGGTGGCCATGTAATGTGGCCTGCGGGCGGGCTGACGCATTCGCAGTCTTTCTTGGGGCCCTGCAGCGAGGTTGGTGTCTGGGAGGTCCGGAGGATTGGTAGAGGTGACTTACATCTTTGCAGACGGCCTTGGCTGTGTTACCACTTCCTGAGATCTTCGTGGCACACGCTTCGTTTCCGGGGATGCCGCAAATGAGCTGGTAAGGGGCACAATATTAGTATGTTCAGACTCTGTTTGTGTTCCAGAGGCGTACTAACCGATTTTTTATCAGGACAACCCGAAGGCTTATCCGTCGAAGTGTCACCTCCTGAATCAGGCGTGGCCTTGGTCTTGTAAAGCAAAAGGTTGTTAAAGGACCCTTCGCGACGCATATTTACGACAACTTCCTTGGCTGCACAGAAGGCCTGGCAGGGGGTACCGCCGGCACGCCTCAGTTTCCGCGCCGAAGGGTTCTTCCTGCCGAGATCGCTGCCAGCGGAGCAATTCATGGTACGCTGCATAAACTCGTCCAGACGAGATGCGAGGTCCTTGTCGAGGATAGCCAGAACGTCCCCCTTTTCAAGGACATTGGATGCCGAGGCCACGACAGTCACCTCCGCGGTGACGGATCTAAGTCAAAGGTAAGACACCATCTTAAAGAGGGAAGCTTGGTAACCTACCCCTAAAGTGCCACGGTAGGACTCGGAGACTGCGTAATCGTAATAACCGCGCTCCCTCCGGCGGAGACCGTGATAGGTGTGGCCTGTGGAAGCTTTCCCACCACGCTGGCAACGACAGCAGAGATATGGTTACCCTTCTCATTGCCAAGCGCGTGGACAATGGCCCATTAGACAACCGCGACGACACCGACGACTCCGATGATCTCTCGAATGCTCTGTACTATCTCGGCAATGGCCGCCGGTGCAATGATAGCCTGCCAGCTGTCGAGACGCTTGACCATATGGATCGCGCCATCTTGGAGAATTTTGACAACTTCTTGGTAGCATTGATTGTCGGCTGTCCCACGACCCTCAAGGACGCCATCGACTTTGGCCTTTAGGTCCCTTCCGAGGACGATGCTGAGGCCGCTTTCCCCATCGGCTGGGTTGATCTAGATAGCGTTGGGTTGGAGGCCGTTTGGCAGCGCTTTGCCAAGGTGCAGAAATACGAGACTTAGGAAAGCCGGGAGCCCAATGCAGACTTCAACAGAAACACCGACCTTGTAAGTGGTACTACTGTTCTCACCCCTTCCTTGTCTTGTTGCTGACACGGCACTCACCAATCCAGCTCATATTCTGCGACGAATCCAACTACCAGACGATCAACGGTTGGGTATTCAACAAGGCGCAAGGCCTGCCCCCGTTGACGCTAGAAGCCGAACTGATCAAGAAATGCTTTAACTCCAAACCTCGCTCCCAAACTCCCATGGCCTAAGTTTTTGCTCCCTTCGAGTACACTCCGGACTACCGCGCCATCCAGAGCAATGGAACAAGCAGACGGAGAACAGCAGAACCGGGCCACCCGAGCCCGACCCGGCGGGCCATGTCGTGGAACACTTTGACAAGCCGACCACTATGGGTCTCTGCACGTAGTTCCTCGCCTCTCTGACTCGCGGAACAGACAGATCATTCTTCACCCTCAGCGACAATACCGCCGCCGAAGTGCGGGACCCAGAGTTCGTTGACGAGATGAATGACCCAGACTTTACCACACCTCCGGGCACCCCGGAATTGGGCTCGGATCGAGCTCGGGCTCGGACCCGGGTGGAAATGGCATCGTGGCTATCGACATAATTTCCGGGGAGTGCCTTTCAGGCTTACTGTTGCACGAGGTAAGTGGCATGTTTGTGCATTTTCTCTGCTCACAGCAAATACCTTGCATGGAATACTGCTAACTCATGTTTTTTCCAGCTTACGTACACCGCGCTTGTGGACAGGGCTCTGGACATGAATGACGACCCGGATGGTTGTTATGGTTCGGAGTGTATCGAGAAACTGAAAAACGTCAACAACTAGGACAGCACAGCGATTTTAGGTATATGCATGGAATTGTTCAACAGGGGGCTGTGGGTTGACAACGACGAAAAAGTTTTGAGGATCTAAGGGGGGAGGAAGGCTGCGGTGGCTGGTGGAGGCTAGAGATTCCGCCATCAACTTACGGAATGAACTAGCTGTGATGATGGAGTGGTTGCCTACTAGGTACTGGATTTACGAAACAGCTAATTTGGATTCCGCAATACCATCAACAATACCCCAAGAAGTGCGGTAGCCGAGAGAAACGACCCCTACGCCTGGCTTATGCTACCGTGATGACGTTCACTCTGCGTCGCCATCCATCCGCCTGAGACATGTCGCTGAACTCGGGATGTAAATATGTACGGGGGAAACCCTCCACAGACCGGATCAAATCTTTGCCCGGCTCGCTACTCCCGAGGAGAACACGGTACCCCTATCGTATAATTCTGTGGATCTTGAGTCGCGAGCGAGCTGGGCCCTCCTGATCGGCATCGTCTGGCAGGTAGTGTCGTCGGCGATTTTCAATTGGGGGGTGCACTCTGGGGAGGACGCAAACCAGCTCGAGCTGAGGATTGGCAGTTCCCAGCGCTTCCACTGGGGCCAAGATCGATCGCTCGTTCACCACGGACCAGTAACAGACACGATTATAATCCAACCACAAGTGAAACTTGCGGAGACCTGGGAGATGAGTGGGAAGGACCGATGGTAGGCGAGGCCAGAAGCTGATGTTGCTATTGTCTTCTGGATTCAAGTTGCCTTTGGAATTGGAGGAGAGCTTGGATGCATCCTCTTGGTCTTGGTCCTTTTGTGACGCCCGGCAGATGTTACTCATTGTCTGGAAGAATTTCAAACGTTGAATGAGGGTGATTGACAGCCTGGTGATCTTGGAGCGATTCAAGGCCTCGAGGCTGAACGGAGCATGAGGGAGTCCGCTGTTTTCGACCAAAAGTTGGAGAGTCTGGAGGTCAGCAACGTGGAAGTCTGTCGTGGCCGTGACATCATCGACAACTTCTAGGAACCTGAAAGCAGTCAGCACCTGCTCTGGGAACAATAAGCAAGACAAAAAGACTTTGCGCAACTCACATCCTCTTACAAGCTCTCAAAAAGGAAAAAGCATCACCGAAAAGTGAAGACGCCGCCTGCAGGGCATCTTCGCTGCAGTCTTGTGGGTGAAACGCCAGCTCCTCGCACATCCAGTGTGGACCCCAGCTCGACAGCAGCCGGCGCTTGAATATCGGGCCCGCAACCGGAATGTCCGACTCGTATAATTCCGGGCAACGTTCACTTCCATCGAGATAGTCCTCATCGGATGGCCCTGGCGCAATGCACAGCGTGAAGCGCAAGCGAGAGATGCCGTCGCTGCCAGCGACAGAGCATATATGTCGAGCGGAGACGTCGACGAGGTTGGCATAGATGGCGCGCCGGAGCTCGAGTGGAATTTTGAATAGAGGGCTTGCATCCTGGTTGTCGATGGCGGCGACCGTTTGTTCGGCTAGTGCAGTGGGCATCATGATCGTTGCCCCAAGTGGTGGTGATTGTCCGGGTGGTGATAATTGGTGGATAGGGAAAGCGGGGAGACGTCTTGGGGGGACCGGCTGTGCCAAAATGCCCGTTGTTTGTTGGTGACCCCCACCATGGAACCGACAGGCCACCTCGAACTGGCCCTTCATCTGCTCAAAGGGCCAGCTCGAAGCGCTTCCAAGGCTGCCCGTCAAAAAGTGAAAATGGCGCTCCGATGGTACCTAGAACCACTTCGTTTGCATTGAAGTCTAAAATTGCCAGCCCATGATGATAGAGGAATGTTTCATGTCGTCGGACGGTCTAAGGGCCAGAGATGTATGAGACACAGGCACCAAAAATGCCATCGCTGCTCAGTGTCTACCCCGCACATCTTCATTCGTGGTCGGGACCACACATCAGGCCCAATTTGAATCCATCCCCTCCTCCCAAGATGGAAGGATGATGCGACACTCCCTGCTTTTCCACAACTTCCGACCCCAGTTGTACACTTCAACCAGACACATAGTTTCTTTGACAGAAATAACAAATGCATCACTACCTTGCATGCCTTTTGCGGTCCGTCTTTTCGCGCACCTAAACCCTAACCCTGGTCTTGCTCGTTGACGTTCCGGCTGGAACAGTTCAAGACTTGCGAAATCCCCGCGATCTGACTTTGGGAGTTGTCCTTCTCTTTGCATCTCCCGTCGTCAAAAATACTGATTGGCCCCACCAGAGCATCTTGACATGGCGGTCGTCATGTTTTGCGCCCGAGAGGCGGGGTTCCCTCGCCGTCAATCCTTTGCAACCATCTCGTCTTCTCTATCAGATTTTGAACTATGCACCTAGGCAGCTCTCCCATCCCCGTCATCAGAAATAAGTACTGTCGGCCGATGGCGGAGCACCTCTGCCACCAACCTTCAATAGCACGGTTGTGCCCCGCCAATCATTACCTCCTAGATTGGGTGATGCTGACCCAACAGCAAATTCAATCTGACGCCTCGATAACGACCCCTCTTTCTTACCAGTCCTCATCGTGGCCCAGCACGCGGGCCAGATATGGGTGAACTAGGAGGTATTCGAGATAGGCTTACGCCAGCGCTCAGCCAGCCACAGTCCCGAGAACGGCGTTTCTTGAAAGCGGGGAAGACGTCTTGACCTCTCATGACCGTCTTCACACTCCCGTGGACAAGCAGGTCCTCGTGGACTTAACAACGGGCGCACCAGGCTATTCAAACATCGCCAATCAAACGCCATTCTCTCATCACACATCGGTTGCCTGGACTCGGGGCTGGAGCAGTGTTTCACCTACAGCCCACGTTTCTCGCAAAGGCCACCCAAAGTGATTGAGTGGGCGGCTACCATTGGCTGTCTGTACGTAGGGAACACCAAATGCCGAAAATCTCGCAGGCAATCACCCGCCTCAGCCCCACAGGGCTGCAGGAGGTTCGGGATATGCTGAAGCGGGATGACTTCGGGTCATGGAAGCTTGCCAACCAGAGATTGATGATTGGATGAGACTGTCAAGCCTCCCGATGACTTGCAACGTAGGCCGCGCGAGGGGATCACCACCGGACCTTGCCGTCAGAGCCTTGCGGGACCTCGCTGCAGGATGCCTTGAGACTCGTCTCCCTGTGTTACCGCACCTTCGTCCCAACCCCGAAGGCTTCAGCTGGCCAGACCACCCAGATCAACCCCTCATTCAGCCACTATATTCCTAGTCGACACCAGCCAACCCCGAGTGGATTTTCTTGGACCGGTGTGGCCGCCTTCTCCAGAGAAATGGTCCCGTCTAGACCCAGTGGCTCTAGACCCAGTGGCTGGCCAGCCAGGGTGACTGGTCAAGTTCATGTACTTGTGGTGATGGCGACGGCGAAGTCCAACGCCATGCCAGTCTACAGGGCTTGTGTTCCTCTAGAACATGGACGGTACACCAGCAACAACCCGCCGCAGAGCGGCTTCTCGTTTCTAGCAGGTACTTCGCTATCTAGTCTGTATCGAACAACGGTAGTCCAGTTGGCGTCTGGACCCTCTCCTCAAGTCTCCACCCTTCTAGGGATGGCGACGCAGCCGCGCACAGTCAGACGCCTTACATTGTGTAGGTATACTTTGGGCACCAAGCCCCGAATATCGGAGAGCTGGCCTCCAGGTATAAAATGCTCACAAGCATCCCACATCCCCTAGGAGGCGCCAATCCCCATCTCTCCCATCTCAGACCACCCCTACTACCCAAAACTTTATCTACACATCTCATTCAGACAACATATTCACAGTCCTACAACTTGCCAACTCAACATCATGGCCAGCCAAGTCCTCGCTGATGGGACCGTTGTCCCTCCCCTCAACATCAACAACCCTGCTCCTGCTTTCAACGTTCAGGGGTTCCGGTTTGCCCCTCTGGAAGACCGCACCCCTGGGCCACTTCCCGGACTCTCTTCCCGCCTTGCAGGGGGGCCGTTTGGACGGCCCGGGCCTCCTGGCCCTCCCGGCCCTCCAGGAAGACCCGGGCAGAAGCCGGTGTCAGAGAAAGAAGAAGAAGGGGAGGCGGGAGAGGCCCAGCTTGAGGACCAGCTGCATCACCCAGGGGGGCCTGCCGACCAGCCTCCCCCTCTCCTCGACTTTCCGCTGACGCACTTTAGCGGTGCGTATTCTGGCAACGGCTTCAGCTTGATCTGGGTCCCTCGCAAGTTCGCGGGCCTGAGACCAGCGGGGTCGGATGATGGAATCGACGACAACACTCTCATTCTCCAGCTGACGACGGAGCAATGGACCTTTGGGCCCACCCTCGGCCACATCCCGAACCGTGGTTTTGACAAGCAGGAGGTCATCAACCTCGGCGGCTTGGCCTACATGCAAACCGTTCAGAACGTCACAAACGATGAGACAGGAAAGGGCGACAAGCCCAAGACAACGGCCGGAAGCGGCATTCACTTTGAGCCCGGCATGTTCGGTACGTAAAATACAGGACCAAATAAACGCCCTTTTCTTTGACCAGAGGGCCTGGCTAGAGCTCCGGGAGCTCTCCCGGCTCCCGCGGTGGAACCAAGCCAGCTCCTCATCTAATATCTAAGGGAACCCTCTGCTAACGTATCTGTCTAGTACGTACTAGATCCCTTGATGCCCTAGGCCTCCTTCTCCTCTGGAAGAGCTCCCGGAGCTCCCGCTCCCTCCGTTTATTCCCCAAACTCTGCCAGATACTGACCTGAATTTCCCATAGCTCTACGTTCCCAAGGCCAACTTCCAGGACAAGGATACTATCGTCCGCATGGCGTCCATCCCCCATGGCACAACCATGAACGCCCAGGGGCATGTCCCGACCAAGACTGCCAATCCTCTCGGCGGCGTTACAGGGGCCCCTACGATCGATGTTGTCGACACGACCCCGTTCCCCATTGGCAAATTCAATCCTGAGGACAGGCTGGTCAAACTCTTCGCGACACCGATGGATGCAGGGAGGGACAACCTCACACTGAGAGTGCCCCAGAAGCTGAAGCCGTTCATTGAACAGGGAACCATCACGAAGGAAATCATCAAAAACCCTAACATTGTCCTCCGCAATGCCCTCCAGGGCCTGACGGTCAAGGAGCACGTCGCCTTTGAAGTGTCGACGGGCCACCCCACGGCCAAGGTCAACTCTGGCGGCATCTCCAACATCGCGTTCCTCTCGGGCCAGCAGGACCCTGTCAAGGACGCCGTCACCCCTGCCAGCGTCGTCCGGCCCAACGCGCACGCCGAATCCGCGACGTCCAAGTTTTGGATTGAGAAGATCGAGTACGACGTCATCGTGCCCAAGCTGCCAGGCAACGCCTCGATTGACCTGAAACCCGAGATGCCGCCCTCCCACCACCAAGCGCCCACTCCTCGGTTCCGGATCACGGCACCGCCGGGCGGTGTCCCGCCGGGAGGAAAGAAGATCAAGGTGACTGGAACGCAGATTCAGTACTCGCAGACCATCATCTTGAACTTTGGCGGGCTCAGCTGGCCGCACGTCACCTGCGCGACGCTCGTGCCTACGGATCTGCAGCGTTTCCAGATGACTGGGAAGGAGTAGGGAGGATTGTTGTCTCTTTCTGTCGCTCGGGAAGCGTGCTTGCGATGATCGTGTGCCGCGTGTGTTTCTGTGCTTGGTTGTGTGGCCCTTTTGTGTGGTCCTGTCTCGATTTCGGCTGTCGTATCTCTGAGTTGGGAGGGGGGGGTGCGACCGGACTGTCTCTTCAACCTTTCTTCCCTCTCTCTAGTGTCCACAGTCTTTAGTGTGGTTTCTTAGGCAGAGCAGCGCCCAATCAAAAGTATCGAATCAAGAATATCGAATCGATAGTGAACAAATTATGGCTGCGTTGGCTCTGACCGTTCTTTCCCGGCATTCTCATCCTGCATCGTTACTTTTCGTGAGCATAGCACCAAAAAGAGGGATCCACCACACCGAATTAATGCGCGACGCTCCAATTCTCTCTCCCACCTACCGCCTCTGTCGATCCCCCCCCCCCCCCCCCCCCCCCACTCCCACTTCTGTCGAAGCCAGCTAGGTTTCTTTTCGTCTGTTGCTGTCGTTCTTAGCATCTCATCGATCATGATCTGGTAGCTATGTCAGGGTTAGGGTTGAACTGGTTGCACCCCAAATCCCCCCATTTGCATCTGGGCCTCGGTGTTTTTCTCTCTTTTGCTTGCCAGAGGAATCAAGGCACACCAGAGATTATCTGGACCATTTCAATCCGGCAGGCCGTCACACCGCTTAGACGGTCATCCCCACAGATCAATCGATATCCATGTCACACCCGGGATGGTTCCTGCGCACCGCAGGAGACGAGAGCCTCAGCCCCTCAGCTGAGCAACCAGCATGGCCTCCAAGATGACAAAACCGTCCACTTTCAGCGACGTGCCTACCTATAGATCCATCACGGCTTGCTGTCACGGAGAGAACTATCGACAAGAGGCACACCGCGCGCACGGCTTCGAGGTGGCCCTCAACCACTGACAGGCGGCGCCGTTCGCGTCCTTGGAGAAACGCGGGCGCCCCTCATCGCGGGGAACCTTGCTCAACTCTCTCCCGGCGCCGTCGGCATGCCCGACAAGGAGGCAGTTAAATTGCCAAAAGCCCTGGCGGAGGGATCGCTACTCAGCGCTAGCTGTTTCTCGGCGACAGGGCAGCCAGCGTCGTCGGATCAGGCCTGCCTTTTCTCTCTCGCTGAATGCGCACCGAGAGGATAAAAGGGACGCGATGGGCTCCCCGTCTCTGTGCTTTCGCCTTACCGGGCTGATCTGCAAAGTCTCAGCTCAGCCGACTTCATCCGTCTTCCCTCGACCTGACGCAAAAAAAGGAAGCCAATAGGTCACATTCGTCACGTCATCGCCATGTGGTCTCGTTTCTTGGCCGTGTCTCTTCTCCTTGCGCCCCTGACCGGGGCGCAAGCCACCGCCGAGAGGGTTTCACAGCGTGCACCAGGTCCGCCGGGGCAGAGCCTCACGGTGAAGACGTCCAGCGGCACCTTTACCGGTTTTATCCATCCAAGCCTCCCCGACACGAACCAGTGGCTCGGCATCCCGTACGCGCGACCGCCCATCGGCGCGCGTCGCTTTATGCCACCTGAGAAGGCTCCTAAAAACGGCACCCACGATGCCAAGGCCTACAAGCCCATCTGCCTTCAAGACACGGGAGACAAGGTCGGCGTGTTTTGGGAACTCGTGCCGGAATACCAGAACCGCGACGCTGAGAGCGAGGACTGCCTATATCTCAACATCTGGGGGCCGCGGGCCCGCAACCCCGGCCCGAAGAAGCTGCCCGTTATCATCTGGGTTGTTGGCGGCGGCTTCAAGGAGGGTGGTGGGCACGCCGACTACTACGTCCCCGACCGGTGGATCCAGAGGACGCAGACACATCTCGTTGTCACGTTCAAGTGAGTTTGCTCGTTCTCAAAGTCAGAGACATGCTAACTGGGTGCACAGCTATCGTCTCAACATCTTTGGCTTCCCTGGATCGCCAGCTGCGAACAAGAATGTCGGCTTGATGGACATGAGGCTCGTGTAAGCTTCCATCCCAGATCTGCTTGCTCGGGAGGCACCTATTCGGGAGGCAACTGAGCTAACACTCGACAGCATTGAATGGCTCAAGGATAACATTGATGGCTTTGGGTGAGTCTCATCATCGAAATGGCTGACGGCGAACAAGGCTAATCCCTCACCCCCAAACAGAGGCGACCCCAAGCGCATGGTCCTCTGGGGCCACTCGGCGGGCTCCAACGCCGTGCTCATGTACGGCTACGCCAACCCGCAGAAGCCCATCGTCAGTGGTCTCATCGCGGGGTCGAGCGGCACGCCGACCATCACCGCTAACTCGAGCGCCGTCTTCCACAATCTCGCCCAGGTTATCGGCTGCGCGAATCTCACATCAGCTGCCGAACTGGCCTGTGTGCAAGCCATTGACCCATTCGTGCTTCGTGATGCCGTTGATGCGTTCAACACGAACCCATTCCGCGGCCTCTTCCGCCCGATTGCCGATGGCGTCACTGTCTTTGGTAACTTGACGGATCGGCTGGAGAAGGGGCAAATTGCCAAGATTGTGAGTTTGTCTGACTGCTTCAGAACTTGGAGAGACTAACGGATGCGAAGCCGCTCATTGCGGGTTACACTTACAATGAACCGGCGGCCTTCCTGGCCTTTGATCCCAACGCAACGTCCCCTCCAGCCCCCACTGTGCCCGGCACCGAGGGACTGGCCTGCGGCATCAAGCGCGAGGCCCTGTGAGTTGCCCCGAGACTGGAAATCCTAGTCGTCGCTGACATATATGCAGTGCCCGCGTCAAATACGGCCTGACGACCTACCGCTACCTCTTCTCAGGCAACTTCACCAACACCACACCCCGTTATTGGCTCGGCGGCATGCACTGCTGTTTGTGCTCCCTCCCTTCTGTCCCTTTTCCTCCATGCTGACAACTCCCCCAGCCGAGCTTCCCCTCGTCTTTGGCACGCACCACCTGTTCCGTGGCAACTCGACCGAGTTTGAGTGGCAGACGAGCTTCGCGATGGAGTCGTTCTGGGTCGCGTTTGCGTCCAACCCCGATGTCAACCCGAAGAATCACCTCGGACAGGTCTGGCCCAAGTTCAGCGCGGCGAACGGTGACATTGTTGTGTTTGGCAATGCCACGGGGCCGAGTCAGTCGTATTCTGCCAATGCGGAGGCGGCGGATAAGTTTTATGCTGGATTTTGCTGAGGGTTGGGTTGGGGTGAATTGAGCGGGGCGCGCGTCGTTGAATTAGTAGGAGCGTGTGCATATTTGGGCATCTGAGTCTTGAGGGGGTTGACGGGGGAGCATTGCGGCGTTTGGGTCCGTGGATTTTGAGGCGACATGAACACTGGCTCGTTGAGCAGAGAGTCCAAAGAGTTGAGATGTACCGAGTAATGGGAGTTGATGTAATGGATGGTTCTGCTGTTGATCTTCCTCTTCACACCGAGGACGATCCACTCTATTTCGGGACAGCGCGCGCAGAGGTGAACATGTCTCGGCGTCTCGGCGTCTTTTCATCACCAACACACCGTCATGTCGCCTCTTTCCTGCGTACTTTCGGAACAAGCAAAACCACATGTAGCCCGAACCTTGGCGTCCGGCCTTCGGCCCCTATCGTGGCGAGTTGCGCCCTTCCCGGGCTCACCGGTAATCTGTCAAGACGCCAAAGTGAGGCAGTGAGCCCGCCCGGTCTTCTTGGGTCTCGGAAAGCACCAAAAACCTGACCAACATGTTGCCGTCTTTGGACGTGGCTGCAGCGGCGACTGGGACGCGCCATAATTGGCCCGGCGGAGGCACATCCGGGGGTCGGGGGGGGGCTGCCGGCTGCCTGCCGCGGACCCTGGCTCGCTAGGGAAGCGGTCCAAGGGCCGAGAAATTAGCAATCCCCCTTTCCGGTGCCCCGGGTCTGGTTTTGGAGTTGCCGATTGTAGCGGAGGGTCTCAGGGTCGGGCCGTGGCTGCTGGTGGATGGATCTACGGGATGGGATGGTCGATGGCCTTGGCCTTGGCCTGAAATCAAAATTCCGAGTTTGTTAAGCAAGGAGGTTTCCAAAATCGCGACCCCGAAAAATAAGATCCCGCGTCTTACTTGGTAAATGATCTTCTTTCGGTGGTGATGCTACAAAATCAGTGCACTCTCCCCCCCTAGTTTCAGTGAGGTTCAAGTTCTCCTCAGCACAGGCTGCCTGCCGGCCTCTGCCAGCGACCCGAAGCGAGAACTTTGCTTCTTTCGACCCAGCAGACCGGCCGCTAAGCCTCCTGGGGCCAAGGAGTCCAGCACCAGGCGCCGGGTTCCTCCCCCGGGAAGGGCTGTGCCTGTTCCCCGGTAGCCCATCCGTGCCCATTGAATCACACCGGGTTCACTATCCCGGGTCTTGGTCTCTTGGGAGTGTCGTCTTCTTTCAAAGTTCTTTTGCTGGGAGAGCGCCACTGTCACGGTGCTGGGAACCGGGAACGCATCGTTGGGTCTCTGCCGGGGCGGGAGGGGAGGGCGATCGGATCGATGCTTTACTTGTTCCCCGTCGCTCGTACAAGAGACCTGGGGGGGAACGGCTTATAGTCGCGGGATCCGCACCCGCTATGACCGGCCATCGTCCTCCACTCTTTGGCGTCGATGACTTTGCGGAGAAAAGATCGTCAAAGAGGGATGTAAACCGGCATCGCGACATCCGTCGTCTCCACCCTCTCCGCTCGTCCCGCGCCCCCCCTTCCCGAGCTAGTGCTTCGAGAGACACGTTCACCACCTGAGCCAACCATTGTCTAGATTCCAGCGCCATCCTGCAGCGATGTCGACGACCAACTCGGCCGTGCCGTTGGACCCGGCCCGCGCGGCCGAGTCCCGGGGCTACCAGCTCACGACGACCCTCATCATTTGTCCGATCTTTGCGTTTGTTCTGGTTGCGCTGCGCATATACACGCGACTGGTGATTCTCCGGAAGCATTTCTGGGAGGACTTGGCGATGGTTCTTGCTTTGGTATGCGGGGCCGGTTCTCCTCGATCTTCTGGCTTGGGAAACGGGCTGACTAGTCGTCTGTCGTCTAGATATGTACCATCCTCATGTCGGTTTCAAACCAGTTGGGTGGGTCGCTTGATCTGTGTACTTGTCTGTGTCTTGGTGCTAACTTCCTTGTAACAGCGGTCGTATATGGTTCTGGGCGGCACATTGAAACGATCTCACCGGAAGACTGGGTCGAGTTCACCAAGGTCAGTCCCCTTCCCTACAAATCAGTCCCGACCCGAGCCAACTTACCAACCCTTCCTCCCCGTGCAGGTCGGCATCGCCATCACCCAGATCTACTCCCTCTGCCACTTCTTCCTCAAGCTCTCCATCCTCCTCCAATACGTCCGCGTGAGCGTCATGCCGCTCGACCGCCGCCTCTGCCACATCCTGATCGCCCTGCTCTGCACAGGCTACACCATCTTCATCGTGCTGCGCATGGTCCGCTGCGTGCCCTTCGCCTCGCAGTGGACGCCCAAGATGCCGGGCGCAAAGTGCTTCTTCAACGCGACGTGGTTCATGTTTGCCTCGCAGGCGTGGAACATGGTCATGGACGTTGTCATCCTGGTCGTGCCGGTGCTGGTGCTGCGGCACTCCAAGGCGCCGTGGCTGCAGCGCGTGCTGATTGGTATTGTGTTGGCGTTTGGCGCGTCGTACGTGGTTCCCGCCCTCCCTGGATGCCATGTGTACTGACTCGGACTTGGGCAGAGCGTGTATCATCTCCGGCTTCCGTCTGCAGACGCTCTACCCCTCGACCACGTCCAAGGATCCGTCGTGGGACAAGATCCCCAGCGCCATCTACGGCATCATCGAGGTCAACGTCGGCATCGCCTGTGCGTCGGTTGTTACGCTGCGTCCGCTCTACCGCCGCCTGCGGGATGCTGTGACAAAGGGGAAGCAAGAAGTGCCAGCCAAAGTGAGCGACCTCGATGCGCCGGGCCGACGGGTCCTGGTCGATCGTGATGCGCTTGCTCTCATGACCGGAGAGACGACGCAGATCGGTAGCAATGCCGACCGCGAAGTGGAGCTAGGGGAGGGGGTGCGAAAGGGGCGGAATAGCGAGTCGTCGGTGGGGGACAAGTCCATGTCGTCGGCCGGGAGTAGGACGGTGGCGTCGGAGGGGAGTGGACGGAACGTCGAGAAGGAGAGGGGGAAGTGGAGCGGCTAAAAGTTCGATTGATTGAAGCTGTGTATAGCTGTTTTAATGGTGTCCATCACGAGGCGGCTGGGCTTTTTCGTGTCTTGGTTTCAGGTCCATGGGTCGTGGGAGAGGGTACATACAGTGTGCCTCGATTACGCTCCTTCCTGAGAATCTCATCAAATCACAAGCATTCCATTCGATGATCTGGGTCAATACCTAGGTACAAACACACACCAGTACTATGCCCGTTTGACTCTTGATGTCTCTCAGCTCCCCAACCACACCAACCCCACCACCTGCCGCTCTAGCGTAAACGGCGCCTCCCCCCGGGCCTCCCCCTCCCCCTCCCCCCCCGCCCCCGTCGCCGTCAACGCCACCAGCGTATCCACCCGCAACAACGTCTCCTCCCACTTCGGCCACGAAGTCCACGGCCTACCCCCGGCCCCATGCGCACCCGACTCGCGGGTATACGTCCCCACCGCCGGTCCCGTAAGTGCCGCGGTCGAATTCGCGAGGGTCCCGGTTACGCCGTCAAAATACAGCGTGCGCAGACTCGCTGTCAGCCCGGCGTCGAGCGCCGCGGTGCCGTGGTACGTGGTGGTGGAGAGGGAGAAGCGCTCGGTGGAGGGGTGGCGCAGGGTGAGGAGCGCGACGCAGGATTTGGAGCGGTCGGCGGGGATGGTGCTGGGTCCGATGTGCAGGGCGAATGGAGGATTGTGGGTGAGGGTTATGGCGGTGGCGTCGGGGGAGATGGTGACGGAGAGGGAGGTGGTGTTGGGGCGGCAGCCGGGGCCGTTGGTTGTGAGGGCGGTGAGTTGGAGTTTGGGGGAGGGGGGCGTGGGTGTGGTCTGCGGAGAGGGGACGGTGGTGGTTGCGGTGAGACTGGCGAAGAGGAGGAGGAGGGAGGGGAGAGAGAGACGCATTGTTGCTGGCTTGGTGGTGAGGGCGTTCAGCGGGTGGTTGGGTGTGCAATGCAAATGTGATGAGAAACTCTGATCGCAGTCAGAGAGGTGAGCTAGCGCCATATAAGGACAACTCTTATGGAAGCTTCTGAGGAAATACTATCTATAGGCGGTTCCAAAGCAGACTCGGAGGCGGTAAAGCCTGCTGAGCCACCTCACTGCAACAAGCCCACTTGGACACACCTCTAAGCCAAGAGCAAAACCCTACCAAGTCCAAAGTAACTGCACTTCCACTGACAATAAAATGGGCCTAGCGACTTAGGCAACCGTCACTGAACCCATATCTGCGCACCTTGACAAGAGCGTAAAGTGTGACGGGTTGTACCGAGAGCGGGGAACAATTTGTCGATAGTACTGGGACAGGTGAGATCTTGGCTCCCTCTTTGATTAGATGTTGCCAAGGGAAGAAACGACAGGTTGTCATAGACCGGCCAAGGCACGGAGCTGAACTATTCCAAGGCTAACCCTCACTGTACATCCCAGGAGTCAATTCAAGCAGGACCCGAGGGTCACATGGAGAGGTGCAGAGTCGGTACATGATGTGGAATCGCGTTTCCGGTACTGAAAGGGCGTGCAGAATATTTCATAAGTAATCATCGTATTTGAGAAGCGCAGTATTATGGGTTACTTTAATCGCACGAAGGTACCCTTGGCGCTTCTCCAAATGAGCTCTGGGTGTGGTGTAAACAAACCCCTGAACTGTGGAGGTCCCATTCTTGTTGCCACCGGGGCAACAACCCTAACCCCTTTTCACTTGGCCCCTTTCGAGCTGGCGTAGATGAAGGTCCCAATTCATCGTTCTCCGGGGTGTTGCTTCTCGACATGGATTGCCCTGAGAGACCAGTCGGGAACCAATCCGATTATCGGGACATGACACCATACACCGACGTCGTCATCGCAACTTTCATCCTCTAGAGCACAAATTGAAGGCAAGCAATTCCGGGGGTATGGAATTCAGGCAATAAACCCCAAACCCAACATCCCGTCTCCTCAAGGCATGCACAATCCTCTGAATCGGTTCCTTTCCCTTATTGGACGGGCGCGGTTTAGCCAGAATAACCCAATACCGCCCGGCGACTCCCCCGCTACTCTCTCTCTGGTCCCAATAGTCATCGATCGGCCCGGCCTGCTCCCGCCTACAATCAGTCTACGTCCTGCGGAGCCATACCGACCGAGTGACCTACACGGTAGTGACCTGATACAATGCAGCCCCCAAGCATTGAGGCTGCCTTGGCAAGCCCCCACTCCCCGGTTGGCATCCAAGCGACCACCTTGGGTCCAAATAAGCCTCTGCGCCGCAGACCGTCTCCCGGGTCGCCCAACCTATTGGAATACTTGGCGACATGACGTTATCCCCAGCCGTCCTCGCTCTAGATTGGCCGCGTAGGACAATCCGAGTGTGAGGGCGGCTGGCCTGGCGTGTTCCGCCCGGGTGCCGGACAGACGTTGGTGTCAAGCCGGGGAGATCCCTGCTGACCTGTTCTTGGTCGCTCGGGAAGACAAGCCATCATGCTTTGACACGCAGAGAAGGTTCCATCCATCCGGCAACGCGTCCCATAGGCGCGCAACAATGGAGACTCACTTCGAGGCCAGTTCCGGGGTGGAGGGAGCAGTTGGGCGACCCCCGCCCCCTTTCCGTGACCAGGATGGCGTCCTCCACTATCCATTACCGGGAAAGAAGTGTTCTAGAAGGCGTCATGCCCTTGACAGGCCGTGGAAGGCTGATGGAGGCTTCACACTTATACCTTTGCCACGCCCTCACCCCGTACCGGGCTTGATGCGGAGACGTTTCTAGGTTTCGGTGTTTCGTCTTCCCTACTCGATCAGGGCTTCCGTGACTGTTGACGACAGCACTGGTCTTCTTCCAAGATGGGCTCACCAGCACGACCCAAGCGCGTCCTCCTGATAACCAATTCGGAGCACGGACAAGCCAACGTCTTCCTCGCGACCAGCTACGCCCTGCTCACTCTCCCCGATGAAGATGTCCAGGTCCATTTTGCCTCGTTCCCTTCGATCCAGAAGTCCGTCCTCGCCACATCTGACCATGCCCTTCGCGACAACCCGCAGGCGAGACCCCTCGTCTTCCACGAGATCGCGGGACTCTCCATGGTTGACGCGTGGTCACGCCCAGAAGTCGCCTCGGAAAGACAACGTCTCGCCATCGTAGACGTGGTCAGCCTCTTTTACGCAATCCGGCGCATGATGGTGCTTCTCAAGGTGATGCTTCCTTGGACGGGCCCCGAGTTTGTGGAGATCATGAAGTCTGTCATGGACACTGTCGAGGACGTCCAGCCAGACGTTATCGCCGTCGACCCGGCCTTTTCCCCAGCCCTGACGGCACTCCGATACACCGAGACCAAGTTCATGGTCCTCTCGCCAAACACCATCAAGGACTTTGTCATGCCCCTGCAACCAAACGGCGAGGCGCTGTGGAAATACCCCTGGTGCGGCTCCCACCCCTCCTCGCCTTCCCATGAGACGAAGCTGACCCCGACCAAATACCAGCATCGGCGCCCCCTTCCCCTTCCCCGTCCCCCTCCACCAAATCCCCTCCAACATCCTCCTCGTCCTCCTCGCCCTCATCTGCGCCGCCTGGTTCGACTCCCACCGCCACTCCGTCCAAGACCACGTCGCCCACCACCTCCCCGGCGCGCAGCTCACCACCCTCAACGACCTCTCCCTCAAGCACCTCGGCCTCCGCTTTCTCGTCGCCAACCTCCCCGAGATCGAATTCCCCCTCTCGGCCCCTATTCCCCCGAGCATCACCCCCTGGTCCGTCCTCTCCCCCCCCCCACCCCCACCCCCAAGTCTAACCAATCCCACCCGCAGCGGCCCTATCCTCCGCCCATCCCCCCCCTCTCCCAAACCTCTCCCTCCCTCTCCACCTTCCTCCAAGCCGCCCCGACAATCTACATCAACCTCGGCACGCACGTCTCCTTCACCGAGCCCGCCGCCGTCGAAATGGCCACGGCGCTGCGCATCCTCTTCGACGCCGCCGCCGCCGCCGCCGCCAAGACAAACCTGCAAGTCCTCTGGAAGCTGCCTCGCCTCGAGCCCTTCGACCCGACCCGGATCCACGCCCTCCTCGCGCCGGAACTCGAGCAGGGCAGGGTCAAGATGGTCGAGTGGCTCGACGCCGAGCCGACGGCGGTGCTGGGCACGGGGCGCGTGGCGTGCGCGGTGCATCACGGGGGGGCGAATTCGTTTTTGGAGGGGGTGAGGTTCGTATCTCTCTCTTCTCTCTCTCCTTTGCATGCCATCGGGCGATGGGAGCTGACATACGGCTGTGTGTGTAGTGCTGGCGTCCCGCAGGTTGTGCTCCCCGTGTGGATGGACACGTACGACTTCGCGCGACGAGCCGAGGTGCTGGGCATCGGGCGGTGGGGGAACGTGGGCGCGGCGGGGGAGGGGGTGCTGTGTCGCGGGCGGGAGCTGGGCGCGGTGCTGGTGGATGTGGTGGTGGGGGAGCGGGCGGCGGGGTATGCGGCGCGCGCGAGGGAGTTGGCGGTGTTGTGCGAGCGGAGTGGGGGCGGGAGAGTGATTGCGGCGAGGAAGATCTTGGAGGAGATTGGGCGGGAGGAGGGGGGAAAGGGGGATGGAGACGGGGGTGAGGATGAGTAATTGAGGGGGGGATGAGCATATGGCGGACCCGTCGGGCACTGGAACGCGAGAGACATGAGGTTGGGGGAAGGGGTCGTCACCCCGGAAGAAAGACGCTGGAATTCATCATGTTTGGTATTCAGACACCCCTATTTACACAAGATCGAGCCTCTGGCATCGCTGGAACTTTTGTGAGCAAAGTAACCCTAAGAACAGCCTCCACTGGTGGATGCCGCCAGCCAGACTCCCACGCTCTGGCGACTCTGCATTGACCCAACTCACGCCCACAGCCTATGCAGGAAGCCCGCGCTTCTCAGACTCGGTGAAGAAAATGACCATGCGCCACAGCTTCTTGACGAGATCCTCCGCATCCTCATCTAGCGCCTCCTGGAGAGTATCGACGAGGTCGGCCGGCTTCCGGTGCTTGCGTAGGTGCTCGTCCACCATGTCCACCAAGAACTCCTCCTGCACACCGAGGTACTCAACCACCTTCTTCTCCACAAAGGGCCGCAGCTTCTCGCGCAGCACCGAGTCCTCGAGGTAGTCCCACTTAACGTCCCACGCCCACAAGCCCTCCTTGTCCGTCGGGATCTCGTGCGCCAGGGCGCGGATCGCCTTTTGGAGATCCTCCTCCGTCATGGCCTTGGTGTCGGTGATGGGATCAAACTTGATGGGCACCAGCTGGCGCTTGGCAGTCTGGTCTTGCTCCTCGTCGTCCAGGAGGCCCTCCACTTCTGCAACTGTTCGTCGCGTGTGTGCTGTGCGCTGGGCCGCCTTTTGGGCAGCGGCGCCAAGGGACATGGTGAATCGTTGGGGCGCCGCGGCGGTAGTTGGGTCCGGTTGCCTCTCCATCTCCTCGGCCTGCCGCTCGAGGAACGAGTCGGCCATGCCCCGCGCGTTCTCCATGTCGGCCTCGGCCCTGCGTCGCTCATCCTCCTCCATGCGACGATCGACCTCGTCCCTCCGTGCTTCGCTGTTGCGCTCAGCAAGGCGGTTCTGGACCCACGCAGCATGATCTCGGTAGTAGAGATGGTGTCTACGTGACTGCTCCCGCTCGTCGTCCCAGTTCTTCTCCCTCTCGAACTGCTCCTCTATCCTCCGTGCCTGGTCTGCCTCCTCGTTCTTCTCGCGGGCGTTCTCTCGATCAAGCGCGGCGGTGCGCTGGCGCTCACGGTTGACCCACTTGCGCTCGGCCTCGATGTAGAGCCCGTCGTCCTCGGCCCTCTGCTTGCTCAGCTCTCTCTCGTAAAGCTCATTGTCGCTGGCATCCGTGTCGTCCTCCTCGCGCGGCATGGTATACCCGTTGGTCACACCGCCATTGACAAAATCCACCCTGTCACGCCCTCTTGGGCCGGATGGCGCATTCGGAACACCGCGCGGCCCAAGTGGTATGGCGTTCGTGTTCGCCCCCACGGGCGGAGAGTCGAGGCGGGAGATCCTAGGCGCCCCGTTCCTAAGACGCTCCTGCTCCTCAAACTCTTCTTCCCTCCTCAGGCGCTCCATGTCCCGCCGGTTGGACCGATCTCGGAATGCTGCGATCTCGGCGGCCACTGTTTCCCTCATCTCCGCCGGAATATCGGCAAGCTCGTCGTCCTGTGCGAGGGGGATGTTGATCACCTCGACGTTGTCTCCGTGGCCGTTCATGCCGTCGCCCATCGCCGTGTCGCCATCCGCATCCTGACTTGTGTGGGCGCGAGGGAAAAAGAGGTCGCGCATATATTGCTTCAGCGCCACCTTGGACTCGTTCAGCCGGGCCTCGACCTCTGGGTCGCCGCCATTCCTCTCCTTCCAGGACTCGACATACTTGAGCGTGCTCTCGTCGAATTCCACCTTGAGCTTGACCTTTTCAACGTCGTCGGGCAGGCTGTCTGTCTCGCTGGGCTGAGTCTCGACGATGGGCTGTTTCTTGACGGGAACCTCGATGTCTCTGAGTAAATCCACAGCAGCAGCTACCGATTCGGGTTCCTCGTACTGTGCAAAGCCAAACAACGCACCCTTGTGGTCCGACAGATGGGAGTGTCCCGAGTCCCACCGCCTGAGCTTCCCGACAGAGCCCAGCAGCCTCTGGAGCTTCTCTTCCCCTCCCACGCCATCGGGGACCTTGTGAACGAATATCGTTCGGAGGCGCTCCTCGGTCGTGGGCGGCACAAGCGACTGCATGTTGTCCCGCATCTGGGAGCGAGAGTGATCGTGCCCACGGTCCATGCCCATGCCCATGCCCGGGCGGCCCGAGGTGGGTGTGTGGCCATCGCGCCGGTCGCCGATCGAAGAAATGCCCGACTTAGGGGGCTGCGTGGAAGAGCCGAGACGGATTACCGGGGCGTTAAAGTTGATGTTGGGGAGGTTCGCGGGCGGCTGGAAGGAAGCAGGGAGGCCGCTTGGTCGATTAGCTTGTGCTGGATTATTGTGCTGCTGTACACCAGGAGGTGGTGCCATTCCGGGAGCAGAGGACATGCCTGGAGGGGGGCCTGGGGAGCAGCGTGTTAGCGATGGCCAGCAGAGCAGCCGCAGTGTTTGGGGTTGTAAGTACCTAAGCCCGGAGGCGCCATGCCTGGGACACCAGATGCGCCTGGGAAGCCGCCATAGCTGGGAGGGGCCCCAAACGGCGGCGCTGCGAGGAGGAGATTGTCAGTCTTGGTTTGCACAATAGAAAGGATGGGGGGAAGGGGGGCAAGGCTGTGCGCACCTCCGTATGGGTTGTATGCCATGGTCGATTGCGGGTCGGAATATCAATGGCGGGGTTGTGGCTGCGGCTGCTTGCTGCGATGCCCAGTGATTGTCTCGGCGATTTTTTCTGGCGCAGGAAGCCCAGTCCGGATTGCTGATCGGGTTGGAATTCAGCGGCGCATCGAGAGTTGGTGATGGAGATTCTTGGTTGCCGCATTCACGTCGCGCTCTGCAAAAGTTCAATGGAGCACTTGGCGTCAAGGGGCCCGTGCTGCGGTGTGGCGGTGCTGGAATGCCTAAACCAAAATTCGTGCTTTTGTAGATGTGGCGTCGGGATCGGAGCCACAAACTCCCGCTAGGCTAGACCCCTGTAATTCTGGGTCCTTGCAGTCTGGAAATTCCGATACAGGCGACATCGACCCGCGCGAAAAGCATCACCAAGTTGCCCAACCCAGCTTCGCCTCTGGTGTTGCGGAGGAACCCAAAAAGATATTGGTCAATTGGGTAGGTACCTACTTAAACCCTCAACTCTCCCTCCTTCCACCTCCAACTAATAATCCCACCAGCCTCACCATCCACCCAACCAACCATGGACGTCCTCCAAACCGTCTGCCGCAAAGGCGCGCGACCATCCCTCGTCGCCCTCTCCCTCTCGCCCCTCCGGACCGCGACCACCACCTCCCGCAGCCTCTTCTCCACCTCCCGCCTCCTCCATGCCGACCAGCCGCCGCGCCCGCCGCCCGCCCCGCCCCAAAGCGAAAGCATCGTGCGCCTGCGCAACACCCTCAAAAAGTCGGCCGACGCGCGTAACCTCAGCGGCGACAGCCTCTTTGGCGGCGGGGGCAGCGGCCGGGGCCCCCTCCGCACCGGCGCCACCCTGGACCATCTTCACGAGCTCATCACCCAGGACGCCAACCAGTCGCTCCAGCCATTCAGCCAAGACGAATTCTTCAACAAGCACATACACCGCACCGAGCTCGAGGCCAGCCTGCGGCTGCGGCCCGTCACGGGACGGACGGTCAACGTTCGGCACGGAGGCGTGTCCGACGCCCTGAAGGAGCTGGGGAGGAAATGTGCGCAAAACAGAGTGAGGAATGACGAGATACGCCAGAGATTCCACGAGCGCCCGGCTCTAAAGCGTAAGAGGAAGCTGAGGGAGCGGTGGAGGGTGAGGTTCAGAGAGGGGGTGAACGCGGCCATTTCACGGACCATGACCCTGCGAGCGCAAGGGTGGTGAGGGGGGACCGGGGCAGGACATAGGTGGGAGGCCACTGGGTACCCCCACCCAGGGATGTACAAAAGTAGCGGGGGTTGTCAGAGTGTCAGAGTGTACAATACTATCACAACTGGAGCCTCGCATACACGTCATGCGGAATGTAGTCATGCTACGCTTCATCGAAACCTGCCCAAAAGGTATACAATATGATGATTATCCTGATCAGCCCGCTAGTTCTCCCATCCCACCCGCGCGACATGATATCATCTGCTCA
This sequence comes from Schizothecium vesticola, assembly GCA_030549215.1. Lineage (NCBI taxonomy): Eukaryota > Fungi > Ascomycota > Sordariomycetes > Sordariales > Schizotheciaceae > Schizothecium > Schizothecium vesticola. Next base: position 4,097,752 of record JAUKUD010000005.1, on the reverse strand, counting down.
TTGCTCATTCTTCGTCAGTCATCATCCCCCCAGCTATTCCGTCTTATGGGCGTCCCGACCGGGCTCGTCTTGATCTTGGGCCGGCTCCTGAAGACGGCGTCCTGGTCCTCCACGCCCATCAGCTCCTCGGCGAGGAGTAGGGTGCTGTTCTCCTCTTCATCGACCGCCGGGAAGTAAGTGCTGTTCCTTCCGGTCCCGCCGACCGGCAAAAACTGCTTGCTCTTGCGCAACGACCGCCGCCGCTCCAGCTGCGCCTTCTTTTGCACTGCCTCGAAGCCCGCCATGCTTCGTCGGGTGCGCGAGGCTAGGTCTTCATACTCGTCCGCCCCTGTATCCCCGGCGTCGCCAACGCTGGACTGCCGTTGACGGTCAGAGGTGCTCGGTGCCCGCTTGAGCGGCAATGGGTCCGCGTCAGGCTCCTTGTGTTGTTCGCCGCCATCCCCGGGAAGAAGAGACCCGCGTGCCATGGAGAGGCGGGTTCGCTCGGCGAGGGAAAGGGTATGCCGCTTCTTCAGAGGGGAGGGCGAAGCGGCTTCGACCGAGGCGAGGATCTGGTCCGCCAAAAGTTGAGTCGGTGAGATGGGTCGCTCGGGAGAGGGCGTGCGGTGTGAAGCCGCGGGGATATGCCGGGGAGGAGAGATCAGGACTACACGTGGTGGAGATGCCTCGATGCGCGGGGGTGATCTTGCTGGGGGTGAAGGTGATGGTGATGGATGGATGGCTGGTGGGCTCGGCCGTCTCTCGGGGCTCCTTGTTGGCGAGACACTGGGCGATCTCGTGATTGGCAAGAGCGAGCTTCTCGAGTGAAGAGCGGCAGACCTCCATTGCGCAATGTCGGCCTCATTGCTGCTGGGAAAGGAGCGCTCCTGGTGAAGCCTGTTGGTCCTCCGGAGCCCCGGTTCCGAGCGCTGGGCTGATGAGCGGCTTGGTGATGGGGGGTGGGAATTGGACATGTCATCGTCGAGATCGCTGAGCTCCGAGACCGCATCATGTTCCGAATGCGAAGTATCGAGGCTGTTTCGGTTGGTTTCATTGGCGGAAGCTGTTGGTCGTTGGAAAAAGGTAGGAATGGGAGCGTTTTCTGGGTTTAAATCTGCCAGCTCCATCCTGAGGCTGCGAGCCACGTCATCGTATTCCGCTTGGGTCTTGCTGGGCTTCGACCGAGCAAGCTTTCGAGGGCTTGTCCGCCCAAGATGAAGAGTTTCGTGGGCCCTGAATCCAAGATCAACGCCAGTCTTGACCGGGCGTGCCTCTATGGTCGTTTGCCGCGACTCTGTACCGGTTTCTCCAAACATTTTGGTGCGGAAGCTCTGCCATCTTGCTAGCCTCGCCTTTTGGCTCCTGACCTTGTCGTCTAGCTGCTCCAGCATACCCCCAGCCTTGTCCTCGAGCTCCGCCAGTCGCCCGGATTCGACCCGTCGCCAGACCCTATCAAATGGAGTCGATAGCAGGCCATCCTTGCGCGCGCGCGTATCCCCGAACAGCAGAGCGTCCATCCACCCTTCGTTCCCAGACCAGTTGTTCCGCACCGTCCGCCAAACGTCGAGCTTGAAGTCGTTGGACACCTCCTCATCCCCGGCGTGTTCCTGCAGTGCGAGGGCCTGCGCCTGCCTGCGGGCGAGGATTTTCTCCTTGAGGCCGAGGAACTGCGAAAAGTCGCGATACTGGGCGCGCGCGTCGTTCTTCGTATCGAGTGTTCGATGTAGCGAGACCTTGTGGGCGAGAATGAGGCTGGCCAGCTCAACTCGATCGCCGGAATAGCCGCGGTTCTCCAATGCCAGAGTCTGGGCCACGGCCGGAAACTCGGGCTCGTTGAGTTGTTGCTCCGCGACCAGTCTCTTCAGCACGGCCGAGGAGAAGGCTGCCAAAGCTTCCTCCAGCCGCTCCCCCTTGCACTCGTCCAGCATTGTCTTTCTAACGACGGCATCGCGCCCCAAAACTCCATTTTTCTTGGCGTGTTCGAGGCTTCGTAGCAAGGCGGCACGGAGGTTGAGAGACTGGACCTGGTCGAGTGGCGGGAAAAAAGGCTGCAGCCTGTCTCGTGCCTCGTAGGGGTCCCAGAGAGCGAAGAGGTGGAAGAGGGCCCATTCAACACACTGGATGCGCTTCTTTTGTCCCTGGGCGAGGTCCTTCGTGCTGAAGGTCAGAGCGTTGATGTCGGGCCAGTCGGGATAGAGGTCGAGGTCGAGCAGTCGCAGGTTCGTGAGGAAGAGAGACAGGCTGGAGACGGTCCCGGTGGTGCCGGTGGGGAGCGGGGAAGCGGTTGTCGAGCCCGAGGCGTTTGTGCCAGCCGATGAGGGCGGTCGGCCATGGGATGAGGGTGGTCGGCCATGGGAAGACGGCGGTCGGCCATGGGAGGAAGGCGGCCGGCCGGTGGATGAAGGTGGGCGAGCGGGGTTTAGGATAGATCTGCTGCTATTCGGCGGCACGCGAATCGACCGCGGGCGGGCGGCTGCTGGTGGTCCAGAGTGAGTTGCCATGGCTGCATTGTCGAGAATGTCGGGGGCCGATGGTGTTTTTGACTGGTGGTTCCTAGAAAGCGACCTGTCGTGGCCAAAAAGAACGGCGCTGCGTAGATGGCAGGAGGCGCGGAAGGTGAGGATGATGTCGGAGCGCAGTTAGTGTGCTGTTTCAGGAAGCGCAACTTGTCGCTTGCGTTGGCAGCGGCGTCGGGAGAAGGGGTCGCGAACCTTTGCCCCGAATGTGTTGTTCGTCCTGGATTCGAGCCAGCGTAAACATCCCGTTGCAGGTGGGGTAGCCCGGGGCCCTATCGGCTCTTGGCTGCCGAAGATTGGCGGCGGCACTTTCAGGGCTTGGCCGCACCATTTCCCCCCCCCTGACTGTGGCTTTTTGCCCGTCAACGGTCCAGTCGGGCAACTCACCTGACCCTCTCTCAACGAGATTCAAACATTCCATGACGGTGAACATCTGCGGACGAGTTATTGCAATCGAGAAACACTCGCTTTTTTGACACACCTCCACTCAACGAGTGACCTGCGTGTGTTTTCAAAAGTGGTCTGCCCCACGGCAGCATCATGAGTTCCGCGACCTGTCGAACTTTCTATCTGAGTTGTCGTTCCGAGACGCCCCGCCGTGGCTTTCTCATTCTCGACAATCTGCATCCCACCGACTCCGATGACTTGGCTTGGCCAGCTAACATCCTACGCCTGCTCCGTGCGTCGCCGAGAGGCAATGTCATCATTACAACAAGGCGTGTGGGATTCGTTGCTGGGTGGGATATCCCACCGGGGGGGGGGCAATCTTTGAGGTGGGCAGAATGAGCGAGAACGAGGCTCTGGAATTGCTGGACCACAGAACCCGACATCTGCTGCACCTGGGAAGAAAGAGGAAATTAGTCAGCGCTAAACGTCTGGTCCGCGTTTTTGGCTACCATCCGTTCGCCATTTCTCTGGCTGGTGGATATATGACAGAGCTGCAATACGGAACACCACAGCAGGACAAGGTCTTCAGCTACATGACGCTGTTTAGTACGACGTGTTCGGATAATACCGATCGATGGGTATTGCTGCAGCTCACAGGGGCTTTCACTCTGAACCGCGTCACAATACCGCACTCGGACGGAACCCCGGAACAGGACGGAGTACGTGCAGCCCTCGGCGTCATCCTCTCTGGCATGGCAAAGGAGGACAGCGTTGCCGCAAACATCCTGACCATTCTTGGATTCCTCAGTCCTGCAACGGGCGTTTGGCCTGCACTGCTGGGGTACGAGTCGATGGAAGGCGAGACGTCGGCGCTGTTTCATTCCAAGGATAGTAAGTTCTCTCCCAGCCACTAATTCTCACGAAGCACTCGTGTTCGCACAATTCGAGTACTGGCGTGGCTTTTGCAGGAGTCGAGACGGTCTTGTTTAAGCTCTGGCATACCTCGGTGCTTCAAGAACCGTTTCGGGGAAGACATACCTTTCATCCGCTCGTGAAGCACTGGTCAAGATTGAAATTAAACCGGAGCTGGCTCGCAAACTTCACGGCAACTGTGGTAGACACCATGAAGTCGTGGTCGTAGAACAACTCAACTCTTTTGGTTTAACACCCAAAGGTCCTTCGGCATCATCTTGGCGACATCTACCCGATCGTCAAAGAGCTGCTGCATCCCTGCAGCTTCAACACCCCGATTGAAGACCAATACCTATTTGACCAAGCCATGAGGACCACAGGGAGGACATCGTGGCCCACTTTGGACGATGTGAACAATGGCTCGGAACTTTGGGGATCCTTCCGGGCACTTGGTCAAGGGATGTCAAAACAACAATCCGTCGAGGTTGCATCCTGGCTTTTCTGCCTTGCCCTCAACACCAGACAAGTCAACCAGTTCGGCATCATCTTACTCGAATCGGGTTACAGCCATGCTCTTCAAGAGGCCGGAAGGCACAGCGAAGCAAAAGCATGGTATCGGCGCTTGCTCGGCCCTCTTTCCAAACACGTCGGGCCGGATGACCTCGCAACCGGCACCGCCCACATCCGCCTCGGCCTCTCCACCATCGATGCCCGCACAAAGTCATCCTGCTCCCAAAGCATCTCCCAGATCATTCGAGGTCTCAGTATCCGAACCCATGCAGCGCCGCCCCCCCTATCGAAACGATTTCGACGTGCAAACAGCCATGCTCGATCTCGCTCACGCTCTCAACATTTGCCTCGTCGCCACTGGCATCGACGGCATCCGCGATGGCAACACTGCCCTCCTCCAGCACACCAGCGGCCAATCCGACCACACCAAGACGGCCTTCGACAGCATCGTCCGCGTCCAGGGGAACCACCCTCTGATCCAGCGCTGGATCAACGCCTTCCGCGCGAAAAGCACTCTGCAACGCCATGGGGTTCTACCAGTACTTTGACAAGTCCTGGGAGCAGGCTGTCCCGACCGCCTTTCTCGCTACGCGCATGGCCAAGCAGGTCTTTGATCGTGAGGCTGAGTTCCCTCCGTCTTGGGGAATAGGGTTAAAGTGGGGGACGCATGTCAACGGCGGCAGCACGTCGTTCCCTTCTCGGACACGGCGAGGCTGCACGAGGGCAATGCTTTCGAGGAAGGGTGCGAGACGGCCCGGACCAGCGCGCAGATTTGTCTGTGGCAGAATCTTATTACGCGCGGTGCCCTCCGCGATGGCTGCGACGGTTAGGGTCTCATTGTTCTGTGAACTAGGCGCCCTCGCCTTTTGGGTGGGACGACCCCTTGGAGGGTGAGGAGGAAGAGTCCACCTTGCCCTGGCCGGTGGTGTCGTGGTCAAGGCCGTGTGCGAAGCTGGACCGGAGCAAGGGGATCATGTTTCACTAATATTGACCACTTGTCAACCTGCTTGAACCTTTTCAGAATCCCCGCCAATTTTCCATCCCCTGGCTGCCTCTCTCCCACTGCCGAACGCATTTTCTATCCCAAGCACAAACCGAATTTCCCAAGCTTCCAAACATGCCATTCATGGTGTTAAATGTCCTCGAAGAACCGTTGCTGCCTCCGCAATCCTCAAATCACGTCTGTTGTGCCCCGGCCTTGGAGCTGTTGAGAGCTCTCAGCCGCCATGTCGCTCTCCACATACTTACCTTTCTTTCAACCCCAGCTACCACAGCCACCAAAAAACGGACCACCTAGCACCGCCTAACTCTAAACTAAAAAAAAACAATAAGCTGAGGCAAGAAAATCTCAAACAATGGCACTTACCTAAAGCTTTTGACCAGACCCCGTCTCCTTGCTCTAACACCAGAACTGCGAGTATCTGTCCCTATAACTATTAGTTGAAGTCCCGCTTCTCTTCGTCCACCCGAAACCTATAGGAAACATAGGGCACCCCAATGTGGTGTTCCTCCGTGCCTACGCACAAGCACTTACCTCCCGTCGTTTCCACCAAGCAGCAGAGGTCAATGTAAAACCAACCCCCAGACTCAAAACCCTCGAAACTCATCCTCCATTCCCGGAACCGCAGAGCTTGTCAAGGCATTGACGCTCCAAAAGCCACTTCAGCAAACCTGAGAGCGCTCAACGAGAGTGAACCAGCGTAGAAGCTTAGTCCGAAGAACCCAACATAAGGAACTCAACATAAAGCGAGTGTGAAAAAAAACTACACCGGCACCAGCAACAGCGGTAGTCCCATGGGAACCTTCCTGCCCTACCGCCGTCGCCGCTGCAACTGTTTAAACCGAGCGGTACCGGTTCTATAAGGGAACCTAACGTAAAAGAAACCGAGACTTCAAGGGAATACAACGTAAAAGAACCCGGGAAAAAAAGGTAAATCCTCCACCTTCCATCCACCCCCCTTGGGGTAAAAAAATAATCATCGAAAACCGCCTGGCAACTTTGCTGCAGCTTCGGATCCTCTCCCAACAAGTCGTCGCCTCCATATCAGTCGTGTCAGGATGCCAAAATGCTTTTGTGCGTGATGAAATGGCCAGTCCCCGTCCCGTAAACCAAGAAAATACGATGGCGCCGTGAGGCGAAGTCTAAATGAAATGAGGCTTTTTTTTTGGTGATGGTTTTGTAGGATTTTGTTTGGTTGGAGAAAAGGAAAACGGGAAGTTGGTGTAGTGACCGCGGGGAGGGTATCATGAGGATTGATCGGGGAGGGTATCATGAGAATCTATTGGGGATGAGTGAAAAGAAAAATGAAGAGACTGTGCAGTGTCGCGGGGGTAAAAGCAGAGACGGGGGTTCCATCCATCACGCACATATTAAAAAGGATTTTGTGGGCAAAACAAAGAAGAAAGGATTGTCCTCCCCATTTCCCTCTGTGTGTGTGTGTGTGTGTGTGTCCGCTCATGTCGCGCCCAAAGTTGAAGGGCACCTGAATCTCCTCGTCTGGCGGTTTCGGATCCGACGGCCAATGTGCCCCAGATGTGCAGTTGAAGAATCCGTCGCGTGTCCGCAAGGACACCGGTAGGGGCCACGAGCGACCAGCCTGCACTTCCGCACATGGCGGTCCTGGTTGTCCTTTCGTTTCTCAGGCTTGTCGCACCGGCAGTAAAAGATGTCGGTACCGTGGATGGAGTCGAAGTGGCGGTCCAGGTCTTTCTGACTGCCAAAGGGCCTATCCGCCAAACACCCGGGCTCCCGACAGGTGAACCTCGATGCGGTTGATATTGTATTGCTATCGGGGGTGCCGGTGAACTGACTGGGGGTGCTATTGGCATCAGCGTTGGTGAGAGGTGTGGACTCGGAGGACGTTGCGGTGGTTAAGGGTGTTAAGCGGGGGCTTGGCGCGTCAGGACTGTTTTGGTCGCTGGCAAGTAAAGATGGCCGGCTCGGGCTCTGGGCTTGGCGAATGCTGGGAGCTGGCGAGCTGGAGGAATCCTCACTGACGGGAGTTGGGCTGGCCTGAGCGGGATGAGGGATGCCGGGAGGGGTATGGGGAGAAAAACTTGAAGTTGAGGGGGGAATGTCGGAATCGAGTGTCGATCGGAGCGGTATGAGCTGGGGGTCGAGGCAGAGGGCGTCATCGCTGTGCTTTGCCGTCGCAATTGAGCACAAATAGCGATCGACGAGCTCATCAGCCCCCCAGAGTGCGCTTAGCACCGCATCTTGACGCTGCCGATTCCAAATTTGCCCCGAGTGTGAAGTGAAAGCATGATCCTGAGATGTGACATGAAGATGGCGTCGGCTCGTGGGAAGAAATCGTGGGCTGTGACAAGCCCCAGGACGCGTTAAACGGTGATCATTGTGATTGTCGCTGATGGTTCACCGCGGGGAGTAAGCTCCCCGCGGAGACCGAGATTAAGAGGGAGAAAAGGCTGCGAGCTTTGCGAGTGTTGTGCTCGGAAGTAATATCGAATCGATTTAAAAGTGCAATGAGAAAGTTCAGAGCTGATGGCAAGAGGAGAAAAAAGCTGGACTCGGGGACAGCGCATACTTAAGTAAGCCTAACATCTGCGCTACTTCTGGCGAAAGTGCGGTTGATGAGATAGCGGGGGCTGGGTTACCAACATCAGATGGGGTCCCCCATATTAGATACTTGGCAAGACGTGAGGCCATATACCAAATGCCAAGTATCGCTACCTCCAGCTCGTGGCCCTATCAAGTTGTGTTTTTCAGGGTTTGTTCTGAGCTGTGATTGGAAGACGCGATCAGTGTGAGGCCAGTCTGCCGACTCCTGGCGAGCCTTACGTCGAGCAGGCCAGCTGAACGTGAGGCCACTTCGGTACCATGTTCATTTGAAGTTCTTGGCAGTTTCGGTCTAGCTGTCCAGCGATCGCCACGGTCTCCAACTCTTGCTCTACCAATGTGCAAATAACCAACAACCATGGCGAGAATATGTGAGGCCATCGCACTGACTGGAACGGTTGCTATGGTCGAGACTAGTGCCGTAACAGAACTCGGAATAATTAGTAGGGGCTTAAGCACAGTCTATAAGCTCCAACAAACTATGTTACGAACCTCAGGTATATATCAGACATCTCTTTGCGTTTTAAATGTTAGGAAGAACTCTGACAACTTCAAATCTCCCCTTAAAACTCGTAGCATTATGGCTCACCTACCCCAAAACACCAAGTTAACTCTTGATGGGGATAAAAACATTCCCAAAATAAGCGCAACAAGCTTCCAAACAGTCTCTTCGATGTCCATCGACAGTTCCGCCTCTGGCTTGGCCAGGTGGATTGCACAAAAGCCGCATGAAGAAAGCTGGTGCCATTTATGTCCGGCCTCGAGATACACGAGCCCATCGGTGCGTTGCCATGGAGACTCGGGGTTTGCTAGTTCATCGACGACACAAGTCCCGGGATGCAGCAATGCCACAAAGTGAGCCGGTAAGTGCGTCGTGGCATGCTCGAATTACTTGGATTTGCTAATGTAATTCCCTTCAGTGAGCAGTTGCTCCCTTAGTGAGTTGGGGCGCAGAGTGAATTGGGGCGCAGAGTTCGCAGGAGGAGGACAGTGGCAGTGGAGGTTACGTGGGCAGCATTGCGTTCATTTCCATTATCTTAGGCCACTGGAGCTTCCCTCCTTTGGCACATCCTGGGCAGGCAGACAGTCACGACACGTTGATTTGCACCATTCCTTTGACCACCGCGTGCCCGTTGCCGTGACCCAGAGCATCCTGAAAGAGTGCCCAGTACGATTCGAGGCGCGGCCTCGCCGTCGTCACCATCCCCGTCGCTCCTCGCGCACCAAGAGCGAAAATCATCCCCAAGACCAACGTGCCCCCGGGACCAGTTGTGTGTAGGATGCGGCTGGCTTGGTCCAGGCCTGTAGTTTGCATGTGGCCTCCTGTTCATTGAATAGAGCGAGGGATGCATGAAACTCGCCGAGGGAGGATTGGGCTGGGGCTAAACGGGAATTAAGCTTGAGAGAGGAATGTTATGAATTGTTCGATTGTCGTCAACGTTCTCTGCGTCTCAACCTTAAATCTGCGACAAACAGACTTAATTTAAATAAGTGGACGGATCTCAAATCCCCAAGAAATGACACGAGCCCCGAGCTCACTATCCCTAAACGCTTACCGTGGTTAGAAACACACTTTTGATTTGTGCCACGAACCTAGGTTCCAACTTCCTCGCCTGTCCTGCGATAAAAAGGGAAAAAAAACAGTGCCGCTAGTAGTAGTGGCTTAAAAAGTCTTCACATGGCGCTTCAGATTCCAAAGCCGATGCCATGCACATCTGAGGAGCCCACGTAGCAAAGCTGCTTAGTTTTTTTATTTGACATGGACGGGTGGACTAGTGGACTACGTAATTTTCAGTTTCGACCACAGACTTTTCCTTCTCATTTTCTCATTATTTTTTTAGTCAGAAATAAATCTCAGTCTCGTCTGTCATCGGCATCAATCTCCACCATTCCCGAGCCAGTGCCTCCGCACAAAGTCGAGCCCTTCCTTGACCCACGGCTCGTCAAGCCCGACAGACAGATCAAACACATGGCCGCCCTCCTCCACGGTATACTTGACCGGCATCTCAGGCAACGCCTCCCTGATCCTTTCCACCACCTCATCCGCCCCCTCCTTGACAACCTGTCCCATTTGTTAGCAAGATACCCTACCCTCCTCCCACAGCACACAAGAAAGCAAGACTCACCAAATCATCCTCCCGCCCCTGAACAATCCAAACCGCCGCCCCCTCCCCTCCCCTCCCCCTCGCCACGTCCAGCGCCCCCTCGCCACCTCCAGCGCCCCCCAACATCAACCTCCCATCGGCCCCCATCATGTCCCGATGCCGTCCCGTCGGCCCCATCGCCCGAATCAGCCGCTCCCCCTCCTCGTACGTCCCCCACGGCGTCGACACCCGCACTGCCTTCTCCCCCTTCCACACTGCCCCCCGATACGCTACCACCACCCTGTCATCCTCGCTGTCCTCTGCAACGCCAGCGTGACGCCGGTTATACGGCGCCACATCGGGGTACTGCGCGGGGTAGGTCGCGGCGACGGCGCGGATGCCTGCAGCCGGGTTGAAGAGCAGCGCGGACTGGATGGCGAGGTAGCCGCCTGCGGATTCGCCTGCGGCCAGGATATGTGTGGGGGAGAGGCGGCGGCGGGCGGGGAGGAGGGCCGGTGAGCGGAACCAGGTCCAGAAGTCGGCGATGTCGTTCATAAGGTCGGTGCCGGAGGCTTCGGGGAGGAGGCGGTATTGTGGGGAGATCATGATCGCGGGGGTGGTGAGGGCTAGGTTGAGGAGCCTGGGGATGCTGGGTTAGTGGTGAAGTGCTGCGGGAGGGGGGGTTGAGGAGGGGGGGGTACCATTGGGAGGTGAAGGCTGGGTCGGGGTTGGTGCCGACTATGAGGGCGCCGCCGTGGAAGTGAACGATTACCGGGTACGTTTTAGTGTCGTTGTTGCTGGGGGAAGGGATTTGGGGGTGAGGATGGCCACGGAGAGCGGGGTGTCGTTGACTGTCTTGTAGACGACGTCTTGTCGGTCAAACCTGGCGAGGAGATCGGCGGCCATGTTTTCTTGGATAGGTGCTACTGTGATGGTCCGATATCTTTGAGATGGGGGATCCTAGTGGTGAGTCCGACGGTGCTGGGGAAAGGTACCTAAGATGGTCGTCGCGTCGACACCACCAACTCAGCTGCATGATTGACTGTCTGCATGAGCTGTGGCTGCATTTTCACTCTTGCCCCGCCGACGTTACACTGACACACCACCCTGTATCCCTTGGCTATCGACAAAATACCGGCTCGTAAATACTAGAAGTAGGATTGGCTTCCTGTTCACGGAGGGGCTTGATGCAAAGATCATACACCATATTTGATCACCATGTCACCACAAAACACCTTCCCTGAGAGGCACGTTATTTGGAGAGACTTGTTTGAATCATTGTCAATGCCAGTACATCAACCACAGGACATCAAAAACTCTAGACACCACCACCACTTGATCTTCATCCTTTATTCTCCAGCGTCTCGGGAGCCCGTGAATAACACCCGACCGTCCACATAATCTTTGACCGACAATCCACTGCCCCTCAAACTCTTGCTGCGGCGTCCCTCGAATCTGGCGAAATCGACCGAGACCGAGACGCCCTCCCACTCCTGCTATCACTCCTCCTCTTGGGCGGCGGCACATCCCTAGCCCCCGCCATGACGATCGGCTTCCCCCCGTCCACCGCCGGCGGCGCGACCACGCCGTGCTTGATCTTGCGGCTCGCCCTCGCCTTCTTGACCTCGGCCCACAGTGCCACGAGCATCCACAGCGTCCACATGACGGCTGCAACAATAATGTACGTCCTCTTGCGCGACGCCGCCGCCGCCGCCAGGTTCAGACCCAGCCCGCCGTTGATGATGCCGATCGTGATGCCGACGCGGCCGTTGAACAGGTGGATGTACGACCAGATCTGGCGGCGGCGCACGCGCATGAACTTTGCGTGGTGCAGCCACCCGACGATGGGCTGCGGCAGCAGCAGGGCGAGCGTGACGAGGCCGATGATGGGGTGGTAGTTTGTCGAGTCGTTGGTCAGCAGGTTGCCGCCGTCGGAAAAGGGCAGCTGCACCAGGGTGACGAGGTAGATGCCCAAGCCGACGCCGGCGATGTGCACGACCATGGCGATGACCTGGAAGGCGGCGTGGATCCAGATGGCGAAGCGCCCGGGCACGACGCGCATCAGAATGGAGCCGATGGGGAAGAGCAGCACCATGGCCAGCGAGCAGAGGATGCCGTGGATCCACCGGTAGTGCATGGCCGCGTTGATGTCGAAGCTGACGAAGCCGGCGCCGCCGGGGTTGCCGTTGCCCTCGCCAAAGGGGTTGTTGCCGTCGCCGCCGTTGCGTCCGCCACCAAAGAAGGTGCTAGCATCGTCGTCGCCGTCGCCGTCATCACCGCCATATCCTGGGAAGCCGGACGGCGGGCCGCCGCTGCGACCGCCGGGGCCGTAGGCGGCGTGGGTGAAGGTTGCAAGGGCTGCGGGGGAGGTGTTAGTCGGGAGTCAATTGTGGGGCCGGATTGGGGAAGCCCAGAGGACGTACCAAGGCAGAGCCCTGCTGCCAGTCGGATGGTCCGACTTGGTTGATCCATTTTGTGTGACCACCAGCGAAGCAATCGTGTTTGAGTTGTACGCGTGCAACAAGAGAGTCTTGACGGGGAAAGGAAAAGGGCGGGATGGGTGCCCGGGGAGCGGGAGGCGTCGAAAATATACTTGCCCCCCTGCTGTGTATCTGTCGTCGGACCCGGCTGTTGGGCGCACCGGCGTGGCCCCCTGGAAGGAAAACGAAACGACGATTCTATGGCTCCAGGGACCCTGCTGCGACGGCGGCACGGCGGGAGACGGCAGAGCTGAGGCCCGAGGGCGGTCCTGCTGAGCCTACCAGCCTTGTCCAAAGAAAGATCACGGATTACTATGCAGTAGTGGCTGCGCTTGTATAGAGCCGAACTGCGGTACCAGTCCAAGAAAGCTTGGAACCGCTCTGGGTTCGGTCAATAGTTCGTCTGAGATATAGACAATGACTGCATCGAGAGGGGGGTGGAAGACCGGTACTTCTCCAACTTGGAGGTTAAATTGCCGCGAGGGGCACAGGACGACCAGAATGGCAGGAAAATGTCCGAATGGCGCTGGTCATTCACTTCAGGCTGCTAAGGGTACAAAGGGTACAAGCGACTGGCACACAAACACAAGCCACGCACTTGTGTGATCGTCCACCGAGTGACTTCAGCCGCTGTCCCTCCATGACCAGAGCCCCAAAACTTGAGCTGCCTCCGACCTCCCAACCTGACCTCCTTCACCCCCCCCCCCCCTTAAAAAAATGGAAGCAAAAAATACCGAACCTTCCCGTCCTGCATCCCAAGGAACGATAGCCCAAAGGCGGGACAAAACGAGACGTCAACGCATCTTGGCCTCCCGCCATCATAGGCTCACGATACCCGCGAGCAGTCTCAGACTCCAAAAAGGAGGCGGTGTTGCAGGGCGACGCGTAACCACCACCATCTGCCACCCCCAGGGGCCCCAACCGGGCACACGGACCAGCGATCCTCAGCGCCACGCCCGCCCGCCGGCATTTCCCCACACACCCAGCCAGCCGTCATCGCGGGACGAAAAGAAGAGCAAACATGACCGTTGTTGGTGCCGACATCTTGGCTGGCGTCTTTTCATTCGCGATTGCGCTGCGACCAAGATCTCCGCTGCGACGACGGGCTGGCGGTGGGTTTCCTTGGTCGTGTCCGGGCCGTCTCTGTCTGGGTTGCACATCATCGTCTGGCGATTTATGCCGGCCGGCGCGGTCAAGGTCGACGACGGCGATGGCAAGTTCCGATCGCCGATGGGATGCGCATGCGCGCTTCCTTCCCGGCTACACTGCCAACGGCACTGCAATGGGACGACGACCACGACGACGATGGAGGCGATGCAGGACACGTCATGGCTTGTTCTTTAGGAGCTGCTGCTTGACTGTCAGGTGGTTTGCTGGTAGAGTTGACTTGACTGCTGTTGGTGGTCTCCCTTCTCCTGGGAATCTACGTGTCAGCGCATCTTGATGCGATTCAATTCGGCCCTGGGGTTGATCGCTTCGATTGCTGATTCTGGACAGAACCTGGGGATTAACAAAAAAGAAAACGGCCAACATTTCCTCTGAACCTTGAAGCTGTTGCCAGACTGCGCGTGAGAGGCTCATGCTCTGCGAGGTAGGCGTGGCGCAGTCTCTCCAGAACCAACATTGCCGCCATAATCACGACAATGCCACTCTCTGGCAGGCAGTCTAACACTCGGGCTCTCATCTTTGCAACGGTGTCGACTTGACAGAGACAGCGACGAGCTGGCAACGGCTTCCCATCTCGCACGTGATTTCGCACCGGTCACATCTCAGACTCCACCTCGTATCCCGCGCCCGCCTCACGGACACGACAACAATCCACAATTACGAACATCAATGTCCACACCGCCCGCCCACCCCTGCCCATCACGGCAATCAGCAACGCATCGTCATTCCACCCTCGAAAACAGCAACAAGCAGATCACCAGTCAGGTCAAAGCATCATGGGCGTCTTCTTCAGACCTAAACACAAACTGTACCATCGAATTAAATGCCATATGTAACTTTCGGCTGCGGGCACAACGCAGAAAACTGACGCTAGCAAACGCCGCCTTGATCTCCAAAAAGGCCCCGACAAACACACACACACACACACACACACACATATGTCCAAAAAAAGTAGGGGGCTACTATTGATTATGGTGTACTCCGTCGTAGGTGGTCCTCCAACAAAAAAAAGATGCCCATGGTATAGATCGCCGTCATTCCCTGTATTTGTATTCCCAGATTCCAAACACATGGCTGTGTATTCGATTCGATGGCGTATCCTAAATCACAACGCACACCAGTCGTCTCGCTCAAATGCAAAACTCGTCCCTTAGAGCGCGAGAGCGCCAAAGAGGGTGGTGAGGAGGACCAGGCCCGAGATGACAACGGGCGCGGGGCCAGCGAGACCGGCGGCCGCGCTCGGGGACTTGCCCGTCCCACCGCCAGCGGCAGAGCCGGGCTCGGCAAAGTCGTGGGTGGCGGGGCCGCTGTTCTGCGAGCCGGGGCCGTTGAGACCGGGGCCCTTGCCGGCGCCCGCGGTGAGGTACTTCTTGGCGTCCTCGGGGAACTTGGGGAGCCTGGTGCCCTCGACGATCCAGTGCGAGTCCTTGGCGGGGCACTCGGAGACCTTCTGAGTGGGGGTGTAGCCGCCGTCGCCCTGGGGAGCCGGGTTCGCGGCCATGGCCTGGGCAAAGGCGTCGAACTCGGGAAGCTCCACGCGGGGGCCGTACTTCTGCTTGTCCTCAATGGTGACGATGCCGAACTTGTTTTCCTCGTAGGTGTACTCGTACATGAGACCGCCGGAGTAGACCGAAGTCATGTTGGAGCTCATGAGCGCAGCCACCTCGCCGAAGTCGCGCACGTTCTGGATGCAGCCGTACTCGGAAAGGAAGATGGGAAGACCATAGCCCGTGAAGGCCTCGACCTTCTTGTTCCAGCCCGACGTGACAAAGTCGCTGGTGCACCACGAGTAGTCGTTCTAGGGAGAAGGGGGTCAGCGTCGCATCGAAGTGAGAAGGAAAGGGGGGAGGCCAACATACGAAGGCAAAGAAGTCGCTGCGCTCGTCATCGGTTCCGCAGTTGAAGTAGGCAGCCGTCTGCATACGGTTGTCGGTCACGTCGGCGGCCGAGTATCCGACGAGGATAGGGCGGTCGAAACGCGCACGGATGTACTGCCTCATGTCGCGCGTGACAGCCTTGACGTAGGGGGCCGTCAGGGTCGTCTCCTTCTCGTCGTGGATGACCTCGTTGCCCGAGAAGAAAGCCATGGTGTTGGGGTACTTGCCGAACTCGTCGATCGTGGCAAAGATGCTCTGGAGGTATTCGGCATTGTACGAGGGGGCGGGGTTCTTGCGGTTGATCGAGTAGAGCGGGTTGTTGGCGTCCAGGACGACGTAGATGCCCTCGGCGGCCAGCGCGTTCATGCACGTGCTGTGGTCCTTGGAGTTGTCGGTCGAGTAGACACGGATCGTGTTGATGCCTAGCGTCTTGAACTTCTCGATATCCGGCATGCACACCTTCTCGTCAGCGAGCGGGTCGATGTTGGCCGACGAGCCACCGGGCTGGTAGTCGAGGCCGCGGATGTAGAAGCGCTCAGTGCCCTTGAAGAAGGCGTTGCCCTTGACCGTGATGGGCGTGAGGGTCGATTGGCGCTTAGCCGGGCCAGCCTGCACGGCGGACGCGGCCACAAGCGTGGAAAGGACAGAGATGGAACGCATGATGATGTCTTCTTCGAGGTTGACGGTCGGAGAGGGACGGGGCAAAATAGGGGATTAAAAGGCGAGGTACGAAATGATCAAAGGGCCATGCAAAACGAGCGATATGGCCTGGGGGAGAAGGGTGTCAAAAAGACAAAAATGCGATGACAGCGATGGACTGAGAAAAGGTCAGATGAAGGTTTCAAAAAAACGAGCGAGGGTGGGCATGACGGGCTACAAAAAGGGATCGTCTTTGCCTCCCGGCTTCCGAAACCTCGATTTAGGGGCTGCATAGCCACACCCGCCCACTTCCAAGAGTCTCGTCCACTCTTGGGAGCTGCTGTTGCGTGTGCCAAGCTAGCGCCAAACCCTGTCCAATGAAGGCCACACGCCAATGAACCGACACGCCAATGCCCGCCAATGCTAGACAATCTGCTGCGATGGCCAGGGTTCGAGCCTGCAAAACCGGTTCCGTGCGGACGCTGGAAGAACGATCAACACAAAAAGTCCATCGCTCGTCCACGCTCGAGACAGGCGCAATCTCGACCACTCGGCCGGCAAAAGCCATCACTAGGTACCTCCATCAGACACAACAAGCAGGCCGCATTGCTCGCAGCGTCTGGTGGAATGTGGCCATCAGGGAGGAGCCAAGCGGCGTGGCGGCCAATACTGGATTCTTCGCAGCTGTCCCTCTCTCAGGGGAAATCACCCCTCAGAGTGGTCCCTTGGCGCCAACTCGCCGTGCTCACTGTTTTCTCCACCGAGGTGACCCCAGACCCGACAGGAACAGGACATCATCATGGGCAAGCGTTGGCAACGCACGACGTCCATGCAATGCCCTCGTCCGGGAAACACCAGACCCTCGAGCACATTGCATTGTTCCTTCGGGATCCAAATATCAACAAATTGCCCAAATATCGCTTGCCATGCCAACCTCGGGCCAGCAGCAAACCAACGGCTTGGTTTGACACTCTGCCACGCTCCCACAGCGGTGCCCAGCAAATGCCCAGCAAATGCCCAGCTCCCCACCGCTGTTGGCTGTTTGACCCTGGACGCAGGAAATGCAAGGTCACGTGCGACAGCAATTCATCTCGTCCTCCAGCGCCGGACCACTGGATGCCAAGTCACGTGTCTCCATGCTTGACGACACCATGACCCATGAACTCCAACGGCCCGAGTTTCAGGACTCATCATCATCCACACTCCACACGATCTGTCAAGTCATTCTTTTCTCGGAAATGGCCCACTTTAGGCGTGTGCCTGAGGATCACCATCACAATGCAGTTGATCCTTGAGTTTCACCATGTACGGTCACATGACTGGACTGTTTCCCTGTGTGACCACGGCCACCAGGTTGTTGCTGGACCTTATAAATATAAATGACTCCTTGCTGGTGATGTCACTAGGTACTCCCATATCACGCCGGAAATGTTTAGCTGCCCAAAGCCCAAGTAGTAGTACTACATATGTTTCCCGTCAGCTTGTCAGCTCCTTTCTTCGCGTCGTGGTAGTATTATCACCATTAAATTAGTTGGAAATTCTGAGCGGTGCTAGCGGGCTTGTTAGATCATTTGTCCTAAAGCTGTAGTCAGCCGAGCTGCTTCTAGTGGACAACACATAATGCTAGCAATTGCCCGGTGATCCTGTTTGTGAATATATTCCCATGCAGCTCGCTAGTCACACCTATCTCCATCCATCCTCAAGTCCCCTCTTATCCTTAGCTTGGTACCTTTAGCTTCATCATATTAGGCGAGGCACATGGCTAGTAATCATAGCACGCGCACTAAGACCCTTGAGCTTCGTCTACCCATACATTGAAGCCCTGCGTCGGGAGTTTGACGAGTCTTCGGTCTGCCCCCACGGTGAAACAACTTTGCCCTGGAACCAGTCATCCCTAGATATCCTCCCTGGAGGGAATGTCCAGTCTCCTTCTGGCTCAATAGCTTAAGCCCGCCATCTTGTGTGCGTCTAGTCTAAGGCGAAAAAGTCTGGCTGACTTGAGAAGTCCCATTTATAAATGTGGTCATCAACCACAATGACATGGCAAACCATCTATTACCTACTGTCGAACCTAAATTGGCCTGTCAATTCAAAATTTTCATCACAGGGTCTGGGTGGCTCCACAATTGCCGGCAAGAATCCAGATGAATGTCAAGAGACTTTCGTCCGTTCTCCTCCTCTCTACAGCGCTGCCTAAAGAACGAAACAAACTCCGCGTCGCCCATCACAGTCCAACTTCTAATTACTACAACGCTGATCCAAACTTTGCACAAAGGCAATACAACCGAGATGCGCCAAGTGACGCTGCCGACAGGGTATATACGCGTGTCCTTCACACCTCCCCAACATGCGGGCCTGAGTCTATCGCAACTCGTCCCAGAAAAGAGTTCGACTCACCCACTCCTAGAGGATGCCTCGCCTACCGGCCGGCTCAGCCACAATACCCACCGTTGATTTCTGTTCAACCAACGGTATCGCATCAGCTCCCCGATACAACTCGGCCTGCCCTCAGGATCAATCTCCATCAACTTCTCCACGAATGTCGCAAATTCGTCCCTTTCAGATTGCTCCGCTCCCGGCAACCACCAGTCCGACCTGAGCGGCCGGGCTTCCCACTGCTCGGCACCCGCGACCTGTCCCGCGTCGTCGAACATCTTCTTGACAATTTCGGGGTTTCCCTTCGACAAGAGCGATTGGGAAAAGGGTCCGCACAGCTGCTCGATCTGGGCCAGATAGTTCCTCCGACCGTCCTCTTCCGTCTCGCCCACCGAGTGGAAGAGCCGGCGATTCTGGGCGTGGATCTCAATCAGCGTCGCCCCGAGGCTCCACCAGTCGGTTCGCTTGTCCCAGGGGGCTTCGATCAAGACCTCGGGGGATTGAAAGGGGGTGGGCTGCATTGTGCGTCTGCGTCGGTCTGTGTTACGGGCTGCGTGGCCCCAACCGCCGAGGCAGATGTCAAAGTCGTACTTTCCATCTGGCGCGAATCTGTTGAAGTAGTAGTTGTACAGGGGACTGGAGCGGATCGGTGTGTAGCGACGCTCGGAGCGGTTCTGGCGGGGGGCGCGGACTTCGGCGAGGTAGCCATACGCGATGCGGGAAGGCGTCTGGAACTTGACGAAGATGTGGCCGGGGTGGATGTCTAAGAGTGGCGTGGAGTCAGATGATGATCCGCGAGAGGTCAAGTCAACGGGCGTTGCCTACCGGCGTGAGTGATGCCCAGGCTGTGAGCCCAGCCGAGCGCGAGGACGAGTTGAGCGGTAAACTTTCTCATGAGCGGCATGGGAATGTTTGCGGGAGTGAAGTTGAGATGGAATCTTTCCAAGGTCTCGCCCATGAGCTCGAATACGAGGCAGACGTGTGTGCCATTGGGGCCCGTATGCTCGAAATCGTCAACAAGGTGGCGGATGTGTTGGTGGCCCCCGTCGTAGACCCTGGGGTTCACGCTGGGCTGGGTGCCGAGGCGGACGAGAATGTCGCGCTCAGGGATACTATCTCCTTGATGGCCGGCTGCCAAGACTTTGAGCGCCAGGTATCGTAGAGCGTCGCGGGGACTTGGTATTCCATTGCATGAGTACGATGGCAATGCCGGTCGCCAACCACCAGGGGATTCTCACCTCCTGGATAGATCCTGGACCATCCACACGGTCGAATTTTCGCCGTATCCAATCTTGTTCAAGACTAGGTATTTGCCTCTGTTAAACACGTCTCCGACGTAGACAGGGTGAAAACCGCCAGGTCGGTACGAGAAGCTCCCTTCCTCGACGTCGAGGTCGTATGCGGCATCACCGCGGCGCCGAGTCATTGTCGCGGCAGGGGGGCTGTCGCAGTGGTATCCAATAATCGTGTTTTGTAAGGCTGTCAAGAAGATGGAGAGAGCAGATGAACTTGAAATCGGGCATAGACGTGGAAACAATGATTTATATAGGCCGGGTTGGGTTCGGAGAGACTGTACGGAGATTTTCTCTGGAATAATGTGAGCTCGTTAGGTGCGCGGATTCCTGTCTTGCCCTACCGGAAGCGCAGGCACGAGTCCCCTTCCTTAAACAAGCCTTCAAGCAAGGTAGAAGAAGGCACTCATTCGAAGCGAGACCTGACGTTGTAGCGTCTCTTCTACATGGCAGGCGGAGCGGATAGGTTTCTTCTGGCAGAAGCTTGGCATCGCAGGCGGCAACCGTGACTAGCAGGGTGATGTCACTCATCAAGGGCACTGGGTTACCTTCTGACTGTGGCATGGGTCCGATTGGCACACTAGGCATGCTTCCCTATGGGGTAACCATAATCAGGCGGGACCAGGTGAGTTCAAGAAGCTTTTAGCTCTTAGTCACTAATGGTAGTCTCAGAATAAAAAGAAGTGGATCTCATTTACATATAGTTAGTTAGCCCAAAGTCAAGCCCGCTTTACCTTTGGCTCAGTTTCGGCTTACCATTGCCTACCTAATGCTTACCTTCCTATGAAATTGGCAAGTTTACCCGACATGGGACCGATTTTGGGCCACGCCTCGACAAAAAGTGCCTAGATAGGGGGTTCCAGAAATAGGACCCCCATCCCCTTCTCCAACAAAACAAAGCCCGCCCTTCAAAATAGAGGCTAAGAAATGGGCTCGGTAGCTAACGTTTTCACGCTCTACTTTGAGATTCTACGTTATAGTGATCATGCTTGCCTACCGCGCGATCGCTCTTTTGTTGTGTCGCTATCATCCAAGTAATCCGCAGCATCCATGTTATGCCACCCCAAAATCGACGACCACCCTCGCTCATAAGATAGCCGCGCAGACAGGAACTCTCAGTGCTCGCTGGAGATGGAAAACACAAGACTATCGCTATCTAGAATTAGATAATTGATATCCTCTGTGCCAGCCCATCTTGGTCAATCCAACGCCCTGGAAGAGCTGCGACGCCAAGCCTTCTGTAGTATGTTGTGTTTTTGCTTGATGCCCGCTTCCGACCCACCACAAGCACATAATGTTCCAGCAGAGTCCAATTAGTGGCTTGCCCCTTGCTTGACTTTTGCCTCCCGACAATAACACATCTCAGCTCGACTCCATCTTTTCCCCCAGGCGCTTCGCCTGCGTCATACACAATCTTGGTTTCTATCTCGGATAGCGGCACTGACTCTAAAAAAACCCGAGCCATCGCTTTCAAGACCGTCTGCTCGTTGGCCTTGCCCGTGTGCCAGACGACGGAACCGGAGGGAGAGGATGCAGAACCATCATTATCCTCTTCAAGCGACGTCGTCCAGGGCGAACTGAGCCCCTCCTCGCTGCCATGCTGCCACTCGACGCTGTCGAACGGAATCTCCATGAATGCGATGACTCCCTCGTATGCCATCCAGGACCACGTCGGCACATGGTAGTATCTCTCGTGGAGCGGGAACGTGATGGGCCTCATGACGTTGCGTGGCACTCTCTCATCTCTCTTCCACAGCAAACTTCTCCCAAAGAAGGGCCCATCGAATACACCGTAGCCGCCATGCGTGTCAAATGCCTTGACCAGCCGTTGCTCCAAGCCGGCGATGGCGATGGAGCGATCACACGACTTGGTGAAGTGGAGCCCGGAGTATGTTGTGTACAGCAGCTCGTACAGCCGGATCCGGGCGCCTTTGCTGGATTGGAGCGCCACGGTAGGGAAGTTGGGGTCGCCTAGGAAGGCGGCCTGGTTGTTTTGCATCTTGGTCAGCGTCTCACAGCGAACTCCGGCGCCGCACTCGAAGTACGTCTGCCACTGCGTGAAATGGATTGTGCGTCTTGCGAGAGCCCGCTCCTGGAGAACCCAACCGCGCTTATTGAGAGGCCCATCAATGACGTGCCGCTGAAAGTCGTCGATTGCCTCACAGATGTAAAGGCTCGGCGTGCCTGAGTTTTCAGCGGACGAGCCATTGGTTTCCATCAAGTCGAGTGCAACGAAGTCGCGGCGTCCATGTAGTTTTTGCTTGGACAGGAAGCCACTGGACGTTCCATCGGCACAGCTCGCCGCGATGACGCAGTAGGCCAGGCTAAAGACGGTCTCCATGAGGCGCGCTTCTGTGTCAAAGTCGCCGTCGGCTCCTTGGACGATGCAAATCGTGTCGATCCAGAGGTACCGCACGCCCAGAGCGCGAGTGACGATCACGGCGTCCCGTAGGGTGGCTGGAAGATCGGCTATGGCAATACCGTCCCGTATTCGAGATGCTAGGTTTTGGCGCGTGGTACAGAAGTGGTTGTGATTTTGCGCGCTTCCCCAAGGGTGGGACAATGCGATGTAGCGAGCATCGGTTTTGAGATCGTCTTCGGGCATCGGTGGTGTGAAAACAAGGCGTACCGTTTCGCCACCAGCACTCTCTATAGTGCGGAAATCTCCCCGGCCAACATCAATCAGTCTCGTCGGCAGCAATGGCCGGCCCGTACTAGGGTCTCTGCGGCCGCACTGCGAGTGGTTGGTGTTGCAATCTTGAATCCAGTGAGAGACAAGCGCAAAGTATGTTGAGAGATGCACCTGCTGGAGGTCTGGAAACCCAATCTGGATGGTATCCAATACGCTATGGCGTGCCTGGGGACGGACGACTGCAGGCGAAAGCACAGTGGTTGCTTCCAGACGCACATCAAGTAAGCAGGTGTGTTCAACAGACGAAGGGATGGGCGACACTTACGTGGGGATTTGTAGAGAGATAAGACGGGAGAAGCGTGGCCTTTGAGAAAGAGATTCGAGCCAATCCTTTGAATTTCAATGTCGGTCCCGCGTTTCCGAAGCATTGGGGAGCACACGCGAACAACCAAGTCGTGAATGTGGCAGTTCCCAATTCCGCTCCCAAAGCGCAAAATCCGCGTTGACATCCAAGTGCTTACTTGTGCACAACGACCGCATACTTCCACACTGTCATCGGATCGCGGAAAGAGTGTCTGCTTGAAATTGAGATGACCGAGGAATTCCAAAGCAAAGTCGTTGTTGACAGGAAATTTCCAGGTTTTGTCCAAGGGCTGAAATATGTGAAACAGTGTCAGCTGCTTTTGAACTTACGGCCTCTCGACACACCCGCAGGGGCCAGGGTTTGGCAAAGCACCAGTACCTAGGCAGGTACCTTCATTTGACTTACAGCATGCTTGTGAGAAGCAAACACCGCTGTTAGCTTTCCGTTCCATCCTTGCCACTTTGATGGAAAGAATACTTACTGTCTGACAGCCAAAATAGGAAGCAAATGTATCAGTTTATCGCGCTCGTCTTGAATATTGAAGGTTGGAGGTAAGAACTCACGTACTACGCAGGTTGTTAGCCTAGGTAGAGAAGGTGTCGAAAAAGACCGCGTCAACAATTCATGAAGAGGACTTGACCCACAGTCTAAATAATCGCGGCACACGTCCGCTTATAGTATTAGCCACGAACCGATTTGGGAGACACGACGGATGGCAAGCTCCCAGGTATACGCACCTCCTATGCCGATATCAGCGCTGGGCTACAACGAGGTTGGCGGCTGGAGGTAGGTATGAGAAGTCATACGTGGTTTTGCCGTTGTGCCTGTCCTGGGGCTCTGAGATGCCGTCCTGTTTCTCTCCGAGTTGCTGTCTCCTGGAGACCGCTTGAACGTGGAATGGGGCTGAGGGCTACAACTGGTTTGGCGAGCAGATAGTTTTCCTTCCGAGCCTCGGAATCCCTGGCCGTCTTCCATATCTTGCCTAGTCGAGCCTGTAATTCACCAGCGTCTGCTCGGTATTGAACCCCCTGACCTTGCGCTGAGCTTTCATCTGGAAGGCCGACAACAAGGAGCCTGTCTCTGACCAAGAAAACAAGATCTGCAATAGCGCTTCCCTCCTTGCGGCTGCACTCGGGGTTCTTGAGAGTCTGTATGATCCAGTAACTCGCAATGCCGCTTAGATCCGCCATGTCCTGGTCGATGTCTAAATTAAAGTACAAGGTGTCGGTGGAATTCGGCCGGGGTTTTCGCTCATCGTAGAAAGCATCTAACCCCCTTGGGCCATATAATAAGAAGATGACGAACTCGAAGATGACACAGCCCATGGACCAAATATCGTACCGGCGTGATCTCGGTGCGTGCAGGTTCGCCATAGCCTCGGGAGCCTCGTATTGAGACGTGGTATATCGTTGTTGTGTTTGCTCGTATCTGCGGGACGTCTGGAGGATGTGCTGCTTTGCAAGACCCAGATCAGCAATTTTCAGCGTTCCTAGCCATCCGTTGGCCGAGGGATCTCGGAACTGAAGGATGTTATCTGGCTTCAGATCGCCATGTCTCCAATGTACCTCCCCATCCAGATCGGTTTCATCGCTGGCATATGATCGATCAATGTCGGAGCCCATGCGGGACTCATCATCGGAGCTGTCTCGTTGAACATGGATGTATGGGACTTGGAGCAGCGCCGGTCCGGCTGGTTTTCTTGCATCAAGGGGAGGGGTAACGGGCCGGACAGGAGAGATCGGCACTGATCTACCGAGAGGCAGCAGGCTGGTACCGCGTGTCGCCAGCCCGGTCTTGGTTCTGTTGTTTGTGTTGTGGAGTTCCGCGAGAGCGCCAGCGAGGCCATGAAGCTGCTCCAGGACACACATAACACGGTCAGCGGTGAGAGCTTCGGTGTCAATCTTCTTCCAAAAGTCGCGGAGGCTGCCGCCATCGGCCCATTCGAACATGATGGAATGCTCTCGGCCATGCTTGATGGCGGCAAGGGGGCGGATGAGATGCTTGTGGCGAAGACTGCGAATGTCCCGAAGCGCGGAAACCTCGTGCTTCCACGCTTTTTCGACGTCGTATCCCGGCTCATCCAAATGCTTCATCTTCTTCCACGCGACACGGATCGGCTTCCGGCTTTCGACCTGCCCGCCATGGCGTGCATCCGGGACGTAGTGGTCTTGGTGAAGGATCGCCTCGGAGACAGTGCTGAAGTGGCCGTGTCGCTCACTCGGGCCCGTAGATGTAAATGGCAGCACGCAGTCAGCCGTCAATTCGTATACAAATTCTGCATCCCTGAAAACTGGCGGGTTGATCGTGCGTTGGTCGTCCAGGAATCGAAACTTGATGGATTTCCACCTGCCGTCATGGAGGACCTCTAGCGGTTGGTTGTGCCCGGGGTTGCACCGGTCCGAATCGCCACACCCCAGACAAGACAACCCCCGAGGCACGGGTAATTCCTTGTCTGACATGCCGCGGGCCTGGCAAGCTCGCATGATAGATGCCAGGTCGTTGGCTGAAATGGAATCCCCACATAGAACAAGCGCCAAGAAGATCTTCCTCGCATTCTCCAAGACGAAGGTGACCAGTTCATCAGACGCAGGCCCGGAGAGGACCGCGCTGATGCGGTTGACGTCGGCCAGCTTGTCAATTTGTCCGGCAGGCAAGAAGCGCTTGTCGTCGTAGGAATTGCGAATCGAATCTTGTATTTCTTCGCGGAGCTTCCTGACCTCGTCTTGGCGATGCTTCTCCAGATCGTCTTGGCGGTCTTTCTCCGGATCAGCTTGGCGGCGTTTTCCCTTCCCACGCCGAGGAAAAAGGACCTTGAACATGGTGGCCAGGCACTTGGGTACGGTGAGGATCATGAGCTGGAGAGTCAAAGACTGTAAGAGATCTAAAGAAGGTCCACGTCTGCGAAGGCATCGGCCTGTTTTTCAGCATCAATGACCCTTGGGTTGGGCAGCTTCAATGGTTGCGTATTCAACAAGCAAT
Organism: Schizothecium vesticola; assembly: GCA_030549215.1. NCBI lineage: Eukaryota > Fungi > Ascomycota > Sordariomycetes > Sordariales > Schizotheciaceae > Schizothecium > Schizothecium vesticola. The sequence continues at coordinate 4,071,981 of JAUKUD010000005.1, read as the reverse complement.
GCCAGCAGTTGGGCTCAACCGCATGTTGGGTACGCACCTCTCCCTGGTGGTCTTCCCTCCCGATCATCGGGGTTCTCAGCCACAGTGGAGCAGAATGGATGAGGTTCCAATTGGCTGCGAGCAAGCCCAAAGGTGGCAGTGCAGACCAGCCGGCGGCATTTGATTTCAACATATGATGGGTATTGCCGTCTTACGGTCGACTCGATTGGGCCGAATGGGTGACGTGCTCCGGCTTTCCGTTGGACCTTCGCAACCACCTGCAGAATCTGCATGAAACCAGGCTTCTTGCGCTTCTGGCAGGTCTCAGAGCCTCGCGCTGGAAATGGCGGCAGTTGAGAATGCGATGCCCACATTGACTGGAGGGTGTATTGGATTCGTCGGTTCAAGATCCCACGAGTCTTTGCCGCGCATTACGAGAAGCAGTGGAATCCGCTAGGGCAAAGCAACATGGACGTGAAATTACCATGCCTAGGCCGGCCCACTCTCAACCCCATGCCAAGTTCCAATCAGGATCATCACAAGTGGGGGGCAGGTTGTGTGAACGGAAAACCAAACACTGGACCCCTCCAGAGCCTGGCCTGCCCTCGAGTGTTCGGTTTTCCATGCACACACCCTGGGGGGCACGCGGGGGGCTCCCGGACCCTTTTCACCACCACCACACCACAGCCGAGATGCGATGGGTGGGTGATGGTTCGCAAATAGGGTGGGTGGGTGGTGGTTCGCAAATAGGCTGCCTCGGGTGCCTTGAATTCATCGGCTAGATTTCATTCCGCTGGCGTGGCTGCTCATAAATGGAGTGATTGATTTGTTGCCTTGCGCATTTGCTCTTTTCCCTCGCAACTACTGTTTTGGCAATTCAGGGCGAACGGCATACTAATGACGACATCCATGCTGCCAGAACGAACAAATGCGTCGCTGCTTCGGCAGCTCGAGAATGGGGCGGTCCGCTGCGGGCTCACCGAGGACCAGTCGTCCAGGTTCCTACCCGAGAGCCTTGTCCACCGAGTTATCACCAAGGACAATATCACCGCAACTTTATCATGGCTCCAGCGAGTTTACTCTCAACTGTCGCCTGCGAACTCCCTTGCCGACAAGATCCACAGCCGTGCGAGAAAAGTGTTTGCTGTTCTTACACTGATTGGTCAGGAGTCAAAGATTGGCGAGTTGATCTACAATGATGGTATCACCGACGAAGACCTCCCGCTCCACGAAGTCCCCGGACCCGAACCCGGCGAATTAGTCCTTGTCTCCAAGAATACGACGACGGGCGAAATTTTGAAGGAATTCCCCTCGTTCAAATCCTTCGGCATCCTGGTGGTCCGCGAGTTCCTGGAGAAGCAATGGCATGTCCTTGCGCCAGTGTTGGATTCTCCCGGGACGCATCTCGAGCTCGATCCGAGATGCCCTTTACCAATTGAGAACAGTTCCCTCAAGGTGCGCGCTCACGGAGTCTTTGTCTACCGGGCTAGTCTTCACCCAGCACACCAACTCTGGCCTCACGACGTAAGCATCACTCCTTATCCGCCTGTACTACTCCGTCCCGGTTGATACTAACACAGCCAAGGGAAAATCAGTGTCCTTGGTCGCGATTAAGGAAATCCACTACGAGGAGGTCTTCGCCCGCGAGTGGCGCAACCTGAAAAAGATCGAAGATCTCGAACACCCGCATCTGGTCGAGCTCCTGGCGAGCTGTCAAAAGGGATCGTTCCGCTGCTTCATCTTCCCTTGGGCGAGTGGAGGAGATCTCTGGAACTTTTGGAAGGACAAGGATCAATCGCCAAGGACCAGCGACTCCGTCCTGTGGATGCTCGAGCAAGTCCTTGGCCTCATCGATGCCATCCGGGCTATGCACGAAAAGAACATCAGGCATGGCGACATCAAACCTCAGAACATTCTACACTTCACAGGCCCCGTCGAGAAATTTGGCAAACGTGGAAGGCTAGTGCTAGCAGATCTTGGAGTCTCCAAGTTCCATGGCGAGCATTCGACAGGGTTGAGGAACGCGCCGACGGACACGGTGGAAGTTACGATTCTCTACGAAGCCCCGGAGGCCGAATATGACCGTCGAAAAAAGCTTCCAAGATCCCGGCGTTACGACATGTGGTCGTCGGGGTGCATGCTTCTCGAGTTTATCGTGTGGCTTCTTTACGGTTTTAATGCCGTCGACACATTCCGGAGCCGAAGGTTCGCCGTCAGTAAAGAGGACCCGATCACACCTCCAGGAAGCTTCTTCCAAAAGAACTCAAAAGGTCACTTCAAAATCAACCCCATGGTATTGAAGGCCATGGAGATACTCAGGAAGGATCCGCGTTGCAAGCAAGGCACCACGCTCGAGGAGCTGCTCACTCTCATCGAAGGCCAGCTTCTACAGATTGATCCCAAGAAGCGCGCCGAGGCCACAGAATTACACAGCACGCTTCAGGGCATTATCAACAAAGCTCAAGAATGCCCCGAGTTCCTGTGGCAAGGGGTCGACCCATCACCAGAGATCCCCAAGTTCTTCGCCAGAAGTACCAGGCGCGGGGCTCGGAAGTACTCCAACTCCTCGGAAGCATCATCCGGTTCTGTCGTCTCGGTATCATCAGAATCCTCCGCCTTATCGTCAGGTTGGTCACCAAGGGGCACCAATGAAAGCTTGGTTAGCGTGGCTTCAATTGAGTCAAGAGATGAGGTATGAAGCAATGTATGGTTTCAGTGTCCCCAGGCATCCTGCAAAAGATGACTCCAAGAGCATGTAAGTTACGTAATTTTTCTGTTGGGATCTTTGTGTTGAAGCTGACAAGTGGTGCAGATGTATTTCTCACAATGTTTGAGTTTGTGGTGCCAAGCGCTTCGTATTTCATTTATGACACGTTAGACTTCGTGTATATTATCATTGTTTCGAATTGGGATGTGTGAAAGTGTTAGATACCAGGTACAGATAGGCGGCGTTTTGCGACAGCTGTCTTTAATTAGGGCGTTTGTGTATAATTCAAGTTGGTTGTTTCGTATTTCAATGGGTTTGTGATAATAAGTCTAGAGCTTACCTATCTCAGTCCATTATTTAGAGGCGCCTGAGTGAAGAAAATGACAAATATAAGATGGCTTAAAGACTTCTAAAGTTTTAGTCTGCTGTCTTTTGCTTTTGCCTCCCGTAACATCTTTATGTCTTCTATCTGTATTGGCCTCTTACATCCCATGCTTCTAAGTGCTTGAGGCACCGGTGGAGTCGGGGCAGAACCTACTTACGTTATTCACGAACTTTACAAAAGTATATTAAAGGAAGTCCCCCGACAGTCGATCTACCGCGTTATTTCTTTAGCCTTCGTCTATGCTAGCTTACAAAGTTATAGCCTTTTAATACCTCTCTCTACACTTTATTCCTAACGACAAAAACCTACCTGGCTCGTTTACCTTTGTAACGTAGTACTTGTACTAGATAAAGCGTATATAATTCGAAGTATTAATTAATCCGTAACGGTAAGCTCTCGGATAGAAAAGTAAAAACGGTAGTTACGTAGTAAATGAAAGCGACCGTTACGTACAGGGGGTTAGTATCCTAGAATTGGGCCGAGGATCGTCCTTGCAACCACGCCGGCCCATTTATGGTCACGGCAAGTATAGCCGGGGCTCACCTCGGCTCAGGCGGTCCTCAGCGCGACTCACTTCTAGCTCAGGATCTGCGACTAATACGGACTCTGCCAGAAAAAAGTGTCGGGTGTGACTATAGAGGTGGGTTCCATTCATTACATCATAATGTCATTTCTGGAACAATCTCTGTTCCAGCCCTGTCCGTCGTGCACAGCCGGCTCTCCATGACAGCCAAAGATGAAATTTCAACATGCCCCCCCCCCCGTGACCAGAAGACCTCATCATCATGTCTTTTATTCCACAGAAAATTTTGCACCCCAAAATGCGTCTCTCCGCTGGGCCAACGCCAACAACCGTCTCGCTTCTGACTCCATAGCCTTGTCCGCAGTACATGATGCAACCAGAGAAAGCCCCATCATTAGCCCTTGATCCATCGTGAATGTCGCCGTTGTTCCCGGTGGCCGTGGCTGATCTGGAAGTAATATGGGAACTAGAATGAGTATCTCCTTGAAGTGGCAGGCTATCGGGTCCAAGTTGTCCTTGGGCCCCAAGCTGGCGTCAATGTTCATGTCTGAGTCGACTTGCTTCGAGTGCTGGCCAATAGAGAAGGCGGGACCAGAATCATGGCGATCTCGATTGAGGATGGACTGGGCGAGCAGCAAACAAGCCGAAGACGAGTGGTATTGCAGCATTAATGCGATGGCCTGATGATGTGCCGTTGCCCCTTGAGGCTGCTCCCTGTTTGCGCAAGCAAGCTCAAACAAAGATTGGAATGCCCAGTACCATCTTGAAAGCAAGACCGCTCCAGGAGAGTCTGATCTCCGCGAGCTTACTGACACATCCCGGCACGACGGCTCTGGGTATGTTAGATCCCGCATCGTTTGGTGTTGGATTTGATCGAGACTGCGCCTGGCTTCGAGAAGGTCGATGAAAGGACCGGAGAGATCCTGAACCCCGGTTGGACAGAGAAACTGGAAAGCACAAGGTGCAGGGGCAAGATTTTGCATGAAACGGGCGCACCATGACATGTACTCTAGTCGTCGGAAGAGCTCCAGAATCTCGCCGTCAAAAATGAACGGGACAGGAGAGCCCTCAGGTTGAACAAAGCTGCTCGATGATGACTGCTGTTGATCGGAGCCAATGCTGGCTGTGCTGAGGGCAGGAGAAACGGAGAGGAAGGTGGTATCCGGTGTGTACATGAATTGATCAATGATGCTGAGCCCGTGGTTGATGTGATTCAAGGCCTCCTCGGTGCTGTCGTGCAAGGCCTCGAAGCAAGCGAAAAGCAGGCACGAGATGACGGCAACCCGGAGCGCGTAGTCGGAGCTGACATCTCTCTGGAGACCGACCCGCACAAGGCGGAGGGCATGGCCATGATAGGTCAAAGCATTGCTGTAATGCTGTCGACTTGCTGTTTCGTGCGACGGCCCTGAAGGAAGGGTTGTTACTGTGCTTGGAGACACAGCGCTCGCAAGGGCACCCACGGCGATGGCGGCATAGCGGATAGCTGGCTCGGTGAGGCCGAGTTGCGGGATGATGTCGCTAAACAGTTTTGTCGGGAACCAGCCTCCACCCAAGTTTTCGGCGAGCAGTAGCCACTGCTCAAAGTACCTTTCCTCCCCCTCGCCCTCGATGGGGTTGCCGTCGTGCATAGACTCGGGAATGGTCTCGCCTCCTGGGCTGGGGTGCTCGCTGCATTGAGAGGGCGTTGCGCTGGGGGAGCGGTCTGTGTCTGGTTGGGAAGAGGCTGGGGACTTGGCTCTGCTGTTCCTCTTCCAGGTCGATCGATTGGGAGACAGGGTGGCGTATCCTTCGCACGAGTTTAGCGATTTGAGGCATCGTTTGCATGCCGGTTTCGCCTCGTCGCATTTGACATGGCGTCTCCTACGTCGGGGGGTTAGCAAGCAGTGGGCCAGGAGTGGTCATTGGGGACTTGCTTGCCTAAGGGAGCATGTCAGTGATCAACTCCATTGTGGCACTTGATACACGGCGGCCAGGACTTACAAGTGATGCAACCTGAGCGAACTTTGGGTACACTTGCTCTGGTTGCGCGAGGACGGTGTTGTAAGGAGAAGACAAAAGTCCTGGGGCCACTAGTCAAGTCCGAATCCTTCTGGCTGTGTCTGCCAATGTCTCTGTCAGTTCGTGCTGTCGGCCAGGGCTTCTGGGATAAGGTTTGACTGACGTGTCGGAGGAAGACCTTGGCAACGGGGTGGACGACCGGAGAACAAGGGTCGGCTGCGATGGCGGAGACGACATGGTATATGTGGAAGCCGGATATGCTCTTGGCTACCTAGGTGCGGTTGGAGGATGGCGATGGAACCGATGCCATCACGGGCTGATTCCCCAGCGGCAGCGACGCGCTTATGTAGAAGTGGGCATGGGGCAATGACGGGATCGATCATGATCAAAAGTTGTGGTTGGGTGATGGTAGATGGCGCCGATGGTGTGGATGAGGCCGAGTAATTTGCCTGCCAAGAGAGGTCATCGCCGAGTCTCGACTCTTGGAAAGGGCAAAATGGGTCCCCTCCAGGGGCTGTGGTGAGCTCGCCGAACCGTCCCCGCAGCTAGGGAGGGAGCTGAGGGCAAAATCTCGATGCCTAGAATTACGGGTCAGAGCTTGGTCCCGGGAGATGCGTGGTCATGGCTATCATCATTATACCATGTCGTCAATTGCCATGGGTGGCGGCATGGATGTGGATGGCGTTTGACTGCGGCCTGACAATTACATGGATGGGATGGTTTGGCTTCCGGGGCTGCAGTAGATTGGACGGGGGTAGAACTGCAAACAGAATCCAGTACTTCAAAGGTGAGAATTGCTGTTTTGTCGGGGAAGCTAGGTGGGGAGAGGGGGGGGGGGAGTCGGTGGAGAAAGACACCCGTCCCATCCTCCCCGTCCCCGAGTTATCGCACCTTCCACCCCCGGGGCTTACCGGGCGACGTCGCTTTCTCGCCACTTCCGGGCAGTCAAGAGCCATAGCGGGACGTGGACGAAAGACTTGGTCAATTGGATCGAGGTTGGGTGGAGCCGGCAGGAAAGTGAGAAAGGAAGCTGGCTAGGTACGGACTGGAGTCTAGGAGCATGGTTACCTCTCCGCACATTTGCATGCACCACTGATACCCTGCCGACTAGGTACCGAATCCAGGAGTCTCGTGGCCGATAAACTGTCACGCAGCCCCATGATCCATCCCATGCATAAATCAGCCCTATAAGGTTGGGGACTCTCTTCGAAGCCCCCCCGGAATGGGTCGGGATCAATGGATCCTTGACAAAGCACATATACATTGCAGATGAATCCACTCCCATTGCTAGCACAGAGACCGTTGCCTAAACGGGCTGAGGACATGGACGGGCCCGGCTCCGGCAGCGGGCGAGTGGGAGGAGATGCGGAGGGTCGGGGAGGCCGTGCCACCCTGCCATTGTCTTGGCCACTCACTAACGGCGTCCCACCATGAACGAACCGCCAATGAGGGCAAGAAATTCAAGACTGCCTAGCAATTAGCTCAAAGACTGTCCATCCTAGGCTAGGGCACAAATTGAAAGGGCAGAGAAATTATTTGAAACCTGCCATAGACGACGACATGCGAGGTTCGAGGACATCCGGGTGGCGCCGAACCCCGGGCCATCCCCCAAAATGCAAAACCGGGAGGGCTCCGGCAGCCAATCGAGGGGACAATGGCTCAATGGGCATCCAGTGCCCGGGACGCAATGTGTGCTTCGCTTGGCCGGCTTCGTCGTGCTCACAAGTCCTCCGATTCGAGTTGCGTTGTGATTTGTGGATTCGTGATCTTGGTTTAGAAACTTTGCTGCACGGTTGTTTGTCATCGCGCTCTGTCAGCAGCCTTGGCAGGGGAGGTCCCCAGCAAGATCACAGTGCGGGGCCGTATTTCCTCGAATTGGCCTCAGCATGGACATCGGTGCGTTGCAGTTCAGCCAATATGATGACAATGCTGATTAAAATGATAAAATAGAAGCCAAATTCTATTTGAGGGTTTCTGTCTCTTGACCTGGGAAGACTTGGCCAGGCTTGGGCTTACCGTACCTACGTAGGGTCAGGACAGGACTTCGCGTCTCTTTCGTGCAAATGTTTCCTGCACAGTAAGGAATTTGAGTTGGCACGATGGTCCACCCCGTAATTGAGGTCCCCGAGGGATGGATGAAGGGAAGTGGACAACTTTGGAATCAACACCATGTTTTCGGGGTGTTTCCTCAACAAGGCGATGTCAGGGGGGTAGACCCGGCCCGCGCGCGTGAGGGCACGCCAGGAGCGAATAGACGCTCCCACCTTGATGTTGCAATCTCCTTGGAGAATTTTTAGACCCGAGATAGGTATGTCACTTTTGGGTTTTGCGCTTGGACAACTCCATTCGGGAATTTGCACGTGGGAGAAGCGGCGCAGCAAAGGCGGGAATGCCATGTTGGTATTTGCCAGGATGAGATTCTGGTCTGCGTGTCTGCATATGGAGGTACGAGGCACCTACCTAAAAAGGAACACCGAGCTGGTGTTGCTTGATATGCCCACTCTAGTCTGATTAATCTATGATGTTGGGCAAAATGGCAACGTCTACGGGAGCCAGGCACCAAGCTGAAAAGACTAGTCTAGCCCTCAACTATACGTACCGCCATCGCGGGTCTGAAACATAGTAGGGATGGTCGGGTCCAATTCATGCTGCCGAGGGTCAAAGGCTCTCAGCGGGCACCTTTTCTGCCAAGTGGCATCTGAATGTCCACATAGTCTCCGAGTCCGTGGCACCAAGATATACCACTTTTTGATGCCCATCACATACTCTATGTTGGGTAGGTAGATATTCACTTGTGGATCGAACCCTAAGATGAGCCAATCCTATCTCGAACTTATCCACTCTGTAAGCTTTGATGACATACAGTCACAAACCTTTGTTGCTTCGCATAGGTCCCGATAAAACGGGCGATGAGATTCCGATTCGCTTAAGGGCCCTAAATCGAGACAGAGCAGCGACTCAGGCCCATCACCCACGGAGGACACCATTCTCGACAGGAACTATAGACGGGTTTCTGGCCATCCGTAGCGGTACGGTGTGGATACCCTTCGACACGGCGCGCGCCTACGCGTAGTACCAGAGACAAATCGAAGTGCGCCTCCTCGGCGTCGAGTCAGTGGCGCCATCGGGCGCCTCGTCGCGTGTGGCCGGCGCTGTCTCGGTGCCCGTGCCGAGTACATACGCCTTCGGCACCATCCTAGAGCTGTCAGACTAGGCATTCCAGACCCCGAACACCCGTGTCGTACGCTCCCTCTTCCCTAACTTTGGCACCGGCAACAACGACAACTTGCTCTACGACGGCCCGCCGGCCGAGCTCATTTTCACAACGCAGCACCTGGAGGCGCGAACGAGCAGCGCCACCGGCGCGGCCGCCTTGCTCGCGGCCGCCATGGGACTGGACATGATCGGGCGCATTCCGAGGCTGACGGCGCGGGGAACCTACCCATCGACGTCAACAAGGCGTTCGACGGCGAGGGGCGCTCCTGGCCCTTCCGCATCGGCCAGACGGCGCAGCAGATGTACACCGCCTCCGATGCCGTGTACCCGTCGGCGAAGCTGCGGCTCAGCACCGACCTCGTCAATCAGCACTCGCAGCAGCGCGGGCAGAGCATAATAGACCTCAGCACCACCAGCTGCCCGTGACATCTGCGGTCGTCAACCGTCGTGACGGTGCAGGCGCCGGCGGTGGGCGGCGGCACGGGGCCGTACAATTTCATTTCATTGTGGAGCGGTGGCAGGTGTGGGTGTATCTGTAGCCAGGCGGCTTGGGCGCTTGTCGAAATGATGTTTGTGCTGGCATGCGCCTTAGTATCTGTTCGAGTGATCTGTATCATGCACCCGTCTCCAGGCCAAGATCAACGAAGCGCACCCCTAGGGATAGGCCCATTTTTATGTTTCACAAAGATCGTTTGAAGAAGAGGGTGGAGATGCTGCGAGAGAAATTACGTCGTCAACCCACGTGTTTCGTTCCGCTCCTGTGGCGTCTTCGACTTTGGAAGGAATGGAAAACAGGCAGCGATCGAACGTGGTTTCCGATATTTATTAGCGAACAGTTGATTCCTTTCACGGTCGGGTGCCCCCGAGTTCGCACGTCACGACTTGGTGCTCGAGAGTTTCTAGGCGGTGGCCGTCCTTTAGTCGGAGAAGAGTAGCTTTCGGCGCAAGGGTCGGCCCACGGCGGACTTCTCGTATCAGTCAGAGACGCGGCCGCCACGGCCGACTTTCAGCCCAACGTGAGCCACAGCCCGGAGAAGGCTTCGCTGGGCGACAGATTGTGGCTGCTGCAGCTAGGGAGGACACAGACGTAGGAGGAGGGTATGCAGAAGCTACCAAACGATAAGCCCAAGGGGCTCTCCCGTATCGCGTCCGGTAACGGTCTCATACTGAAGCTGGCCGACGAGGTAAGGGGTGGCGGGCTTTAGTACCGCCGCGTCGATACCTGTTACCGTTAGGGGGCTGCCATGTAGGAAGCCTGGAGTACGCTGTGGTCCGAGACGATGGTTTGCTTGATACGAGGATATTGTCTGTACCCGACTGTTTAACATGATTACCTCCACAACGTAAATCAACAATGCTGCGTTTTTGGCGTTCTCGTACTTTTAGATCTACAATCCTCTCATTATTATCGCGTTTTGACCGTATCTAATTACCCCCGACATGAACGAGTCTCTGCAGCAAATAGAATGTAAGCAGCGTATATAAAGAAAACAGCCCATACACCCTTGGCCATGCAAGGACCAGACTTATACGGAACGTAGCTGGCATCGAGCGAATAGGCGCCATGCTCTTCTTTTAGCCCGCCCGCGTACCGTGTTTCCTGGGCGGGGTTGGTGTAACCTACCAAGTGTGGTTTATGACCCGGGAGGATCCGGCAAATGAAGAAGACAAGTCAACCGCGGGAATTGTAGGCGCGTTTATATGAGTCCGGGATCTGCGGGAGCCACGCGCTGTGAACAAAAGGATGGCGCTGCCCGCCGAATTCAACGACGCCAGCCGCGACTTGACAGTCCCGTGATTTCTGCTTCCCGGCATCATGTTGTGCAAGGCCTGGATGCTTCTGTCGGCGGTCGCCGCTTCGGCCGCTGCAAAGGAGCAATACGACTATGTGAGTACACGGTGGTGTCTAGCAGTGAACTCGCGATTAACTCTTCATCTCGGCAGATCATCGTCGGGGGCGGCACTGCCGGTCTCGCTCTCGCGACTCGCCTCAGCCTAGGCCTCCCTGACTCTCAGATTCTTGTCCTGGAAGCAGGGCCCGCCGCCCTTGCCGATGAACTCCGCATCGCCGTCCCCGGGATGAGGGGGTCCGGCCTGGGGTCCGTCTACGACTGGAACTTCACCACAACCGCGCAGCCGCACCTCGGTAACCGGTCCATCGACGTCAACCGCGGCCACGTCCTAGGCGGCTCGTCGGCACTGAACTACCTATGCTACGACCGCGCCGCCGCCGCCGAGTACGATGCCTGGGGGGAGCTTGTGGGGGATAAGGAGCGTTGGAACTGGGACGTTATGATCGCCGCTATGCTTAAGACGGAGAACTTTACCGGCTCCGACGGCGACCGGCACGGCCGCGCAGGGCCCATCCGCACGACGTACAATCGCCTCGTGCCCGAGGTGCTGGATACGTGGAAGCCAGCCCTCAACCGCCTCGGTGTGCCCACCAACGACGGTGGGTCCCTCGGGGGCAAGCCCGTGGGCGCCATGTTCCAGCCCACCAACATCGACACCGCGCACTGGACGCGGTCCTACAGCGCCACGGCCTACCTCCCCCTCGCGGGCGCCAACCTCGAGGTCCGTACTGGCGTCCGCGTTGCGAGCGTCGAGTTCGCGCCCGGCGGCGCCAAGCCGCTGCGTGCGACGGGTGTTGTTCTTGAGGACGGGACCCGCGTGGCGGCCCGGCGGGAGGTCATCCTCTCGGCGGGCGCGGTCCAGAGCCCTGGTCTGCTCGAGCGGTCGGGCATCGGCCAGGCCGACGTTCTCAAGGCCGCGGGAATTGCCCCGCGGCGGGAGCTCGCCGGCGTGGGCGAGAACTACCAGGACCACATCCGGCTGTCGACCGTGTACCGCCTCAAGGACAACTACTCGTCGTTCGACCCCATGATCTACGACAGCGGCGGCGCCCTCGCCACGGAGGAGATGCGCCGCTGGCTCGCCGGCCAGCCGTCGTGGTACGACTACACCACATCGGCGTACGCGTTCGTGCCCTGGGGGCTCGTAGGTAACGGCACGCAGGCGCGGCTCGCACATCTGGCCGCGCAGAACGGCACCGGCCATCACCCCGTGGACGCCATGAAGTGCGCATTCCTGCGCGACCCGTCAGTGCCGCAACTTGAGGTGTTGATGGAGGCCAACTTTGTCGGCGCGACGCCGTACCCTGGTCGGGGGGGGTTCGTGACCCTCATCGCGGCCCTCATGCACCCGCTGAGCCGCGGCAGCGTGCACGTCGATGCGGCGCGTCCGCGTGGGCCCCCTGTCATCGATCCGCGGTACCTGTCGCACCCGTACGACCTCGCGGCGCTGGTCGAGGGGGCCAGGTTCGCGCGCCGCATCGCCGCCGCGGAACCGATGGCCGGCATCTGGACGGCCGAGGTCGAGCCGGGTGCGGACGTGCAGACCGACGCGCAGTGGCGGGAATTTACGAAGAAGGCTATGGGGAGCTTTTATCACCCCGTCGGGACGTGCGCGATGCTGCCCGAGAAGGATGGGGGTGTCGTCGGCGCCGAGCTGCTCGTGCATGGAACGGAGAATCTGAGGGTGGTGGACTGCAGTATCATACCCGTGCTGCCGTCGGCGCATATCCAGACGGCCGCGTACGGCATCGCCGAGGTTGCGGCCGAGATGATCCTGAGAGACGCGAAAAAGGGGACTCGAGGGAGGCGGGGTGACCGTCCGTAAAGCCCAGGTACGGCGGACGCGGAAAGACGCCATTAGAGAGGCAGGCCTGTTATGCCATTGTACACCCCAATGACATGCGCAATCATGGGCTGCAAGTTTATTCTCGGAAGTGTTTGTGGTAACACGCTTAGCATGTGATCGGCTAACCCGGGAAAGTCTCCAATACGGTTCTTCTTTCCCAAGGCTCTCACGCGCACTAACTTATGGCACACCGGTGAGAAAATACTTCTGATCGGCACCTCTGTAGTGCTGAGCGGTATTAGTGGCTCTTTTCAACCTCCTACAAGGACGGTAAGATTTGATCTGCTGGTTCTTTACCCGGCGGAGATTGTTGGGCTGGCAAGCTGCCACTTGAGTAACCGCTTTCTCAGACGAAGGGCGCTGCGGCTGGTTGGTTTGCTTATCGACCATCGAAAGTTGCCCTTTTCGGTGTTTTCCACGTAGGACAGGAAAAAGATCCAATGGTTTGAGAATTCAAGTCGTGGTTTCGAAGTTTACAGGGCCCAAGGAAATTCCGCAACCAAACACGACCTGCGCTAATGCTTGGAATTATACCAACATTTCCCATTACAAACGCATCACCGCTCGCCTCAGCACTCAGTCACTGGCTTCAGCAAACCGTATTACCGTGACGTCACAGCACCCACCCCATTTCTTGATTGCCATCGCAAAGTTATTCTATCTTCTTGCTCGTAGACTACCTTTCACTACCCCTCAGACCCTTTCGCCCTCTCAAGATACCGAACAGCCCCCTCGGCCTTCGCACAACTGCTCGTACTTCCCCCGTTCAAATCCGCACGCACCGGCACCCCCCTCCTCTCCTGCACCCTCCCCCACACATGGAAGTAATACCAAACCTCGCTCAACACCGTCCTCCCCGCATCCAAGCTCCCCTTCCCCTTCTCCGTCTCGTTCCACCTTGGTCCACTGCACCCCACAAAGGGTGTCTTCCCATGCCTCTTCCCCAGCACCTGCTGAATCCTCCCGAGCGCATACCCCGTCTTGTTACTTGGCACAATCCTCTCCTCCTCCAACCACGCATACGTGCTCAATCCCTCAAACCACCCCTTCGCCGCCTCAAAATACTCCACCAAGTCCTCATATCTCTCCAACCCCCTCTCCGAAAAACACCCCGTTCCAAACGTACTAAAACACGTCGCATGCTTCGAGAACTCATGCGCCCACAACTCCCTATTCTCCATCCTTTGCGCAATCCAATACTTCCTCATCCATTTCAGCAACCTCTCCACCCTCCTCCCCCACGCCTTTCCCTCCATCCACATCCCTTCCTTCACCCCCCCAAAATCAGCTCATCTACCCCCACTCCCTTCCACGCCGGTACGGGCACCCCATCGGCCTTCCCCGTCGTGGTGTTAGGCTCCGGATGCGGATCGTACTGCCGCGTGAGATCGCAGTATTGCGTCCAGGAACCGTTGCAGAAATCAGGCCAGAGACCGTGGAGCGTCCACGAGGAGGAGGGGAGGACCTGGTTGTGAGATGTTTCGAGGCCGGTGTAGGTTGACCAGAATTGCGTGGAGAGAATGAGGCCGCCGAGGGTTTCAGTGCAGCATTTGTTGGTGGACTGGGGAAAGCTGGGGAGGGAGCAGGAGAGGGAGGGGGGTTGGGGGCAAGTTTGCGGGGGGTGGGGATAGGAAGGGGGGATGGTGCTGGCTGTGAGGGCTGCGCAGGTGAGGAGGGAGAAGAGGGTGAGAGGTGACATTGTAAAAGGCTGGAGGCAGGTGTGGTGGTTATTGAGAGAATGGGGTAAGTGCTGTTGCGCCCAAGTCAGTATTTGTATCTTCTTGGAGTGGTTATCACTGAATCGGCGTGGCGAAGTTATTCCCTGGAAATCAGTGCCAGATGAGGAAGTTGCGAGGTTTAAAGTTGCATGCCTATTGTAGATGTCCAATGAGATGGGAGAATTGAGCACGAGATTGCTCGCTTTTGCAACTGTAGTGCGCTTCGGCCGTGTAGATCTGCGATGTTGCGCACCTGTCTTGGATACAGACGCTGATTGGTCAGTTGGGATGTTGGTCGAGTGTTAGGTATCATCTCGGCAAGGCGGCAGCACCCGAACTGGGCGGGTACTGGCAGGTATGACGGAGACGATGTTTAGATAAGAGGAATTGTTAGTTGTTTTAGCGGGCTTTGACTTTGCGTAAATGAATGGGATGAGTTTGGATCGAGGTAATTAAGTTTACGGCTTGCTGGGCTGTAGCGCTGATAGTTGTTTATGAGGTCTCTTAACCCTGCCAAGCTTCCAGGAGACTCGATGCCTGGGGCTGAGGTCTGGAAGTTCCAGAGAGTCAGAGAGACAGGAGGCAACCCGGATATGATGCCGATCCGAGTGAAGATTGTCGAGGCGGAGGCCTTGATGACGAGAGGGTGGCAAGAATAACTCAACCATAGGTAGTATTTCACCATTGCGGAAGAGGTGTCGGTGTGGGCGTTGGCACATGACGTTGTCGGTCAAAAATTGATCAACGGCTGCAGTGGTCCGTAGTTACAACAGTGATTGGGACAGGTAGGGAGGACAGGGAGGACAGGGAGGGGCCGAAATTCCCGAGGCATAAAAGGGGCTGTAGATAGTCTTCCTAGTCGGTGACATGATGACATCCAACTCGAATTGTGTCGCTGCCAATGCTCAGTGCCGTGGGTACAATCATGGAAGGTTTCGTTTGTTGGCCCCGGATGGGGCGCGAGAGACTCGAATCTTCTCCCTCTGAGGCTCTGGTTCCCAATTTCGATGACCCCTCGTGTCAGCTCAGATCAAATCCAGGTCTTGTTCGTGGGGAAAATCGGAAAATTGGCCGAGAGAGGACAGGGCCCTCAAACGGGTGCTCTTGGTTCTTTCCTCCGAAGCCAATCAGGGGAATGCATCTTGGGGAAAACGTTTCCATTTATGCCCAAGCATTTTGGCGATGCACAACTCTCATCCTACCTACCTAGGAATGGCCCGTTTGACTGGCTTATGGCAGGTGCATCAGTTCGGCCTCCAATGAGGGAGGAGATGCATCACACCACCACCTTTCTGTCGCCTCCTTTAGTTGATTCGTCGCCCTCCCGCGGACAATCACGAATGATATCTTGTCTTTTTTTTCTCGTGCAACCTCTGGGGCATACGCCAAGCCCATTTTGTAGGCCTCATTGCCTTGCATTTTAGGCCCAGCAGCTTCACGCGGATACCTACCACTCTGTTTTAGCTGACCTCGAAGGGTTCTTCTCCCACAATGGCTCCGTCTTCTACCACTTTGTCCCCAGACACCAGCCTCGAACCCGACGACTCCCCCCAGGCCAAGATGACGACGGAACCACGACCAGAGTACCAGCATTTTGTGCCGCAGTTCCTCCTCAGAAACTTCGCCCATCCATACAAACCGAAAGGGGGAAAGAAGCGGGGAAAGAGAAAGGACGAAAATGGGATTTACAACAACGAGCTCGTCGTCCACAACTTGGACTTCACCGCAGACCCTCCCGTCCTCTGCGAGAAGCCAGTCAAGCGCATCTTCGGCCAGATGAACATGTACGAAGACACCAGCAGGTCATCCCCAAAACGGAGGCATATTGAGGAGAGACTTGGCAAGCTCGAAAGTCAGGCCAGCACCATCTTCCGCAAGATCACCAAGGGATTTGACAGCGCGAGCTCTCTGGATGGCACCAGTGGTGTGTGGTTGGCCCGCGACGAGCGAAATGCCCTGCGCAAGTTTCTGTTCATCCTCAAGTATCGCAGCTCGCGATTCCACCTGCGGTTTGCACACAAAACAGGGGAGGGGTACTTCTCCAACGACAGGGAGTTGATGCGAGTGTACATGGAAGAAAAGGGGTACAAACGGCCGATTGACGTTTGGTTCGATGGATTTAATGCTATCATGGATCAAGACATCGACCTCGAATACAACTGGGGAAAGGAGATCGCGGGGAATATGGTCGGTCAAGTCTTCCAGTTACGTCACGCTAAATTGCTCCACGGCGCTGACCGCTGGGTCTCCCAGTTCCCACCCGATGCCGTGTGGTTCTTCGGCCACATGCAGATGTACTACATGACCATCTGCACTCCTCTTGACCCAAACGAGGAATTTCTGTTGACTGATTCCAGCTACAATGTCTTTGAGGGACCAAACTGCTTCGGATGGGACTCAGAGTCAAACGAAGCACAGGAAACGGCCCACTGCCCCTTGCATTACTTTGCCCCCATCTCACCGAAGCTCATGCTTGTTCTAAGGTCGAACATCTTTCCCAACCCTCTAGAAGATGCAAATGAGGATGTACGAGAGGAACGAGAGCGTTTTCGCAAGGAGGCCTTTGACAAGCACTATGGTGCGCCGCCAGGTGGCAAAATGGGCTCTTTGCATGACCTTCCTGTCAGGCTAGCCCAAAACAGCTACACCAGAATTACTGCTGATGGTAGAGTTGTTTGCGATGGTCTCTCGAAGACCGACAAATTCTTCTTCCCCTTCTTCGCCATTGGCACAAAGCACGTCAACACCATCAACGCCTGCTTCCTGGACAACTGTTCCATATGTACGAGCATCGTCTTCAACTCCCTGGCCAACTTTGCGAGGACCATAGAATGGTTTCTGTCAACGCCCAGTGTCGGCAGCATCGTCTTTATGGCACCAAGAGACGGGCGAGAAGAGGCAATCCGCAAAATCGAACAAATCTCCCGGTCCTTGGGCTCCAAGAAGACGATGGTCCGAAACATAGTCCTCCCACTGCCTATTCGAAAAGGGTTCATGGAACATCACACAGCCAAGCAACTACGAATTATGAAGCTGTTTCTCAATCAGGGTACCAACGCCGGTGAAGCGCTGGGTGGAGATGGTGTGTTTGACAGCGACTCCGATTCTGAGCCCGGTGAGCCGGATGAACGGTTCACAGCGAATGAGCACATGGCTCTCTATGGTAAACTAGGTAAGATTACATTTCATCCCTGCGCCTCTGAATCAAACCCGTCCCTGTTGATTCTAAAGTGCGTGTGACGAGAAGCTGATGTTGACTGTTCTCAGGGGGCTCTCTGAGTACGTTTGAACACGATGATGACCAAGCATGTCGAATGTGGACTCTGAGGTTGAAATTGGACTCCTGGTCCCGGAGTGTTGATGAGGGAATTCGACAACGGAATCGTGATCTTCTTGCCGACGCCTACAATCGCCTCCCCCCATGTAGGATTTGGCTATACGTGCGAAGACGACGTTTCATGCTTCTGCATACAGGGCCAGAGGCGCTTCCTCTCCCCACACAAACGGGTCCGATACCTGCCAACAACCCTGAGGATGAAATTGCCCGAGGAAAGCAGAGCCCACTTCCTGCGTTTGCCGTGACTGGATAACAGCTGACACGTTTGTTTGACAGCGAGCCATCTGGTGGAACCCGCCAAGCTGTCTCGACTCATCAACAATGTTTCTCTGGTTGATACCTGGATGAAGAAAGGTACTTGGCAAAGGATTTGGGGGCCTCTCACACCGGATGGCGACGGAAAAAAAAGGTTCCATTTTGGGATGGATTCAATACACCAGCATGGTTGGTTTCTGCTACGCCACCAAGGACTGGGATTGATGTGTTAACCCTTTCTGCCTAGGCTTCATCAGGGAATGCGGTCAGTACCATGGGACCGCACCACAAACAGTCCCACCGGGTATCTCAATCAACTGACAAGAACACGTCGATAGGAATCCCAGAAATTGAGCTTCTGGCCCAAAAGGCCCAGCTCAGAATCATACGGGGTGGCTTCAGTGGGGAACGTCTGAATGTTGCGAAGGGATGGTCGGGAGTGCTTGACGAAGGCGAAATGATCGAACTAGGGACTCGATCTCTGGTTAGGACCGGGTTCAAAGCCGCACTGGCGGGCAAGGTGGGAGCATCATTGTTGGATCGTTTGGAGGAAGTGTTTTTTGAGATGGCGTATCCAACCCCGAACTGGTTAGATCTGGACTGAGGAGAGGTTTCTGGAGCATGGGCTCTGGGATAGCACGAAACACCTACTGCAAAGGCACATGTTTGGCTAGACGGGAGGAGAGGATTCTCTTTGTGTCGAGGGCTGATCGTCCAACATGCTTACAATGCAAGAGAGCTTGACCGAAAGACCAGCAAAAGTATGGTGCCACCAACCGCACCAACCACAGCCAGAGATGTCCGACTTCCATTTGCCAAACATGTCGAACATAAACAGATCATTTAGGTGGGGATCTGGTGGCAGTGGAGTTTCAACCTCAGCCGGAACCACTGCCCGACCCATCTTGGGAGACGATGAACCAAACCCAGCCAGGAACCGGTAATCCACCGGCAACGGGGATTTTAAGATTTGCTCTCGGGGAAATCCTGCGATGGCATCGCCCGACGACGGTCCACTCTTTGTTTCCGTCGTTTGCCCAGGTAAACCCGATTCAACCGGTTTCAACGGTCGTGTTCCAGCCCTAGAACGCAAAGTCCGTCCCGCTGCACTCGGCTCCTTCGGGTCATCAAGGTACAGAAAGACTCAGATCACTAAAAGTCAACATCTGAGTTTGCATACCCCCAGCATTCCAGAGATAAACCCAGGATGCGATTCGCTCATCAAGTCTTCCGCAAAAGCAACTGTCAGAAAAGCGCAGGGTGCGTCCCAGGCACGCCCCGGCAACGCCGCAACATGCGATTCGCCCGTCAGCCATCGTCACATGCAGTCAGTGCACCAAGCTGTCTGTCAAGCGTCAGTCCGTCGACGAGGATGACGGGGGAGTAGGGTAGCATCTCAAGGCCGTGCCGCGCCCTCAGGGGTACCCCACAAAACGCAACGTCCTGCAGCCTGGTGAGCCCGGGTGTTGTCGAGCGGCAGGGGGGGGGACCCTGCATGAGATTTGGTGTGGCCCAAACGCTTGTTCTTTTTGCACTCTAGGAGGCGTCTACAGGTATCAAACCCAAGGCGATATCGCGCCCAGTTATCCGCCGCCAGCAGGCTTCTCCAGCTCCGCCACGAACGCATCGCCATCGGATGCGTCACCTTGCCAGCCGTACTTGCGCAGCAAGGCCCTCGTCCTGTCCACGTCGTCATGCCGGGCACCCCCACTCGGGCCCCCGTGACCACCGGGGAGCTCGGTCATGTCGAGATACCAACGGTTGATGTCGCGAAGGAAGTTTGCGGCGGGCCGGGGTGAATGGAAGCCGGGGGGAGGTGGTGGAGGTGGGCGAGGGTGTCGAAGATGGTGAGGGTGAGGGAGACGACGTGGCTGAGTTGGGAGGTTTGCGAGGGGGTGAGGGAGGAGGTGAGGGAGGGGTGGGTGGGATGGCTATGGTGGGGGCTAAGTGGGGTTCAATTGGCGGAGGAGCGGGTGAGGGGTGTGGAGGTGCTGTGGTGAGATTTGTTCGGGGTTTTTTTATTTCTTGTCGCTGACGGCAGAGCGTCTGTTAGTTAGCACCTCTCTTATTTTGGAGGTTTTGAACAAACTCCAGGACGCACGAATAATTGTGTTTCTATCGCTTTGTAGGCGCGTAAACCCAATTTCCGTGCAAGTGGTATTTTCCAGAATACATGTCACGTCCCAGAATCATCACCCCTTCCCGGGTATCACTGGGAGGGAGAAAAGGGTGACAGCGGCTGGTAATGGTGGTGACAACTTCATCCCATGTCTGAAAGGTGGTGTGTACGTGCGGTCATGCTTCTGGTCGGTCGTGCACTTTGGGTCGTGTCAGTGAACACCCACCGAAACATCGCGCGCCCCGATCGGTTGACGTCCTTTTTTCGGTTTGGGACCGGGCCCCGGACGCAGGGGTTTCGCATCCCACGATCGTGAGTTGTCGCAGATGTTCATGTTTCAGACACTAACACACACATATCCAGAAAGAGGAGGCCCGTGAGGTCCCCTTCTTGGCGTTCGGTAGGTCTTTGGATTGGCGGTCGACGGATTTTGCCTTTGCATGATCGAGCGAGTATTTGAGTTCCCAGCTGCCTCTCGCCTTGGCCTCCGCATCGCCAAGTTTAGCCGGCTCGGAGACAAGTGATGGGACGATGCCGGGAGGGTGAGCGCAGGGCGGGATGGGGGAAAGTAGACAGCCTTCAGGGAGGGACACATGCAGTGGCGGCATGTGAGGGGGTGATGAGAGTAGCAACGGCGAGGTCAAAGAGCTTAGTTATATCAAGAAGGATCCGCAGTCCAGGATCCATGCTGTAGCATTTCTTGGCTTACGACCTTCTTCTTCATCAACTTCGACGCCAAGACTTGTAGATGCGCCGGCGCTGGTAGCCCCTATTCCCTTCAGACAGTCGACTTTCTTCAACACAGGCACGGATAGAGAGGACCACTTACACCATGTGCGATAACTTTGACGGGTTCAATGCCCCATTTTGCTCCCCCGTCCAGGGACAGCAAATACAGGTCGGCCGGACCATCGAAGGTACGCCTCCACCATGACACAGGGGAGACACAAGCCGAAGGAGAAACTAACCCTCCCCAGTAACATGGGACCCACGCTTCTTCAACTCGACCGAGACGCCAAGCATCTTCGTCCAAGCCGACTTCGGCATCCCCGCAGCCGGCGGCGGCGAGGCAGTCCTCGGTAACAAAGGCTTCACCTCCCCGCTCATTCCCGTCCGACTTGGCCGATTCACCTGGAACATCATCCCCGACTACCTCATTCCCAACCAAAACAACATCCTCGTACCGACCCAGGCGCGCCTCTTCCTCGGCGAGCCCTCCGAGATCAACATCACCACGCGCGGCAACCGCATCCTGGGGCCCCGGGTCGAGCTCCTCCCCAGCGGCAACACCAACAACTTTGTCGGCAACAACAACAACAACGGCGGCAACATCGCCAACCCCGGCACCGCCAGTGGCAATACCAACACCCCCGCCGCGGCCCCCCTCAGCAACCCCATCGCCATCGCGCTGCCCATCACCTTTGGCATCCTGACCCTGTGCTTCCTCGGCTTCTGCGTCTGGTTCCGCCGCCGGCATCCCGACTTTGGGCGGGGCTTCATCCAGGCGTGTCTCGGTCGTCGGTGGCGGCGGCGACAGCGGTGGCCGCGCGAGGGGCCGCGGGGAGGCGCGGTGGGCGGGGCCGCAGGCGGGTTCACTGCAGGGCGGAGCAAGAGCCAGCGGATTCGGCATCAGGACATCAAGGTCGTCACGACGGATATGAATGGGCTGAGGATGAATGCCATGGCGATGAATGGCGATCGGGATCGGAATGTGTTTCGGGAGGAGATGAAGAGGCAGGACAGGGGGAGGTTTTGAGGTGGAGGGAGGGTCTGATGGGTTGAGGATATTGTCATTGATGGCATGTGGCACGGGTACTGGCGTGTAAGCTTTGTTTTCGGAATGGACTGGGCGTCTGGTTTGGGTTGGGGGTCCGGCATTGGGATGGGGGTGCTTGATACCATGGAGTGGTGTTTGGCGCCAGGGTCTTTGATGGGTTTCGATGTTTTTGTCAGCAGGATCACAATAGATGAGCTTGACCGGTGCTTTGTTGAATTGTATGTTCTGATCGTGGATTGGTAGATAAAGACTCGAGTGTTTTTTCCCATCACCGCTTGCCGATCGGCCTTTGTACACACACACCTAGGACCATATGGCCCACCCCTATCTTGTTGGAGGGGGGTGCGGCCAGCGCCGCTCAAGTGTAGCACGTCTTGTCTGGTAGGACAAGGAGGGAATCTCGAGGCTCTCACCTCCCTGTGGGTGCGCCGCTTCGCACCGAAAGGCCTTCTTCTCGCAGAACCGGTCGTCTCAACTGTCTGTCCACCAGGTCGCACAACATTTCAACCTCTCGGACTCACATCCAGTACCCATCCGCCCACAATTCTTTACGATACCCCTCCGTCAACCGCTCGTCTGTCCCATAAACCTCCTGCCACCCGACAAACCCCTTGTCCAGGACAAACACCTGCTGCTCCTTTCCATCCTCCTGCTTTTCTAGCGTTGGCAGCATCTTCTCGCGCGCGCGAACATATTTTAGCGCGGCACCCGGACCCCGTTGCTGGGATAGCGCGCAGTGGAAGACGACCGTCTGTTTGTCTTGTAACTGGCGGACGAGGGTGGGGAGGAGCGTGTCGAGGGAGCCAGAGGGGACGTGCTTTGAGCCTTTGATGTGCCCTCCGATGTGGTCTGAGGAGAGGAGATGGGAAGATTAGTACTGTGCAGCAATATGGCCAGCAAAGAGAGGAAGTATGTACCGTCGTCCCGCACATCGATGACGGCGATGGCGGGGTCGCCTGCCGCTGCGGCTTGTTCCGCAAGCAAAAGAGCAGAGAGGGACGACGCCGACAGACGCTTCAGTGTGCCAACCGTAGCCATGGTCAATTTCGCTCTCTGAATGTGCGACGGAGCTTCCCGGAGGAGGCGATGGTGGTGGCGCTGCGGGTCGTGATGCTTCCAGGTTCTTGGAGTTGAGGGGCGCGTTCAGTTGGAACTTGACGCGCAGATGCGCGTGGCTGACGATGAGTGGAGGGGCAGCGCCTTCAGGGGGCTTCCCCTGTCTGCAGGAGGTATTGAGTGGGGTTTCAGCGGCTGAGGCTCCGAGAGGCGGCTCGGCTGGGCGGCACCTGGTGTAGCTGGCTGGCTGGAGGTGGGCAAGCCTGGCCGACAGGGTGTAGGGGCCTGAGACTGCCCCTAGCGCCAGGGCGCCATCTTGTCTGGTACTCCGGCATTGCGATAGGTCCCTCGGGCTGAGGCGAACCAAAACTTTCCCTGGACAGATCGCCCTCGCTACCTCCGTCTTCTCAACAACATTTCTAGATGGATACTCTCGAGCGTCGTCATCAGCCTTATCTCGATGACCTTTTTTTAGTAGTAGTGTCCTGCTGGGCGTGTTGGTTTGTCCACCTGTTCTTGACAAACGGAACATTTCGCCGTTCGCCGCACCTGACACTCAGGGCCCGCTACCATGCGACGACAGTTTGTCACGAGGCCGTGGTGAGCATGCGCTTCCCTGCCTCCATCGACAGTCTTGCTCCTCACCACATCGCCCACAAAAAAAAAAGTCAGATGATGTTTGACCTCGAGTCAGCCAGCCTTTGCTGCCGTTGGGGACCCGACGGATCCGAAGCCTGCAACGCCATTGGCAAAGCCCCCGGAGACGTCTACGCCCGGGCTGAGCAAGTTCTTGTCTTGCAACGCCCAAGGGGGCGAACGGTCGGGTCATCGTGGGGGCAGGGAAGTTGCATTACTGTGTACATGGACAATGTGCATTGTGTGAACCGACTGCATCGGTGATGGCTTCTTGCACGCCCAAATGCTCCGCCCGACGCCAAAGCCCAAAACGGACAACCACAAGCAAATCGGTCGGCCGACTGGCACAATGCTACCAGGTCCGCGCAGCAATGTCAGGGCAGGGGCTTTTCCGGACTGCCATCGCGGACCCTCTTTGGCGTTGTCGGTCAGTGGCCACCAGTTTCGAAGTGTTTCCTGTTGCCCCGTGTCGACCAACCACGAATTCAGACGAAGTCTCGGTCCACCACCTCAGTGTCAGTGCCTGACTACCTGATGCCGACGGCCACATTTGTTGCTCAGCAAAGATTGTCCTGTTCGTATCAGGTCACCATCCCGGCAAGCGCCTCTTTCGACTCAAAGCGCCTGTCGAGTGACAGGCCGTTGGATCCTGCCCTTGAACATGTCCGACATGTTCTGCTCAACGTCTCCAGTTCTGACATCTCATCGGCCACCGTTCCTCTGCTCTCGTCTTGACGACAGGATGCTGTCCAGGTCGCCGCAGCCTTCAGACCATAACCTTCCGCGATGGCAAACCGACGGTTGCTGTTGCTATGTTTATCTCTATCCGCACCCGTCTGTCCAGCCTTAGCATCACCGGAGAATGAGACGGCGCCGGCACCCAAAACGACGTTCAACATTGCAGCGTATCCGAGGATGGGGTCCCATCACGATCACGGGCTCTCCCCCAAAGCACGACCAAGTCTCGACGATGAGCAGAGGCCAATGGGGGTGTTATGGGCGACACCGAGTGTTCCCCTCGAGATCAAGACGGCGTCTGGTTCCTCGTCATTCTCCATCACCGCTGCGCCAACCCCCGGGCAGGTTCAAGCGCGTCAAGTAAACAACCCGGCTGTGACCATCATCTTCCTCAGCAGCGCTCTCGCCTCGGCCACGTCCAACATGGTGGTCATGTCACAACAAATGTCCTCGTCCATCCTCCGACTCCAGTCATCCCTCAGCGCTGTGGCTTCTTCGGCTTCAAGCGCCATTCTTTCTGTCCAAACCTCGGCGGCGAAGGAGCTGGCCGCCGCAGAGGTGTCAGCCGCGGACGCTATTGCATCCGCGGAGGAGTCTGCCGCGAGCAGAGTCAGCGAGATCATGTCGCGGGCGGGCTTGCCGACAACTTCGGTGACCGACGTGTCATCGCAAAAGAACACATATCAGGTCAGTGATAAGCCGAGCTCATCCAATCATCCTCTTTACTGACCGGCGTCTGAACAACAGGTCGTCCGCAACCAAGAGACATCACTATCCGTCACTATGGTGGCCGTCGCCATCGTTGCTTCGGTCGTCGGATCCACCTTCTTCTCCATCCTGGGCTTCTACCTGTTTGTGTTCCGCCGCCGAAAGAGGCAGCAGAAGAAGCACGAAGAGAAGCACAAGGAAGATGAGCTGGACGTCAACGCCGCGCTCGACCGGGCGATCGTCAGCTACATCGCCAAGGAGTCTCCGGGGTTGATGTCTCCGGCAACCCAAAAGATGGGACAGGCGATGATGATGGACGACATGGTGGCGTCAGGACCACCACGGACGCCTTTTCTCACCGTCCCACCCGCCTACCGAGGCCATCGACCCCGGCCATCCCTCCCCAGCAACGGAAGCCCCCGGATGGCATCCGCAGCAACTATGCCGGGTCACACTAGACACGGCTCCATACCACCCCAGCTCTCAGATCTGTCGGGCCTCATGTCGCCGCCCGGCCGTACGGCACCCGGACCTCCACCGACAATTCCGCTCCCAGAGATACCCCCCCACCAAGGACGCCGCGCACTCCGAGGCTACCGGCTAAGATTTTTAAGAGGACATCTTCTCGCACGAGCCCAGATAGCGCAGAGCGCATCTACACTCAGATTTTGACGCAGCCACTCCAGCCTACGCCCACGGTCTCACCCACCACGCCGACGCCCATGCTTGAAGGCCCTGCGGAAGGGGGGAGGGAGAAGGAGTCCAAGAGCGAACCGACCTGGCCTCCTGGCAGTAATGGGTGGCTGTAAAGGGCTTGAAAGCCAGTTGGATCAGCATTGTTGCTGCCGGGTTGTTCTTGGGTCGTTGCATTGGGAGTTTTGGTTAAGGCATACACACATACCCGTTCTGGGAAAGTTTCTGGCAGGTCGGCCATAGTTGTGGCAGCATACACATATCGAGGCCTTGGATAAGTAGGGGAGGTACTCTGGACATAATACCAACAACCATTTCCATTGCCCCCAAGACGTTGACGTTGTGGTGGGTGAGGTGTGTATGCCAGTAAGGGTTAGGGTTGGTGATGTCTCAGCTACAAAGTCGGAGGCTTGGAGTTTCCCAGCTCGAGAAGGAAGTTACATGTAGTGTGGACGAGCCTGCGAAAAAAAAGTGCGGCATATTTTCATTGCCTCACGCTACAAAATGCACGAAAGGGACCAATGTCAACCTCTTATCTGAACAACCGGCGGCCATTACGCTGCTGCGTAACCACGTCACCCATCGGTCGGTTCGTCCCGAAGCCGCCAGAGCTGAGAAGGATTGAGTGCGGTCCAATGAACTCGAGAAAAAATGGGCCTTGAGCAACATCAGTGACATGTTGGGTTGAGGAGCAGGCGGCCATGTCCTCTCGACTTCTGTGCTTGTTTGTGGGTACTCCGTAGCCTGCTGCGGAGGAGAAGAACAAGGGCATGGCACAAAATAAATAGCAGGAAAAAAAGAAATTCGATATCGCCTTGACGGGTTGTCGAAATCGTGCACGCGAGTCTGGACCCGGAGACGGAGGCTCCAGTGACACGTGCAAAGAGCAGGCTTCCGTCCCGGGTGTGGTGTGGATGATGACGACAAACCGTGGCTGGGCCGGAGCTGGTCACACTTTGTGGGCGAGGAGTGAAACAGGGAGACAGGGTGGATCACGATGTTGGCCTGCCTGGAAGCCTCGAACGAGGCCGCAAAAGGATAAGAAGCTGGACAAAGAGCTGTCGTCGAGTTTATTTCCCTCCAATCCCCAATCCAAAACCTCGAGCCCACTTTCTTCTTCGAAAGAAAGCCGCGACATTCCACATTCCACCCGCGCCAGATCCCGGATCGAGGTGCCAAGTCGCCAAGTCTTGACCCGACGTCGACGTCAGACACCCCTGCTGAACTGCTTGAGAAGTTGGGAGAGGGGAACGCACCGACCATCACCAGAAATCCCCGGGCCACACAGCTCACCTTCCCACTCCACCAGCCACCTCTCCGCACCCAAAGAAGCACCAGCAATCCAGCTTTCTCCCACCACCGCCAGCATTTTCCAACGATCGCGCGCAGTACGCCAGATACCCAGCATCCTCATACTCAACACTCCCATACCGTCGCAATGGCTCCTCCGCCGTCGGCCGACCTGCCGTTGACGCAGCGAGTGATGAAATTGGCCCAGACTTTGCAGTGTACGTGTTCCCACATCCATCGCAAACCCCGCAGTCCACGACCAAACGCCGAGACACAGCTGCTAACTTTGCCCTCTGCACAGTCGCGTGGTTCGCCGGGTATGTTACCACTCTATCGACACCATCATCGCCCCTCACTTTTGCTGCCAGGCAGTCGCAGAGCACAGCGCTGCTCGGAGACGATCGCAGGCGGAGCAAGCTTGGGCGGGGATGGAGCTTTTCGGACAGCTGTCACTGACGTCGTTCTCTCCACACAGGCACGCGACCCTCATATTGTGCATCATTCGATATGGCTTCTCGTGGATGACCATGAACTACTACAGCCGCATGGCTCAGTTCTGCTATCGCCTCGCTTTTCTGTCGGCCGCTGGGACGTACGGAATTGTAGTCTACAAGACATGGCGCGCCCGCCAAAAGACGGGTGCTAAGCAGCCCAGCCCCATCGGGTACCTAGCCGACGAGAACATCCAATATCTCAGTACGTATCCCCGAAGCCTCTCCGTTGGTCGCGACAGCCTAGCTGACCTCTTCCAGTGATGGCCATTGTTTGGCTCGTCCTCCCCCAGTATCCCCTTGCGATGCTTCCCTATGGGATCTACTCGATCTTCCACGTTGCGACGTACACCCGCGCCAACGTTATTCCTACCCTTATCGTTCCTGCCAAGGCCGAAGTCCCCGCGAGCGGCGCCTCACCCGCCAGTAAGCCCGTATACGCCCAGCACCCCATGGCGGATGCCATCGGAGCCTTTGTCAAGAAGTACTACGATGCTTCCATGTCGATTGTCGCCAGCCTTGAAATCCTCCTCTGGGTCCGCATCCTTCTGAGCGCCATCGTCTTCCAGCGCCGCTCGTGGATCCTGCTCGCCATCTACACGGCCTTCCTCCGGGCTCGTTTCGCCCAGAGCAGCCACGTGCAGAACTCGTTTGCGATGCTCGAGGCGCGGGGCGACAACCTGGTGGGTGCTCAGGGTACCCCGCCCGCCGTCCGCCAGGTCTACGACGGTGTCAAGCTCGGTGCCCGTCAGTTCCACGCCGCCACGGATGTTGGCAAGTACGTCAACGGAACCGCGGCGCCCAAGAAGTCGCAGTAAATATAGCGCGCATCAGACAAGGGCCAGGCAACCGACATGCGACAATCGACTTCGGTTCTGCCCGCCACCAGCGCAGCAGCAGGGTGCATATAGACTTGCAACACGCGGTGTTTCGATGGCTAGGTGACGTTGCTCCCTAGCAGCCAGTCGTCTGCCCAGAGAAGCAGCTCTCCGCGGGGAGGAGAAGAGCTAGGAGGCCGATGACGACCAGGGGGGCGTGGGGATGCGGGGGATGTGGGAGGTGTGGAGGCGGGGAACTGTGGTTTATGTGATGGTAAGACGAGTAGGGCAGGGAGGCTGAAGGGGGTTGGGTTTGGGTTCCTACTGTGTATGCCTTTTGGTGAAGACTGGAATCCAGGTCATAGGGGACACTACAGGTTGGGCCACGTCCCGGCCGTCGCTTTCATGCAGTAATGTATTATGGGCTCTTCCTATCCTTAACCTGAGTTGTGCTGAGTGCCTGGACCTGTAGTGGTGAGAGGGTTCAAGGCTGGACGGATTCGAGGATTTGATGATGGGTGCAAGAATACAGTAGAGGCCGAAATCAGTGTCCAAAATTTTTGATGTTGAGACAGTCTCCGCACGGGCCATCTTCACCGTGGTTGCGAGCTGACACAGTGCGTTGTAGCCTTCTTTGTCCAGTGTCACGGCGCCGGCGAGACCCATTGGCCCTTATCGCCCCAATGGCCCTTATCGGCCACCTTTGACCCATGGCCTGTGCGCCCCACCACACAGCCATATCCTCCAGGGCAGAGTCCTCCTCCAGAACTCTCCCCTCTTCTCCTTAGCTTAGTTTTCCACAATTGAGGTAGCAACACTGCAGCTTCGTCTCTCCATTTGCCCACTACTGTGACACTTGGTAAAATAGCGTGGATCTGTTCATGTTGGGACGGAGTGAGTTGCGGAGCCATTGGTAAGCTGCGATATTCTGGCTTGTCCGCATGAAGTTGTCAACTTCGCAAAGCCGGACAGGCAGCATCCCGTTGATATCCAAGTCATCAGCTACGCCGCAGTGGCTGTGGCTAGACCGCGACTGAGGCTGAAGCATCGAGCCGATCCAGCCCCGCGGTGAGTAGATTGTCTTTGGGCAGCGAATGTTCAGCCGCATAACCTTCACCTTCATAGTGAAAACATCACCGGCAGCCTACCGCTCGACTAGATCGGGTCAACAATATACTCAATCGCAGCGATGTCGCAAATGCCCTCCACTGTTTTTGGGGACCAGAACCAGGGCCTCCAGGTGGGACAGAATTATGGGTCGATCAACATGTTGCCGGGTAAGGTTACGGCTCGCGCCGCTCGAGGCAGGGAATGCCCCGCTGACCTTTCCAGAACGACCGGAAACGCCGCTGCAACCGTTCGCGACCATCCCCTTCTCCCGCGATCCCGATTTCGTCAACCGTGGAGATATTCTCGACCAGATCGACAAGCGATGCTCCGAGCCGGCTGGTCGCGTAGCCCTCGTGGGCCTCGGCGGGGTTGGCAAGTCGCAGCTTGTCATTGAATATGCACACCGGATCGCAACGGGGCAGCCTGACACATGGGTATTCTGGGTCCACGCCGGCACGCAAGCACGCGTCGAGGAGGGGTTCAGGATGATTGCGGACGCCGTCGCGCTGCCCGGCCGCAACCAACCCAAAGTCGACATCCCACAGCTTGTGTACAGCTGGCTGTCCAACGAGCGGAACGGCAGATGGATTATGATCCTTGACAGCGCCGACGACCGCGACGTGTTCTACAACGCGAATAGTGCCCATGACTCGACCAGCGGGGATGTGCACGATAGGCGGCCGCTTGCGACATACCTACCACAGAGCCGAAACGGATCGATTATCGTCACAACACGTAACAACGACCTGGCTTCCAGGCTGACCTGGCGCCGCCAAAACATGATCGAAGTCGGACCGATGGCGCAGGCGGACGCCCTCACACTCCTAGAGAGGAAGCTGGGATCTCTCCCGGATACCACTGTGGCAACCGATCTTGTACGGGCGCTTGACCTTGTTCCACTGGCCATCAGCCAAGCCGCGGCGTACATCCAGGCAAGGGCACCGCGGAGCTCGCTCGAGAAATACCTGGTCGAGTTCCGGGAGAGTGAGCGCAAAAGGAGCAGACTTTTGGCGTACGATGGTGGTGACCTACGGCGGGATGGAGGCGTGTCGAACTCGATTCTGACAACATGGATAATATCATTTGAACACATCCGTTCGAAGCGGCAATCTGCGGCGGATCTCCTGTCGCTTATGAGTTTTTTCGACCGGCAAGGTATCCCTGGGTGGGTCTTGAAACCTTCCACAACTGCGGAAACTGCGGAAACTGCGGAGGACACAACGCAAGCAAGAAGTCCAGACGAAGCCGGAGAAAGGGGATCGGATGATGGTAGCAGCGCCACCGATAGTGGCACGGATGATGGTTTAGACGACGATATAGACGGCGGATTCGAAGATGATGTGGCGATGCTAAGGGCCTACTGTCTTATCACCGCGGACGAGGAGGACGAGTTTAAGATGCACGGGCTCGTACAACTGTCGACAAGGAAGTGGCTCGAAGCGACTAGGGAGCATGAGATGTTTAAGCAGCAGTGTATCAAGCGAATAGCAGCGTCATTCCCAACGGGGAAGTACGAGAACTGGGCGACGTGTCGGAGTCTCTTTGCACACGTTCAAGTGGCGCTTGGTTACCAGCCAAGCGAAGAAACGGTAGAAACATGGGCGACTCTGTTATACAACGGAGGATGGTATGCATGGTTACAAGGGAGATATGAAATTGCACAGCAGATGGCAGGCAAATCGAGGAAGGCTCGCGAGAAGAGGCTAGGAAAGGAGGATGTAAGGACTCTGAACAGCATATCGTTGTTTGCTTCGGCCCTTTCGAACCAAGGCCAGTGGGAGAAGGCTGAGAAGCTACAGGAACAGGTGATGGAGACGAGCAAGACCAAGCTCGGGGTCGATCACCCAGACACGCTGACGAGCATGGGCAACCTGGCGTCGACATATATGAACCAAGGCCGGTGGGAGGAGGCCGAGAAGCTGAACGTACAGGTGATGGAGACGAGCAAGACCAAGCTCGGGGTCGATCACCCAGACACGCTGACGAGTATGAACAACCTGGCGTCGACATTTTGGAACCAGGGCCGGTGGGAGGAGGCCGAGAAGCTGTTTGTACAGGTGATGGAGACGAGCAAGACCAAGCTCGGAGTTGATCACCCACACACGCTGACGAGCATGGCCAACCTGGCGTTGACATACAGCAACCAGGGCCGGTGGGAGGAGGCCGAGAAGCTGAACGTGCAGGTGATGGAGACTCGCAAGACCAAGCTCGGGGTCGACCACCCAGACACGCTGACGAGCATGGCCAACCTGGCGTCGACATTTTGGAACCAGGGCCGGTGGGAGGAGGCCGAGAAGCTGGACGTGCAGGTGATAGAGACTTTCAAGGCCAAGCTCGGGGTCGATCACCCACGCACGCTGACGAGCATGGCCAACCTGGCGTCGACATACATGAACCAAGGCCGGTGGGAGGAGGCCGAGAAGCTGAACGTACAGGTGATGGAGACTCGCAAGACCAAGCTCGGGGTCGATCACCCAGACACGCTGACGAGCATGGCCAACCTGGCGTCGACATACATGAACCAAGGCCGGTGGGAGGAGGCCGAGAAGCTGAACGTACAGGTGATGGAGACGAGCAAGACCAAGCTCGGGGTCGATCACCCAGACACGCTGACGAGCATGGCCAACCTGGCGTCGACATACAGGAACCAGGGCCGGTGGGACGAGGCCGAGAAGCTGTTTGTGCAGCTGATGGAGACTTTCAAGACCAAGCTCGGGGCCGATCACCCAGACACGCTGACGAGCATGAACAACCTCGCTTTTACCCGGAAAACTCAGGGTCGGTATCAAGAAGCTTTGGCCTTGATGGAGGATTGTGCCCAGGCTCGGCGGCGAGTGCTTGGCGAAGAGCATCCCTACACGCTGTCGTCTTTGGCCACCATCGCCAAGTGGAGTAGCTAGATTGGTCTTTGTTGTTTCGCTTGTACGGTCTAATCGAGAGGGGTTTTTTATGCAATTAACATACCAAACGCCAAAAATGTTGAATATGTTGTTGCGCAGATCCCAAGTTAACAGCCATTTTTGGAGCTGACTTTGTAGCTGGACAAAGAAGGCTACAACGCACTGTGTCAGCTCGCAACCACGGTGAAGATGGCCCGTGCGGAGACTGTTTCGACATCAAAAGTTTTGGACACTAATTTCGGCCTCAACTGTACGTCAACGTAGTGTAGGCAGACTGAACATAACAAGGCAATTTCTCGACTGTCCAAAGTATCATGACATTCCTGAGACCCCCACTTTGCCGAGTTGTGTGCTGAGCGCGCCCCTCCACGCTTGTGATTGACCTATGACGTCGTCCGTTACCCAGCCATTGGGAGCGCAGCACAAACGCTCACACCTTTGAAGTTCTAGACCCAGCCCGCGCCGTCTCGGACCACCTCCCAACATTGGCGCATTGCATCGCATCGCCTATAACACCGCCTCTATTGGCAGATCCTCAAGGCGATCGATCCGACGTCGACCCCCAGATACCCCTCAACCCGCCCGTCCCAATCCGGCCGCGGACGACCGGCCCCCCTCCTCGAAAACAATGGCCTCCCTCCTGCGCCAAATCGTCGCCGGCCCACGCGCCAAACACGACGAAACCGGCCTCGACCTATGCTACGTAACCTCCAACATCATCGCAACGTACGCACGCCTCCCCTCCCCTCCCCCCCTTGCCCCCCTCCCCCCAGCTAACAAACCCACCCAGCTCCGGCCCCTCGCAGACCTACCCTCAGCTCGCCTACCGCAACCCCCTCGACCGCCTCGTCGCCTACCTCGACGCCAAGCACGGCGCCGGCTGGGCCATCTGGGAGTTCCGCGCCGAAGGCACCGGCTACCCCGACGAGGCCGTCTACCACCGCATCCGCCACTACCCCTGGCCGGACCACCACCCGCCGCCGTTCGGTCTCGTGCCCATGATTGTGCGGTCCATGGCGGCGTGGCTGGGCGAAGACGGTGATAAGAGTGCCGGCAAAACGGCGGGAGAGGAGGACGTGCCGGTCAAGATGGGAGACCGCGTGGTGGTGGTGCACTGCAAGGCGGGAAAGGGCCGCTCGGGCACGCTCGCGTGCGCATACCTGGTTGCGGAACGCGGGTGGACGGCGGAGAGGGCGCTGGCGAGGTTCACGGAGCGGAGGATGAGGCCCAAGTTTGGGGCGGGGGTGTCGATCCCGAGTCAGCTGAGGTGGGTGAGCTATGTGGAGCGGTGGGCGGGGAAAGGGGGAAAGAAGTATGAGGCGAGGGATGTCGAGATCGTGGAGGTGCATGTGTGGGGGCTGAGGAACGGGGTGAAGGTGGAGGTGGAGGGTTTTGTAGAGGAGGGGAAGAAGATTAGGGTGTTTCATACGTTTAGGGGGGACGAGAGGATCGTGGTGGAGGGGCAGGCGCCGGGGGGAGGGGGGGTGAAGGACATGGTGGTGGATATGGCGGGGTTCGCGGTGGCGGAGAGGGAGGACGGGGAGGTGGTAGAGGGGGCGGATTTCGAGGGGATCAAGGAGGGGGCGGCGGTGGGGGGTAGGGAGGGGAGGGAGGGGAAGAAGGGGAAGGGGTCGCGGGCGTCGAGTCTGATGAGAAAGATCTCGGTGCGGCGGTCGGAGTCGCCAAAGGTGAGGCAGACTGGGGCGAGGATGCCCGGCGACTTGCCCCAGAGCGTGGCGGTGCGCGGGGCGGCACGGAGCAAGACGATTGCGATGCCGGACGCTTCGCAGGCGACGTCGACGGCTGGGGCGCTGGACATGCCCGACAAGGCAAAGGTCAAGTCGTCGAGCAACCTACAGAGCTCTTGGTCGTTTGCGGACCCGCTGGAGCCGGGCGGACAGGCCGTCATCTTCAAGCCGACGAAGCCGATCAGGATACCCAATGGCGATGTCAACATTACCGTCGAGCGGCGGAACAAGGCGCCCAGCAGTCTCGGGTTGACCATGGTCACGGCCGTGGCGCACGTGTGGTTCAATACCTTCTTCGAGGGCAACGGGCCAGAGCAGGACGGCAAACCCGACGACAGCGGCGTATTTGAGATTGACTGGGAGAAGATGGACGGCATCAAGGGGTCCAGTCAGCGGGGGACCAAGGCGTGCGACCGGTTATCGGTCGTGTGGAGGTTCGTCGGCGCCAGCAGCAGCGGTGACACGATAGACACGGGGGAGCAGACCAGCACCGGGGTCACCATCAACGAGCCGACGCCCATGGATGAGCCGGTGCCGCAGATGAAGCCGGCGGACTGGAAGGGGGGCAACAAGGAGGACCCCGCGGCCGAGAAGCATCTGGGACTGCGGGTACAAGACCCTGACAGTGTGGACGTTAGTACGGCCAGCAGTGTCAAGGACTTGGACGCCGAGGGTGTTGCTGTTGCTGATGACGACTCGTTCAAGGGGTTGAAGGTCAGCGGGCCAAGAGGGGAGGATGTTCTCGATGATGCCCTTGTGGACGACAAGGTGATTGGGTCCTCTGCTGCTGGAACGCAAGGCCCAGAGACGGGGCAGCCGAAGAATGGGAAGGCAGACGTCACGGCGCAAAAGGGCTTCATTGTGGAGTGAGAAGATGGTAACATTTAGCACGGGAGTGGAGCGAGGCGTTAAGGCATCGCGGCACACAGCACGCGGAGTCTGGTTCGCCATATCATTTATTTTCCCTGCTGGGTTTGCATCATCTTCGTACCCCCTGTCCTGCCTGTTGGCCGTACTTCTCCAAACCATATATATGTTGGACCACTCGATGCATTGTACCTCTCCCCAAATGTTCATGATCCATCAACGTGAATGCCGTGATGCAACCCCTATAACCCCATATCGTCATCACTCCCCTCATCATCCCCCCCCTCTCCACGCATCTCCTCCACCTCCCTCCGATTCGCCTCCAAGCTCGCCCCAATCTTGCGCACCCCATCCACCACCTCCAGCACGAACCCCCGACTCTCGGCCAGCTCCATCGACCCCACGCCCCTCAGCAGCGTCAGCCCCCCGCCCAGTCCCTCCAGCGTCGCCGCGCTGCTCCGCATCTTGGCCGCCCGCACCTCCACCAGGTCCCGCAGCAGCGACCGGATCTCCCCAGCCGCCACCGGCATGTCGTCCCCCGCGTGCGCCAGCAGCGCCTCGGCCACCTCGAGCCAGTGGTAAGGCAGGTACCCCGCCGGCGCGTCGGCCGTGCAACTCGGGACGAAGGGCGCCGACATGCCGGCGTCGTGCTCGGCGACGCGGCGCGCGAGGCCGGGCGCGCTAAGGTGGGCGCGCGACGGCGTAGGCGGCGGCGGGGAGAAGGCGGCCGGGTCTTCCTTGGTCTCGCGGTGGATGACGGTCGCGAGGGAGGCGGGGTAGAGCCAGGGAGGGCAGACGATGTTGGCGCGGCGTTGTTTCTTGAGGAGGAGGGCGAGCCAGAGGGGGAGTTCGGCGCGGTGCGGGGGGCGGAGGGCGGGGGTTTTGCCCTAGAGGAGGGGGTTAGTGGTTGGTTTGGGGGACGGGGGGGCAAGGGGAGGCGTACGCCGAGGAGATGGATGCTTTCGAAGCGCTGACGCGGGACAATTGTTACCAGCTCCATCTCGGCGACGAAGGCGACCTCGGCCTGGGTGAGGCCGGGCGGGAGGGGGAGGGCCATTTTGTAGTGTTGGTGACCGCGGGGGCACGTGTCATCTCATGGTTTGGTGCGCCCTGTTGTAGTTGGGGTGGCAGTGAGAGCGTCGGCGTCGCTTCGCTCAGATGACGGAAATCGACATGGCGCACGCGCTGGTAATCGCGTCGCGGTTTCGAGGGCCAGCGCGGGGCAGTTCAATTCACTTGGGGGGTTCTCGGTTGGCGTTGGAGAGTTGGGGGCTGGCTCGGGCCCTTGTCGATAAGAACCCCTAACCCTGTGAGACAGGGTTCCAAACTGAATTTCAACGACACTCGTTCTTCACTTGAACAACAAAAAGAACCATTGCTGGGTTTTTGTCAACAGAGGAATGCCTACCGGTTTCTTTATACTGTTCTTTGGGCACACAAACATGCTTACTTCTCTGGTACTGTCCTGCATTGTGTGACGCGAATGCAGCCGGCTCAATCTACACTGCATCCACCTCACGCAGGAGACTGAAAAAAAGAGGAAGCCGATGTTCACTTCAAATATGGGCTTGTTCCATTCCGCAGTTATTTTGAAGAGAAGCTGCTAAGCAAACACTCTACCAACTGAGCCGCACCCCCTATTGTGCTTTTTTATATGACGTTGTCGAAACGAAGGTTTTCGTCGCTGTCTTCCTGCCTTTCGTTGCAGCACAGCGACCGCCCCTCGAATAAGTCAGGCCTAAGTTGCATTCAGGCATGTTATTCCAGGAAATAGCGGCTAGCTAATAACTAGGTAGCATATGAGCCAAATCCTTACAATATCAGAGTTCTAGGGTTATCCTGAGAGTTACTTCTAGCGGAAAATGTACGTATGTAGTCCGCGCAGTAATAATTGAATCTGCTGGGGCTTTTTTAGTTCACTACCGCTTTCACCTGCAATCACAACTCGTACCCAGGCAACTGCATTTGCTTGATATTAGTTTGCACGGAATGTTACCCTTTTGAAATTGTTAATTACCGGCTATTTGTGCCATCTTAGCCTTTCGTAGTAGCGGTAGCGGTAGGAGAACAGGGCGCTGACAGAGGTTAATGACACTGGCAATATCGTAGGCTAAGATAAATACCACCGCGGGTACTCCCAATCGCCGCCAGCTTCTCTACATCGTCAATCCCCTGAGTCGAAGTGAGCCGCCTAAGGCTCGCTTACTAAGATGAAGTTACTCCTCACCGTCGCCAGTTCGGCCTATTTGGTCCTGGCTCTCACGCCAAAACAGCCTACAACCACACCATCTCCGCCGGTCGATGAAACACCTCGCGCTCGAAGTCAGCCAGCCAGTTGCGGCGGTTTCGCTCCGCAGCTCAACCCATGCCCCGAGGGCTTGCTATGCGCTCCGACACAACCGCCCAACACGGCCGACTTCCCAGGCCAGTGCGTCCTACAGTCCTGTGGGGGCAAGACGGCTACCCAACTGTGCCCGCTCGGTCAGGTGTGTGTCTACAACGCAACGTCACCTATCACCGATATCCCAGGGAGATGCATGGCAACAGTTCTCGCGTGTGGTGGAGCAAAGAACACACAGTGCAAGAGCGGATGGGATTGCTACCCTAACCCAAAAATCGACTTGTCCTACCAAGGCGAGTTTTCGGGTGTGGGCATTTGCATACCACCTGATTCATTGGTCGTGGAGCTTCCATGGAAGGGCTGGGGAACATGAGTGATGAGATTCTGGGTGCAGTTAGCACTGGAGAGGAGGTTTTCAGGAGCCTATATATATGAGCTTAGCAGCCAAGTCGCTCTTCCCACAGCAAGCCCTCAGATAACCATTAGTCTACAATCAACACGGAAAAAGCCATCCACTACGCAAACTGATGAGATTTTGAGCCGTCCGAACGCCTAGTATAGGAGCCTTATCCACTCACGCCCCAATAAGCTTAATTGTTGGGTGCCCCAGGCGGTCAGGCCGCCCCTGAAGGTGCGGGCCCTCACCTATCCGCCGGCAGCCACCCCCATAGATCCAGGCCTTGGCTCGAGCCGCCTCGCTCCATCTCCTTCTCCTTTCAGTAGTAGCAGCAGTAGTAGCGAATTCCACCAGTCTTTTGCTCTCCCTGTTCACCCATCATTAATGTCGCACCAGAACTCAAACCTTGGACCAATCAGGCCATCCAAATCCAAGTCCTCTACCAGCAGACCCCCCGGCGCAACCGCCACTTCCCAGTCCATGATGGAGTTCGGCGAGCGTAGTCCCTCTGAAAGCTGTGCTCCCCGTCGCAAATGATGGAACAATCCTCGAGGTTGTACTCGAACAGGAGATGACGAGGGTCTTCGACAAAGGCTTTCCAAAGGGGAACCGCGTCTTTAATCTCATGCCCTGGCAGGTCTCTATTGTAGAAGCGTCCAGAGGTTCTGAGGTGGAGGCAGACGGCCAAGAGGTTGCCGGCATGGACGAGCTTTAGTCCTTCGAGATGGCAACTGTGGGTGTGTGTTAACGTAGATAGGGTTATGCTCCACGTACTGTGCCCTGCGCACTCGGACGCGACAGAAATCCTTAAAGGTCTCGTGGTTAGGGTGGAAGCTAGCAGTGCTCTTACCGATAGTCTACAGGCTTTTCCGCAGTTCGCGAAATCCTTGGCGTCGCTTAGCGTGCGGATGAAGAATCGGCGCTGCTGGACCCATGACACAGGAGCTGAAGTCGGTTATGTTGCCCTGTCTATTTGCTGAGTCTTCCGGGTAATCGACGATCAGCTTGACAAGGGAGATGGTGAGAGACAGGTAGGAAGTCAGGGCGTGGAGCATGCAGGCGTCTAAGTGGGCGATGAGTGAGACAGAAGCTGCAAGGACTGGCCGTATTTGCTATCTGCTGCTATTGAACCGGAAGAAAGATTGGCAGAGATGGCTCTGGCCAAGGCCTAGATCTAGTAGGGGAGGCGGCACACCGGAGGTGGATATCCGACTGGCTGCCGGACCGCCGGCGACCCACATCAGCGGGCGTTGAAGTCAAGGAAAGCTAGGGAGGGGATAGTTAACACCCAGCAAACATAGCGTGCTTAAGGATATCGTAGACTACGGTCTACTTCTCCATAGAATTAAGGGATGACTGGAGACGGACCTTGTCTTTCTGGCTCATCTTCGGTTTCATAAAGATTACACACAGTTTTTTTGCATCACTGGATAAGGTTCTCGCTCGCAGGTCTGGAGGTAGGTCTTGCCGTCGATTGCAAGGGTGCGGAAATGGAAAGATATTCTATCTTTCCCGCGTAGTCAACCTCGGAAAGTTACATCTCCATGCTATCGACCTGCCCTCTAAATATATCCCACGTCGCACTCGCGTTAAAGATGTCCAAGCTTATGCCTGGCCGCTGCGGAGGTGTCTCATTCTTAAGAGTATCTCCAACTTGTATCGTTTGAACAAGACCTTTAACTTTTTCAACGAGATTTATAATCTTGGTACTGACAGGCTCGGGCTTTTCATCTAGTTTCTTAGTCTTCCCGACAATCTCCGCAAGCCGTTTTATGGCTGCGGCAATCCCCGACCCAGGCTCGGCCGCAGGGGCTGCTGCGCCAGCTGTAGCAACAGTCGCAACAAGTGCGCCTGTCACTTCCAGGCACGCGAAAAGGTCTGCTTGGCTACTTCGATCTTTGCCTCTTCACCAACGCCCAGACACCTGAGGCACACCGGAACCATGTTCTGATTGGCATCCCGGCCGAAATACCTCTGCTCAGCGACGGCCGGACTTTCCGAACACTCAGTGTCAACTTGATCATCACAGTACAGAACAGCATTGTGAGCATCAACGGCACCAACCTGCTTGCCCGTAATGCCATTAGTAAGAACTGTACCTTTTACGCTACCGACAGCTCCATATCGTAGACCTGAATTCTCGGTGTTTGGCCGATGTATAAGCTTGTTTCGCTTGGGGGTGTCATCCTTGAATCGGCCCGGGATGACGCGAACGGGTTTTTTCAGATAGGCCACTCGGAAGCCAAAAGTAGCGCCAAATTTTGGCATTGACTCCGGAATAGCGGAGCGGCAATCCAGGCGGCAAGTCTAGACAGAAGAGCGACGTCCGATAATCTGGAATTGCGGGCAAGTGGAAAGGAGGGGGCTTAGCAATTCCGGCCCCTTTTCGGAAAGTGGGTTTAAGTATTGACATGCTCCGGCCCCGCGGGGCCGGTAAGTGGGAGTTGACGACAACATCGAGGCCAAGTAAAGTGTAAACAAGGCGGCAAGGCCGTAAAATGCGAAGTAAAGGCTGTCGTCACCTTCATGACGTAATGTATATATCGATTCCATGCCGAGTATCTTAGCCGTCCATGAGAATGCATCCATGGTCGGGCGACTCCTGACATTGCCCGGGGACTGTCTTGCTCGTATAAGAACTGGGTGCTTTGAACAACCCAGAATACAATCTCTGACTCGCTTCCTAGGAAATCCCCGACCATTCAATTGGCCAAATGCCGCTTCTTCACCTTCGAAAGATGATGTATACCACTGTCATTGCTGCACTCTGCCTTGGGGCGACGACTCAAGCTGGTATTGTCCCCCGTCAAGCGGTGAGTACATCATGAACGTCCTCTCTATAGAGAGCTCTACAGCCTTTGCTAAACATGTAATAGGCAAGTGGTAGCGGGCCATACCCTGCTGTAAGTTTGAGCGGGCTGAATCCCGGAATGAGGTGCCTCCCCTTTGCTAATATACCTACGAACTCGGCAAGTCCTACTCCACCGACACCGGACTTGCAGGGCAGACTATATTTATGCCCAATGCTATTCCAGCGGATGTCAAGCTGCCCGTCATCATATGGGGTGTGGGAGGATGCAGCGATAGCGGGACCAACACTGCCGAGTTCCACCAGGAGCTGGCCAGCCACGGCTTCCTGGTCATTGTCAACAACGGGCCAACCGCCCGCACACAGACAGTTGCTGCATCCCTAACCACAGCCGCGGACTGGGCTGGCAAGGTCGCTGGTAGCGGTAAATACGCCAACGTCGACAAGTCCCGTATAGCCGTGGGAGGCTGGAGCTGTGGCGGCCTCCAGGCGTATGCAGTTGCCAGCGACCCGCGCTGGGTCACCATTGGCATCTTCAGCTCCGGCCAACTTGATGCAACCCAGAGCGTCCCCGTTGTCGGCAAGATTACCAAGCCCATCTTCTACTTCTTGGGCGGGAGCGGCGATCCTGCCCAGGCTCCTGTATGTGTCTGGCTTTTTCTCATGAAAACCCCGGGAACTGCTAACTAAGTGTCGATGCAGGGCACGCGGGACTACGGGAACCTCCCAAAGACCACCCCAGCATGGATTGGCACCAACAACAAAGGCCATGCACATGCAGGAACTACAGGCACTTTCACCGCACCCTCCATCAAAACCGCGGCTGTGCATTGGGCCCAGTGGCTCCTTCGGGGCAATACGACAGCCGCTACCTACTTTACCAGTAACGCGGAGGCGACACAGGCAGGATGGACTGGAATCTCTTCTCAAAACTTGGACAAGATCATCGTTACTCCGATTTAAGAGTCAGCTTCTGTTATGGAAACTCCTGAGGCGTTGTCTAGCTTCCCGGGGGTGGATGCAGTGAGGTTGAGGGTCGAGGATGGGGGTGGGTTGGAGTGTCGGGATGGATTGGCTGGTGACTTTCCGCGGGAGCAGGGCGATGCAGACGTGATGAGGTCGGCCTTTGAGCTTACGGGGAGGATGGATGGGGCAAGGAGCGCCATCGTCTGCTGTATTGCCTCCTGAGTTAGTCTCAGAAAGGCCTGAATTTTAGGGGAAAGAATCTTGACCAACGAGTGGGTTTGTTTTGAGCTGGCCGAACCTTGATCGGGTACTAGTCAGCACTTGAACCTTGAATCTCAGCCGTCTAGGTCACGGCGGCTATAGACCTTGGAAGTTTCAACCCCTGTTCAATA
Organism: Schizothecium vesticola; assembly: GCA_030549215.1. Classification (NCBI taxonomy): domain Eukaryota; kingdom Fungi; phylum Ascomycota; class Sordariomycetes; order Sordariales; family Schizotheciaceae; genus Schizothecium; species Schizothecium vesticola. The sequence continues at coordinate 4,030,308 of JAUKUD010000005.1, read as the reverse complement.
TCGCGCAGATGCGCTCTAAAGAAGTCGATTGAAATCTATTACTTGCACTAAATATCATCACGCATCACAACTTCTGGGCTCCAACCCGAATCAGCAACGATCCCATACCCTCCACCTTTCCCCAGCTCTGATGTGCCTCTCTCAGCCCCTCTGTTGTCAGATCCCAGACCGCCTTGACCGTAACCTTGATCTTTCCGTCCTTCAGCATATCCAGGACCGTTGCCAACGACTCCTGAAACTCCTTTGTCCCAGGCTCGATGTAATAGAACCACGTCCGCTTGCTCGTAAACGGAAGCATCCCCCTAGCCACCAGTTTCGCCATTGATGGGTACGGACTCGCTGGTTCGGACCCGCTCAGCGAGTTCTGATTCGCTCCATATCCCACCAACATACCCCCATCCTTGAGGACCGAGTACGACTCATCGTACGACTGAAACCCAAGCGGGTCGAAGGCGGCATCCACCCCGCCCAACTTCTTCATCGCCGCAATCCAGTCCTTGCTCCTGTAGTCAAACACGCCTTCGACGCCTTGCGCCTTCAGCTTCTGGTGATTCCTCTGCGACGCGGTCCCGAAAACCCTCGCCCCCTTCAGCAGGCACAACGAAGCCAACGCCTGCCCCACGGCACCGCTCAGCCCATGGATGAACGTCACATCCCCCTCCTTCACCTTCAACCGCCGGCCATCCACCATCCCCAACGCCGTCGTCCAGTCGATACATACCGCCACCGCTTGCTGCAACATGTCATCGGTCTTGGTCAACTCGCTTGGCACCTTCACCAGAAGCTTTTCCTCGACATTGATTCTTTCCGCTTCCGAGTCGTACGTCGTGGCAGCCGTGACATAGTCGCCCACTTTGAACTTGGTCGTGGTGGTGACGCCCGGGCCGAGGGTGGCAACGATACCGACCATGCTGGAGCCTGGCGTTAGGGGCGCTTTGCGTTGGAGAGGGTAGCGACCGAGTGCCATGTTGATGTCGGCGCCGGCGAAGCCCGAGTAGAGCACACGGACTTGGACTTGGGTTTTCGTTGGCGCCGGGAGGGGGGCGGTGGCGACCACGAGGTTGGCAACGTCAGAGGGTGTCGAGACGAAGTGGGTGATGACGGCTTTGCGGATTTCGGTTGTCATGGTGGGCGGTTTGGGTTTGTTTAGTTTCGGGGGGATTCTGGGAGTGGGATATCGGCTGGTCTAAGGGGTATTTTGTAAACGGCTGTGGACAGTGTTGTTCGGCTCTTGAGAGGCTAGATGATGCAAGACGGATAGCAGACGAGAGATTAGGAGAGATGTCAAGGTATAATATACCCCCAAGATATACGAATGTTCTGTGTTGCGCGAACACGCACACGCGCACGTCTCTCAACATCTGGATTTCACATGGGATTCAAATGTTCTCGTTGGGCCGACCCCGAATCTTTTAATGCCATAGGCCAAGATACGCCGAAGGCCGTTCCAATTTCTCAAAAAATGGAGGATCAATGTTTTCACAGCTCCAACGTTGGCCCTGCAGCAAGGGCTAGCCGGCACAAACATCCGCCCGGGCCCTGGTTGGGCGTCGCCTTGGTACACGCCATTGGTCGCATCGCTTTCCCTATCGGACTAAGGTTCACTTGAGACGCCATTCGCGGCCCGTTAGCCACTCCGCCGCCCGGATCCCACGCTGCTGGGTCCGGCCGGTGCAACATTGTCCGCATGTCGCAGCCGCCGTTCACGCGCGCCTTCACACGCGCGCCATTAGGCCCATCACAGACCTAGCCAAGATGGTTGTACCCAAGGGGCGATAAACTACAAGGCAGTAGGGTGTTTTCACAGTGGGGAATAAAGGTTACCGCAAGGTCCGACAGTCAGGCCACTGCTACACAAGGTGTTCTTAAAGACCTTGGTAGAAGGTTTACAAGATTGTAGACAATCGACTTTATTGCTTGCGTGAGGAACTGAGAACATGTCATGTTATAGAGCTGTATCCCGACATCCCCCACTGTTCATGGCCGGGAAGCTGGGGCTGGTCCGGGCTCGGGACGACCAGTTCTCCCATGGACGACTGTGATTGGATGCGCGGGGTTAGGTTGGGCTTTTCGGGCCGCAGCGGCACTTCGCCTTTCAGTGGGTGGTGTTTGTCGGTGGGGGTTTGTAATTGGTCCAGTCCATGGCTCGCTTATTGCAATAGACGACAATACATCCCGGTGTCAACGAAACTCCAAAGCATATTCGATACTAATGGTAGACTCATGGTTCGAGTTAAGTAGTACTCTCTGTTGTGCCCGTCAAATCGCGTCCCCCTGCCCCGCCTCCATCATCTCTGCAAGACGGTCACTAATATTATCCATGCCGCCTTCGGCCTGATCGATCGCATCCGCAGTCCAATGTTCCAGCGATGCCACCGAGGATTTCTGTCCTGACTTGAAGCGTTGCATCCTCTGCTGTCTTAGCAGCTCCATCTGCTGCACCATGGCCGCCATGGTTGTCGCGTCATACAGGCCCTCTCTTCTGTCCGACGCTATAAGAAGCTTGACGGCTCGTCTAGACAAAAACGTATCAGCGCACTTAATGGCGAGCAGCGCGAGCGGCGCGACGATGCCTGTTTCGGACGAAAGGGTGCGGCGACTAGCCGCGTCGCCATTGCTGTGGAGACGCACAACGCTTTCCGCCAGCCGGATGACCTCCTCGGCTGCTGGATTTGGCACAGCGCCAAACACGCTGTCGTCGTCAGGCACCCGTGAGGCGAGCAGCATCTGCGCTACGTCATGCTGGACAAGCAGCGTCTGGAAGCTGCAGAGAAAGATGCCATCGGCTGACGGAGAACACTCCCCCAGCCTGGCGATGCTCTGCCGCCACGCGCCGAGCTCGCTGAGCAGCAGTTTCTTTTCTTGAAGGATAGGGCCAGGAATTCCGGTGTCTTGCAGTCCCGAGTCGGCCACCAAGTTCTCTAGCAGGAAACGAAGCAGCCAGTTCTGCAACTTGACCAGCTCGCGCTGTGCGTCAGCAAGCCCGGAGAATGCTTGTGCTGGGCATATACGCAGACCGAGAACTCTTTGGTCCGCCGAGACGAGCGGCAGCGTTGGAACGCGTGAGTCGTCGAAGAAGCTTGCTTGCATGTCAAGCCTAGCGAGGACGTCTGAGATTTCGTCCAAGCAGCCGTCTCGGTTGGCGGCGGGCTTGCTGTAGTGGGCCGCCCACAGAGACAGTCCGCTGCCAAGGTGTCTCATGGCAGCCTTGCTGTTGCCGAGGGCGCTTTCGAAGCCGTAGAACAGTACACAGCAGATGAGCGCGCCGATGACTGCCTCGTCTTTCTTTCCTTCCGTGTCCTGCTTGTCAACGCGACGCCGCAGGGCGCGTAACGCCAGCCCATACCGGGCGAGCGTTGCTTCCTGCACGCCGGCCTCGGCACCGTGGCAATCCGGGGTGGCCAGGTCGATGTGCAGCGAGCTCAACGCTGTGAGCGCTTGTCGCACGGTGGCGTTACTTTGGCATGCCTGAAGCACGGTATGGGACCAGAAGGCCGTCCGACAGAAGCCAGATACGTCTGTGGCACCCTGTACACAGAAGTAATGCAGCAGCTGGCGATCCTTCTGGCTCCCGGGGACGCGGAAGGGGATCGAGTACGATGCAACCGACCGAAGCGGGAGCGCCGGAGGTGGGGTGGTGGCGGGACCTCCGCCCGGGCCCGGGACCGGGAAGCCGTCACATTTCCGCCCGGTCTGGGTACACTTGAGGCAGTGCGGTCTCATTTCGTCGCATTTGACTCGTCGGATGCTAAGTCGATAGGTATCAGTAAAATTATGTCAAGGGTACCTACCTGGCGACGAGAATCCCCGCGCCCAAATAAATCAGTCACACGGCTACTCACCGACAGGTAGCGCAACCCGTCTTGGCCCGGGGAGTGCTCCGCCTCGCCATTCTTCGGGGCGTATGCCGTAAAACTTTCCCAAGTTGCCCAGTCGAGGCTTCTCACGATTGGCTCCTTCGTCTAATTCGTCCAATTCGTCTCATTCTTTGGCTGGGTTGAAATAAGAGGATATAGGCGAGCTGCGGAATAACGATCCCGCGCCATCGCATCCTTTAAAGGCTTCTCATAACCCTGGCGCCAAGTGTACGGTGCATGCTGACGACGTCCGGCCATGCGATGCCACCTAACCGTTCAATCCTTCAATGTGGGTCTGGGATTCTGAAATAGACGACCGAGCCAATCATCGACTTCCGTCTTTTCGCCCCAGTTTCTCGCCGACAGACGCGCACGTTGCGGTTGAGGTGTGTGAATCAGGTAGCTCAGGCAGCACATCAAAGGAGTATAAGTAAACATGAGATGGACCATGTCGACCATGTTTGATTCTCGATACTCTCATCACGCTGCGTCTGTATCCCACTCTCCTCATCCTCCCTGAATTATCATGAGGGCTTCTCACTCCCGAGCAACTTGGGCTCTTGGGCTCCTAGCCTCCCGCACCACGGCGCTCCTGTCAAAAAGAGAGCTTCTCGACTTCAACTGGACGTCGGTCGCCCCGTCCGAGGACCTCCGCTACCACGACTGCTACGGCGGCTACAAGTGCGCGCGTCTGCAAGTCCCCCTCGACTGGACCAACACCAACGACTCTCAGAGCCAATGGGTCGCCATCGCCATCATCACCCTTCCGGCAACGGTTTCCGACTCTGACCCTTCCTTCGGAGGCCCCGTGCTCGTCAATCCGGGCGGGCCAAGCGGCTCCGGTGCAGAGATGGCTCTCGATTACGGGCGGTATTTGCAGGGCGTCGTGGACTCAGGGGAGCGGCACTATGAGATTCTCGGCTTCGACCCCCGCGGCACGGGATGGAGCACGCCCCGCGCCGAGTGCTACGGGGATGACCTCAGCCGCTTGTCCGACTTTGTCCAGAGAGCGGGAATGCCGCCTGCGACATCGCCGGAAGGCTTACCTCTGCACTTCCAGGCCGCCGCCGGTGGGGTGAAACTCTGCGCCGAGGCCGAAAAGGACAGCATCTTTGCCCACATGTCCACGGCGTCGGTGGCGCGTGATATGCTGGAGATTGTCGAACGGGCGGACACTCTGCGACGGAGGAACTCAACCGGGGATCCCAGCGCTTCCGGTTCCCCCAAGCAGGCAAAGTTGCAGTATCTCGGCTTCTCGTACGGATCCTATCTGGGCAACACATTTGCTTCCATGTTTCCCGGCCGTGTGGGAAGGTTGGTTGTGGACGGCATCGCTGACCCTGACGATTTCGTCCGCGGAGTAAGTACCACTCCTCATTTCACCATTCTCGCTCTCCGTCGCCATCTCTTTCGGACGAAGCGGGGACATGAGAAAAAAGCACGTGAGCTGACTTAAACGTCCCAGGATTTGAAAAAGAATATAAACGACGCGGAAATAGTAGTCAACGCCTTCTATCGGACCTGTCTCGAAGCCGGAGACCTCTGTCTACTGCGACAGGCACGGGACAAGAGCGCAGCTGACGTTCGGCGCCGGGTCGACGCCTTTATCCGCTCCATTGAAAAAGCACCCGTCTCGGCCGTGCACGAGGGTCGCGTCCGCCTCATCACCTCGGTGCTCGTCCGCGAAACCATACGTCAGGCCCTCTACGCGCCGGCATACTCGGCGTATGGAGCCCTGTCTCTCGCTCTCGCCGGTTCTCTGAGCGGAAATCAAACACTTCTGCTGAGTGCCGACTTCACTACCCTGACGAACCGCAAATACACGCCCCTGGAATACACCTGGTTCGTTGAGGCGGGCATGGGCGTGTTCTGCGGCGACTCGGCCGCCGACGCAGGCACCCGGGACGAGGCATGGGCGCGGCAGGCGGTCGCCTACTACGCAAACCAGTCTTTTACCACCGGTGAGGCCTGGGCCCGCCTCCCGTTGTCTTGCAGTGGCGACTGGCCGTTTAAGCCAAAGTACGCGTTCCGTGGGCCCTTTGGGAGTCCAGCGCCCGGTTCCAAACCGGCCGACAGAGCGCCCGCCGCGCCGTTGCTGATCCTGTCGCCGCGCTACGACCACGCGACGGCCCTCGCCAATGCGTACGCCATGTCGCGGAGACACTCGGGGTCCGCCGTGGTGGTGCAGGAATCGACGGGGCACTGCGCGCTGCTGACCTCCTCGAGCGAGTGCACGCGGCGTATCGTGCGCGAGTATTTCAAGTCTGGCAAGGTTCCCCCCAACGGGACCACTTGCAAGGAGGACTGCTCGCCTTCAATTCCCTTCAAGTCTTGCCCTGGTTTGGGAATATAGGTTAGATATAAGGCGGTACTGTTACAGGCTTTGCCTGCCACTTGTGTGCATGTAGATAGCAGATAGAAGCGGTCATCTAATGTCCCAGGCATCCATTCTGGAGCTTACCTCCAGAGTGGCCCTCGCCCTCCATCATATATCCAGACCGTACCCCCAACGAGTCACCCTTGCGCTATGATAGGTACTCTGATTTTTATCATGGGTTTATAACAACGGTATCGGAAAGGAGCCTGGTTTCTTGAACATTCTTGCCGACGAGGCACTAGCTTGTTGATGTTGAACCGTCACGGTTTTCCACGTAGGGAAGCAGATCAGAGCTTCCAGGGGTATACTCGTGCTGGTCGACAGCGGCCTGGAAATTTCCATCACTTTATATTAGGGCATAGAAGCAGCTACGAGGTACCTTTGCAGACTGGTCATGAGGACGACGGCGATACTACAGAAAAAGCACGACTTTGTCACAGTGGGCGGTGTGCTATTCTGTCCAGCCAAGAGACCCATACACGCAACAGTACAAGCAGGGAATGCGTGGGAGTATATCATCTGCTAAGCTGAGGTTTGTGTCGGGGAGGGAGAGGTTGCAGATCTCTGATCTGAGGGGACACGGCCAAGGCCAGTGGTGCGTGTTCGGAATTCAAGTTGACTTTCTCCTTCTCGTCCTGTCAGCGGTCGTTCTGCTCGTACGGCATTCCGAAGTCTTCTCCAATTTGCTGACATGCTAGCCTTAGTGTTGGACGCACTTTTCCACAGCTGGCACTGCTGAATGACAGCAACAGGTAGATTGCCCCGCGAGTTCCTCCAATATCTCGTGTTGAGAATGTTGGGCGATGGAGTGCGTCGCAGAGATCCTTCCCATCTAGAAAGTAAGTAGCACCGCTGCTTACATTTGGCTCTTTGCCGAGGGGCATAAAATGCCCATCAAGTTCCGAGTCCTTCCACTTCCAAAACCAGTCGCGATTCGATCTGACACGGGCATCAACCAAACAGACGTCAATGCCATTGGTTGCTGCCCGCCATTTTGCGGCGTAGCACGTGAGACTTACATCATCTTTTCCGCGCCGTGATTCTTTACCCGCGAATTCGGCAGGTCGGTAGAGCCCCGACACTGCGCCCGCGCGGCACGGTCGCCGACGTCTTCTCAATTGTGCAAAACCCATCCATCTCGCTATTTCCTCTCAACGCGAAAGACCATGAGATAAGGCGACCTCGCACTTTTCGGGCTCTTCGTCCCAGATCCCATTATCCAACCCAGTCTGCTCTTTTTTTCAGTCCCCTCAGTTAACAGCACGGCGCTAGCAGCATGAGCCACCCGTCTACAAACGGCGCACCCACCGAAGAGGCGCCCCTTTTAGGAGGTCACCAACGAGAACTCAACGGAAATCACCACCATCACCACCACGATGACATCCTCCACGCTCAAGCCCCCGAGTCGCACGCCCTCCCGCCCGCCACGTCCGCCATCGCCCCGGCGCGCCGTATCGTCATCATCGCCATGTTGTTTACCCTGTGCATCGTTCTCTCCGTTTGCGCCACCCTCGCCAACACGGCCATGATGCAGGGCATCGAGGACATCATCTGCCGTCGCGTGCACGGGCCTGGGTTCCCCCGGAACGAGACGGCAGGGAGGGACGTTGACGATCCGTGCAAGGACGATGCCATCGCCGGCGAGATCGCCATGATCCTTGGGTGGGACGGCGTCTTCAACCTCTTGCCGAGCATCTTCCTGGCCGTTCCGTTTGGGGCGGTTGCTGATCGATACGGACGGGTGCCGGTAATTGGGCTGGTGCTGATGGGGGTTGTGCTGCAGATTGCGTGGATCATGTTTGTCTGTGGGTGATTCACCTTTCCATGCCGATGCGTGCTGTGAGGACGATGCTGATGATACTGCCCGTTATTGTAGGTCTGATGGACGGGGCGCTGGACGTCCGGTATGTATGGGCTGCCAACCTCGCGTCTTTCGTGGGTGGTGGGCAGGTCGTCTTCACCTCCATGTTGTACACCATGGTAGCCGACATTTCTACGGATGCACAGAGGTAGGCCCGGTGACGAACCGATGCCGATGATGGGAATCGAGAATTGATGTTGACCCACGTCAGGACGACCCTTTTTCTCTACATTGGCACCGTCGTGATGGGGGGCTCCCTGGCCGCACACCCTCTCACCTACCTCGCCATGCAGGTGGGAACATGGTTTACATTCAAGATAAGCCTCCTCTGCGCCATCATCGCCGCGCTGCTGGCCTTCTGGATCCCCGAGACACTCGATAGGACAGCCGCCCGCGAGGTCGACCCCGTTCCGTTCGATGCCGACCAGACCGCTCTGAACAAAGTCAAGTTGACGATCCTCGACCGAATCCTCGCCTCGGCTAGCACAGCAGCCACGCACACTCTGCGCACCGTCCGCTGGCTATTCTGGGAGCAAAAGCTCGTCGGCCTCCTCTTCGCGTCCCTGGCATGCGAGATCATGGGAAAGAGCGTCAACGACATCTTGCAGCAGTACATCAGCAAGCGCCACCGCATCACCTTTGCCGAGGCCTCCCTCTTTGAAACAATCAGTCTCGTCACCGTTATGGTTGCCCTCCTCGTCATTCTGCCCCTCCTCTCCCACATTCTCCAGACACGCCTCGGCTGGTCCGCCCGCGCCAAAGATCTCCGCCTGGCGCAGCTCTCAGCCCTCTTGACGGCGGCGGGATGTTTGCTCATAGGCCTGGCGTCGACGCTCCCGTTGCTCTCCGTCGCCATGGTCACGTTTAGCCTCGGCGTGGGGTATACCTTTATGATACGTGGACTGATGACGTCGCTGGTGGGGGGGAAGGATATTGCGCTGCTATACTCGACGATTGCGGTGGTGGACTCCTTGTCGATAATCATTGGGCTGCCGATGTTTTCGTGGCTCTTCAAGGTTGGGATGGGGTGGGGGCCGGCGTGGGTTGGGCTGCCGTTTCTCGTGGCGGGAGCGATTTTGGTGGGGGCTGCGGTGTTTGTGGGGGTGGTAAAGGGGGCATATGTAGATGTTGAGGAGGAGGAGGACGGGGAGGTGAGTGCGGGGAGTGAGGACTCGGGCGACAGGGAGCGATATGACTGAAGGCGAGAAGAAGAATTGCATAGCTGTTGTAAGAGACAAATCTCTGCGGCCGCCCCCGCCAGATTCCGGTAAAAAGTTGTGGCCCAACGATAATTTCTCCAAGACAATGATTTGTATTTCAAAAATAGCATTACTTCCTCCTTATATCCCCCATCACCGCGTGTCTCATTGCCGCATTCCCCATCCTCTCGACCGCAATTCCTTTATCGGTACAGCCTACCCGTCTTCAACGGCTCCGCGCGATCGTGCTTCAAGCCCAGCGCAATCTTGCCGACCTCCTTGTCCGGCTTGACATCCTGAATCATGACCTTCACTCCACCAATAGCCCTCGCGCGCTCAGGGCCGCTCATCGGCTTCGCTGCCGTCTTGGGGAGATGCAAGTACCTGCTGTTCCTGGCCAGCGTGGACGCATATCCCAAGACGTCCGGCGCAATGAGCATGCCCTCGAGGACGACACTCACGATGCCCACGATGAGGAGGATGATCACGGACGTGAGAAACACGGCAACCCAGCGCCAGTCGAGCTTGAACACGAGAGACGTAGGCGAGTAGCCACGCTTGGCAAACCCGTCGTTCGTCTCAGGTGATTTGTACAGGGGCTTGACACTCTCCGGGAGCGAAGCACCGCCAGCTACTCCTGAGGGCGTGTGGCTGTCCGCCAAATCCATGTTGACGCTGCCCAGCATGGTGGTTGTGATACATTCAGGGCAGTGCGCGATGTGGATGAATGTGTTGAGGAGGGTGCTGAAATAGTACGCAAAATAATCGGGCGTTTGTCCGTTTATAATGGGATCGAGATATGGCGGATTGCCGCTGCTGGCGCCATCAATCTTGTTGCCCGAGGAGAGAGCGTAGAGTTCGATTGGGGTTTGTGGGTAGTGCAGTGGATAGGGGCTGCCCGCGTAGACCAAGGCGCCAGAAAAGTCAGCAAGAGGTGTGTACCACGCAGGGTCAATATCCTGGTCGGCGACTCTCTGGACATTTTCTAGCACCTGGCAGTCGTGATTGGACACTGAGCTTGAGGTGGCATCGACACGGCAGAACACGGTGCCGCTGAAGAAGATCTGCTGAAGCTTGCACTCGGTGGTCTCGTAAACCCAGTTGCGGTCGGTCTTAATGTTTTCACCAAGCTCTAAGCCGGTGTTGTTGAGAAGCTTGCTGCTGTCGAGAAGGGTGGCGAAGCGCAGGCGGTCCACCGGAGCACCGAAAGATGTGTTGCCGGGAATTGGGAACATGGCCACGCCCAATGTTTGCGACAAGCTGAACGCTGTCATGTCCTCGTCATTGAGCTCGCCACGCGACATTTTCGTCCAGTCGCCACAAGTGAGGTTGAAATATGAGGAAATGATGGGGAAGGTGACCTCCTCGAAGGGGATTTGGGCGGTGGTTGAAGCCTTGTGCTTATCTTTATCCTTGCCGGCTTCTTGTCCGTCTGTGAATTCCACCACAGGGCTCAACAACGCAATGGGGACCCCGTAGAGTGAGGCAAACTCGTTTGGGGATCGACCATCGTGATAAAACCTTGGGAGCGGGTGGTTGAAGTGGTCCTGCATCTGGCTTTTCGGATCTGAATCCCGCTTGACTCCACTCTGCATGAAGGTGCCCCCAACATAGTAGACGGCTACGGCCTGCCAGAGGTCTGATATTGTTGTCTCGTCGAGATTTCCCTCTGCGCCAGGGGACAGAAGCCTGTTGTAGCCCCGAACTGGCGCGTACTTCACGGGCACGGTGTCGTTAATCATGGCGCGGTCGAGCGAATACGAGCGAATCAAGGCCTGGGATCCTAATGGGGAGAGTGCCCAAATAAGAAAGATGCCCATCGTTAAAAGGTCGAGACGCCGCAGGAGGAACGGTTGTTTCATGACTGCACCGAACGAGTTGCTGCCGACGAGCTGCTCCAATTCCATGAGCTTGACGCCGCGTTCGACTTTGTAGGCTGCCCATGTCTTGAAGCCTTGGGCGGCGACAGCCGCGAAGACGATGGGCCACACGGTGATGGCAATCTTGATAGGGTCGATCATCTTGCCCCAGCTGGAGTCGACCGACTTCCCGTTCATAACCATGATAAAACAAGCCAAGGCTAAGACGGAGAGTTAGACACAGTTGGTTGTGGCGATGGGGCGAGACTCACCAAGGAACAGAGCTGGCAGAATAATGCTCAGACTCGCCATGAAATAGAAAGAGAAGGCTGCCCAGCGGCGCTCCAGGCCCCTCTGCGACTCTTCCTTCTTTTCGGCCCCCTCATCGAGATCCTTCAAGTCCTTGACCGTAACCTTGTACGCTGACTTCCCGTTGGCGGCCCGGTCCTTTGCATCGTCTCCGTCGGGCTGGTTTCCGGGGAGTCGTCTTGCGGCCGGCGGGGGCTGCTGTGGCGGAGCCGTCGTTATGGCGGCAGCTGCAACACCCGCCGCAACGGTGGCAGCGCCGGTGACAATGGCAGGGTCCACCCTGGAATCCGCCCCGGTGTTCTTCTCGTCGTGGACGTCATCCGGGCCGTCATGGTCATCGTCCAGGTGCTTGTCATCGTAGTCCTCATCATCTGAGATGTCGGTGTCGGACACGATTTCATCGCCATCCAGGAGATCCGGGAGGACAATTCCGGACGCGCCGACAAGACCGAACAGAAGAGCGTGTTTGAAACGGGACCGGCGCTGCTGCTTGTTTTGATGGGCCTGCTCGCGCAGTGCCTCCTTTTCCACGGCGGCCAGTGGTTGTTCGGGGGCAGGTGCTTCCGCCGGCTTCGAGTCCTTGTTCTTAGACGCGTCAGAGGCATCGCTCTTGTCGGCGGTTGTCGTCGCCGCGGCATTGCCAGCGGGCTTCTCGGTCGGGTTGTTGGCACTGGTTTTGTCGATTGGTCGCTTCACCTTGGCCAAAGTGCCATCGGGCATGCGGACAGTGATGATTTTGTACTGGACCGCATCTTTTTTGGCGTTGACAGAAGGCGACGTCGCGTCCGTCTTTGGCGCAGGGGCTAGGGCTTCGGGTTGCGCACTTTGTTGTTGCTTCTCCAGCTCCTCGGGCGACAGCTTCTTCTTGACTGTCACAATGGTTCCGTCGGGCTTCCTCACCTTGATGAGCTTGTAGCCAGGAGGAGCAGTCCGGGACGTAGTGAGCTGCGCCGTTCCGCTGGTTTCTGCTGGCGCCATTTCGAGCAGAGTGTTCCCAGAGCTGAAATAAACGTCCAACGCGGCTGCCCAGGTTTCGGGAAATGATGTTCGAAAGCTTGAACAAACCTCGAGCCGACGAGAAACGACGGCGCTGGGGTTTTACGTCCGCTCAAACTGGGGCGCGAGACGCCATGGCATTCCTAGTCAATCCTCCGCTCTGACCGCGATCCAAGCCTTCACAATTATCAACAGCTCACTTGGCTGACGTCCTGGCCGGATGGGAATAAGATCCGCATAAACAGCCAGTCGCGCATTTCCTCTATTGATAGCTGCAGCAATGGCGGGCTTCTCGATGCGGGCTGGTCTGAGGGCACCATGCGCAGCACGCCGCTTCCCCGGGCAAAAAAGGTCTGGATTGCCCCGGCAATCTCTCTTGGCACGGCGGCTGGACGAACGACGCAAGCCACGAACTACTAGCGCGGGCCCAGCTGGGCAGCGGAGTCAGTGTCCTGCTGTATGGTATCATTGCCGCTAACCGATATGCCGGTGACAACCACGCTTCTCTTTATCACCCCCATGCGCTCGTCGACTGCTGACAGGAAATAACTGCTGCGGCTCAGGCAGCCGCTGCAAAGCCGGTCGTGGCGGCGGCTCCGGTGCAAGTGTTTACCATCGTCACTTTCAGGAAGCCTGACGGCACCGTGGTGAAGGTCAAGAAGCCAGTCAATAAGGCTAAGACCACCACGACAGCGAAACCAGCTGCGAGCGCGACGTCAACACCCAGCGCTATACCAACACCTGCAGCTAGCAAGCCCGCGACATCTCCAACTCCTGCCCCGGCTGCCGCTCCTGCTGCTACCACTGCTGCTGCTGCTGCTCCCATCGCTACCACTCCGGCCCCAGCTGCCTCACCAGCGGCGAGCCCGGCCCCGGCACCAACTCCCGCTCCCACGGCTGCCACCACAGCAACACGGCCAGCCCGGCTGTGACAGCAACAACCCCGGCGCCCGCGCCCGCCCCTGCGATCACCCCCGTGACCGCCGCCGGGGCCGCTACCCCAACCGCTGCGGGGACACCCGCAGCGCCGGCAGAAGCCTTCGGTTTCCAGCCCTCTTTCTTCCTTAGACTTATCGATATATTACACACACTGCCTGGATTACGTTTTAGTCTCATCACCGAATTTCTTGTACCCAGATTCGTCGCACAAAACATCAAAAGCGATTGAGAGCTCGTGAAATCCCAGTTCAAACCCTACGATCCCGCCCAATCTAGTTCCGGGCTACAATCCATTCAAACATGTAACGACAAAGACGTCCACGGTAATAAAAAAAAGAAGAAAAAAAAGGATGATGATGATCTGCTCCGTGACAATGATCGCTATCATGGACATAAACGACTTGTTTTTTGCGCAGGCCCGCGAAAATGTTGAGCTTGTTGTCAATACGTCTACTGTTGACGAGCTTGAAGATGTACCTAAAGATAAAGATGTTGACGACCAGCGCACGCTGTTGCTTCTCTAGGTTCGCCCACCCCCCAAGCTAGTACGCACAATCTCCAACCCATCTCGCCACATCAAACGTCGGCTCCTTGGTTCCTCAGTTGGCCACAATCTCCATACCCGTCAGCAAACCACGACCACGCACGGCACCAACATAACCATCTTGGTCCTCTAACTTTCGCAGCCTGGCGTGCAGCACCTCGCCCATCTTCCTGGCGTGCTGCACCGAGTTATCCGGCACCACAATCTCCAACACCTCGTCCGCCCACCACCGCTGGCAGAGAGTCGTTGACATGGGTGGTGTAGAAACCGTTTTGTTCTGAGTCAGGACGTTCGGCACGATGCGCTCATGATGCGTGCTCGCCATCAGCCCACTACACCTCCTAACCCCGGTCTGCGCTTCGTCGACTTTTAACAGCATGCCCCGCCACTAGTAATGCCTCTTGAGTGCGACGAGAGAACCTGGCGGCATCACATGCATCCCAGCCGACGACTGGGTGCACTCGACAATGCGAGTCGTCAGTCGCGCTGGCAGTCACGCCGACGATTTTGAGTATGCCCGGGTATATCTTGGCGAGCTTGATGGTGGCTTCGTTACTTTCGCCGCCTTTACAGAGAAAGAGAACCCGGTCCAGGCGATGGGGAGGAGCGAGTGGAGACGGTTTGCAAGAGATATGACTGGAGAGGACGGTATGCCGGAGCAGAGATGATCAAGGCCGGCGGCGTGGGGGGGGGGGGGGGCGGTGGGGAGAGGGCAATTGCCTTGATGATCTCGGGGCCACATGGCCGAGCAAACAGGCTATTTGGTCTGATATCCAGTCAAGGTAGTTATGTGTCGGCCAGACGCTGTGTAGGCATATAGTCCTCAGCTGCCGACGATGATGCCACGGTTGAACTTGGTGCTAAAGTTAAGGAGATATTTCTCTGTCTTTTTGTTCCGCTCGCTCTCAAGAACCAATGGGTAGGGCGTCTGTCCGTGCTCGGCTGTGGGACCGTATTGGCGTATTCAAGAGTGGGCGCAGCTGATGTAGAACTCTGAATACCGTTGAACGGTGACTCGCAGACGCTGGCTATTTGTAGCGTTAGCACCCACATTTGCAGTTCCTCTTGCATGCAAAACTGATGGCGGAATGGATGTCAAGCGGTGGAGTGCCAGTCGTTAAGCTAGGGCAGTTAGATACAGCGGGAAGGAAAGCTATGCCATAGCGTCCTCCCCCGATATTAACAACACTTTTAGTAACAGCAACAACAAGAAGACCCACTTAGGCATCTACGAATCGGGCGTTAGCTTAGATCAGGAATCCGTACATGCATGCTACTGATAGCTGTCCGGGAAGGATTACCAACCAGCTCGTCAATCCCAGTCGGGTCTAACGGCCCCGATCTATATCGATACGCGAGGGGGTTCTTCCGACGTCTGCGGGCGCGACCATTTCCTCGACTCTGGAATGATGAACTCCCTTTCATGGATTTTTTTTTGGTTTCTCAACGTGACCTACATGTGGCCTCTTAAGCTTGTTATATCTTGGGTTCGAAACACCATTAGGGTTGTCTTCTGGCTGCTGCTCTCCCGCGTATTCACTCTCCGTGTAAGGTCTCTGCGAGACCAGAGACAAGACCCAGCTCCACAGAGCACTACAATCCCACAGATGCAGACTCATCAATACCATCACACCCATCAATCCAAAAAGGTGCAGTGTACATTGTATTTACCTAGCATACATCTAGCATATATTAGATAGATCAGATTGTCAACCCTCAACTGTGACGCGACTTTTGCCCAAAATGTAGCGGCCCAGCCCCCTGGGCAGGAGAGGGGCTGAGACAAAAGCTCAAGACCCCAAATACGTTATCATGGCTCTGCTATAGACCAGTGTGCAGGTATGCATACGATATACGTCGAACCTACCCTGTCGATAGTATTTCCACAGCTCTGTTCCAGGCGGTCAGTGAGAAATTGGGATCCGTTTAGGGCCTTTCAACGGGGTCCCGAGATGGGGAATTACACCTTCACCAGCATAATAAAGCACTAGCGCGACAGGGGGCCCACTGTTAACCCCCTGGCAGCGAAGGCTCCAGAATCATAACAGTTGGGCCCTGTCACGCTAGGGATATATTATGCTGGAGGAGGTGTACGCGGAGTACGGATATGCCTCGCCGGTCGCGTTGGAAGTGTTCTAGCACGGGGCCGAAGGGAGCTTTACGTAACACCGTTACGTCTCATGTGCTTGGGGCAGCCATGGTGGGAACCAGCCCTGTCAAGTGCGGCACTAGCAAGGTGTCAAAATTTCGTGGCGCGGCGCAGTGGCCGCTGGTCGCATTCATTGGCGAAACAGCAGACCGGAATCCGGCCCCAAGGGCACGGCTCCCTACCCATCTTGCCGTTCAGGGGTTAGCAGACGTGGATGCGGACGCGACTTGAGGTTAATCCAGGCTTGCAGCCAACAGGGATGCAGTCCAGGGCACCCTTTCGCACATTCCAACCGTGGAAATCCATGCTTTGGTTCTCGCAAGTCTCTTCCTTCTACTTGCCATGATAGGCTCAACAAACACCCAGAACTGGTGCCGACACACAGCGGCAAGGGTTTTCGTCTCGCTCGCAACCAAAGGTGTAGAACCGACATTGGTGTTGCAATGCAGCAAGGCATGCTTGATGCATTCTCATCCCCATGTCTCCACACTGACCATCTGGGGTGCAGTGCATGAGCAACTTTTTTTGGTTAGCTGATCAGCTGGGCATCAGACAGATCGCTGCGCGCTGACATGGGAGGTTGAAACAACCGAAGCCCAGACTACACATAAGGACCAGCACACCACTGGAGTTGTGAGAACATTTCAGTTCAACGACGCTCGGTTACTGCTGGCAGGGAGAGCTCTCTTCCTCCAGCCTCTGCGGCCGAACGGAGGATGTTGGTTTTGCCCAGGCAGTCGCCGCCCGGTCTGCCTCCCGGCCTGCCCCCCGGTCTGCCTCCCGCTTACCGGACAACGCCTGTCCTCAATCAGCGGACAGTCCTCTTGGCACTGACGATTAGCTTCATGGTGAGCAACCAATCTTCCCTGCGGTAGGCCGCTCCGTGCACCTAACTCATTCTCCTAGGTATGCTCTTGGCTATGCTCCCTACTAAGGCTGTATACACGGTTCGTCGTCCAACGAGCGCCAGGATGGGATGATTTGTTCATCATCCTCACCATGGTAGGAAATGTTGAGCCCCGACAAAGCGCCACATGACTTGACTGACGAGTTCGGTAGCTACCCACCACCGTCGGGTCCGTTGTCCTTTGTATCAGTGCGTTCACCCTCGGGCGATGGTGCAAGTTTACACCACGCTAATCGGCAGTTCAAGTGACCAAAATGGGGCTTGGAAACCCCATCTTCACCCTGTCCCGCCATGAGCTACAGACTTTTCTCAAAGCGAGTAGTCTTTTTCTCACTGTGCCGTCACTACCGCTGACCCTCTCTCTCTCAGGCCAATTACATCAGCATCTGTACCTACCCCTTGTCCTCCACCTTTATCAAGACCGCCGTGCTCCTTCAGTATCTCCGTGTCTTCACTGAGCCACGCACCCGCCTACTCTGCAAGTGCCTGATCGCCATCAACGCCCTCATGGGCGTCGTCTTCGCCATCTGTAGCTGGCTCTCCTGCTTCCCGGTCACCGATTTCTGGGATCTGTCGATCCAGAACCCCCGCTGTTGGGGCTTCGCCTCCCGCAACAAGCTCGAATTCATGAGCATCATGGTCACTCAGGTTGTCACTGCTGCCGTCATGGACCTCATCATATTTCTGATCCCAGCCCGGCTGTACTTCCGGCCAGGGACATCGAAATCGACGGCCACCCGGCTCAGCCTGCTAGGCCTCTTCGTTCTAGGCTTCTCGTACGTCCAACCGACATCCAACTCCCCCTCTCCGCTGCGCAAGATTCGCTGAGAAAACTTGAATAGTGCCAACGTATGCTCGTTCGGGCGTGTGGTATATATCATCAGGTTGAAGGACAGGGTATCATTCGACCCTGTCTGGGACAACCCCACGGTGATGGGCCTTGCTTCTTTCGAGATCCACCTGGCTGCTGTGTGCGCCGCCCTGCCCATCGTCTGGCCTGTTCTCAAGACAACCTGGAATCGCGTCTTCGTGCATGTAACGTTCGAGGTGAGCGTCACGGAAGAATACGGAGGAGTATTTCCTTCTCATAAAGCAACCGATGCGGATATGGAGCTGCAGTCAGCGTCAGTGGACCGAATCCTGCCACCGCTTGACCCTGCCCAGCAACCGGAAAGCTGGGAGCCTTTTGTCGGTGACGAAACGTCGGGCTTGGGGGAGAATGAAACAGTGGTGGAGTCACTTGCAGCAGCGAAGCGGCCGAGAAAGGCCCTCATTAAGGGTTTCTTTTCTAAGCGATGATATTCCCACCCACCGCGTGCCCCACCATACCAGCGCAACAATGGGTTTCTGTGTGACTCGTCTTGGCTCATCTCAAATAACGCTCCCAACTACACGATACATTTACACACACACACACTGGCCAACCGACCAAACACCATCTTTCGACGGCAATTTTTGAGGAGCTGCTGCCAATTCGGCGCCGAAGACGGCAACGAATCTCGTCATCCCAGACAGCCTCATCGTCAACCCCCGGGAAAAGGGGCTCGGCCCACTCCACCGCGCTGCGTGTCAGGATATGGGCAACATGTTCCTCGCGCTTTGCATTTTCAAGGGGCTTGAGTCGGTGGTCTGGCGGCAGGTCGAGGCTCAGAGCGCCCAGAATAGTCTTCTCAACGGCGGCGAGAATGGGCACTAGCTCCTCAATGTCACCGAACCCCCACAGGGGTAGCGATTGCTGTCTTGACGGCATCGACCATGATGCCTCGCAACAGCAGTGGGCTTAGACCCTCATCCAACGGAGTCCGTATCCCCTCTGTCCAAACCAATGGGCCGCTGGCCTGTAGAGAGCGGTAGTCCTTCCACCCCCTGACGGACTGCGCCGCGAAATCGGGCACCCATGACGGATAGTCGCGCTCGCCGGGCCGAAACTCCAACGCGGGCAACAGATCACCGAGCATAGCTTCCCGGTGCTCCCTCCACAAGATCTCGCTGACCTGCTGGAACAGCACCATCGGCTTCATCCCATAGTCGACCGTGATGCGTTCGCGGTCCTCCTCCCGCAGCAGCCCCAACAGACCATATACATAGTCTAGTTGGTTCGTCGCCGCCGAGTTCCGCAGGACGTAACGCACCGCAGACGGGAGCGACAGCGCGCCGTCACGATGGAAGAGGAATATTTCCAGAGGTTACCGCGCCGCACCGTTCCGTTTCTTCTCGAGTCGCCGTTCTGCCCGGTACAATGCCTGTCCGTCTCGCTAATGTCCCACGCTACTGGAATTGTGACGCTGGTGACCGCTGGCTGGGGGCTTTGGTGTGAATATAGGAGTTTCTCAGCGGTTTCAGCAACCCCCCACCTTCTAGGTTTGCAGTGGGAATTTGGGGGTACAGCTGAACAACACAATGGCCAGCTCTTGGCGGAGCTCGACAGCCACTCAATGATGGGGGGCCTGGCTGCACTGCCAGTTGTCACCGAGGCGGTGGCTGAGATGCTGCGCCCTGTTTGTGCGACGTTTCTAGGTCACCTCCCATTTCCTCCCAACCTCCCTTCAAAAATGTCTCCCGCCTGGATGCGCCTCCCGCCGATTGCGACACGCGTTGTAGCTGTAACGCAGCGAGTTCTGATTTACGTACCCACCAAGGCATGGAGTGGCCAGATCATCTGGAGAACTCCCAGTGGTTCGGCGCCGCCACAAAGAAACGGACATTTGAAACAGCAGGATCCACCAACAGCCTGAGCACCGATTTGGGATACACAGGTTCCTCAAAAAAACCATGTATCGCGTACGACCCAGCGTCACAGCCGCTACAAGATGGAGATTTCACCGCCTCATCAACTGGCAACATGCCCTGGATCACAGAGCTGTCAGGACAGCCTACAACCAGCTCATCGTCAGCGGGAGGCACAGTAAGTCTCAATGAGTGGGATGCTTCTGTGCTGTCGCAAAATTTGGGAACTGGGGCTCATACAATGCTCGATATGGGTAAGTCGAAGCAACTCCACCTCTCCAGTGCCAGCGGGCTGAGGTAAATGTACTAATTTCAATATTCCATGCTGTGCAGCTATTGGTGAAGTCGAGTTGGAGAGCAACTGGCTCCCTGACTTTCAGACTGGCAGCCAGCAGTACCTCTCTTGTCAAGACTTCCCGGTTAACGAGGCGTTGCCCATTGAAGACTATGACTCGGACACTCTCAGGATATACGACGGTACTGATGTCCGGCCATCATTGGACGGTCCAATGGGTTTCTGTGAGCCTCAGGATGTATCGCTTTTTGGTGGTATTGTCTCGCAAGACCATCTTAACGACATGGAAATCAACCCGATAAGAGATTTTAGTGCTATGGACGCCGTCAATACCAGGGAGAGCTCCGTGTCTCAGGCCGACAAAAGCCAAAGCCCATGGCCAGATAGCATGGGGACGGTTGAGACAGCCACTGCTGGCACAACACCGCAAACAGCACCGGACGGGATAAAGTGCGAGGGGAAGAGCAGTCATCATGATTTGATCTGTGATACTTGCTTTGGAATGGTTCGTATCGACTCAGTTACTAGTACTTCCCTCACGTGCATCAACCGTTGCGCTGACAATCGCCATCAGATGCTCGTTGAAACTCTCCAAATCCGCCATGGGTTCATCAAAGACTTAAGCCCAGTCGGTAAGGGAGTCTTGCTCGAGGTTTACGGTCATATGATTACAATCCGGGACCCAGAATCTAAGTCCTACGGCGGCCTCATCGCCCAACACCACTTCGACCCACTTCGGAATTTGATCACCGAAACGACCGTGACGCTTTCGGCGACGTTGAAATCGACCGCAGTTTTGGAAGTCCTCGTCTATGGATGTCGCGCCAAAGCTGACGAAATAGGGGAAATGCTCCTTAATCACGATTGCTTCCTCCAGCAACCCGATTCATTCGACGACTCCATGACGTACTTCAACCCGCAGTGCTTGACTCGTGCGGATGATGATGATTCAATGCCAACATGGGAGCCAGTTAAAGCGGGTTTGAATACTCCTCTTGCAAACTTGAGTGCAGTTCAAAAGTCAAAGGTCGCGGAGCTACTAGACTCGGCGAGCGGACCAACCGTTTTCAGGGATGTCCAAGTTAGCGAGATGTTGCAGACGAGCTTGAAACAGTGAGTACATGCCCCTTGACCGTTTTGAGATTGTGTCGACATGGTCTGAATGACTCTGGTAGGCACCAACGGAAAGCTCTAGCCATGATGGTAGAAAAGGAATCGGGAATTCTTCAAGGCGCCAAGTTCCCTTCGGTGTGGACCGAGGAGACAATAGTCGGCACAGGTGTTGTACGGTACGTGATGGGTCCCTGACTACAATTGAAAACCTCATCTAACAGACTGAAAAGGTTCTTGAATACCATCACAGGGTCTCGCCTGCATCGAAAACCCAAGCTTTGTCTTGGTGGTTTAGTTGCAGATGTAAGTGATCAAGGTGACCACCAGCGCAGACGGTATTACTTGTTACTGATGTTACTGTTATAGGACATGGGCTTGGGGAAAACCTTGACCGCTCTTGCTCTAATTGCAGGTTCTGTAACAACACATCATCATGGTAACCTGAACAAGACGCAAATGCCGGCCCGAGCGACGACTCTGATCATTGCACCTTTGTCCAGTACGTATTGTTCGTAAAGTTATCCCGGTTTCTCGCAGTACTGACAAGGGCTGGACAGCCCTTACCGGTTGGCAAGATCAAATAGAAAGGTAATGTCGAAATGCTGGTATATTTTATGATGCGAATGTACTAATACTCTTTCAGACATTTGAAGCCTGGGAAGTTGCGATTCACAGTTTATCATGGCTCTCAGAGACAGAAGAACGCAGATCTGTTGAACAGTTTTGACGTCGTCCTAACAACATATGAAACCGTCCGAGCGGAGCACTTGCAAGCACTTGGTGGTGAACAGAGTGCAATCCACAAGGTGTCATGGCATAGAATTGTTCTTGATGAAGGTGAGTAGGCACATAGGCGCTTGAGGACGACAAACCTACTGATAATTTGCTGTAACCAGCCCACGTCATCCAAAACCGCTCCTCAAAGAGGTTCCAAGCTGTCCGCACACTCCAGGCAAGGCATCGCTGGTGCTTGACGGGCACACCGATTCAAAATCGCCTCGAAGACTTGGGCTCCCTGGTCGAGTTCTTGCGTGTGGACCCATTCGACAGCCCGGGGGCTATTCGGAGGCTGTTTCTGGATCCTATCTCCCGCCAAGACGCTTCCGGATGGGAGAACCTTCGGGCGTTGATCAAGTGCATCTCCCTCCGTCGGACAAAAGAGGCACTCAAGAATGAGTTGGCCTTGCCTGCAAAGCAAGAAACGGTTTGCAAGGTGTCGCTAGACGATGAAGAGAGGAGGGCTTACAGTCTGATGAAACGACGCTTCGCCCTGGCAATCGACTCAGGGGGCAGCCGGATGAACGCATTTCAGTTGATACTCCGACTACGGCAGATATGCAACCATGGTGTCGCCCTTCTGCCTGCCGACTTGCGCGAGTGGATCAACCAGGCCTCCCGATTCGGACCCCAAATCCCTTTTCAGACTGAAACATGCCTATCTTGCGGCCGAATCCTAGAAGACGACGTGGACGTGGATGATGGCATTCTGCTTGATGGCCTTTCGTGCACGCACCAAGTTTGCCTTGCTTGTCGGATTACGACGAAACCGGATTCTCAAGATGCCACTGGCGAACCGTCTTGCCCCATTTGCCGGGTGGAGGATTTGACTGGACAGTGTAATGAGGGAACTCCCTCAACAGGCGACGCACCTCCTTATCGACCATCATCTAAGGTTAGAGAGTTGCTGCGACATCTCGACCATGACCGGCGTATGGCTGCGGCGGCTGGGGTACCACCAGAGAAAAGGTCAGCTTTCACACACATTCTGCATTTGGGGCACGGTTGCGTTCGGACTCATTACTTACACTCCGCATTTACAGTGTTGTTTTTTCCATCTGGACAGGCATGCTTGATTTGATTGGCAAAGCTCTGAATGGCAGGAGAATCAACTTTCAACGGGTTGATGGGACGAAGACTCACGAACAGAGACGTGATGCCCTACGGTGTTTCAGAGGTGACGACAACTGCGGTGTCTTGCTCGCATCCATTGGGAGCGCTGGAGTTGGGTGAGTATATAGGTCTTTTTGGACTCCACTACGCATTTATAACCCCGATTAATGGCTAATTATGCGAAAGCCTCGACCTGACAGAAGCCTCTCGGGTACATATTATCGAGCCGGGTTGGAATCCGATGCTTGAACAGCAGGCATTACAGCGTGTGCATCGCCTTGGTCAAACTAAAATCGTCAAACAAATACGATACGTGGTGGATGGGGCAGATTCGGTGGAACATGTGAGTGCCATCACTGCATACTAAGGTAGTATTGCTTCCTAACCTTGGCTAATGAAATGCGGCACTTTCAGTATATACTGCAGAGGCAAGAATGGAAGTTGGCGCTCGTCGGCGCTTCCATTGATGGCTCTACAGAGAGACGGAATCATATCACATGTCTATTGAAGGTCTGTACATACATCAACCGGTTCATTCTACGAGGTTGCGCTAACATTTCTACGGTTAGGACATGAGAGTTGGGCTTGGGATTGATGCGGCGATGTGAAAATTGGTAGCTAAAGCTCGAGTACTAATGCTCAGAATTGTGTTATGTCACGCACACAGGCTATTTAGTGGCCAAGGAGCATGTTTATTCAGCAGATAGGTACTGTAAAGTAGATAGAAAATCTGGCTTGATAGGTAAAAGGAAAATAAAATTATCACTCAACCTTATAGGCGCCAAGTCGTTGCTGAACGGAGATGTCACCTTAGGTACCTACCCAAGGTAATCATGCCTGCGCCCGTCCTCCCCTACCCTCAAGCTCCTCCCCCGATTGAATCTTGCGGACTATGTCCACCCACGTATTTCCAAAATACTTTTCAACCTTCTTCATCCCAGCAAGGTGGTCCGGCCTCTTTCTGCCCCCCCCTGTTGGATCCGCCCCATGCTGCAGGAGCAGCTTCACCATCTCTCCTGCTCCCCGCCTCACGGCATTGTACAAAGCATCATTCCCGATATTTGGGTCTGCCCCATAACTCAAAAGAAGCCTCATCTTACTCATCCTTTGTTTTGGTGCAGACTCCCAGGATAAGAGTTGGACAGCAGTTTGCCCGTAATGTTGCAGGTTTGGATTGGCCTTGTACTCCAACAAAAGCTCCGTAATCTGTAGCTTTTGCCCTTTGACACTGTTGTGAAGTGGCTTAGTTTCGTACAGGCCGGTGATAGGTTCGTTTGGATCGCCACCGTTCTCGAGGCTGATCCTGACTAGGGCCGGTGACTGAGCCCGTACGGCATAAGCAGGCCCCCGTGTATATGCTTCCGTCCATGGGATATAGGGCTGGATTGCGCTAAATCGACGCCTGGCATCTTCCAATGACACTTCAGACAAGTGTCCAGCCCCGAAGATGCCACTAGGATCGCCCTGGCTGCTATCCCACGAATAGGGGAGCTTCACGCCGCACTCTTCCACCAAGAATTTTATCAGAGCCCCGTTCCAGCGCCTCAAAGCACGAAGCA
Source organism: Schizothecium vesticola (assembly GCA_030549215.1). Lineage (NCBI taxonomy): Eukaryota > Fungi > Ascomycota > Sordariomycetes > Sordariales > Schizotheciaceae > Schizothecium > Schizothecium vesticola. The sequence continues at coordinate 4,005,727 of JAUKUD010000005.1, read as the reverse complement.
ATCCGACGCATCCATCGTTGTCAAAGATGGGTTTCATATCAAGATGGACATGGATCCGACTCGTCAGCAAGCGCACTTTCGAGGTGATGTCGGCGCCACAAGACAACAGTGCCTTGATGTTTGGCAAGTTTTCACCTTCTATGGCTGCATGCAACGCTGTATTGATGACATTGCCTCCAGTAGATGATGCTTTCGTGTAATAATCATGATTGAGTAACCATGAAAGAAGGTCTGGAGGCGAATGCCACCCCGCTAGTGTGATTAGGTTCTGAGCTTTTGTGAGAACAGGCGGGCTCGCTAGATGCCGAACCACATCGAAGCGTCCGCCTGCCACTGCATCGTACAGCAAATGTACTTGATCGTCTTCCGGCAAATTGGCCACTTCGTTGGCGCCGATACTGAAATCTGGCATATCTGGCGCCTCGTGTGTGTACTTGATGTGACGGGAAAGGTCATCGCTCGATCGAAACCCTGTGTCTGCGAATAGGCAGCCTGGGAAGTGACACCGGTGGCTCATTGAATGTACTCCGATATGTTCCATAAGTGACAGCTTAGTCTCGAAGCCACTGGTGAATGCGCTGCAGAACGCTCTTTTGCAGTGGTAGAGTTGCGGGCCGTACAACATTTTCAATGCTGGACACCGACACCCCTCACTGTGGCTTGGGCCGTCACACGCCATGTCCTCCAACCGTTGTCGAAACCCTACCAGAGCGGGGAAAATGTCAAGTGGGTCGTGTATAGAGGTTCCAGTGGCTTCTACGGCAGAGCATTAGTACTTTCTCCAAAGTATGTCAAGTAGTTCGTTAGAGTGTACATACCGTCCATGTCCACGATACCTATCTTGACACCTGTCAAAAATGACGCTGTCCTCGCGAGGTTGTGTTGGAGATCTGTATCCGCTTGAAACACCTCGAATTCGTTGCTGAACGATTCTGAAAGCGCTGGAGAGTCAAAAAAGTGGTTCTGCCGAATTTCGAATAGTTGGCTCAGAGCAGTAGACATCTTTTCCATGGAGTTCTCATTGGTTTTTCTCGACATCCATGCCTTGATGTGCTCCATGTATTCTAGTGCGGCATATTCAAGGAGGACGAAATCTCCTTTGAGAATCTGGGTTTCGATATCCACAGTCTCCCAAGTGGTAGACAGCAGACCGTCGAGAGATGTGAAAGACAGGTACGTAGTACAGGTCAGGGCGGCGTCCAGATGCGCATCTACCGGCTTCAGAAAATTGTTGCTTTGTTCGTGAAGGAGGTATCTGCCTGCAGTTAGCCCACAAGCCGATAAACCAATCTCGGGACTCGGGGCGCGTTACTCTTTGGCGGAGAAGTGGACGAACCGCACCACTCCATCCAGGATTTCAATGATGGGACCGCAGTCACGTCTGATGTCGCGATAGTCTTTTCGGCCCTTGGTAAAGTCGTCTGACCCAATGTCGATGACAAGGACCTGAAGCAACTCCTCTTCCCGAAGTGGCCGTGTGGCGCAGGCAATCCACATCAGAAGTCGACAGATCACACCTCGAAGCTTCTTCGACACTTCTTTTTGCTCAATCCTTGATATAATACGACCATATCTGTCGTCAATAGTGTCAGTCATCTCGCAGGGCTTATGTCAGATGTGGGGTGCTTACGCTCCATTCAAGCCATCGGGAAGGTTTTCAACTTCAGCCTGAATCTCGTCTGCTGTTCCATAGTCTTTTACGACGTCGAGTACCAGTTTCGCGTATAAGAACATCCCTTGAAGTAAGTTAGTACAAATCAGGCGTAGTATCGGGTTGCCAAACCCACCATCAGACTTATCGGCAATGGACTCTACCGCTACCTGAATCCTCAAGCGCACTTCCTCGTCTGCGTGGCCAAATCGGAGCAGGAGGCCTTCCATGTCGCAACGGACGAATGCTTGAATATCATCGTGGTTGCGCTTGTCGATGCGAAGTGCAGTGACGTCCTTCAACGCTAGGGCAATCTCTCGGGCCTCTCTGCTACTAATGAGAACCTTGGTCTCAACACAACGTTCTTTGATACTGAAAACAGCGGAAAGAAGGTCTCTCCAAGATAATTCGTGGGTCTCGTCGAGGCCATCAACAACAATATAGGCCGGTCCAATGCTAATGAGGATCGTGCACAGTATGTCTTTGACGAAGTCCTGGTCACGAACTAGTTTCCTGCGGTCTGGATTCGAGTAGTCGGGGAGAAGTGCCTGCAAGGACGGTACTTGCTCAAGAGCCTGAAACAGCAAAGAGTGGAGAACGTTGAGTGTTTTCCCAGCCGACTGATCTTCGTGTGAGAGAAACGCAAACAGGACGAACTGCCCACTCCTCTGTAGGCGTTGGATGATATTGCCAGCCAGGAATGTCTTCCCTGTTTCTATTCAGTGTCCGATATCTCGACCCTTGTATTGGAATGTGCAGCTTACCGGCGCCGGGAATCCCGCAAAGCCAAAAACAGCGGACTGTTCTATCCACGGGATCCAACCAGTTCATAAACTTCTTCTCCTTGTCAAGCCAGCTGCCCGACCCTTTAGCTGAATGTCGAAGAATATCGGCGAGCTTCTCGTAGCGTGTATCGGGGTTTATCTCGTCACGGACTGCGCAGAAGGCTTGGTAGTCGCGAAACTTTTGCGCGCGGTCGTGCTCGGCCAGGGTCATGTTTCTGGCTTCTTGGGCCCTGACTATGTCCTCCAGAGTCACAGTTTCTGTCATCAGGGCCTTGTGAATCTCGATGTGTTCCCAGATCTTGTCGACCTTGGCTCGAACGCTCGGCCAGAACGGCTCGCAGATCATCCTCAATCCTGCACCACCTGATCAGCACCCTCTCAGTGCAATCGCACGAATGTATCGGAGAGGACTCACTGCTGTTGGTGGCAAAATTCAACAGAACTGAGTAGAAATTGAGGATATCCTCAAAGAAGAGCAAAAGCACCTGTCGAATGATGTCGTTCTGCGGGAACGTTTCGCAATATTTTTTGAAACTGGGCAGGATCAATTGAACCTCGCCCAACGTCTTGACGATTTTCTCGAAAGCTGCAGTCAGCGTACTGGCTGTCTGCAGAATGAACTTGAGGGGTCCCTGATACAGGTCAGTTGCAGCACTTTGGCGCCGTTGAACACTGGAGGTCGCGTCTACCCATATCAGACCCAGCAGGTCAGGTTTAACCTGAACAAAGGTATCGACCACGCTGCTGTAGTCCTGAAGCACGGTGATAAGAGGCCTGATTCTCGAGAGACCCCGAAAGGTTTTTGTCTTGGTTTGCTGCTGCTGGATGGCGAGCGCCGCATCAACCACGTCATCGGCAGTAGCGACTCCGGAGAAGTCGAATCCTGCCTTGTTCGTCAAGCTTCTGAGGAACTCCTCTTTCGCCGAGAGAAAGGCTTCTTCGACCCACGGTGATGGATTCGTCGGCGCAGCCATGGTTGCTTCGTCATCGAGCCTGATTGAGCAGGAATTTCTGACGCTATTGGTAGGGGAAACTCTTGCAGTAGAGTAGTAGATTGAGGTGAGGGAAAACGAACGAGAAGCTGCGAGGGAAATGAGGGGTTGGGCCTCAATGCGCCCAAGTTTTTAGGTTGTACAGATCCGTACATCAATCACCAATAACAGTTGCTCAAACTGACAAACTGGAAATCTCAACCCCAACCCCGCACAAGTTACCGACCTTGTCGTAAGGGATACATCAATGTTTATGTTTGGAAAGGCTGCGGAGGAGAACATCGACATGTGGGCTACCCACCAGTGGAAGGGACATGGCTCCAGGGGCCGGGGCAATCAGCTGAGCGGGAGAGTGAGAAGCTCCAGGCAAATCGCTAAGATGGGCGCCCGCTCCGACGCTTGATATCTCACTTTAACCCGGAAAAGCCAAGAGCAGTCAATAGGTTGCCGACAATTCTTGTCAAAAGCTTGCCGTGATGGCTAACGAACAGGTCGAGAAGGCGCTGAAACGTTCACGGCGTGTACACTCACTATTACTGGATGCGTGGCACATGGAAGAAGTCAAGAAACGCCAGCGTTTACATCCAACAGAATGTTTTTCATTGTGGGGGCGACTAAAAATTGCAATGTCTACGGGGCCATACATAACGATAACCCTAACGCGGTGGTTATGGGGGGAGAACCTCTAGCCAGATGGGTACACGCCTATTTAACATACCAGTATACTAAATACCGTCCCAGTTTTAGTACCGGGATACTATCCCAAAACATGTACCAGTATAAGCCAGAAACGTGGACACCGTGGGGAATATCGAAAGGAAACTTTAGCGGGGGGACTGAAAACGGGCATCTGAGGATGTTCAGCGGGGGCGTATGGGATCACCCTAGCCCAGGGGAGAATCAGGGAAAGCTCAGGCCAAATCAGCCACAGCCCACCCCAGCTCAGGAATGCAAACGAATTTCGTGGGGCCAGATTCGTCTCAAATAACCAGGCTGTTGTCTGCTCTGGGTGTAAGGGAGATGGAAGCAAACGCCGCTCGGACAGACGATCTCTTCTCTGGATGTATATCTATTTCCAACCACGTAGCGAGAGAGACAGCTCCCGGCCAGTTCTGATGCCAACTTGAAGGCCTTTGGTTTCGAGCCCAATCAAGCTGGCATAGGCGTTTTACCAGTCCCAAATCTCGGAGAGACAACATGGTGTTTGAGCCCTATTCCCGTCTTGAGCTCCGGAGCGGAGTCCCGGACCACAGCTTCGCCGGAGCTTCAACCCGGTCCGGCCGGCAAGCTTCCGGCACTGCCCCATCAAACCACCGTTGCATCTGTGGCGAACGGTTAATGTCAAAAAAAGAAGGGTAAAAAGGCCGACGGCATCATTGCGAGAAAAAAGGGTGTCAAGTTTCCACAACTCGTGTTGCTTCTCGGTGCTGACATGGAAGCCATTTTGGAGCGGCCCAACGGCGCGTCCTCAACTCCGGGCTGACAGGCTGCCAGGGCCTTCTTGGCGGGGACCCGGCTCCCGGCCTGTGGTATGCACGGACGTCAACCACACACCCGCTGTGCATCGAACATTCAGCTTTGGCTTGGCATCTGTCGGCCTCGAACAGAACCCAAAAAAAAGAGAGGGCTGCTGTGCGATGACGGTGATGCGGTCATCTTCAGGCGCTGTTGGTGAAGTGATGATGTCCGAAGGGACGCGGCTGGACGCTGCCGCCCAGCTCAAGCTCGGTCTTGAGCTTGCTAGCGCACTCGCGCCCGTGCTCGAAGCATCCATAGCAAGGGAAAAGGTGGCGTGGGTGGTGGCTGCTGACCCGGGTTTCAGCTTTTTCTGGTGCTGCTCCATTGATAGACAGCGAGAGGAAGGATCGCGGGACGCGAATAAACTGCGGTGCACTGCCGGCCGCTGATCGACAACTGCCACCGCTGTGCAAGCGACGCGATGACATGTTTCTTCATCAATCTGGGGGAGAGACGAGAGGCGGAGGGCCGGCGGGCCAGCCACCGCCTCCCCCAGGCTGACATCTTCTCAGCCCAGGCACCCAACAAGCTTCTGACGCCTCCACCTCCACCAACAGTCCCATACGGCGCCGACATGGGAATGATCATGAAAGACGTGAAACTCATCACCTCTTGGAGGAATTCATTCTCCCCGTCGGTGTGCTCGCCCCAAAACAGCCCATCAGCGCGAAGAGGAAATGCATCGTCCGTCGGCCGTTGGAAAATGGAAACGCGCAAGGGCGGAAATGATCCACCATCCTCATTTCCCCTGACCAGGCAGGGCGTGGACCCCTGGCCCCCTTCGCAAAGGAGCTAGCCCAGGAACATTGCAGCCTGGTCCCCACCAATCACGTCTCTCTGTGTCCCGAATGCGGGCACGCCCCATCAGCCGCTCCACAGGTACGGCGCCCCTTTTCCCGACAAGCGAGAGCAGCAAGTGGTCGGGCGAGTGTGGATCGCACCGACGTTGAGAAAAGGGCTGAGCTTGGGAGCTTGGATCGACAAGGGGCGAAATCTCACCCTGGAGAACACGACAAGCCAGTGAGAGGCCGTCCTCCTGTTTCTGTTCTCGGGAACGAGAATGTGACCTGACGCCGATGGGGCTGGCGACCAACATTACAAAAGCCCCTTTGCTCCCATCTCCGCTCTCCATTCCCCCATCAACATCCATCCTCCACCGATCAATCACTACACCCCTCTCAAACCACTCCAACAACCCAAACCACCAAGATGCTTGTCCCCACCTTCACCCTCACGGCCCTGGCCACCTTCGCCCACGCCTCGGCCAACCACATTGCCCACCCGGCCCACGTCAACCGCGACTTGGTCCCCCGCCAGACCGGTTCCGATCCCCTCGCCGGCGCCGCTTGCGCCTCCGACCTCCTCAGCATCGCCGGCTCCCTCCCCACCCCGCCTGCCGCTCTTCTCACAGGCGACTTCGCCACCATGACGGACCCGTGCAGCTACTCCGTCCCGACCTCGATCGCGTCCGAGTTCTCGGCGTACTCGTCCGAGCTCATCTCGTGGGCCTCGGCCGTCGAGCCTCAGATCAGTTCCGCGCTCGCCAAGTGCCCCGAGCTCGCCAGCGAGCTCGCCGGCCCAATCGCCGAGGCGTCCAACTCCCTGCTCTGCTCCACCAGCTCCGGCCTCGGTGGCGGTGGTAGCGCGCCGGCTCCCACCGGCTCGGCCGGCGGCGCCGGCGCTGGTGGCTCGGGTAGCACCCCCACCGGTGGCTCGGGAACAAAGGCTCCTGGCAACACCTCGACTGCTGGCGGCCCGAGGGAGACTGGGTTCGCCGTTGGTGTCATGGCCTTTGCCGGTCTCATTGGTGCCGTTGCTGCGCTCTAAGTCAAGTGCGAGGAGGGGATGAAAGGGTGGAGGATGTATACCATGATGTCGGGATAAGTGGGAAGAAGAGAGCGTTGCTTGTTGGGAATCACAGACCAAAAGAATACTCCCGTCGCAAAAAAAGGCGGATGGGCTCTGTTCATGTGTACATTTTGTTGAGGAATTGCGGGTTGGCGCAGATGTTTGCACTCGAATAATACCACCAATTTCCACAATGACTTTCGCTGATATCCAAGCCGTGATTCATCGCCGCCATGGTCGCTTAGGAAGTGACGCCTTTTTCGCAGTGCATTTCTTCGCCAGAGCTGCCTTGGCCTGGCTGCTGGTCGAGCTGACGCACGGAACGCCAATGTCGCCGTGGATGCCGTCGCAGATGACGACCGGCTGCCCGCCGCAGGGGCTGGTGACGGTGAAGTTCTTGAACTGGATGTTGGAGCACACGGCGTTGGGGCTACATGTCAGACGTGCGACGGCATTGCCGAATTTTCCTGATGTCGAGCCCGACATGTTCTCGAAGACGACGTTGGTGATGTTGACCCGGGATGGGTACTTGGCGCACGTCGCCGTGTCGATCTGGAATGAGCCTGGTGAGCAACCAACCAATATCTGACTGAAGACGAAAACTGACATTGAAGTAGCACGAATCCAGAAACGCCGCGTATTCGTTGTTGCCGTTCCAAAAGTTCTTGAACGTGACGTTGTCCACGAACCCGTACCCGGCGTCCTCGCCTGCCCACGTCTTGAGCCGAGCGCTGTGCTGGCCGTTGAGCATCCACACGTTCTCAATGTGGACGTCCTTGATGAAGCTCTTCTCGCCCTTGTACTGGCCAATGGACCCCATCGACTGCCCGTGGGTGCCGTTGCAATACATGGTGTTAACGTAGACGTCGGTGGCATTGGACTTGGGCGAGAAGCAGTCGTCGCCAATGTCGACCCACGCGCGCTCGATTCGGACGCGCTCGACGTTGAGCGAGTCGAAGAAGTCGGTGTTTTTGGGTCGGGAGGTCGCGTTGTTCGACACGGCGGTGCAGACGACGTCGGTCAGGGAGATGTCCTTGGCTGGTGGGTGTCAACAATGGGGCAACAGAAGAGTTGGTTGTCGGGCACTCACACGTCACGAAAAAAGTGGTCCAGCAGGGCGAGTCCTTGAAATGGATCCCCCGGATATCCAAGTTGGTCGCATTCTCGGCATAAAACAGGATGGGCCGCAGGTAGTCGTTGTCCGACGCCAAGATCTCGAGTCCCGAGAACTCGTTCCACCACCGCTGGCCGTTGCCGTTCAGCGTCCCGTTGCCAAAGATCTTGATGTTCTTGCCACCCCATTTCCAGAACATGATGCTGTTCTGGAAGGGGTGGTGGAAGGCATTTTTCTGCCAAAAGGGCGTGTCGTTGGTGAATTTGATCTCGCCGTCGAGCTGGACATGGATGTCGTCGAGAAACGTTAGGTCCAGAGGCTTGCCAATGACGTAGATGCTGCCGCTGGCGAGGTAAAGGGTGCCGCCCCGGTTGGCGCTTTTGAGGGCGTCGAGGAGCTCGTCAGCGACATCGTCCGTGTCGTTGGCTGACGCTCGGAGGGTAACGAAGCTTCTCTTGGCCTCTGTGTCTCTGCGCGAGTATGGGTGCTTGGCCCTAAACTCCGAGATCGAACGCGGCACACCTGCTGGGAGGTCAACTGTATCTCCTGTTGTTAGCGCTACCACCACAGCAGCCACGAGGGAGAATGCGAATGCCTTCATGACGAAAGACGGGGTCGGTCTTCGACTTAGCGGGGTGTTGAGGGCTCCCGGGCGGCAGGAGACGGACATGATCTACCTTTTATCCTCTGGTTCATTCATGCTGAAATACCACTTTCCCGGATGGCCGAAAACCTCCCCCGGCCCGCAGCCACTGGAAGATCTCTTGTGCCTCTTCATATCCGGGTTTGGGAAGAGGTGCCCTTAGTCAAGCGCTGCAGGACGGTATTGCTCGTGCGTCTCGGGATCGGAAACAGAGGACGGAGGCGAGCTTTGGCGGCAGTCGACAGCGCGGATATATGCTATTGATGGAAAGTTGAGATGCCGTCGGATAAAAGTCATGATGATGCCCGATCTAAGGTTTGCGTTGCACAATCCGTCGGCCCCTGCGTAGAAGCCCAACCAAGCTTTGTCTCCCCACTTCCCGGCAACCCCACTGCAGCACGCATTGCTGCAGGCCAAGCCCACCTCTTTTCAGCGGGTCGAGATGGAATTGAACTTCAAATCAACATCAATCCGAACGCATATCAATCTTGGGCCATGGGAAAGAAATGACCCATCATCTCATAGATCCATTTCTGTAATTCTTCTTTTTTGGGGTGTATTTTTTTTCGCGTGAGAAAATGGAGCACAGCCGAAGACCCCGACCGGGTTTCCGTGCCTTCCATTTCCATGGCGTCAGCAGAGTGCAAAGTAAACAAATAAAAAGGGGGAAGTGGAATCATCAGCGTCTGGGCAAACCTGACACGAAACTTAGGTACGTTACATTTTCCCAGTCTCTTGGGAGCAGAAACAAAACAAAAGGAAGAAGAAAATGACATGGCAAGCACGGCAACGTGTCTGAATCATACGGCCAGAAGGTGCGCTGGCACCAGATCGCGCTCGGCATTACCGTGGGCATCCCCACTAACGAGTGGGACGATGACATCCACGTCAAGAATGATCAGTACATTCCCTACGGCAACGACTACTCTGCCGACACTGCCAGTCGTGGATGCGGCGTGGGGGGCACATGCGAAGCGCACTAGAGCCTAGCGGAGCGCGGAGAACACATGAAGCGCTGGAACTATGGCCAGTGCCGCGCGCTCACCACTTGTGATCGCAATGTGGCCGGGGGTGTCGACTTGCGGCTGCGTGATGGGTGGCCGCAGGTGGTCAGCTGCGCTCAGAAAGCTGTGAGCTGGGGCAGGACCATGTACGACGATCTCAGCTGGAGGGGTATGTCATGCGAAGTTCTGAAATGGGGCGGAGCTAGCCTTGTTGGCTAGAGCATTGGCCATATTCAGACCGGTGGTGGTGCCACGGCGGAGGACAACGACAAGCTGGCCGCGTGCTCCAACAACGACCAGGCGAGCGTCTTTGCTGAGGGCATGCTGAATGCTGCGTCGGCTGGTGATGAGAATGCCGTCCGTGTCGACATCTCCATTGGCAATGGTCACACCCTTGTGCTCTATGGCAAGGTCTATCCCCACGACGCGATGGTGCCTAACGACCTGGGCCCAGCATAGGCCTTCTCATCGAATACGAGTCTTTGTCGAGATTCAGTCGTAACGGCTCTTGTCACTACCTACCATTACACAGGTCGTCTCCAGTTCTTCTTGGATGAAATCTGTTGTACACACTCTGGAACTTGATACTATGTATTTTCTCTTTCTATTCTGATGAGGCTGCATCCGTGTACTCTGGGCGCTTCCACCCCAACGCTGGCAGCTGCCAAATGTGACCGCTCCAAGCAGAACAAACGCGAATTAAGTTGATATCTAACACCTTGGGGGAGCTGAAGGCGTGTGCGAGGAGCTTTTAGCCTAGCGGAGGCTTCGAGAACGGAAGAAACTGGGAGTTAAGGTCGCAGTGGTTGCTGGCATTGTCGCTTTTACTGTCAGAATTACTGTCGCAAGCCGCTGCACTCGTCGCTAATCCCCACCCCATTCACTGAACTTCTTCTCGTCGCGCAAGCCGCCGACTGAGATCTCCATTTACTACTGTTCAATGAGGAAACTGGGTGGAAGCGGTTGGGGAGCTTATACAATAAATTTCGTTGCGTTGATTGCGTTGTTGCGCTGTTACGCTGTTGCGTCGTGGTGTTGGTGAGGGTGGTGATGCTGCAGTTTTGGAGGCGTTCATGCAGGCAGATTGGAGCTGTATGCACTGGCTCTTCAGGTCTCTCGGAGTCTCACTAGCCAAGCGAGAACTGTTTTCCCACCAGTTCCTGCCTAGGTATCAGCCCTCGGCCTCTAATACTTGGGGGTCTGTGGGGCTGTTGTTCGGAAGCCCCCCTACTACGTAGTAGGGGGGCCAACGGAGAAAACGCCTGGACCCTCAAGTACATTGGTCGGACCAGGCCATCAATTCGTCTTGGCAAACAATGCCCCCTCAACCTCCCGGCGGGAGGTATATATTCCTTGCCCCGCCCTCACGTTTCACTCTCCCGTCCGATGACTCAAACGCCCCTTCTCAAGTAGCACAACACCGCAAGGCAACAATGGACGACAAACAAAACTTTACGACCCTTGCAAAAAGCGAGTGCACACAGCTTGAGCACCGCCTGGCATGCTCTTATCTCTTCCTTCAAAATCTAGTAGCCAACATCTTTCTACGCCTCTACGTCTTCCCTCGTCTTCCCGGCCGATCCTTGGTCCATCTCGCCATTTTCGTGGCAGCGCGTGTTGTCTTCTCCTGCCCCTCGTACGTGCAGTACAACGTCATGACGGGCGGTAGCTTGGGCCGTCTCAACCGGTGGCTTCAATGTGTGGTGGTATTCTTACCCGCCTGGTTGGTCGACTTGATGCTTGGGGGTTGCTATTACGAGTGTACGGTCCAGTCCTTCGCTAAGGAATATTGCGCTGTTGATGCTATGTGTAGGTGACTGGATGGTTCTGGTGGATTGTGCTCTCTTCGGTCCAGACAGAGAACTTAGAGCACAGGGACCATTAAGAAGGATGAAGAATCCTCCTAGGGCAAACTTGCTCCTAAAAGGGTTACGGAATGATCCGCATCACTGGAACAAACACAGGGAAACTCTTACATACTATATAACATAATTCTCCGATTAACTGAACGGGCGTTCAGCCCACCTCGGCACGAGTCGATCCCAATCCTTCTCATCCCACGAACCCCAACCACGACCCCAAATCGATACCTCGCCCTCATCCCCTTCAAAAATTTCTCCCTGGCTTTTTAGCTCATGCCCGCCAAGTCTTGCATGTGCTTCAGCTTTCTTGAGTTGTATATGTAATATATAATCTTTGCAATCGTGCTTGGCTTGACAGGCATGTTCGATACTTGCACAAAAAAGGAGCCCAGCAGAACAAGGACCATTAGACATATGATGACTACTGTAGCCCATGTATATGTACACGTTATAAACGTCATCCACGGAAGGTTTAGTATGAGCGGGATGTGAGCCTGGCAGATGGGGAGAAAGTTGGCGAGGACTCCGGTGAGAGCCACGGCCCCGACGGCCAGATCGCCGTAAGCCACAGCACGGAACAGACCGCTAAATGGATTAGAAGCGGCGATTGTTTAGAGAAGTAGCGTTTTATCCCCCACACGCGGGCCCCTAAACTTGAGGCCCTCTGCCTCCACCAACCGCAACTTCTCGCAGGCTTTAACCCACTTCTCTCCGATTCTATTCTTGTACAGCAAGCCAGAGAGGAGGGGCCACAAATTCCGCGAGTAGTATGTGTTATCTCCCAGTTTATCCTACAGCTCATCACACATAACCCTGCCTGCCCCTCCCCTCCCCTCTTCTCCCCGGCCTATCCCCGTCTACACCTTCTCCGCCTCAGTAATCCTCACCATCATATCTGCATGATGCCAAAAGATGGCCGACTCCTCCTCCCACGGCCGGCCGGGGTCGACCAGCTGCATCTCAAACGTCCGCAGCAGCTCGAACACGGCCTTGTACAGCTGTGTGAAAGCCACCAGCTTGCCGGCGCACATCCACCGGCCGCTGCCGAACGCGAGCTCGGCCACGCGCTCCCTCTCAGCCCGCAACTCCGGGTCGAGGAAGCGCTCGGGTCGAAAGACGTCGGCGTCGCAGCCGAACACTGCCGCCGACCGCATTATCCCGATCAAGTTGTGCCCCACCGCGGTCCCCCCAGGTAGAAAGACGCCGTCGACTGTGTCGCCTCCGGGGGGCACCGTCTTGAAGTGCCCGTACAAGGCCGGGGGCCGGAAGCGGAGGGCTTCGTAGATGGTGGCCTAAGGGTATTGTTGTTGTTGTTGTTGTCAGCGAGGACTTTCTTGGAGGGTTCTTAGGAGGGGGAGGTACCCGGAGATAGGGGAGTTTTGTGCCTTGGTCGTGGGTGATGGGGGCCGATGAGGATACCAAGCCGCTCTTTATGGCAGAGCGGGCTTCTTCCATGAAGCGGTTGTAGATTCGGGGGGTGGAGAGGATGAACAGGAGGGCGGTACGGATGGTGGTTCCCGTGGTGTCGGATCCGGCGATGATTTGCACGACGCACTCGGCTTCGCACTGGGACTGTGATAGTCCGTGGCGCATGAAGGAGCCCTTGGATGTGTCAGATGGCATGTATTCTCGGAGGGGGGAGAGCGCGATGGGAGGGACGCACGACCATGTCCTTCGAATCTGTGGAACTGCCCGCGAAGTGCTTTGCCACAAGCTCTTGCCCTATCCTAAGATGGGAAGACAATCAGTATCCCCATCACATGGGCTTGACTTGGAACAACACAACACGGGAACTTACGCAATCAGCTTGCCCATTCCCTGCTTGTCTGTCACCCTAGGCATGATATGTGGCGCCAGCGGGGAGTTCATCACGGTCCGCAGGACAGGCGTGTCGATCATGACAGCTAGCGGCTTGGTCATCTCCTGCATCTGCTTGTTGAAGCCGAAAAGGTCCTGGTTTGCCTCGAGGTATCCGAATGCCTCGCCGTACGCTAGAAACGTGACCGAGTCCATAGTGAAGAAGCGAATGATGGACACGAGATCTGCCGCTCGCGTCTGCTCCGCCGTGGAGAGGTAATGCTTCCGGATCATCTCCACCAGCTTCTCAATCTGAGAGTTCACCCCTCCTTCAATGTCAACGTGGTCGCGCCCGTTGTACCCGTTTGCCGTCTGCGCCTTGAGACGGTCGTGGACGGCTGTGTCTACGGTGGTGAGCATATTGTCCTGGCGCGGATCGATCCGCAAAGCTGTCCACCACGCATCGCGGCCGTAGGTGCTTCGCGCGCCCGAGATGCGACGAACGGCAACCGGGTCATCGGTGAGGACATAATTGGGGCCGACGCGCACCACCGAGCCGTACTTTTTGATGCGAACGAGCTGGGTGCTGGAGATGCCGAGCAGGTTGTTGCGCATGAGCCAGAGGTACGAAAAGGAGGCGAGGAATGGACCGGGAACGTGTCGCAACCGGTACCAGATGGTGAACGAAGAAACGACATAGTAGAGGGCCAAGGCAGCGGCCCCGAGGGGGAGGAGCTGGACAGGGTCGATGGGGTTGGACAGAAAGTTGGAAAGAAACATGCTGATGTTGGCAAGACGGCGGGTCGCTGAACCGAGGATCCCAGGCATAGTTCAATCAGAAAACAATAGGAGGTGGGAGAGGGGATAAGCCGATGAGAAGGACTACACAAGAGATATCGGCGCAGATGGGCCCTCTTAAGTACAAGAATCGCGTCGACAGCGGACCGTGGTACAAGGCCCCGGAACTAATGCAGCTGGCCAATCATTTTGCAAGTTGAGGTTTACGACAGAGCCAATCATGGATCACCAATTTGAACAATATTCCCTGTGGCAAGTTCCCGGAATGCTCCGATCGTCATCAACTTCTCGGTGCCCATCACCCACGACACCCACGAGTCGAACTGAACCCATAGATATGTGCACCCCAAGCGGGTATCATACGCAAAATGGAAGCCCCGAGAGCCTTGGCGCCTCGACCATCGGGCAAACCTGGAGTCGCCGTGCCTCGCCCTGGAGCACCCAAGAGGACCCGTGCTAGCAAACCAAAGGTGCGAACTGGCTGCAGGACTTGCAAGATTCGCAGGGTCAAGTGCGACGAAATGAAACCGGTCTGCCAGCAGTGTCAGAGAGGGCGTATCGTCTGCGACGGATACGACGTCGAAGCCACCCCAAGCGCAAAATCAACAGATGCCAACGAGTGGATGGCCCCCTCGAGCCGGAGAGGCACGCGTCCTCTCCTCGTTTCCTTCCCTGGACCAGGCTTCGCCCCGTCTTCCAGGCGTTTCAGCCCGCAGGAAGTCCCCTACATTGACTTTTTCCGCCACGCGCTCACGATTGACCTCGCGGGCTACAGCTGCACAGATTTCTGGTCCCGCATCGTGCTCTGCGAGGCTATGACCAGCGACTGCGTCCGCCACGCCGTGCTGGCCATCGCCGCTCTGTCAGCTGGAATCGCGGATTCGCTGACACCGCCAAGTCAAGCGAGGAACAAGCCTTCGGCTTTGTTCCCGTGGACAGCGAGGTCCGTCGTCAACGGAAAACACGGTATCGCGCTGCGCCATTACGTCCAGGCACTGGCCATTTTCCGGAAACAAGTAGATACGGGCGTCGAGGCCGGGTCGGCCAGAGCTGTCTTAATTATGACGCTTCTTCTCATCACCTTTGAGCTGCTGCAGGGGAACATGGAAAGCGCCGACGGTCTCATGACGAGCTCTATCAAGCTCTTGGGGGGGTCCCTCGCGCGATACCGCCAAGGCACCCAGATGCCGAACGATACGTCTCCGTCCCGCCAAACCGAAGATGTCCGTGACATCGAACACATGCTCCCCTTCCTCTCCATCATGGGCGCATGGACACCTTTTCTCAAGGCACAAAGAACGAATCTCGCTCTCTGGGACACCTCACCCGGCGACGGCGTCCTTGACCTTCCGCCTCACAACACCAACCAACTGCAAATAGAATGGTCGCGTTTCTGCGCCCGCGCCACGGCTTTCACTGGGCAAGCATTCACAACAGCAACCCAAACCTACCCGTCGTCCGTTCCCTCCGTCCTCCTCCATCAGCAACAAGCCTACCTCTCCCACCTTTCCCAATGGGACGCCGTTCTCCACGCCGCCCTCGCTCGGGCAACCTTCACCCAAACCCAACACTCCATCCGCATCATGCAGCTCCACCGGCTCTCCCTCGCCGTCTGCATGCACTGCTGCCTCGACGCCACCGACATGATGTGGGACCGCTACGACGCCGAGTTCCAGACCATCGTCGACGAGACCCTCGCGCTCTCCATGGCTGCCCAGGACGCGGCCGCCCGGCCAAGCTACCACGCCCGCTTCACGCTCAGCATGGGCATCCTCTCAACACTCGGTCCGGCCATCGCGAAGTGCAGGAACCACGGCATCCGCATGCGTGCGCTGGAGATGGCGCGACGCATGCCCTGGCGGGAGGGCGCGTGGGATGCAGAGGCGGAGCTGTACGGGAAGCTGGGAGGTGTGTTGCTGGAGGAGAGGGGGAGGCGGCAGGAGGATGGGGCGGTTCCCGCCGAAGAGAGGTGGACCTGGGTGGAGGGGACGTGGGATCGGGGAAGGAGGACGATGGTGGGGAGGTATGCGAGGAGTGTGAGGGACGAGAAGGGAGACGAGGTCATCAGGACGCTGGAGATGGGGTTGGATGGGTGGGTGGATGTTTGCGGGGACATAGGCTGCACATTGGATCATGCGGAAGGGTTGGAAGTTTTGGGTTGATGTGTGGACAGAAGTTTTTGTGTTTCATTATTTCAGGAGATTCTAGATTGGCTGTTATGTTGCTTCTCGTAGGTATAGACTATCATGGGAGACTACCAACTCGGCTCAAAGTGCTTCCAAAACGCCAACCAGGCACACGCCATTCCAATCAACCTGCAACCCAACTGAAATATATCAAGGTACTATGAACGGAGCGATGATCTCGGATGGAGCTGGACGTATCTGGGGACAAGCCCCCACATCACCTCCGCGAACATGACGCAACTGATTGAAATCCTCCCGGACGACAACCCAGAAATGCCGCACTCGGTCGTTCTGGGATGCAAACCCGAGAAGCCATCCGGGCACTATGCCATTACCGCCTCGCTCAGCTGGAAGGTTTGGTCGCATTCCCGGCATAAAACAGGATGGGCCGCAGGCAGTTGTTGTCCGACGCCAGGATCTCGAGCCCCGAGAACTCATTCCACCACCGCTGGCCGCTGCCGTTTCCCGCATTCCCAATCTACTACGAGACTGTGAGCATCCGTATTCGTGGATTGAAGCTATTCCAGCTACCTCCGATCAACTGCTTTAAAGCCCCTCGAAAAGTGGGCCGTGTGGCAAATTACATTGCTGTATTTGCTTGTGCGAAGCAGCTGGATTGCGCCTGCTGGATCAAATCGGGGCACCCCCTTCTGGTGTCCAAGGCTGTCTTGCTGCATAAGCGTCCACATCAGAAATCAGGGCGACAAAGTCAGCAGCCGTTACCAATCGGAAGTTGCCAACACCTGCGTCAGGTTGCAGGGTGTATGTTAGCTCGTGCCCTAACATTGGGCAAGGCGACCGGTAAGGGGCACCGAAACCGAGGGGCACCATCATAGCCACGGTGCGGCGGGTCGTGACTCAAAAGAGGGCACGCTTTCACGCCACATGTTTGACATGATCAACCTTTATAAGTTGACCTGTTCGGCGCAACCACAACTTGACCAAACTTCCTCAACATATCCGCAACCTTCCCTTCATATCCGCAATCCTTGAGCTAAATGCCAGGCTGGTAGCCACAAGCATCACAACCCATCGATGCACGTGGCCACCATCGGTCATTCACTGCTTCCCGGTTTTGTTGCCACCCAATACTCTGCCACAATCACCAGTGCAAGCTACATCCACACGGTGAGAGGGAGTCGGTACATCCCATTTCATTTGCTAACAGGTTTTCAGACTTCAACCCCATTCTTACGCCTTCATCATGTCGACATCGAGAAGCCAATCTCCGATGACTGAAGGCTTCCAGCTCTCGTGCGATACTCCCTCCCCAACCCCTCCCTCCCCCTCTCACTCCCACCCCTTCCGTGTTGACTTCTCACCGCCTGCACTATTAAACTTAGGCGCTAACAGGTCCGATGGGAGGCATCATCGAATCTACCTGCAACTGTCCCGTTCTCTCTCCGGAACAATGGTAAATGAGCGACCCGTAGTCACATCGCTACTAGAGCCCATTCAGTCAGCCCCTTCCAATCCCACCTACCTGCCATCCCCCCCCCCACCGGCGGGTCCTCGTTTTACCCCCCTTTCAGCCCATTTCCTTTTCATACGGTTCTCACTAGCACCCACCACCCCAAACGGGGTTTCATACCCCTTCGCCTGTCTCGCGACGTCTCTGTCCTCACCCGCTCTCATCTGCAAGGACAGATTGATAAAGAGAAGTGCTATATACACCCACCACTTTGCTAGGCACACCCACCATTTTTGCTAGCATCACCCACCATTGCCTAATGCGGATAGACACTCCACACTTGCCAACTGTCATCCAAAAAGGTACAATTTGGCTGCATTCGCTACCTTTTGCCATGCAAGGCATGCCCCACTTGGATGTGCCACAGATCGGCACCCACAGCCATCTCCGAACATATCGAGATCTCGCGATAGTTGCCACGGTGTTGTGGCCCCTGCACGCGCGCGCCACAGCGTAGATGCGCGCGGAAAGGTTGTTTCTCCGCACCTCCTGACGCGCGCGCACAGGGGCCACAACACCATGGTACTATCGCGAGATCTCGATAGTGGAGATGGCTGTGGGCGTAGAGGTGGGCTGTGGGCGTGGAGGTCTGTGGGGAGGGTTGTGGATGTTGGTAAAGTTGGATTCGATCCAGCCTGCATCCCAGATGTACCATTTCCCACCTAAATGTAACGTATCTTATAAGCGAGTGACCCATATAAGCGAATGACCCACGCCCCACCACCCTACTACAATTATCCTCTACTACACCACTATAATCCTAGGAAATAACAATAACTGAACCAGAAACAGATGAATCAGATGAATCTCCGGCCTCCTGACACGTACGTGCATTATGGCCAGGCTTACCGCACAAGCCACAGCACCGAATCTTTGTGCGAGACCCCCCTGCGCCACTACCATTTTGCCGTGTTTCCTGGACTACCTGCTCATCCACAGCTTTCTGGTCCAGTAGATCCTGTGCCTCTTGTACGGTAAGAGACCCTCCAAGGCGTATACGTGTTTTTTTGGCTCTCCGTCTCTTACTAAGCCCCTCATTGGCCTTACGTAGTAGAGAGACCTCTGTACGTAGAAGAGCCACCTCATACATCACAGCCATCGTACCTTTGGCTAATTGGTCCACAGCAGCTAGCATAGGTGTGGGAGAGCTGCCTTGATGGTTGGATATCCGGCCTTTAATAAAGACTGACTGTGAGGTGGCTTCTCGAGGGTTTTGTGGCGTCTGAGATAGCCAAGGTAGTGGTGTGCCTGGCCGTGAGATTGGTGGAGTTGGAGTTCGGAGCCGTATATCCATCTTAGAAATCACCCTTTCTGGATCGTACGGTATAAGGCCGGCTCCGGCAAAAGCTCCTTGGATATTCTTATCTGTAAAGGAGGTAAAAAACGCCTCCTTAAACGCACAAAGGAATTCCAACTTGGTGATATGTGTGATATGCATACGCATAAGTTCCTCGATTTGGTAGCCGTAAGCCTTCTTCAACGGCCCAAAACAGCCAACATCTAATGGTTGGACTAGATGCGAGGAGTGCGGAGGCATACAAAGCGTAACGATATTGTGTTCCTGGCAGTAGGTCTCGAATTGGTCGGAGTGGTAGCTTTCGTGGCCGTCGATAATGAGGAGCCGGTATTTGCCCTTCGTACGAGATGCTGTATGGGAATCGAAGTGCCGGATCCAATCTAGACCTTTCTCATTGGTAGTCCAGCCGTTATCGGTCGTTCCAATATACCAGGTAGCCGGAAGGTCGCATTCTTGATACCAGTGAGCGAGGTGGTATTTTGTCATGACCAGGTCACGACATCAGGCCGGTAGGGCCTGAGGCAGCATCCGGAGCACCTATCAGAAGGCGCGGGGTCCGGGGGAGCTGCGGCCAATCAGGGAGGACCCTGGGACCCGGACCTCCGGGTCCCCGGGACCACCTCTGGTCCCGGAGCTGCGGAGCTCCGGGTCCAGACACACTGCTTCTACAGCACTTAGATAGTTTACTATATAGATAGGTAGACCACGCCTCTTGGTGAGGAACTGTGCTTGTTCCTCACGCAAGCAATATCATGTTCCCGTCTACAATCTTGCAAGCACCTTCTTCAAGCTCTTTGTAGAACACCCTGTTGCAGACGGTACACAGTCCCGTCTGGACCTTGCGCAACCTTCGTTCCCTACCGTCAACACACCCCGCGGCGTACTGCCTTGCAGTCTGACCCACCTTGGGTACAGGTTGTAACACGTTGCTTGCGTCTCCTAGGAACGAACGTTGAGTCCAGACAACTCAAGTCCCTGTCGACACGATGTCGACCAGCAAGGGAAAGGGAAAACAGCCTGCCGGCACGGCCGGCACGGCGGAAGGAGGAGACATCGATACCGGTATGAAACTCACCCCTGACACTGAGCCTAACAGCGATGAGGAGGACGAAGCGGAGATCAGGAAAGTGGGCGAGGAAGTGGCAAAGGTCAAGGAGAAACTCAACCTTATCATCCGAAGTCTTAACGAAGGAGTGGGCAACGCTCCGAAGAAGGCGCTCGAAGAGATGAAGCTCCTGAAAACCCAACTCGACGCCATGGGAACCCCAGGTACGACCAACACTACGGTTTACGCCACAAACAAGAGGGTCAAGCTCGCCACGCCCGCCAGGTACGACGGCAACAAGAGAGACTTACCCGGCTGGATCTCCAGTGTCAAAGCCTATGTCCGTTTCTACGCAGACAACTTCGAGGAACCAGCCGACCAGGTCCTGTTCGCCGAAAGCTTCCTTACGGGAGCACCTAAGAAATGGTTCGAATCCACGCTCACGGACTACCTCACACACGCCGAGTCCGAACGACACCCCCTGACCCAACGCATCTTTGACGTAGGGGGCCTCGGAGTACTTGAGGATGAACTGAAGAAGATCTTTGGAGAACCCGATGAGATCAGGGCAGCCGAAGAACGGATCGAACGACTCCGGCAGACTACGTCCGCCGCAGCATACGCCTCAGCCCTCCGACAGGAATCCTTTAGGGTCAGCTGGGGAGACGATGCTTTGAAAAACAAGTTCTACCGAGGTCTCAAAGAAGAAGTCAAGGATGAACTCGTCAAGATCGACCGGCACGCCATAGACCTGGACGACTACATGAAGGAAGCCATTACTATCGACAACCGGCTCTACGAGCGTGCCCAGGAGAAACGAGGACGCTACCAACAATCGCCACGGCAGGCGAATGACAAAAAGAAACGCCAGTACCCAAGCACGGCTTACGGAACACACCCCGGGCCTATGGACATCGGCGCGGCCCAAGTCAACAAGAAACCCGTAGGACGATGGAACGAGAAGCCCCGGGACGGCAACAACAACAACAAAGCCAACGTCAAATGCTTCAACTGCGACAAACTCGGCCACTACGCCCGAGAATGCCGCAGCCCCAAGAAGGAAGGCTGGAAGCCAGTTCCAGAACAGAGACAAGTCAGAAGGGCGGATACCAGCGACAGATACGTCAGGATGGCCAACTCGGAAGACTGGTACGACGACTCGGCCGGTGACCCGGAGCGCGAATACGAGTACCCCGACTCCGACCTCGAAGAACAACACCCCAGCTCCGACGACGGAACACGGGTTGAGCACGACGGCCCGGCAAATGACTCCCCGACAGGCACAGGAGAAGCCGCAAGGGCTTTAGAGGTCGAAGAAGCGACAGTAGTAGGGGAGGAGGAGGAACAAGAGGAGGGTCAGCAAAGGAATACGAGTAGGTGGCTCGTAAACACCCCTAACCTACAGGAAAACCTCCGTCAACGCCCCTACGTCACAATCGAAACCATCGACGAAGATGGAGCACGAGAGGCATACGAAGAGCTACAAGCCTCGCAGGACGCAGAACAACGAATGGCCGACGCATGGGCAAGACTCACCGAAGCACTCGATACCCACGAAGCAGATACTGGCACTGCGCCTAGCAGCTACGACAGCGACAAGGAAAATATAAGAGGGCCGGGAGAAAGGCATGAACAAACAGCATACGACTGCTGGATCCAACTCTACGAGAGAATCCGAGGAACCCAGTTCACCGGATACCCCATCTACGGGATACCGGACCTCGAGCAACTCCCCGGACCAAAGGAACTCGAGGGCCAGGCACCACAGCTACACCCCGAACACGAAGACCACGAACTACTCGCCTGGTTCGAATGCCACTACCCAACCTGCTCCGACCACCAGTGGCAGAAACTGAAGCACCACGTCTCACCAGCACGTGATCCCCACGAGCCGACCAAAAAGGTACACCTATACGACAACGAAGACGAGTGGAGAGTGAAGATCCGCGAGCCCCACGACTACGAATTCCTCGACGAACACTTCGCCTCGCAATACCCACAAGTGGTGATAGAGGTACACGCAACGGCGCCAAACGACTGCACCCGCGGACGACGAACCTGGCGAGAATGCGAAAGCTACAAATGCTCACACCATATGTACGCCAAACTCCGCGACTGGCACGAGGACCACGAGGAACGCGAGAAACGGCAATACCAGGCCAAATAAGAACGACGAACACGAAACAAGTGGCTCAGAAACCGCCACCACCTCCCATGGCAGGTAATCGGACACTACGGTACGCTGGGACAAGCAGAACCCTCGACGATGAGTCCGATTCAGGGAAACGACCAAGGGGGCTTGCCCGCCCCCGATGGGTCCAACTGAACAACAGCTGGATCCGGGCCAGAACTCGCAACCGAAGGCAGCGAGCCGGGCCCCGACCAAGACCTTCATGGCACCACACAGATAAGGTGGTAGCCCGAGCCGGTACGAAGGACGACGACGCCTTGTACCTGGAAATACAGTGCCAAACACCAAAGGGAGCTACAATAACCGCGACGGCGCTGGTGGACTCCGGGAGCTCCATTAACATCATCAACCCCCGGTTCATCAACCAACTCCGGCTCCCTTGGACGAAGAAAACGGTACCATACAGAATGAGGACCTACGAAGGAGAGGTAGCCTCGTACGATGGAGGACAAAGTCAGCGAGAATCGACACTATTGATCACAGTCGCCGATACCCCGCAGGAAGTGACTCTCGATGTCCTGCCAACAGGACCAAGATGCGATATCATCTTGGGTCTCCCATGGCTGAAACAGTTCAACCCATGGATAGACTGGAGAAATGGCCATCTCGAATCCCAGCCACAAGGGCTCGAAGGGATAGAGTCTCCAGGTGCCCGGAGGATACGAAATCCCCGCGAGCAATACGTCGGATCGACCCAAGGCGCGGCGACGACAACTGACGAAGGCGAAAAACCATGCCATATGGTCATGCACGTCAGAACGGACAAAGAAGACGAGGGCTATTACAGCGATATAGAGCCTCGCCCCGAGAAACGACCAGAAGACCTCGAAGGAGTGCCGGCAGAGTACCACGTGTACCCGGTATTTAGAAAGAAAATCATCGACAAACTCCCCGAGCGTACGGCATTTGACCACAAGATTGAGCTCAAACCCGGCACGGAGTTAAAATACCACAAAGCATACCACCTCGGGCCACGACAAGAAGAGGCCTTGAAAGAATACATCGCGGAAAACGAGCCCAAAGGATTCATCAGGAAGTCCGAGTCACCGGCGGCGTTCCCCATCCTGTTCGTCCCAAAGAAAGGAACAACAAAACTACGGCTTGTGGTAGACTACCGACGTCTAAACGATGATACAATCAAGAACCGATACCCGCTACCTCTCATCAAGGAGATGAAGGACCGACTGGCGGGAGCACAATGGTTCACCAGGCTCGACCTCCCCTGGGGGTTTGGCCATATCCGAGTTAGAGAAGGGGACGAGTGGAAAACAGCTTTCCGAACTCGCAACAGGCACTTTGAGTACCAGGTTATGCCCATGGGACTTACCAACGCCCCCGCGACCTTTCAGAGCATGATAGACCATACCCTGCGACCTTTCTTGGACCGGTTCGCCTTTGTGTATATCGACGACATCTTGATCTACTCGAAAACCCTCGAAGAACATAAGAAACATGTTCGACAGGTACTCTAGAAGCTGGCAGACGCGAACCTGTCAGTTCACCCAGGAAAAAGCGAGTTCCATGTCCAGAAAACCATCTTCCTAGGCTTCGAGATTACGCTAGGAGAGATCCGGATGGAACCAGCAAAAATCACGGCAGTCAGGGACTGGCCTATACCAAAGAACAAAAAGGAAGTTCGGATGTTCATCGGGTTCATCAACTTCTACAGAGCCTTTATCAAAGGATTCGGCGGCATCGCGAAACCTCTCCACGACCTTACAGGAGAAGGAACCACATTTGAATGGACCGCCATACAACAGACCGCCTTCGACGCGCTAAAAGAAGCCGTTAGCAAGGAACCCGTGCTACGAATGCCAGACTTCAGCAAACCGTTCTTCGTCGAAACCGACGCCTCAGACTTTGCTATCGGAGCAGAGCTCTATCAGAAACACGAGGACGGAAGACACCCGGTGGCATTCTTCTCGAAGAAAATCTCGGGACCAGCACTTAACTACCCCGTACACGACAAGGAACTCATGGCCATCATCGAGGCTTTCGATGAATGGAGGCCATATCTAAGCGGAACAGAGGAACCAGTGGATGTTTATACAGACTACCGGAATCTCAAGTACTTTACGATAAAGGAACTCTCCCCTCGGCAGATCCGCTGGGCCGAGTTCCTCGGACCTTTCAACTTCAGAATTCACTATGTCAAAGGAAAAGACAACGCCAGAGCTGACGCGCTCAGCCGACGGCCGGATCACAAGGGAAACGAAAACTCGGAATCAACGCCGCTGTTCACAACAACAGGCGACGTTCTGGAGCACCCGCTCCAGATCTGGGAAGACTGCGCCAGAACATACCGCGCAGAGTGGGAAGAATTCCCACACTAAGCAAAAAGGCACCAACTCCGCCCAGAGCACCACTGGGAAAGAGAAGGAATAACAGGAGGTCTCAATGACGACGACCCCCTATGGTACAACGGTAAGGCCTTTGTCCTACCAAGCCAACAAGAGGCTGTTATCAAGGAACTTCACGAAGCACCTTTGGGAGGACATCCAGGCATCAAGAAAACAAAAGAACGCGTCGAGCAACACTACGCGTTCCCCGGGCTAAAGGGGAAAGTGGAAAAGGTTGTCAAGGCATGCGAAACATACGCCAAAACGAAGTCACTACGACACAAGCCATACGGGCTGCTCGAACCACTCCCGACAGCAGAAAGAGCATGGGGATCCATATCGATGGACTTCATCACCGGAATACCGGAATCAACAGTACCAGATGGCTCTGGAGCTACCTACAACGCCATCTGGGTCGTGGTCGACAGACTTACAAAATGGGCCTACTTCCTACCTTGGAAAAAGAAGACAACAGCAGAACAACTGGCCTACCTATTCGAACGGCACATCGCCAGCCACCACGGGCTGCCGGACGACATCACGTCAGACAGAGATACTCTGTTTACATCGAAATTCTGGCAAGCCCTTACAAAACGGCTCGACATCAAGTCAAAACTCTCGACAAGCTTCCACCCCCAGACGGACGGACAGACTGAGAGACTCAACCAAGTCATTGAACAATACCTTCGGAGCTACGTCAACTTCGAGCAGGACAACTGGGTTGATCTCCTACCAACGGCACAGATGGCCTACAACGCATCTAAAACAAACACCACAGAAGTGTCGCCATTCTTCGCGAACTACGGATACGAACCTGAGCTCCGGCAAGGACCAGCAGCAGAAGTACCCAGAGCTGCAGTCCGCGCGAACCGACTACACGAGATGCAGGGCATGCTCCGCGACTCGCTCGAGTTCGTCCGCGAAAGAATGCGGGAACACTACGACAAGAAAAGGCTCGAGGGACCTCGCCTGGAGGAGGGAGATAAAGTGTTCCTAAAAACACAGAATCTCAAGACAAAACGACCAAGCGAGAAGCTGGATTTCAAGAAAATCGGCCCATTCAAGATTGTGAAGAAGATCTCAACATCAAACTACGAGCTCGCGCTACCTAAGACCATGCGACTCAGAACCAACGTCTTTCACATATCTCTCCTTGAACCAGCCCCTCGCCACGCCAGAATCGACACCCAAGCCGAAGCAGAGGACCACGAGGAGGACCTCGAGGTCGAAACAATCCTAGACTCCAGAGTTAGCCAAGGAAGACTCGAGTACCTTATCAAGTGGATGGACTACGAACCAGAGTCTAACTCGTGGGAACCTCTCGAGAACCTGGACTGTCCCGCCCTGAGGGAACAGTTCCACCGGCAGAACCCGGATCGGCCAGGAGGGCTGGATCGAGGCCCAGCGCGGCCCAGTCCGCATCGGTTAAGGGGCGGAAACCAATGGTATCAGAGACCTCCCCGATCGGTGGCGAGCCAAGTTGAGCGTTTAGGAACGCCGGTGCCGGAGTAGCACCAGCGGACAAAGAAGCGTCGACAATGGCGGACCCCCGTTGGAACAAGGCGTCTGCTCGGCCTTGGGCAGCGCGTTTCTCGCGCCGGATTGCAATAAGCCGAGCGAGGAGTTTGTCTTCTTCGGCGTCCAGAACCTGCAGTTTCTCAACGTTACGAACCAGAGCGCTCGCGAAATCGGTACCGTCACAGTTGACGTGCCGCTCGATACATTCGCGACAGCGCTTGGATCCAGGAGCAGTGATACAGGTCAGCTGCAGCCGAAAGCAATTGGAACAAGGCATCGGGGCCGGAACGCCAGAGCGCGAAAGATAGAAGGACAAGGCGGATTCGGCGGAAACCTTCTGGGAGGAACGGAGGGAGCGTTTCTGCACGCGATTAGCAGACATGGTTGTGGTTGCAAGGAGGAAATACGCTCACTATTCTTTGTGGAAAAAGAAGCTGGAAGGAGGGGAATCGTGTCATGACCAGGTCACGACATCAGGCCGGTAGGGCCTGAGGCAGCATCCGGAGCACCTATCAGAAGGCGCGGGGTCCGGGGGAGCTGCGGCCAATCAGGGAGGACCCTGGGACCCGGACCTCCGGGTCCCCGGGACCACCTCTGGTCCCGGAGCTGCGGAGCTCCGGGTCCAGACACACTGCTTCTACAGCACTTAGATAGTTTACTATATAGATAGGTAGACCACGCCTCTTGGTGAGGAACTGTGCTTGTTCCTCACGCAAGCAATATCATGTTCCCGTCTACAATCTTGCAAGCACCTTCTTCAAGCTCTTTGTAGAACACCCTGTTGCAGACGGTACACAGTCCCGTCTGGACCTTGCGCAACCTTCGTTCCCTACCGTCAACACACCCCGCGGCGTACTGCCTTGCAGTCTGACCCACCTTGGGTACAGGTTGTAACATATTTCCCGGCCAAGAGGATAAATGGTAGCCCAGCCCTGAGAATTCACCCCCTGGATAACCGTAGCCCACTCACGATTACCAGGCTGGATCTTCTTGGCCTTGCCATAGCCGTCTGAGGTAGTAACTACCATCCCAGTGGTAATCATACCCATCATAAACCCGGTCTCGTCAAAGTTGTACGTATCTTCGTCGAGGATCCCGTATTTAGCTTTGGTGTTGTGTACAAGGGTAAACCACTCGCGAATAATCTTTGGATCTTCGCATTTGGCCCTCTGATAGTCGTATCTACGCGTAAAACGCGTCCGGAGTTCTGGTTGGCGTTTGACGAAGTTGTGAGCCCAGAGCTTGCCGACAGGGGGCGCGTCGCGTTCGCGTAGTAGTCGGTTGGCCATATCTTCCACAAAACGAAGCCGAGGAGGAAATGCACGTGTACAGAGCTCAGTTATATACTGAATAATCGTCCTCTCTTCTAGATCCGTGAGTTTGCGTGAATTGGCTGGTATATCGCGTCGTGACGGCTGGCCGGCGCGTCGGCGTCCAAGAGTTTTGCGGTCGACTTGGTAGATATTGGCAGCGGTTCGGACACTTAGGTTTGTATCATTTTGAAGAGCTTGGATGGCTAAAATTAGCCTGCCCTCTTTTGATGGCGACGGCATGTTGAATGGTGGAGAAAACTGGTGTTGTGTGTGGAGGTGTTGTTTTGGGTGGGATGTGGGTCATTCGCTTATAAGATACGTTAGCCCTTTTGGATGTCAGCCGGCTGCCAGTGGCAGCTATCCGCATTAGGCAATGGTGGGTGCGGTCAGCAAAGTGGTGGGTGTGCATAGCAAAGTGGTGGGTGTATATAGAACTTCTCTAAAAGAAGTCGCTGTTTCACGAACATGGGAAGCATCTAATGGGGACGGGCACCATGGTAGGCTTCTTGGACCAAGAACTTATCAACTCCGATGTCTCGAGGGAGGTGGGAGTGGATGAAGCCTTTCCTATTATCATCGTATACGACATCAACTCCATTAGGTGGTTGTCGCCGGGGAACGTCAAAACAGTCGAGTCCAAGTCAGCCCTATCTCCGCAGGTAGCCACATACGCCCTAGTAACCGGTCGATCTAAGTTGAGCGAGAGGAAACTAAGGCAACAACTCAAGATGGCAAACAGTTTACAATCGGCCTCTTACACAAACGGTAAGGGCATCTCCCTTACAACACCAATACAGCCCGCCATCCAAGCGAGGCTAGACAAAACACCTGCCCTACGTCCCGCTCAGAACCAGCTTAAGCTAACAAGAGACAATCCCTTGACGGCTCTTAATTTTTTATCAAAAGAATGTATAGTTCTTAAGTAAGAGGAGGATGATATATTTACCAATATGTTGAGCTTGTTCTCTTGATCACAAGATGTATTAACATGTACAGCTCCAAAGCGCGGATTGTCCGAGGTAGACGTGGAAGATGCGGAGACGGATGCTGATGAGAGTCCGTCGAAGCGGCCTAGGACTGCAAGGGCTTAGAAGTCTAGAGCTGTTCCGAGTCGCAAACAAGTCAAAGGAGGGAAGTGATCTGGCGAGCCTGAGTCGCCCCTCTTTGTGTACGTCGGAAGATGGGGTTTTTTTTGGGGACGGGATTTTGAGATAAACGGGCCCTCTAATCGTATGTTGCGAACTATGGTTTCAGTAAGTAGTCTACGATATTCGATTTGGGGAGGGTTTAACCTCAGAGCCCTGCATTTTACCTTTTCCTACGAAAACCTACGCTGCAACGTGAACGCGCTCGCGCCGGAGCGGCGTCCTTTCAATAGGAAACTATCTAAGTGCTGTAGAAGCAGTGTGTCTGGACCCGAGTCCCGAGACTCCGGGTCTTGGCCGGGTCCCGTGGACTGGTCCTCCGGGTCCAGGGTAGGACCCGGAAGTGGGTCCACGGGTCCAATTTGATTGGTCCGTATGTCCCACAGATTCTTTCGTGATGATTGGTCGGCCGTGGCTGCCCCAGGCTGCCACGGCCCAACGTCGTGACCTGGATCATGACAATGAGATGGACGGCCTAGGCGGCGGGGCCGTTTTGGGGGCCTAATAGCCCGTATTATACGGATGAGAAGTAGTTTGGTAGCTTGGAGCCGGGGAGTAAGGCTGCGGATAGCGGGCCGGGATTGTATTATATTATTTGGGTGCCGGTTATTGCGAAGAAGGTGCCGGTAAAGCTGTAGTAGCGGGGGCTGGCGAGTGTAAACGGAAAGGAGCTGACGGCAAGGTGATTGGCGTTTCTGGACGAGGTGCTGGAATTTATCTGAAGCGTGCGGTTGAACCTTGATTAAAAGGGGTAGTAAGGTATCTTAGTTATGGGTATAGGCTATTGATCGGGCGGGCTGACTTTGAATGCATGACGTCTTGTACGCCTGTGCCCACCCCCGGGGCAACCGCGCTGAAAGGGGTTCAAGGAATTGCCGAGAGGGGCGTAGATTTGGAGATAAGAATCTGAGTAGAAAGCGGGAAGAATGCATATACTTTGGGAATTCCGCCAGGGGCATGTGGCTAACAGTGAGCGACGGTTTGGGGTCTATACTACCTTTAATATGGGCAAAATCAGCTAATAATAACAGGGTCCCAGAACCCAAAGCGAAACGCAGCCACCTGTGCATGACTGGCGGTTGCCATTGGGGGGTTAATTAGTCGGGCATCAGCCGCATTATCCAAACGCTCGGCTTCGGACAAAGACCAATGGTCATTCGCCAGGAGGGAGAAGCCTTCCGAGACGTTAAACTGAAAGCCTGTACCGGGTTGCTGGGCGTTGATCTTAGCGGTAGCAAAACCTACACCGGTGTAGCTGTGCCGACCAACCCATCGACTTTCAATGTTGCCAACGACGGTGGCCTGAGCATGTCTGACAAGATCGCGCTGGGAATTGGTGTGGGGTTTGGGATTCCGACAGCTATTATCGGGGTCGTAACGTTGGTTTGTATGCGGCGTCGGAAAGCAAGGGCGGCTGCCAAACTTGAGCTGGAGAACTCGGAACTCACCCAAAGATGATGCTTTTACGCAGCCGTCATGGGGGGGGCGGAGGAGGTACCTTGGGCGACTGCTGTAGATGGTTACCACACAGATCTCGATGCGACTGTATTACCATGCAATGTTTCCTAGCTGGAGGTCGTCGATAAGGCCGCCATATCCCAGAAGGTAACCGCCCTTGAGTGGTCCGGTGTACTAACACGCCATCACTGGACTTCACTTTCTTGAACAGAAAGGGACAATAAGTACGCACCTTTGTCGCTACTACTACTCCCTAATGATTCGGCTTCTCAGCAAATTTTAGCATCCCTCCTGGACTTTGGTTTTGCCCTCCCCAAACTTCAAGCCAGCTGGTTCAACAGCGGAGCCTCTCTGGGTTGAACCAACGACGTCCGGCTCTATTTTGTGCCGTAACTCCAAGTTATCCCCACCGCATAAAGCCTCTGAAGATCACGTTCCTCCTCTCCCCCCTACCTCCGTTCCCACTGGAGGGTCGGATGTTTTCATTATGCCTTTGCCCCTCTCCTTCTGTTCTTTATCCAACGTCCCATGCTACTCACCATATGCGCATCGTATAGGTGATCAGCGCAGCGCAATCCCTACCTACACCCACAAAAAAAGTGATTTAGACCGGCGGAACAATTAAAGTCATTACTGACAGGAGCAAACGCAGGCACCTAGTAATATTGACGCCCGTGCGACATCAAAGCCTTTGTGGCACCTGCCCTTTTGAGCGATATACCCATGACCTAGAATAGCGGCGCTGCGCCAATGTGGCGTGGTGTTATTCTGCAGCCGGGCATCATGATATAGTTAGACACAACAAACTAGGGACAATACTAAGGGAGGGGGGCGATGAAGCGATTTCAAAGTATACTCCTGGCCCAAATTACAAAGTAAGAAGAGTCGTCCTATAAGTGTCATAATTCACAATAATTCATATGCTGAATAGGTACCTAGGTCCATGCCTGCCTCGTGAAAGCAGCAGCCGGAGTGCTCGCTGCTCGACTCTCCAAACACCGTGATTTGAGAAGACAAGTGGGCGAACCACACATCATGCGCCAGACGTCTTGGCTACCTTGATCAGGTTCGCTCGGGGCGGCGTTCTGTGTTGTAGTATCTGCAAAGAAGTGGCGACGCATGAATAGAGGTAGGGTTGTCGCTTGTTTACGAATCAATATTAGGTGCTGCTGCGGCGCAAGGAAACAAGTTGCCTAGTTCTTCCCAAGCGATCGTCGTCACCATCACCTAAAGTTATGCCCATGTCCAACTCTACTCGGTCCTCTGCGCAGGCACCGGTCACTAGACGGCGGCACAGCGCAGACCGCGCCTCAACTCCGGCTTAAAACTGCGGTACGTTGCATCACATGTGCGGCATTCCGGCTTTCTAAGCCCTAACAGTTGGACGTCAACGACATGGTCCCCCTGTTACCCACAGATCGCAAAACACCACTGAACGTTGGTCTACAAGGAACTTTGGTTGCTCGCTGGGTGCACGGTCCTCTCGTTGCGAAGCACTGGGCTCGTGAGATCAGGAAATGGAGCGTGCTTCGAAGGGCGTGCTGGTCTGTCTGCTCAGGTAAAAGTCTACGTATATAAGAGCCTTTTCTCGCCGCTCCTCCACGCTTGAACTGGCTTTTATCATCCGCACAATCACAGGAATTACCATCACAAACAAGATTACCATCACAAACAAGATGCTTCTCAGGACTTTCCTCAATCTTCTCCCGCTCGTTGCTGCAGCGACCGCTGTTAGTTCCGAGGGTGGCTATCTTGTCCCCAAAGACCTCGCCCCCGGCTTCTACCATGTCAACTTCCACGCCAACGGCACCTCGACCGTCGAGAAGCTAGATCCCACCGCAGTCGTCCCCAGGGACACCAACGCTGCCGAGAAACGCGATCTGCGCATCTCTGGTAGCGCCAAGTTTGCCCGGGCGCTCGCCAAGCGATTCGCCTATGGGGACTCGGGCAGATTCATGATCGAGCAGGATCAGTACAACACACTGACAGCCAGGTGGAGGTCGTATTTCAGCCTGGGAAACGCTGCCTCGCCGGGAATCACTTTCTACATCACCGACCGGCTCGTTCTAGCCAGTTGCAACTACGGCAGTAGGCATCATCCCATCCTCGCCTCCCCTTGAAGCAGGGGAAGGAGAAACAGTCGGAGCAGCAACGCTAACAACGCCCCCCTTTTCGGGGGGGATATAGGGAACAATCAGTTCATGCCACCCGAGTCTGTCGATGAGTTCAATGGGGTTCTTGACCAGAACTTTGGCCTTTGGCACACGGGCTGGGTGCACTGGGGTGACGTCTACGGAGACATTACCTTTTGGCGCGACTACCGAGGCATTCGCCTCTGCTCAAACCTCAATGGCGGCTGGGTGCCCTAGTTTCTTGAGTCCGACCCGGAGTCCGGGTGTCCAACGATGCGGTGGATTGAAAGGATCAAGGGCTCGGATTAGTGCTTTCAGGCTTGTTTTATTTTCTTGGCGTAACCACAAGGCCGGAAGTTCGCAAGGGATTCCTGTTCTTTTCTAACATTCCTTATCGCGCTCGACTTTTATTTCAAGTACCGCAGCGTGTTTGGTCGTTCTGAGCTGGGCCACGCCCAGTAGCTTCTTTTTCCAGATAGTTTGCTCTGACGCAGCTGCCACCAAGCAGCATTGCCTTGCCCTTCCCAGGATTGCGCTTAAACCAGAGCAACGAGCTACGTTCGTCATATCATGCGCCAACGCTGGAACTCTGTATTTGTTGAGCACCTACTCTTTCTATCCCTCAGAAGCCGTCCTTTATCTGTTCGATGTAGTTCTTGTCGTGGCGGGGATGGGGAGCGCAGGTCGGCCAGGTAGCTAGCTTCGGAAATATAGTAACTGGTCCCGACCTGAAACGCGCAAATTGCCGTGCGCGTGTATCCTCTCGACATGATCCCATTTTCGCTTTCGTTATTCCCACGTACTGGATTCGCTTATATCTTAGAATTATAGCGGCAGCTTTAATTCCGGCTCATTGGTATGCGATTGTCTACATCCATAGACATTGGGTGTGCTGAGTGTGCTGCTGGCTTTGCTCAGCTGCTGGTGTCCAAAGAAGCCTTGGTAGCGCTAGCCAACGATTGGGTAGCCGTGCTCTGCTGCAAGACTATGGTGCAAAGTCCTGGTGGGGTGTATGTCTGGTCCAGCTTGAATGTACCGACCATGTAAACGCTGCGATCCGATGGAAGGATCCTGTGCACGGAATGTGCGGACAGCGCGAGCGCGTCGAACTTTCGGCGCGGTCGTCGTCTCTGCGCCGTCGGGCACATGCCGACAAGGAAGTGGTTCCAATACCCCGCGATGTGTGGAACCGACGCGGTACGGGCGCGCCGCACTGGGCAAGATCGGTATCCCGCCCTACCCAAAGTCGTGATGGTGTGCGGGGGTAGGGATGCGGGGTGCGGCGCGTCTTCTCCTTGTCAGCCACAGGAAGAGGAGCGAGAATACGTTTGTCTCTAAACACTACAAAGAGTCGCCAAACTATTACGACCCCAGACTACTGCGCGCACCACGACCCCGGCGAGTCGCGTCGCGCCGTCGCGCCCTCGTGCGCAGAATGACGCAGAATCAGATCAGAAGACATCACGTCGCTGATGTTCACGGTACATCGGCAGTGGGCTGGGTTCTTAATGAGTTTCATTTTAGTTCTCGCCCGCAGGTTGTGGGAACTCCCTTCTACCGAAGTATCTGCTGACTTAAAGGGGAAAATAAACTGCCATGCCTTTCCTTCTACAGGCCTTGCTATCTGGGCCCCCTCCTCAGCTGAGACTGCCGACCCCGGCCTGGTAATTCTCCGCCCATTGCCCAAACAGGTCTTCTGCCGTGTCGTTCTTCCCCCGCCCACTTAGGCGGACTGCCAGGTCTTTTCGTTCTTTCCACGCGTCGCACCCCAAGAAGTGGCGAAGTTCCCGGGGGTCGCCACAGGAACCACAGGTCGCCTCCACGTTCAGGCTTAGCTTGTCGAACGTAGCCTGATAGTAGCCCCATTCCATTTCCTCGAAAAGGTGAAAGTTCGTCAAAAGATCCAGTGGACCGTCCCCTGTTGCGCCTTCTGACTCCTCGCCAGTCTCCAGAATTTGAATCCTAGGGCTCGGTAGCCCGGTGGCCGCTCCCTCTCCCACCACGCCAGGACCGATTCCCTGTACTTCTTTTTTGCCCATGCGAGGCCCCCACCCCCTGGGGTGAGTTCCGAGCGCGAGGGTTGGGTCCAGAGGCCGTCGCCCTTAGTTTTGCTAGCACGTCCGTATGATCATTACTCGGTACACCCTGATGGCCGGGCACCCAGGTGCACCTCCATCCTTTCTGACCAAGAAGAGCTCTGATGTTGCCCACCCTCCATCTGAGGACAGAGTTGGTCTGCCTTGTACGGCGGTGGCCAAGCTGGAGTTGTCGGTGAAGAAGTGGATGGGGCCAGGTGTGTCGCGGCATCTTGTCACCGCCGTCTCGAAGGCAAGAGTTTCTGCATCGTAGACCGTGCCGCCTGTCAGGGGGCCGAAGTCTTCCCATACCACCGTCCCTCCGGGGCTGATGGCCACGGCTCCCCAGCCTAGTTGGTGCCCCGTGGCAGATCCGTCCGTGTATACCAGGAGGTTTGCGTCCGTTAGCGTGTGCGTCCACGCCTTGTGGAGTTTCGCTGCCGCCGGCTTAGTGAGACCTAGTGATACCCTGCCTGGGGCCCCCCTGGCGTTGTTTCTTGACGCTCGAACGTCCAGGTCGAAAGGTCCCGACGGTAGGAGGTCGTTCAACCTGGGAGGTAGGGGCCAGCCGCATTGTTGCCTCGGGGTCTACCGCTAGTGGGATTGGGGCTCATGATCTCGTTACACACATCAGGTCATCCCCAGACCCCATTAACACCTCATTGGGCGGTGAAGAAGACTGCGGTTTGTGGGATTTGGTGAGGCAGGATTTGGCATTTTTTAATGTGAAAGCGTGGTTGTGATCTCCAATACCCAAAAGGATTTCAGTGGAAGCAACGAGGGAGTCTGGAGGAAGGCAAGACCAAGGAAGGCAACCGATTACCGCCCCAGCCTTTGTACTGATTGTGTATAATGCTGAAAAGTAGTAGGCCCTCTCCATGGCGTGTTGGTAAAACTATAACAAGCAATGCATAAAACAAACCGCAAGTCTCCCCTTGCCATTTTGGCGTGTGACACTGGTCACCAGCAGTCAAACACTTCTCGATATCTTCATTTTGGCAGTTAGGGCGCCGATTGGCTAATTTCACCACATATCCTGTACGCTGTGCGGTTACGCTGTCTTCCGATGAGCAACGGTAGGTCATTGACGAGGTTACACAGCGCGCCTAGGGCCACCAGACCGAACGCACATATAGGCCCTAGGACGGCAAAGAGGGTGAAGCCGTACGACGCCTGCTGGAAGGCGTCGTTTCTTTGGAGACGCTCTGCGGCGAGTCCGACCTGCATCGCGGTCAGCACCAGGGCCACGAAGACCGCGGCAGCGGCCATCCAGGCAAAGTTATCGTGGAAGAGGCTGCTATAGTTGTGCCAGCCGCGAGACAGGGGCGGAACGGAGGGAGACGGGTAAAGCGATGGATGGTGTTGACGCGGGAGAGGCGGAGTTCAGCGCGCAGAGAGCGTGGGTGGATCACATCTAGGTCACGCTCGTGTACTCTGAGGATTTCCCTAGCCAAGGCCTTCCAGTCTGCCCATTTGATTGGCGCATCATCTTCCTTGCAAGGCAGGAGGCGCGTTTCGTCGGCAATGTGGAAGTCGCTCTCGGATGATATAAGACAAGCGTACGTATAGAGGAAACCTAAGGCGACTTTCCGTGCGATCCCTCGGCACGTGTCTGCCGGAGGATTATAACACACGTAGCCATCAGGACACTGCAGGTTGCTGCGACAAACACCGGATCAAGAAGAAAGCGCGGGATGGGCTTGACGAAGAGTCTTCCTTTGTTGGCCCCGAGCAGATGCAGGTCCATCCGGTCGGCGATGGCGATTTCCCGGCCCATAGCAATATGAAAGTGCAGCG
Organism: Schizothecium vesticola; assembly: GCA_030549215.1. Taxonomy (NCBI): domain Eukaryota; kingdom Fungi; phylum Ascomycota; class Sordariomycetes; order Sordariales; family Schizotheciaceae; genus Schizothecium; species Schizothecium vesticola. The sequence goes on along the minus strand of JAUKUD010000005.1, from coordinate 3,969,748 downwards.
GGGTGGCCGGACGCTCTGTACCAGCAAACCATAGATGCTTCAGCATGTCGGCCAGGCCGCCGAGAGACAGTTCCGTCCGCAAGAAGGCCGGTGTGTCGTTGGCTGGGTTACCGACGACGCGCTTGGGTCTCGTAATAGCGATAGGTAGCTGGCAAGCCATCCGCGGTGCTTTTCTCTTGTTGCTTCCCAAACGCCTCGGTTTCGAGCTATATATACCATTTTCAGAGAGTAGGTACACTGGTACAGCGGTGGTGCTGCTACGTACCGGCCAGAAGGGGGATGTGGTGAAGCCGTGTGGGACGCGGGCGGGAGCGACGGAAGGTAATGGTCGGAACGGGACGGGACAGGTCGGCACGTCGCCTGCTTTCCGGAATCGGGGGACACACGGAGGCCACTGTGCGCACTCTGTTAGCCAAACCCACCAGCCCGTGCCTGTGGGATATGCTTCATTCTGTTGCCATACCTTACCCCCTCCGTTTCGACTTCTCTGCCGTTCCTCTTGACCGTTTGGAGCGTCGAGAGATAAGGCTTCCTCGGTTGTAGACACGACTAGACGCTTTGATCGTCTGCGGTTTGTTGGGCGCAGTGAACGGCTGTCCAGCTGCGTCGGGTCTCTGACGCGAGACACTGACTGGCGTTGCTGTGGACTGTGGGCCAAGCTAATTGGATGTGGTCGCTTCATGGCGCTTCTGACGCTAGGCATGTTCTTCCCCTCCCAGCCCATTGCACACAAAGGGCACGGAAGCGCCTCACTCGGGTCTCGCTTGGTCCAAACACGGATTTTACGGCGAGCTTAACAGTCTGCGCCGCGATCGATCCGGACCCTTGCTCGGCTGATGCGCAGGTGGGGTCGATGGGAACCCCGCTCCAGACGATGCAACCGGATGCTAACTGCCGCGTTCCGTCCTTAGCGGCAACACAGCCGATCGAGACTCGCTCAGACGTGATTTTACAAGCCTCAGATCTTGGCGAAACTCCCGCAAGCACAGTGAACGCTCCCTTGGCTGGATGCAGCACGTTTGGGACGACCTGTATCAGCGCACGAATCAAGGAATGGTTGGATAGCGGGCGTTCGATGACGACCACGCACAACTCCCAGTGTGATTGGTTGTTAACTACTCCTCGGAAACCCCACTATTTAGCGCTGCGAATGGCTTGCTCCGGAGGCGGGGTCTTCCCCCTCACGTCAACGCGCCAGTTTTTCAGCTCGGTCCAAGATCATCTTGTTTTCGTGTCGCGCAGCTGGTCAACATCTGTAATCATTCTGGCCTGTGCATGGTGATGCAGCCATGGATTCAATCATCGCTGGTCTTGTGCTGCTTCTCTTCACGGTCATCATCCCTGTATTGCTCGCCACCCTGACACTCAAAGCGTATCTTACCATCATAATTCCGACCATCCTGTTCCTCCTCAGCTACCTATGGCTCATCGAAAAGATTACGCCGTCCGAGTCCCAGTCCCGCAAGGACTCCGTCCTCGGCCTATTGAAGGTGTACCCGCAAGAAGGCTCAGTCTTACCGGATGGAATTCCCGGCTCTCATACACAAACAGCGTAGGCTGAACCAACCCGACGCTCACTTGGATCCACACTAACTGAGCATGGCAGCGTCATCTTTGTACACGGCCTCGGTGCAAATCCAAATACCACGTGGAAATCTGGAGACATTTGCTGGATCACACAATTCCTCCCAGATGACCTCAACGAGGTCGGCTCTCAATCTCGCGTACGGCTGTTGCTCTTCAACTACAAGTCGTTTTGGCTCCGGCGTTCTCGTCAGCGGCTCGGCGAGACGGCAAATGCCCTGCTACAGGAGCTTAACAGTGATGAGGTACGACGCTGAGTTAACCGTGATTTCTTTGGCGCTGACGTGTTGTAGCTTCTCAGAAAGGATATCATCCTCATCGGCCATAGTTACGGAGGGCTGGTTATCAAGAAGGTTCGTGAATCGTAAGGGGCGATGAAAGACAGCAACTGAATGGTGTAGGCTCTAACCCTGTCACCCGAGCTGAAGCAGCGGCTGAAAGGAATCATATTCCTTGGAACGCCCCACCAGGGAACGTCAGCCAGCCGATATGGACGTCTTGTATCCTACGTACTTGCCCCCCTGGGCTCAGACATCGACATTATGCGTGTGTTGGGACCAGGAAGTGAAGATCTGTATGATCTTCAGACGGGCTTCCATAACCACTTCAAAGACGTGACCAGGAAGTACTTCTTCGAAAAGGAGAAGACATACCGCCAGCTTTGGGGCTTCATAACATGGCTAGACGAGTTTGTAAGCAGCCCTCTCGCACCATCGTTGTCTTCTAATCTTTGTCTAGGTAGCTACGAAACTGTCGGCGACCTGGGGTGCAGACGGACTCGACGCCATTGGACTCGACACAGACCACCGAGGCTTGAATAAATTTGGCAGACGTGATAATAACTACAAGCTCGTGTCTCGAGAAATTCTGGCGATCCTCCGGAGGAAATCCATGGTTCCCTACACCAGTAAGTTGCAGATATGCGGAAGGAAAACGCCGCTAACAGCACTCCTGACAGGATCCCTGTGGCAGACCGAACTGCGCCAGTTCTTGAAAGGGAATCACCACATCTCCAAGGACAGCCATCCCTACTTCAATATACAGCCCTGTGACTGGCTGTATAAGCTCGAACGGTATGCCGCCTGGGCCGGCGGTGAGCAACCTTCCGTTCTGTGGCTCACCGGTCCTCCTGGCTGCGGAAAATCCGTGCTCTTCGGCCAGATTCTTCGACGGCCTCCTGAGTCACGTACCCGCCGACAATATGTCCTGGAATTCGTTTGCAATTCTCAGCACCAAAAACTAGCAACCACACCCTTGAATATAGTGTCGGCTATGCTATGGCAACTCACCGAGTGGCTGCCACGTCTTGTGGATGAAGCACAGCCTGAATCGCGACCGGGAGACAAACTCTCGAAGCTCACCCGAAAGTATGTGTTGGAGGATCTTTGCAATTTGCTAGGCTGGACGCTGAGAAAGCTTGCTGGATCGGATGCGGTGCTCGTGGCGATTGATGCCCTGGACGAATGCAAGTTTTGCTCGGGGGTCGATCCCTTTCTCCGCTTTCTAGAAGACCTCTCATCACACGACGCCGAGCAAAAACTCGCGCTGAAGCTTCTCCTCAGTGCGAGAAGGCACACTTTGGACGACATTACCAAGGCGTACCCTCGGCTCCGACTTGGAAAGGCTCAAGGTTGCGACGCCCCTGTCATTGACGTTTCTGACGAAAACTCCACCGCGGTCCGGTCATACGTGGAGCAGCAGCTGAAGATCTGGGCTGGGGACAATACTAAAAAAGCTGACTCGAGGCCAAAATTGGAGAAAACAATCATTCTTCAATCCAAGGGGATATTCCTATGGACAACTCTCGTTATAGAAGGCCTGTTCCAGAGGGGTTCGTCACCTGCCGAGTGGGAACGGGCTTTGGAGGCGTTGCCTCCTGGCAACGACCTCTTTCAACTTCTCCGCCATATCGTGGAGAGAATCCCTTCAGAGAGCACCGACAAAACGCGCAACATGATCATGCTAGCCATCACCAGCACTAGGGCACTCTCTACCTCGGAGTTTGCGGTCTTATTAGGGATCCAGAAGAGTCAGACGCTTCAAGATGTCGTTCACAATACCCCTACAGAGATTGAGCACGACATACTGACTCTCTGTCGTTCACTGCTTACGTGCAGTGGAGGGTTCGTCGGCCCTTTCCACCTCGTTGTTCGCGACTTTTTCCACGACAAGTCATGCCCTAAGAAATTCCGCATCGAGTACAACGACTCGCATGGAATATTTGCCAATGTATGCCTCAAGTGTCTGCAACTCATGCGGATACCGCTTGAAGAGGATGCAGAAACTGCAGAAGCTGCCGATCCGCTACGATATGCGGCTGACAATCTCCTCTATCACACAACACAAACATCAGCAGCCAAGCAGATGGAACTCGCAAATCTTATTCGGGTGTTTTTCCAGTCAAAAGGAGTTTTCAAATCATGGCTCCGTATTGTTTGGGATAAAGGGGAATTGCTACGACAAGATCTGGTCCGCTTCCAGCTGAAATCCGCCATCCTTACTGCGGACTTCCAGTTGGAAATGCCCCAAAACGCCACGCCAATGCATGTACTGGCTCTCGTTATCAAAAGCAACAAGCTCTTTTCTAATATTGCTTTCCGAGACGTAGGAGAAGATGTGTGGTTCGATTTGAACCAAACCGATGGTGATGGGAGAGGTTTACTTCACTGGGCTGCAGGCCAGGAGGGCGAGACAGTAACTCGGAGGAACGATGCCGGGATAGAGGGGGAGATCATTAGTGACTTGGTTGCGCGAGGCCTGAGTGTTGACGCCAGAGCTAAGAACGGCCGCAGGCCAATGCATATCGTGGCGCAGCACGGAAGGCGCGAGAACCTGATCGCACTGTACCAACACCAGGCCCATCACAGCACAAAGGACAAGACGGGGCTCACGCCGCTCCACTTGTCAGTATTTTTTCCTGGAAGCATTGGTAGATTGTTAGATTTCATCGAGATTGGCGCAGAACTCGACGCTCGAGAAGAGGATGGATGGGCGCCTCTTCACTTGGCAGCGCAGAACGGCCACAAGGAGGCCATCGAGGCTCTGCTGGCTGCTGGAGCCCCTATCGATGCCATTGAAGAACACAAAGCTACGCCTCTTCACTTGGCAGCGCAGAACGGCCACAAGGAAGCCATCGAGGCTCTGCTAACTGCCGGAGCCCGTGTCGATGCTCGAGAAGAAGATCAATGGACGCCTTTTCACTTCGCAGCGCAGAACGGCCACAAGGAGGCCATCGAAACTCTACTGGCTGCGGGAGCCCCTATCGATGCTCAAACCGAAAAAGGCAACTCGTCTCTTCACTTGGCAGTACAGAACGGCCATAAGGAGGCCATCGAGGCTCTGCTGACTGCCGGAGCCCGTGTCGATACTCAAGAGAATAAAAAATGGACGCCTCTTCACTTCGCAGCGCAGAACGGCCACAAGGAGGCCATCGAGGCTCTGCTGGCTGCCGGAGCCCCTATCGATGCCATTGAAGAACACAAAGCTACGCCTCTTCACTTGGCAGCGCAGAACGGCCACAAAGAGGCCATCGAAGCCCTGCTGGCTGCCGGAGCCCCTATCGATGCCATTGAAGAACACAAAGCTACGCCTCTTTACTTGGCAGCGCAGAACGGCCACAAGGAGGCCATCGAGGTTCTACTAACTGCCGGAGCCCGTGTCGATGCTCGAGAAGAAGATCAATGGACGCCTCTTCACTTCGCAGCGCAGAACGGCCACAAGGAGGCCATCTTGGCCCTACTGGCTGCGGGAGCCCCTATCGATACTCAGACCGAAAAAGGCAACTCGCCTCTTCACTTAGCAGCGCAGAACGGCCACAAAGAGGCCATCGAAGCCCTACTGGCTGCCGGAGCCTCAGTCGATGCTCGAGAAGAAGATCAATGGACGCCTCTTCACTTCGCAGCGCAGAACGGCCATAAGGAGGCCATCGAAACTTTACTGGCTGCCGGAGCCCGTGTCGATGCTCGAGAAGAAGATCAATGGACGCCTCTTCACTTCGCAGCGCAGAACGGCCACAAGGAGGCCATCGAAACTCTACTGGCTGCGGGAGCCCCTATCGATGCTCAAACCGAAAAAGGCAACTCGTCTCTTCACTTGGCAGTACAGAACGGCCATAAGGAGGCCATCGAGGCTCTACTGACTGCCGGAGCCCGTGTCGATGCCATTGAAGAATACAAAGCTACGCCTCTTCACTTGGCAGCGCAGAACGGCCACAAAGAGGCCATCGAAGCCCTGCTGGCTGCCGGAGCCCCTATCGATGCCATTGAAGAACACAAAGCTACGCCTCTTCACTTGGCAGCGCAGAACGGCCACAAAGAGGCCATCGAAGCCCTACTGGCTGCCGGAGCCCGTGTCGATGCTCGAGAAGAAGATCAATGGACGCCTCTTCACTTCGCAGCGCAGAACGGCCACAAGGAGGCCATCTTGGCCATACTAGCTGCGGGAGCCCCTATCGATACTCAGACCGAAAAAGGCAACTCGCCTCTTCACTTGGCAGCGCAGAACGGCTACAAGGAGGCCATCGAAACTCTACTGACTGCCGGAGCCCGTGTCGATGCTCGAGAAGAAGATCAATGGACGCCTCTTCACTTCGCAGCGCAGAACGGCCACAAGGAGGCCATCGAGGCCCTACTAACTGCCGGAGCCCGTGTCGATGCTCAAGAGAATAAAAAATGGACGCCTCTTCACTTGGCAGCGCAGAACGGCCACAAGGAGGCCATCGAGGCCCTACTGGCTGCTGGAGCCCCTATCGATGCTCAGACCGAAAAAGGCAACTCGTCTCTTCACTTGGCAGTACAGAACGGCCATAAGGAGGCCATCGAGGCTCTACTGACTGCCGGAGCCCGTGTCGATGCCATTGAAGAATACAAAGCTACGCCTCTTCACTTGGCAGCGCAGAACGGCCACAAAGAGGCCATCGAAGCCCTGCTAGCTGCCGGAGCCTCAGTCGATGCTCGAGAAGAAGATCAATGGACGCCTCTTCACTTGGCAGCGCAGAACGGCCACAAGGAGGCCATCGAAACTCTGCTGGCTGCCGGAGCCTGTGTCAATGCTCAGACCGAAAAAGGCGAATCGCCTCTTCACTTGGCAGCTTCGGAAGGTTACACCGAGGTGGTCAGGGCTCTTGTTGCTACAGGGGCGGGAGTCTATGACGATTGGAAAGATTCTAGGTATGGTCGGACGCCGCTGTCGTATGCCGCCGCGAACGGACACGAGTCCGTCGCCAAACTGCTTCTTACAAAGAATGATGCGAACACACAGGATACTATTGGTCGGACCCCTTTAGCATTTGCAGCCAAAAATGGGCATGAGAAGGTCGCAATAGCGTTACTCAACCATGGCTCGCTCGACCCCGATAGGAAAGACCACTATTGTTCGACACCGCTATCAATAGCCGTTCGGAATTGTCGTACGGAGGTAGTGAAAGCGCTGCTGGCTACCGGTCAGGTCGCCTTCGACTCTCGGGACTGTTTCGGACGAACTCCTCTATGGTGGTCTAGAAGGCATGGGAGTATTGACATTGAGCAAATGCTGCTTGATTATGCAAGAAAAAAAGGCATACCGATATGCCATGAGGACGGACCTATAGAAACCAGGCCGGTCTCTAATGACCTGGCGCCCAGATGGTGCGACGTTTGCACTTTGAGCATCCCGGAGGACGAGGCCTATTACGAATGCGGAATGTGCAACGGTGGTGATTTTGACATCTGTTTGGAGTGCTACAAGATTGGAGGGCGCTGTCTGAGAGACAATCACCAGTTGGTTTATAAGATAGACCAGGAGGTGTCATGACCCTGGCCATGACATTGGGCCGTGGCGGCCTGGGGCCACCACGGGCGACCAATCAAGCAAGGAAACACATGGACCAATCAAGAAGGACCCCTGGCCCCACTTCCGGGTCCGCGGCGGGTCCCGGATGGCCGGCCACCGGGTCCATACACACTGCTTCTACAGCACCTAGATAGTCAACTATATAGATAGGTAGACCGCGCCCCTTGGTGAGGAACTGTTCTTGTTCCTCACGCAAGCAATATTATGTTCCCGTCTACAATCTTACAAGCACCTTCTTCAAGCTCTTTGTAGAACACCCTGTTTGAGACGGTACACGACCCCGTCTGGACCTGCGTAACCTTCGCTCCACCCCGTCAACAGAACCCCCGCGGCTACTGCCTTGCAGTCTGACCCTTTGGGTATAGGTTGTAACAGAGGGTTAGGCGAAGGGTAGGGGTGGGGTAGGCCTGGAAATACGAAGTCTTACAGGCGGGTAACTTAAATGATGCCGGAGATTTGCCCTGGCTTAGACTTGTGTCGAATAAATGAGCATAGCGTCGATATCTAAGGAGTGATTTTTCCTTTGGCTTTGCGTGGTTGCACGCGGCTACTAGGATTCTCAAGGCAAACTAAACACTTGAACGCTAGGTTTAGTGTTACAAGCGCGCGGAATCGACAATTACATGCTGCGCTGCAAATTTGTTGTATAGTAAACAGGCTCAACGGTAGATTCCACCAAACCCCTATTGTGCTGGGAGCTAAGATCACATTCCTAACTAAGAAAACAACATCTCTTATTTACCCCCTTTCCCACAATACTTTTGGTTATTACCTTCTCTTAAATAGCTGTAAGTGACCTCTGCTTTTTATACCAAACTAAGGGGCCATCCTTGCCCTTTTGCTGAAAATCTGCGGCGAACGCCTCAACCGTCCCTTCAGGTCATGTCCGATCCGGAACTGCGCACGCAGACACAGCCGTGGCCGGTTTGTAACTAACCACTTAAGTAAATCACATAAATAGAATTACTCAGGCTAGCCCATTGGGTAGCCGCAGCTGCTGAGAGACGTTGTTGGCCCCGAATCGCGTGTGAAAGGTTTATCGTAAAGCAACCTACATATCCTCTTCATGAGAAATATCCTACCAGCTCTCGAAGCAGCCTTTGAATAAACTGATGCTAGATATATATAAAATGGGTATCTCAGGAAAACGCCATCACGAAAGGCATCCCACGCTGGCAAGCAGCGTTTTATTATTTTGTTGCCGTAATTTAACTACATGCCACGCCTACAGCCGAATCATCTCCTCCTTGTGAGCTGGTAACAACAAGTTGAGATGGCAGCGATGGTAGCAGGCAAACCGATGCCAATCCCTATACCAAGAGCTATCTGGTCACTTGTTGAAAGGCCATCGGGCAATTTGCCAACGGGGTTGCCCTTTGTGTCTACCCTCACGGTGGACGTGGCGTCGACAGTGACTTGACTAGTTGTAGATTTCGTTGCCGCCGTTATCGAAACTAAAGCGCCTAAAGCGAAGCACAAGTTAGGAAGACAGTCATTGGAAACAGATGGTGTATGACGTTAGACGGGTCTGTCTGGGACACACCTCGGACCACAGCATCGCCGCTAGTAGGTTCGCAAGCGCTATACCGGGAAACACCCACTTACTCGGCGCACGAGAACCAGTGGACGACACAGTCTCGGTCACAAGCGTGACCTTGGTGACAGTCGGGGCATTGGGGTTGGCGGTTGTTGTGGCGGGGGCGTTTGCGATAACGCCTAGGGCGGTAAATCCGGCACCCAGGCAGTAGCTTGTGTAGAAGTGCTTGGCCTTGGCTTAGTCGCCTTGTCAGCCGCCGATGGTGCAGCTGGCTGAGACGCACGACTGCAGCTTGGACGTCGCGAGCGCAAATAGGTCAGTCGAGCAGTAGCACTCGTTGGGGAACGGTGAGCCGCACTCTAGCCAGTACACCATCTGGTCACTCCGTCCATCGCAGCCGAGGCAGTAGGCCGCGCAGGGCCGCATGCTCGACCACCCGGGGTCTTGGCACACGCTGTTGACCTTGGCTGCGCCGAGCTGCACGTTTTGTGCCGTGAACGCCAGCAGCGCGAGGTTAAGCTGGAGAAGCATTGGGCGTCTTGGGAAGGCGGGCGATGCTTGCGCAGTTGATCCAGGTGGTCAATTTCGCAAGCGGATTAGCAGGCCTTTATAGCACGTGTTACACGAATATATCACTCCGATTGTATCGTGGCAAGGTTGCATAGCCGCGGCGTTAGGTGCCGCAAATTGGTGAAATATTAGGGGAAGACGACTTGGGGCCATGGCTGGAGCGGCGTCATTCTGTGATGGGCCTTGCAGCACCGACTAACTAGTCTACTGGAGGGAGACAGTTGAAGAGATTTGCGTGGAAAAGCCACCTAATGCGGCTGCGTCTCCGCCAGGCTGTGTGCTCCGAGCGCCCGCGTCGATAGGCCACATGCAAGATCCGTATTTGCAGCTTCTCTGCAGCTCTCTGTAATTCTTGTCGGTTAACGGCTTAGTTTGAAATCAATTCTTCAAGTTTTTAGCGTTTTCCCTTCAGCGGCTAAACCCGGCGTCTGCTGTCTAGGTAGGCATGAGGTGGTTGATGTTGTTTATGTCGAATCGATAGTTGGGAAGTTTCATGATCCGTGAGCGTGGCTGACAGGGGTAATCCAGTGGAGATTGTCCCCCGATGAAGGCTGCGCAGCTGGCGCCGAGTTGGGGGTCGGGCGCTTCCTGCGTGCATATTTGCAAGTGACTTTCACCAGAGCGCCGAGCCGTGTCGACCCGTCCTCCCGCGCCGCTCTTGCTGTCCCGACTGCAATGCGGAGTAGGGCCAGGCGCGACGGCTGGACCGGCGTCAAGGTGGTGGCGGATGCGATGGAGGGGCTCGGCAATCCTACTCGGCGGTGTTCGATGTGTAGGGCTCCGCGACAGGTTCTGCCATGTCTTACCGCCCTGGTCAATCTCCCTCTGTTCGATAGCTGCCGAGGCTGCCTGTGAGCCCGCCATCAAACGGAGGGAAGTCTTTTAAGGCCCGGTTCTCGTCACTTGTGCCAAGCTTTAGTCCCGAGGAGGTCCATGAAGCTCGTCCATCCTCTGCACTCGACGACGCGCCTTCCCGAGCCGGCGCCCTCTATCGATTTGACCGCACTGATTACAGATGAACCAGCTCGAGGACCAGCTCGAGAACCTGTCCTTGGGCCCGTTCGCCGCCGCCGAACGAAGCGAAGTTATTGATGCGAAGTACACAATTGGTTGAAGGAACACTCAGTTGACATGCTTACTCGCGGAGGGGCAGCCACGAGCGTCCAGAGGCGGGCAGGCGATCCTGATCCCTGATCTTGAGCAGCGAAGTTCCTTCCCGCAATCGTGTTGATCTTCAGGACAGCCGATGCCCTGTGCCGCCTCCCGGATGGAAAGCCTGGTACACGACCACTGGTGGGAACATCAGCGGACGATGAACTGCATACCAGCACATTCCAACAGATCACAGGCCCTTGTGCACAAAGCTCCTCATATGAGATCGACACGATAAGAAACTGGGTATTGCTGACTCGCAAAATCAAGGACAGACATGTATACATATCTTGCCCCCACCAGTCCCACTGCAGGATTGAGCCACCGTATTCTCCCTATGTACAGCGCGCTTGATTTCGTAATAAATACCACAAGTAGCAGCGTCGTCGAGAAGCTTTTTGATCTGTGTAACCATACCGGATTTCCATGTCAGCTATTACCTCTACCGTCTTGAATCGGGGGTGACAAACCTGTTCTATCATAGCGCTGCATTGCTCGACAGACGGCACCGGTTTGGAGATAGCTCGCAAGACGCCAAGCTATCACATGTTAATAACATCATCACGTTTGGCGCCTCCATGTTGGGAAGTCGGTGTCCTATTGCGTCACCGCATTTTCTCGGTTCTATCTCAAGCACCGGCCTGACATTGCGCTCGAGAATTTTGGAGAAGCCGTCCTCTCCATGGTTCTTGTTGTCCCTGGCGATTACGCTTCTTTGCGCGGTTGCAACGAGAAGTGTTCCGACAACGAGTGAGATTTCGAAGCGCATGGTGGATGGTTCTTCTCTAATAATAGGTGCTTTTGTGTTGCCGATCAAAACGTGGAACGCATTATCCCTGAGGATCGGCAGGTAAAAGGTGGACGGGGGGGGGCAGACTTAATCCATTTAGTTGTTGAACGACATCCGTAGGAGCTTTGAGAAAGTAGAGCCGTGGTTGAGGAGAGTCTTGGAGATTAGGAACGGCCTTGTAAGGTAGAAAGTTAGTAGTGAAGAGGAAGAAAGTGCTAACCACTCCCAAGTACGGGCCGTGAATGAGTCCTGTTTAGGAGCCTGATCTATATACCTAATCCAGAGAGCTGTAGAGTTGCCGAAGGCAGATCCAGAGCTCCTTACGTGCCGATCGCTAGACTCGGGACTGGGCACACGGCCAATGACAAAGATAGAAAAGAAGATACGTCCGGGGGCTCGGGACTCGCTGTTCAGGACCGCTTAAATTGTCGAATGAATAGGATTGGAAACATTGGCGCTCCTTTTAGCATTGTGACAGACGTTTTGGGGCTGCCGAATCAAGATTGCATACTTAGAATGGTGTGGCAGGGTTAAGGCACTCCAAAATATGTACACGCCTGGTCGAGAGCTTTCGGAACACAAAACACGCAATGTTCGGTACCTATTCGAGGGCTACCATACGAATTAGAAACGTCGGGATATCAATGACAGCGAGAGTTACAGAACTGAAATAGGGTGAAATTTAGGAACGGGAAACATATATCGACGACGATTGTTTTGTTTCTATAAATGTACCTTAGGGAGGCTTAGAGAACCTCCTTCCGAATGCGGCGCTCCGGATACGTCTTCCAGACCCAGTCAGTGCCGTATGTTGGTTATGGTAGGTATCTTTCTTTGGGCAGTAGATGGGGTTTTCGGTCGGGTGTGGACGGAAAGATGGTCCAGGTCAAGACGATAGCGACTTTTTCTCAAGAACGGGTCCCTCGATCTATGTCACTTGGTTTGATGTTAACCCCAAAAAGAACATGGTTGTTGTCAAGACACATTCGCGGAGCCGGACTTGGTGGCCTGCTGACGTCGGACACGCACCTATACATTGGAGCCCTTGCAATCACAAATTGGAGGGGTAGCGCTCAACTGTCATGAGTCAGCCAACTCGACTAACCCGCCGAGTCAACCCAACGCTCCGCAACCTCCCGGGAATGGCTGGCGACTAGCGTAGTAGCCGTCCAGTAGATTCCATCGGCAATAGAATATGCATTGAATTTGAGATTTCTGCGTGCTCCATCTGGACGCCGTGGCGCTGCTCTTGTCTGAGTTTGTCTCAGAAACCCCATTTCATATGCAGTAGATCAGTGGCCTCCACGGCGGGTAGCAATTGGTAGAATAGCTAATTCGGGGCCGAACAGTATAAAATGCGAGACGACAGGTCCCGGCCATTTTCTAGCCCAAGTCCAGTTTTTTCTTGTTCTTTACACGAATCCTTTACAATTGCCCATCAAGATCAATTTAGCCAGACCCCCAACTCGAGGTAACCGTCAGGGAGGAGCCATGCTTGCTTCCAACAAACTTTACATTTTGATTACGGGTTGCTCTCCGGGGGGGATGGGTGCAGCCTTGGCCATTCAGTTCCATAACGCTGGACACCATGTTTTCGCCACCGCAAGGGATCCGTCCAAGTTGCTGGAACTCTCAAAGCACGGCATCGAAACCTTGACTCTTGACGTAACATCGTCTTCGTCGATCACCTCTGCTGTCTCTTCCGTCTCTTCGTCTCTTCCGCCCGGCAAAGGCCTCAACATGCTCATCAACAACGCGGGAGGCATCTACGCGATGCCAGTCGTGGACACTTCCATCGATGCGGCAAAGAACTCATTCGATGTCAACTTTTGGTCCCAGCTCGCCACCACGCAGGCATTCTTGCCCCTCGTCCTCTCGGCTGTCGCGTCCAAGAGCGGCCCCGCCCAGGCCATAGTTGTGAATCACAGCTCGGTCGTATCCGAGATCGCATTCCCATTCATGGGCATCTACAACGCATCCAAAGCGGCGCTCGGGATGCTTACGGAAACGATGCGTCTCGAACTCAATCCCTTCGGCATCCGCGTCGTCGAGTTGAAGACGGCGGGGGTGAAGACCAACATCATATCCAGCAGCAACGCCAACGCCTGCTCCGACAGACTTCCAGACAGTTCCATTTTCGAACCCGCACGCAAGGCCGTCGAGATGGCCATGCGCCAGGAGAGTCTTCTGGAGATTGGAATTTCGCCTGAGCAGTGGGCCAGCGAGGTGGCAGCGCTCCTCCTGAGGCGGAACCCGCCATCGATCATCAGGAGGGGCGGGGGAGCGTTCCTTTTCCGTGTGGCCGCTGCGTTGCCTCGTCGCTTCTTCGAGGGAACTCTCAAGAAGATGACGAAACTTGATGTAGTGGAGAAGATGATCAAGGCTGGTGCCTCACCGGAGTAAGAGAGTGAACAGAGTGTTTCCTTCCTCGCAAGTCTCCGTGTTGCCCTTGGTTTCTAGAAGTATTTGGTGCCTACTGCTAATTTTGAGCTAGGTAAGCCGATGGGTAAGCTGGGCGAGCTAAAGGTGTTTTGGTTGCACCGGGTTATGAGATATGGGCGGACATGTACAGATTACGAGACGGGTAGAATGGACCACGAAATGAGATATTGGTGGACTTGGATATCTGCATTAGCCGTACCTTACTTGCGGGGCCGGTTTCCTCTGCAGTATTGCCCTGATTCGATACTTTGTCGTTTTGGAACCACTTGAGGTTGCGGAGAAATTGCGCTTCTGCTTGGGGCGAGTAATAGTAAAGGTAGGTAGGCACACTGTTTGTCGCAGATATCGCGAGCATGGGTGTGGTCGAGAACTTACCAAAGCACTTGTCCTTTCCGAGCTTAACATCGATGGGCTAAGATTAAGTAAGCCCCTGGACGCTGACACAGGAATCACATTTAAAGTCGCACTACGTTGTGAATGCCCGACTAAGTGTTAACGTGTTTCAATCATAGTCCGATATGACAGTACATAGAAGGCGACATCTTTGAGATTGCGCGTCCAGATGCTCTGCGCGCCGGCACCTCTGGACTTGCAAAGGTAGCAGCGACCTGTATTCTTGATGACCGGCCTCGGGTCGGCGTTGCGCGAAAAGCTGACGGCCAGCTGTCAAATCTGCCGAACGCTTGCTCACGTTGGCTTTTGTGTCCCAGATGGGATACTCCCCGAGCGTACAGGCGCCGCTGGTCTTATCGGTTGGCGAGTGTGTGCTGCCCCGAGACATTGGGGCTAGATATTCGATGTGGGGTCGTTCTCGCTGCTCGTCCGTTGCCATTAGTACCTAGCTTTGTCACGACCGTGTCGGAGCCTAAATATGACTTGAAAGTACTGGAGATAAGCGTCGGCCCAGCCACTGCGGATAGCAGCGCATTTCCCATCACAAAGATATACCCGGATTCTAGTGGCAGGGGGCGGAAAGGGGCACCGTTTGGATATCCACCCTAACCGAGTAACGTATCAAACATGCGCTAGACAACCTAGGGTAGCACGGAATTAGTCTGCGAACTCGGGCCGGATATTTCCAGCATTAATAGTGTTATAACCCAGGTTACGACATGGGTAAGTTTAAATCTCTTACAAGACCTGAGAGGTTGTTAACTATTCACTGACTTGCGTAGCTATTTGGGATGACTTTATCGATGAGACGGGACTTGAAAGCGGCCCGAAGTATTGGCAGATAATATAGGCTCCCCCAGATGGTGACCGTGAGTGGTATGGACGGTTGATTGGCGCGGTTTTCGAGAGTCATCCGACGCCGACGAGACACAAAGTTTGGATTGCCGAGAGGGAGGAGGGGCATGCGATTTTAAAAGGGAGTTTGGGGAGGGGCGGGATTCAGAAGGTGATTGTGAGTGTGAATGGGGAAATAAAAGGGTGGAGTGGGAGTGGTTGGATGAGTGGTATCGGTTTAAGGGGGGAAATGAGAAGGTGAAAGAGAATAAGAATTTGAGGGTGTTGTTGGAGGGCGGGGAGTTGGGAAGGGGGAATCCGGTGGCGTGGTGTCAGGGGAGGTCGTTCTACACGTCGCTGGGGCATTTTTATGAGGCGTATGAGGATGAGGGGTTCATGGCGCAGATGCTGGGAGGGATACTGTGGGCGGCGGGGATTTGGTGAGAAGTGTGCACCGCATTGCGCATCTAGCGCCAAGCGTCACGGACTTCAGCCAGCCACAGTCTCGCGATTTGCCAATCAAAGCTCGCTTTGCAATGCCCGCTTGCGTCGATAAACATCAGTTATCTGGGAAGTTTCCCCGCTTCGAAATAACGGTGTGGTTTTTCTCTTTTCATTCATTCTTCAATCATCGGCGTTCGGTCGCCTTTCCGATGACAGACACCGCCAAAATGGACGACAACCTCTGCGATCTTTGCCGGGAAATAAACCTTTACACTCTTGGGGCCTTTGTCCACGACCAATACGATCCCAAGCGCCCTATGATCAAACGTACGGCCGATCAGCTTAGCCACGACTGTCCTCTCTGCCGACTGTTCCTTAATCCCGACGGGTCACCGGATCGCCCAGCTCAAAATGTCACGCGTGTTCGCATCGAGGCTTCAATGCTGGAGCGTCTGCCAGAAGATCAAGACGAGGGCACTTTTTATTCTGAATTTATTGCGTGGCTCCGGCGTTGGAAACCAAAGTCTCGAGGGATAGAATATTATCCCCTCTCGAAACTCTCAGTCTCTATCGGCGGTGTGCTCGGCTCTAATATCAGTCTTCCGTGCACCTTGGACGTTTTAGCGGAAGAAGGTAGTTCATCACCCTCCCGCTTCCCACCTCATATGAACAAGCAGCAGCCCCTCTGACTTTGTATCTTTTGCAGATAATGACGAGATAAAACGCTACGTCGGTGGCAGGATCGTCCGGTCCACTGACTCGGACATTGGCCTCCACCAGGTCGGCCATTGGCTTTCCCAGTGCTTGGACGGTCACTCTCGCTGCAAAGTCGGAGTCTCCGGCAGAAAATTCAACGACAACCCCGCCAAAGCAGCACTCCCTGACAGACTGATCCATGTAGGGGGGCCCGCGGTTGAGCCTCACCTGTTCCAGACTGCCGGGAAACGGGGCCGGTATTCGGCCTTAAGCTACTGCTGGGAACCCATGGAGGATGGCGAGGCCCCTTTCAGGCTCCTATCTAGCAACCTAGCAAGCCTGCAAGAGCAGTTGCCCATGGCTAAGCTCCCAGGAAGTATCCGCGACGCCATCGACTTCACTCGACGGCTGGGTATTTCGTATATCTGGATCGATCGACTCTGCATCATTCAGGACGACGACAACGACTGGAAAAATCACGCCACAGAAATGTGTAATATCTACGAGGGCGCCGTGTTGACCATCGCTGCTGTAGCGGCCAAGACACGGGATGAAGGCCTCTATTTTACACCCCCAGAACGACCGGGCGTCCGTATCAAGGCCACCACGCATGAAAAGGAGGTGGGATACATGCGTATCGCGCGTCGCTCATCGATATCGGCTGCTATCGAAACGGAGCTCGGCATGAGCAAGTGGAACACACGCGGCTGGGTCATGCAGGAACAAAAGATGTCGCGGCGCATCGTCTACTTTGGCAGGACGCAAATTCTTTGGGAGTGCCAGCAGATGTCTCGCCAGCAGAATGGTATTGCTGATACAGTTACCGACATACGGAACAAGTCGAGCCTCTACACAGAGTTCTGGGTCGAGGGGTGGCGGAAGCGGCTGCGAGCCATTCTACCCTTTGTCGTTGCAAAGACAGTCGACCTTGACTTTTGGTATCCGTTTCTCGAGGATTACACCAGCCGTGACTTGACATACCCTGACAAGGACAAGGAAAAAGCCATGGCTGGGGTGGCGGCTGCTGCCCGCATGAGGTTGGGGATGTCAAAATATGCGTACGGCATTTTTCTGGAGCGTGTTGACCAGATGCTACTCTGGTATGCAAAGTCAACCCTAAAGGCCACTGAAGCTGCGAGAGGTGAGTACTAGAGACCCTATCCCTGCCTAAATACTTATTTCTCACTCTTTGTCTAGCGCCCTCATGGAGTTGGATGGCGTTCGACGGACAGATTCGAAGTCTGAAGCCCAAATCAAAATCGTGGACGCGTGGCTTTGGACATTGTGCATTCCTGGACAGAGAAACAGCACAGCTGCCGAGCGATGATCGGCTAAACGCTGAGATCTCCCACCTTCCAGCATCCGTCCTCAAAATTAGCGGAGCCCGTGTCATACGGATGAAATGCCGAGTCGAGACGCCAGATAACACACAATACGTCCATCAGTGGCTGGAAAACGCCTTTCTGGCGTTCACCGGCGAAGCAGTCTCCGACGGCACTGAATCGGACTCTGACGGCAGTGAATCAGACTCCGACGGCAGCCTACACCTACCAGACCCGAGGAAAGTCATGTATCTCCCCAAACTGATTGAGAAGGCCTTCGAAAGTCAAAATATCGCGGGTCAAACTGCCGGTTGCCACTTGATGTTGTGCTTCGGCCCCACGGATTCAGCTTGCGGCATCGTCAAGTTTGATACGGACAATCATGACCAACAGCTACTTGTGGGAAAGGAAATAAGCTGTCTCATTGTTGGTGAGGAGACGACGAACCAATACTCTTGGCGACGGTGGAAGAATGATGAGACGAAGCAGAAGAAGACGTATCACCTGTTGGTCATGACAGGGGTCGGTCCATCGGCATCCCCTCGTGGGATGGGTTCGGAGGCTCCGGCGATGTATCGTCGGGTGGGTGTTGCTCAGTCGATATGGTGGGGGGAGTTGGGGTGTCCACTTCATAAGGAGGCGATGGTGGGGGAGATTTTTATTGTGTAGCATGCGACCAGTGTAGTGCGAGGAGCAATGATACGGGGACAAGAAGGTGAAAGTCGTGCGGTAGGTAGTAGGGCGGGTCGAGCTGCCTTTTTATGGCCAGGGGCAGTCGTGCGGTAGGCAGGCATGATTACTACAACGTAGAGTCTTAAAACGGAGAGTGAAAACGTTAGCCTTGAACCCATTGCTTGCCTGTATTTTGAAGGCTGCGTTTGTTTTGTTGGGATAGGGGGTCCTATATCTGGGACCTCCCATCTTGGCACTTTTTTGCGGAGGTGGCCCAAAATCGGTCCCTATGTCGTCGGTCCCTATGTCGCGTAAACTTCCCAATATTCATGGCAGGGTGAGCAATGGTGAGCCGAAGCTGAGCCGAGGGTGAAGCGAGCCTGATTTTAGGCTAACCATTTATAGGCGGGGCCTACTTATTTTCCGTGGCAGACTACCTATATAATCTCATCCGACACTTTTTCTTGGCCGAGTTCGTATTAGACGCAGATTCTGAGCAAAGGGTGAGCCGCACTGAAGGCCGCCTGAGCCAAGGTAAGTCCAAGGAATTTGCCCTAGCTATACTTGCCGCGATATAAATGGGCCAGTGTGCGGATGATCCTGAGCCCAGTTCTGGGACCTCTTTCTATAAGAAACCTAAGTATGTCAACTCTTTTGAAGCGATCTTCCCAGTTCTCACCATCGGCGCTGTTCCATTCCAGTATAAAAACACAAAATGCCGCTTGTGCTGTCGGCGGTTGCCAGTGATCATACCATTTTTTATTTGCGACATAAGGGAGCAGGAACATGTGATGGTCTGCCGAACCTTTCCCATTGATACTACCGCGGATTCGCTCGCTGCTGCTCGACTCCGCCTCTGCTACGATGGTGAGGACGGCGTTGTGATAGAGGGAGTGCATCATAGCCTGACTCAACGAGCCAGTCTCTAGAAGAGTCCTAGATGATGCAAAGGAAGTCAATCCATGTGTATGAGATCCCAAAGCCCTTGCAATTACAAAATCAGTTTGAAAAGTTACAGGAAGCGTGGCATGGAATAGAACGCCCGGTGACGGTCGATGCTATTCTGCCTTAATAAAGTTGTAATTAAGTTCGCGTAGGCATCGTACCGATACGATGCCCTACCTTTACATCTACCTTCTCTACCGTGCCGACCGATAAGTCAGAGACAAGCACGCTTCGTATTAGGCGCGCTGTTAGGAGCTTAAGTCGAATTTCGCTACGGAACTGGACCGGTAGGGTCCATTACAACTAATCAGTGGGGACCTGAGGAAGCTATATCAATGGCCGGATTACAGCTCTTACAGCTCACTGTCAATCTGGTGGTCTTCGGAGTTGAGAAAGTAGGTCGTTAGCCAGGAGGGGAATCCCGCAACCTCACTCGGTATCGAGGGAGGGAGCTTTTTGCCGGGAGCGGGAGGGTAGCATATCGCCCATTCGGTCAAGGAGTTTTTTCGGCTTCCATCGTTGTCCCGGCTAGGCATTAACTTACTCCACACCCTTCTCGCAAGACCAAAAGTATGCGCGGCGTGGCCGCCCTCGCCGTCACCAAGCCAGCAGAGCACCTGGGACGCTTGTGAATAGATGGCCGTCATTAACAGCACCTGCTGCGTACATTCCTCTTTGTCTCCCTGGTTCATGCAGATGCCGTCGGCCTATAGGACCTGGGCATGATGGGCGAGGCGCACCCTACGAAGAACGGCGGCGAGGCTCTTTGTTATGCGCTTGGGCTTCCTGGACATAACCAAAGGTATCTAACTACTAACTTCCTACTTCCCGTTTTTGATAACCCAGCTGGGTTTGGTTGCTAGTAGCAGTTTCGGTACAAAGCGCCAACGTGGAATAATTTAGCACAAGGCCTGGCATTCTTATATTTTTGCTTGGACGCATCCTTTCAACAAGGTTCGATCGCCTATTCTCATCACTGGCCGATCTCGAACCAACAGGTCGTCAAAAATATGCTCCAGGCTCGCCATCGCATCAGCACTGATCTGGTGGTGAAGAACAATCCGTGGTCCTGCCAGCAGAATCCCCGATTCCACCCCCAGCTTACACAAAACATCTGCCGAAGTCCCAGCTGCCCCAAGGTCCAACCACACCATGTTGGTCTCGGTGGGACGCAAGAGCTTGCCACCTCTTTCTGTCCACATTCTGGAGACCTCCTTAGCCAAAGCATGCGCAACACGCAGTGTTCCTGCTACATCTGTTCCACCTGGTCCAAAGTTCTCCAAGATGGCCTCTCTCGCCGCAGCAGCCAGCACGCCAGCTTTCCGAACCCCGCCGCCAATGCTCTGCCGTAGTCGCTTGACTTGGCAAATGAGAGCGGCTGAGCCGACGATCATGGCTCCGATCGGTGCTCCTATCCCCTTTGCAAAAGAAAGTGTCATCGCATCAGTACAGTCGGCGATGTCTGCTAAACTTGCATTTCCTGCAGCAGCGGCATGCCAAATGCGGGCGCCGTCAATGTGGACTAGCACCCCTTTTCGGGAGGCCCAATCTTTGATGGCGCGGAGTTCTGCCAAGGGAATGACGTTCCCATGCGCCGTGTTTTCCAGGCTGACGACCTTGGTTGGACATACTTCAATAGGAACACTTGCTTCGATTTTGGCATGCTTCCGGATATCGTCCAGCGTCAGATGCAACCCGTTAGCCGGACATACTGGTTGAACCATGGCGCCAGCAAGACAGGCAATTCCCCCGGCTTCGAAATTGACGATATGGGCCGACGCATCAGCCAGTACGGCATGTGGAGGCGACTGGCAGAGAGCGGCAATCGCCAACTGGTTGGCCATGGTGCCGGACATGACGAAGGCGCCGGCTTCAGCCCTGCAGATGGATGCAATGTGTTGTTCGAAAGCCGCCGTGCTGCGGTCCTCGCTAAAGACATCGTCGTTGAGTGTTGCTCGACTGATAGCAGCGAGTTGACGGATGGAGGGGGTGGTTATCGCATCCGCTAGAGTGGATTAGAAAATGTTGCAAAGGGGTATTGATGGCTTTAAAACTCACTCCGAAAGTCAAATGCTGTTCCGGTCCTTGCAGCGTCGCCCCAGGAAACAGCGTCCTCGCTGGCCGGGGTCTGGGTTGCGTCGTCCGGGGAAATTTTGGTGCCCCAGGCACGGCTGCTGATCTTGTGCGCCATTGGTGATCCGGACGATTGTCGTTACTGATAGCAAGGTTGTGCTGCGGTCGTATATCCCGTCTTATAGTTGGTTGAAGGCCTTTTGGGGGGGGGCCAGACACGTACGGATTAGGCAACCCAATATGTACATTCGAACCCTCATCCTTCGAATCCCAAATCCTCGGAAAAGTGGCCAGTCAGAAGTGCTGCCAGTTTCCGAGTTGTTAGTCCGAGCTGAACGCACAATACAACCATGACAGGCCGAGGGTGCCAAGCAGGCCCTGGCCTGCTAAAAGCCTTTGGCAAAGTGCGATGTTGCCCCGATGGGTCCAGCTTCCCGGGCAGCCATCTCAGTAGGGGGGTATACGAAGGATGCTGGCTGTACCCACAAATGTGCCCATGAAAATTCAACATCCAAGGATGCTCTCTTCCAGCCAGGGGGTTTCCTTCCGCCGCTCTGGGACTTTGTTTATTCCTTCCCGATGTAGAAGCCCACCCGAGGTGCCGGCCTCAGATAAAGGGCGGTTGGTCGGCGAAACTATGATGGGTGTCCGTGCAGTTCCCACCGAACTACAGGTCAACGTCTCCCGCTTGCGACGTTCCTGAATCCTTTGAACCGCGACTGGGGGCCGAAGGCCGTGTGATTCTGCAAAAATTTATTAGCCGGCACCAATTGCAGGCAAGGGACCGAGAGTGAGACGACTTTGGATGTGATGTCTCTTGCATGGGTCATGGCTTGGCCCGAGGTTGTGGACATGATCAACGGGAACCGCCCCTTAAGAAATAACTGAGATCGTTTACAAAAGCTGGTATGTAGGTACCTGCATACACCCATTTGGCCGACCATCCATAGGCTAAGGCCAAGTGAACTTGCACAACCGCCGCTTGTTTCGCATTTGCTCAAATACCGATTCCGGGGCTGGTTTCCTTGCTCCTCCTCTTTGCACAACGCCCGCTCACCATCTTAGGGACGGTTTTAGTCAACATCCAGCTTCCCTCCAACTCTGCCGCTATTCAGCCCGTCTGACACGATTATGCTGGCTCCAAAAGATTTCGTCGTTGAGGTGGAGGAGGTTGTGGACTCGCTGCAGCTCGCGCAACAAGGGCTGCAAAGGGGAAGTGATGGACTCATATCGTGGCAGCGTGGCAGCAAAGACCATCCCCGCAACTGGTCGACTGCGAGAAAAGCCTTCGATACCACTGTCATAATATTCCTGGAGTTCTTCGTGTAAGTGCCCAACTTAACTGTTGTCACTTATTGCACGTAAGCGCCGGCTTACTGGGTCTAGAACTGTCGTTAGCACAACCGGCGTATGTACCTGGACAAGCCATAACTCCGTATTCTCAATACCCAAGTAACTGATCGCTTGCCGCACAGGCTTCAGTCGCACATCACGCACGCAATCAGTACAAGCTCGATAAAGTGCCTTCCATTCTCGCCTTCACATTCATGTTAGCAGCCAAGCACATACCCTTCCGCCTTTCTTCCAGCTCACGCCATCAGGTACAATCTCGGACAAGCCTTTGGTGGCCTTCTGACCCCTGCCCTATCGGAGCTTATCGGGCGCCGCACGCCGTATCTTGTCTCCTCGGCCGTCTTCGCCGCATTCTGCCTGCTTATTGGCGCTGTGCCAAGTCCCAGCGCAGTATGGGTAGGCCGATTCATCACTGGGTTCGCATCCGCCGTGCCCGCCGTTGTCACAGCTGGAAGTATTGAGGACATGTTTGACGGGAGGCAGCGTGTATGGCTTGTCGTTCTCTGGAATGCAGGGTCGACAACGGGACTATGTCTCGGACCAATCTACGGTTCGTACATCATGTCGGTGCTCGACTGGCGGTGGGTGTTTTACGCCTCGGCAATGGTTACGGGGTGTTGTTTCCTCGCATTGCTTTTTGTGAGAGAAAGCCGGCCAAGTCGAATCCTTAAGGGGAAGATTGCGAAACTACGAGAGGAAGGTGTGGAGAACCTGGACTGGTTTAACCCCGACCACTCGCCCGATTTCCGGAGCTTGGTAAGGTTGGCGGTTGTGCAGCCCCTGAAGTTGCTCGGCACGGAGCCGATTGTGATCATGGTCACTACAATCTCCGCTGTGTCGTGGGGGATTATTTATCTTTCGACCGAGTCCCTTCCCGAGATCTACATGTCTCTTTCCGCTGATTTCACCTCTACGACATCTTCGTTGGCATTTCTCGCCTTTCTGCCGGGCATCGCCCTGAGTTTCCTTCCCCGCCTATGGGACAGTAAGATCGTCCACTCTCGCCTCCAGAAGGGGGAACCAATCGAGCCGTAAGTCGTCCCATTCAACCCGGAACAATCTCGTTGTGTCTAATACGCCTGCAGAGAAGACAAGATCATGGGCTTGCTGATTGCAGCACCGGCACTTGCCATTGGCCTCATGTGGTTCAGCTGGACAATCCCCCCGGCCGTCCAAAGCATACACTGGCTGGTCCCCACCGCGGCCCTTGTGCTTGTAGGCTTCGCAGTCAACGAGATGGCTTATACCCTCAGCGCCTATCTCACTGATGCCTACCTTTTGTACGCAGCCTCCGCATTTTGCGGTCTGGCTTTCGTCCGGGCATTGGTTTCGGGTCTCATGCCGCTTGTGGCCCAGCAAATATACCCAGCCCTTGGCGCAAATATTGCTGGGACGATCGTGGGCGGTTTTGCGACACTATTTTGTCTTGCGCCGTGGGTGGCATTGAGATATGGGAAGATCTTGAGGGAGAAGAGTCCTTTTGCAAAGCACAGCTTGGAGAGTCATCTCAAGTCTCAGGGATCGGAGCAGGGTAACGCCGGGAATCTATAGGCGGCTTGAAAATTGAACTGGTAGTGATCTGGAAGTGGTACGAGGTAAATCTGGGGCTTGAGGCCGGCACCTTCTTCCCATCCACGACAGGGTGTCGCCCTTTAAGTTCCTCACCCAGCCAGTACCAAGCCGATTCAGAAATACTCTGTTTAGTTTCGCGGAGTGAAATATAAAGCATCTGAATGTATTAACTTGTCGCCCGGCTGGAGGAGAGCTTGGTGTTTTTGCAGGCATGTGAAATCACCCCGACCCTGGACGCCTGCATCGGGACTTAACCCGTGCTATCTCCCAGTTTCCCTTACCCCGCAAACACATATCTACTCCGCCTTATCCTTGTGTCAACAGATCTGTGAGCTAATGGCGATGAAATTCTTAATGGCGGTATGAGGTTTCAGAACCCACCCAGAGACGCTCATAGTCCGGGGTGATCAAGCAAGCTGGAGCCAGTGAGCGCCGTGCATCTGACGTGGACGATCCGAGCGTGCGACACCTGCGTGCAAGCCTGCACTGTGGTCACTAGATACCTACGAGGGCGCGGTATTCAGCGCAGTCCTAGCCGAGTGGAGTGACGGGTGACCAAGTTTCCTCGCCTCGATCGCCCGCTCTACTGCGTGGCCTGGTTCTCGTTATTTTCGCCGGCCAAGTTTTGGTCCAAGAGTCGCTCTCTGTCATTTGATGGTCACGTACTGCTGGTGATACGGTTGAGTAGGCTACATGGTGGTGCTGACGTAGCTTTTGGTGTACGATCGAGGCTCTGGTGGGCTCATCGCAGCATGCGTTCAGTTTCCATAATCCCTGTCGCCAGTTTGTTATCATGCATCAGCGACAACCACCCCTGGTGGCCCGTGGCCTGCTTGCTTCCGTGTGTCAGAAAGCCCTATTACCAAAGCAGCGCCTTGCCAAGAAATTCGAAAAGGAATTCGAAACAAAGTCAAAGGATCCAATCACCCTCTTTTCCTTCGTTAAATACAGAGGCAGATTCCGGGGATCGCTTGGATGCGGTAGAGTCTTTGGGATGAACTCTGGCCGGGAATAAGAGGGGAGGATAAAGGGGACGGTGACCCAGGGCTTTGACCGTTTGATTTATTCTGGGCCGCGGTGGTGATGGCCGGCCGCCTGGATCTCTCCCACAAGCCTTCTCATTTCGGACTGGAAGGTGGATTCTGAACCTTTCAGGAACGAGCCAAGCTTGCCATCCCGTGCTGCCGCGGCTGCCGCTATCTGGCGTTCCAGAGCTCCGGTGACCGGGTCCAAGAAGGTCCCAGTACGGCGATGGAAGTCCAAAGCGTATTTGCTTTCGACTTTGAGGCTACCCTCCCGAAGGTAGTCTACCCACGGCAAGGGCGGATAGGCTTTGTCAAGATCAACAGCCCATGTCTCGTTGGCGTTGTTGAATGTGACCTTGTAGATATAACGTGCTCTCGGGATCTGTGAGGTATCGGCAGTTTCGTTTGTAGAAGGGACGGCGATGACTTCGTCGACGGTGACAGCGAGGTCTGTTTGGAGGCAAAGGAGTCTGATGATCAGATCATTCTCTCTATGCAGGTAGGTACGTTGGGAAATGGGACTTGCCACCGAGAAGCTCGGTAAAAAATACCGCCAGCCGAACCATGGACTGCTTCCCCTTCCCATCGACCACGCCCGAGGCTGCGCCCAGAACGGTCGCCGCGCAAAAGAGAGACTTGCGGGTTTGCAACACTTTGCATTCGGCCTTGTGTGCGGTCCTGTCAGCCCTCTGGCACTGAACGCTGCAGTAAATGGTTCGTTGAGGAACGTCATTGCCAAAAGCTGGGGCATTGAGACACCCGGCGCAGCTATTTGTCGACTTGGAGCGAGAAGCGCAAGGGCCACGCCCGACTGAGACGCACCCAGCTCTGTAGGCTTCATGATGCGGGGATCGCTGGGCTTTCGGGCGCTGGGTTTTTGCCTGGTCAGTTCCAAGATGGATCAAAAGCCCAAGGGAGGGTGTATATCGTTTGATGTAGATGCTTGTTTGTTTTTGATGCCGTGCGCCAGCCCTAACTCTGACTTTCTTCGCGAGGTAGTACAAGGGAGGGACATAAGCAACCTCATCTCGCGTGGCTGCGATCAGCCAGTCGGGCCATGGCAGCTGTTGGGCCAAGGAAATGCATACCCCCAAAACAGGGCAACTAGTGAGGGACAAGTTCCTGAGTTGGTTGGTGATGGAACAATGTCGCCCGTTGGCGCCAGTCAAGGCACAGTGGGAGATGGCACTGTCTGGCAGCGAATGAGAGTGCGCATTCCCGTCTGGTTCGTTGATTGAGGAGAAGTTGATTGGGCGAAGTGAGGGTGGACGACAGACAGTGTAATCGGTCAAACCTAACCCCCAGAGAGCCCCTGACCAGGTCGGTGATCTGTCATTGAGATGTTGTCGAGAGGGGAAGCGTCATGCAGGGTGTTCCCTCCTAGACCCAACAGACAATCAGGTGCTACCACCTTGCTGGTGCGCTCTGCCATGAGGTGAGTGTCGCATAGTTGCCTCAAGTCAGACAGACCCAAACAGGCAGCTAGTCCAAGGGGCACTGTGTGTCGCATCCCCAACGAGCCCTTCTAGGAGGATTTTCATCCCGAGGGTGAGCCATATCGTCTGCAGGGAATGTAGGTACTCCTTTGGTTCGACCCTCCCCCGCAACCGCATTGCGGGGATTACCGCAATACCTAAGGGTTTTTGGTAAAAGCCTCTGCATGCTCACCAAATCCTAGCCATCTATCTGTTAAGATGAAGTTAATGAGCACGCCAAAATCTGTCGAAAATCTCAGGTATCCGCACTCCGGTAAAACCCAATAAATTGAGCCCCTGTCATGTGCTGCCACCATAATCCTCTGTTGCATTGAAGTTGCTCAAATAGAGCTATCTATGAAAGGTATGTACTGCTGCGAGCATGTGATGTTGGACTGTGGAATGGTGCCTTGAAGATACGCCTGGACATGCCCAAAGTAACAGTCTGAGGCCCCCTGGTTGATGACTACATGCTGTACTCAAGAGCAAAAAACCACGTAAGCTTACACACTTTTTCGAGCGACTCGTGGATTGAGATCCGATTAGGGTGGACTTACACCAACAGCCTCCTGCACGAGAAGTACCGATCCTGGAAATCGAGAGGACATCTTTCGCGCTCTGCGAAGACGCAAGATTTCGTTAGCAAATTAGCAGATGGCGACGCAGTTTCGCCAAAACCTACGATCTCAAGGGCGTCAGAGGGTCGATGCTATTGCTCGTAAACAAGATTGGGAAGAAGGTGGTTCGCTGTGGTCCACTCATCGGGTCTGCGTGGAAAACAACTGATTAGACCATGCGCCCACCCCAGATGCGGATTTGGCATTTCTAGAGATGAAATTTTGAGGAAGCTGAAAGGGAGGGAGAGAGCGTTGAGGAAAGACAAAAGAGAGGCTGCCTACCCTGAACCACCATGCTGTCAGGTAACTGCGGTCGCATTGATCGACATAATAGGGTGCCAATGAAGATGGGGTATATGTCTCCGATGTACTTGCTCGCGGAGGTTGTGGCCTCGGCGTAGCTCTGGAACTCTTCAATGGTAGTAAGCCTGTTTCGCCGATACGAATCGGCGCACTGGATGAGGAGACGGGCATCGGATGTAATATAATATCTCTCCCACATGCCCGCAAGAGCAGACACATCCCCACGCTCGACCTGGTGAAGGATGTCGGCCATGACTGGGAAGAGCGCTCGTGGGAGGTAGAGAGTGTTGAGGAAGAGGGCCTTCAAGTCTGAATAGGTGACGAGTGCTGGTAGATCTCTTGTTGGGATTCCGCTCACCGGGACAGGGTGGCTCTGAAGCTGGTGGATGATGCTGTCGATTCTAGCAGTAATGTTGGCTGGCGTGGGTCCCCAGAAGGAACACGCCTCAGGGCCTGCGGAATGGCACAATCTCGAGAATTCCTCCATGGCCTCGTCCATTTGGTCGACGATGTCCCTCCAGTCGTTCTCGTAGTATTGCTCCGCATCCAAAACACCATCGAGAATCATCCTCTCGACTCGGTCGGGGAACATGGAAGCGAAGGTAGTACCGATGACAGTACCGTAACTGATGCCATAACACCACAACTTGGCGTCCGAGGGTGACCGCCCGACCAGCCTGGCCTCCGCTTCAATGAACGTGAGCAGATCATGAGCGACCGCCGGCGTAGTCACGTAGTAACCATGGGGTGATGCGTCCTCGGCAGCATCGTTGCACCACTCTCCGTAGATGGAGCTCGAGTAGTACTGCTCCACAACTGACGTCGATGAGCTGTTGGCAGCGCCTGTGCTGTACAGTCGATTGAAAGCCAGTCTTGCTTCTGGGTGTCCCGCGTAGCAGTCGAGGCGGAGGCCGCTGTTGTTCACACCGCGGGGGTCAAAGGAGACGAAGTTGTACTGCTCTCCAAAGATCTGCCCTGCCATTTCCCGGTATGTTAGGACGAGCTCAACGCCAGAGCCCCCCGGACCACCTAGTCGAATGTCAGTCCAGCCACAAAAGATTGCGTGCCACTTCGATAAGGGTCCGGTTAGGATCTTACCGGGGATGAGCACGATGCTTGGGGAGTCGACAGTGGCATTCTTGCCAGTCAACTTGATGAAAGCGATGGACGTCGTGCCAAGACTCCTGTTGGAATGATCCACCGGAACTTCCATCCTGGAGCATGTAAAGTTGTCAAAGCAAGGTGTCCATGTGAGGTTGGCCGATGGTTGAATCTAGGTCGATGGCGAGTCAGCAAGTTGGAAATCTCTCCAAGATGTGGATCGGTAAAGCCCAAGACTCACAATGTCAAAGCCATAGACCATTTCCGGAGCGTGCGAGCTGTCGGCGCGGCATCCCCAGACTGGGAGAATGAAAAAAATGACTGCATTCACAAGTCGATTCATGGTGTCTGTCAAATGGCTTCTCCCCAATAGTTTGTGCTGTCGCTTGCAGGAAAGTAGATAGGGTAGCGACATTCATCATTGCAGCAGACATAACTGCCATATCCAGGAACTACTTATACATGCTGAGCATTCAAGCCGGTTTTCATCCAAGCGTGCCGGTTTCGACTGCTCGGTGTCATCAAGGGAGTCGCATTCCACTTCACCCTGCAAATCCCTACGGCGCGGGCTCTTTGGGGCCCCATCTCTACGAGCCAGCCAATCCATTTGCTTCCTGGGGCAACAGTACCAGTTGGAGCTCTGTGCGAAACGCCTCCCAATACCTTGTCATCTCCATGCCGCCATGGGTGGCTTGAAGGTCTGGCCCTCGAGTTTTTCCTGAACAGGGGAGTCACCAGGAAACCCTCCCTTCCGGGCGCCCCACTTGTACGAAGCTACCAATCAATACTTTTCACGAATAGCAGTGCCATGTCAAAAATGCTGCGCGAACGCCGGGGCAGTGCCACGATATCCTTACTCCTCGATCTTGAGTAGGTGTTTGCAGGGGCCCATTCGCACCCCAATCGGGGCTCGCAATTGGGAAGCCAGTAGCTTGGTGCCCCACCTGTACGACCCAACCAATCAACAACTGTGCTGGCCATGTGTCGGTTGGATCAGTTTTCTCCCGATTGGCTATGGATTTCTAACCGTTTCCCGCTTCCATCAAAGTCTGCCTCTTCCCCTCAAGATGTGGGCCGCAAAAGGTGTGGGAGACGACTTTTACGCAGGCAGAGAAACATATGAACAGAGCTGTTGTCGCATGCATGCAACTGGCTGCTTATGAGTCGCAGCGTCTTAGAGTTTCTTGCCGAATATCGTGCGGCACGGCAATCTTGGACTGCGGACGTCAACGTGATGGCCGAGACCGAGGACGATAACACCAAGAAGGCCAACAATCAAGCCTGGAGAAAGAAGCCTCGCAATTTCGCTCCAAAGTCCAGGCTAGGCTGCAAGACTTGCAAGTAAGTCTTGGCTCCGTGCGTCGCGTCGCTCCCTGTTGATGACCGACACTCACCTCGGCGCACCTCTCAGGATAAGACGAGTCAAATGCGACCTGGCTCGGCCTTCATGCTTGAAATGCACATCCACGGGTCGCAGATGCGATGGCTACAGTGAGATGCCCCTCGCTTTCAAGACCGCGGCAGAACCAAATCACCGTCAAGACGGGAATCCCGGGAGACCAGAAAGCTGCAACCGCGACCAACTTTGCGTCGCAGTCAGGCCGAGACGGCCACTCGGACCCTTTCTGATGTTGCCAGCAGCCGGGACATCCCAGGCAGAGGCCATCGGATTTTTCGAGTACATCTCGATCAAGCATCTAAATGAACACCACCCTTGCGAATCATGGCGCAAGACGCTCATGTTCTTCTCACAGACAGTGCCGTCGGTACGACATGCTGCCACGGCTCTGGCCCTGGTGCATCGGGACTATCTGGAACGCAACCCAGGTGGTCGCGTGGCCCAGTCGTCATCCTCGAACAACCGGCCGCCGGATACTGCGCCCTTGCTCCACTACAATCAGGCCATCCGACTCCTTCTGAACCTGGAAACCGGCAGCAGCACTGAGAACCAAGCCATCACTCTTTTGGTCTGCTATCTGTTTGTCTGCTTCGATCATCTGGCGGGCAACTATGTACAGGCGATGAAGCACCTACACGGAGGGGTGGAGCTCGCACATAGCATGGGAAAAGCGATATGGACCCCAGAGGCTGGCACGCTGATCCGCCAGGTCACAAGGCAGATTCGTCGTCTGGACATGCAGGCGGTAACCTTTCTGGTCGACTGGACTCCGGTCGATATCGAAGAGACACCACTCGTGTCCCAGTCCCAGCTTCCACCCCTCTACTGCACCTTTCGATCCCTCGACGAAGCTGCCGACAACCTCCAGATCCTCGTTGCTCGGGCAATGAGACTGCGACACACCCTAGAGCAGCAAATGTCCCTGAGGGGTACGGAGATGCCGCCGCCGCCTTTGCTGTCGATGGGCGCCCTTCTCGGACAGCTGGAGACGTGGTCTCGTCTCTTCGAAGAAATGCTCCAGCTGCGAAGCAGCACCGACAAGACCGATTCAGAAGGTCTTTGCGCCCGCATATCTCTCCTCCGCCTACAGCACATGGTGACCCGGACTCTGCTCCGCGCCAGTTGCACACCTGGCAAAGAGATGGCCTACGACAGCTTCCTGCCTCAATTCCAGCAGTGCGTGGCCCTAGCCAGCGACATAGCAGCGGCGCATGAGCGGTGCTATTCCGCGTCGGAGCCGGCAGGAAAGGCAAAGCCGACCTTTACCCCCGAGGTCGGAATCTTACCCGTGCTGTACATCATCGGGGTCAAGTGCCGGCACCATGCAGTCCGACGCGAAGCCTTGGGAATCCTGCGCCGGCAGCAGATACGGGAGGCGGTTTGGGACAGCGTTTCTGTCGCTAGGGTTGTGGAGCGAGTTATCGAGCTTGAAGAGGGCGGGCTAAACAAGATGAGGAGCATGGGGCAGATTGCTGTGTGGCAAAGGATCGAGACCATGTCCTGGGTACAGTTCGTCGGTGGACAGGCTGCGACTAGGGTGGATATCACGTACATGTTCTGCGGGCGGGAGGGAGTGCATGTCGAATCTCTTGCGGTGTAACAGTCGGCCGAGCATAGGAGACGCCCCATGGTTAACTGCCGCAATCGGCGCATCCAACGGCTAGCCAGTCGGGGGCGGAGGGTCGATTAATTAGGTGCCCAGCCCCCTCGGCGTCCAAAAACTCCATCGTGATAGCGGAGAGGCCTAGTGCTCCCTTGTTCCATGGGAACAATCTCCTACTTTTATGCAAGCTTCTCCACTAGCTCTTGGACAACCTCGGAGCAACTTTCAGATAGTGAGACCAGCGGAGCAAGGGCAACCTTCTGTCCCGCATCGCCGCCAGAGAGTCTCTCCAGCAATCCCTCCAAATCACCACATACTTGTTGAATGTCCGTCAGGCCAGTCGGGCTGTGATTCGCGCCGTGACGCAAAATTTCGAAGGCGCGAGTAACAAATTTGCTAGCAGCTTCTAAGAACTGGAGAACGTTGCCAGCTAAGGTAACTGCTGTAACCGCTTTAGCTATGGTAATCCGGGTTGGAGGTGAAAAGAGGATAGGAGCCCAACCGACGCGGCGAAACGACCCCGCCTTTGCGCCGACAACCAGCCCCAATCATTGGGCAAAAGCCAGCTCTTCGAACCAGCACCGCGAGACTCTGACCTGCAGGCCCGCAAGCCAATGATCAGGCGCTTATCCATCAAGTTTTAAGCTGAAGCGACGGGACTTTCCGGATCACATGATCCTCATGGTGGCAGGCTATGTGAAGCACCCGGCTATTTAAGTGGACTGGCGTCTGGTACATATCAGGGGGTGTCAGATCTCGGGTTCTCAGATCAGCTATAGGGCGTCGCTCTAAGCAAGACATCAGCAGGCCTTACCGTTGTTTTGTCTATCCGGGGACCCCGGGCTCGGTGCCGGCGCTCGTGTAATCATACAGGTAAGGTACCCCCAAGATTGCCTCCAGAAGCCGCTATCTCTCCGGACATGGTAACCGGCGCGCCAGTGGCCGCTCCTCCACTGGCTTGATGTTCAGCTGTCCAAAAAGCTGCTTGTCGACTTTGACGCTGCCATTCACCACTTGAAGCTGCTGATTCCCCGCGGTCGACAGCCCTTTTGGTGGGTCCATGTCAATGAGGCGCTTCCCCCTGCCTTGCGTACAGTTCTCGCTGATCATGTAGAGGTTGAGTCCGATGGCCAACGTGCGCATCTCGTGCTGTGCCTTGCTTAAATCCGGCGGCGCTTCCCCCGTTAGGCCCATGCCCACGTAGTCCATGGAAAAGGCGTTGGGGTAGCTGACAGGCGACATCTGTCCCACGCCCGCCCAAAACAGGGGGTCGTACATGGTACGCATGCTCAATTCCTCGATGCTGAGGAAACCTAGATCCACTAGATGTCACAGGCTTTGCCTGTTCCTTGGTCACGTGCAGATAGAGTAGATAGCGCACAGGTCACGTGATCACCCTCGGCACCGCTCCGGAGCTTACCTCTGGAGCGGCCCTCGCTCCTGGATCTTCGCACTCCTTGTGCTTCATCATTTATCCACCACACCCCCCTACGTTCAGCCTCCCCGTGTACGCCGTGATACTAGATCCCACGATCCATGCCACTTGGAGACGATGAATGAATCCTCCCGCAGTCGCATGTCCGTCCATGCTTTGACGTTGCCTGCCACCAAGTTTCGCGCAACATTCGTCTCTATCCACTGAACAAACATCAAACGAAGGGTAAGCAGACTTCTTCTCATGGTATGGTGCGGGAGTTTCATACCACGTCACTTCGATCAAAATAGTCCGGACCAAAGTAGATGCCTTCTTCTGGGTTGGCGAATAAAATGTTCGGTTCATCAAGGAAGATCAGAACACAGCCTTTTCCGTTGTTCTGTTCCATCAACGTCGACATCAAGAACCTGTCGAATTTCACGTCCGGCCTCTTCTCCGGAACCGGCCCGAATCGTCCGTATGGGCATCGGTTGTTGATTCCTTTCAGCTTGCCGTAAAATGCTTCAAGTTCTGGTTTAGTAAAGGAGCGTCCATTCTCCAAAAAGTCCGCGGGGAGCGCCCAGAGATATTTCGTCCACAAGAAAATCACCTCTCCCGGGTACTCATTCGTGAATCTGCAAAAGGAATTGTTATTAGGATGGACAGAAGGTGTGTTCGGCGCACAGACACGTACTGATTGATCCATCCAATCACTTCGTCCAGCGTAGCTCCAGTGGCACCATACATATCGCCTACCGGGCGACTGGGATAAGATGTGTGTGCCGTGTGGAAACTATATGGCCCGTCCTCTTTAATGATTACAACACGAAGGTCGAACCACCGAGAACCGAGCCTAAGCTGGTTGTAGAGATTGTATGCTTGGTTCTGGGTGTTCAGACGGGTAGCTGTGCCGTGTTAGTGAAACGATGGAAGAGGACTTCCAGGTGGATACCTATTAAAGCAAGATAGGATCGAAAGGGGATGCTCCAAGTCAACATACCTTCCCAACTGAATTTTCCGATGGCACTCATTCCCGCGTTGTGTGAGCCTGGCATCACGACGTGATTGACAGTCCGCGGCCCGATGACGTCCTTGAGGTGTTGCATCCAGCCGACGGGGGGAGGATACATCGAAGTGATGAACCCAAACTTCTCACTGCCCGTAATTATCAGGTTAAAAGCTCTCTGAGGCCCACGTGCTGTATACTCCGTGGCCCCGTTGCCGAAGCCGGAAAGCTCAACTCGCGGACGGTACGGGTACTTCTCGCCGATTCTGTGGACCGCCTTGATGACGAACGTCTTGCCAGTGCCCTCAATGCTGTAGTATGCCTCTCCGTTGTCGTCGACAGGGTAGGTCCCGCCCTTGCCGCCGAAGTAGTCGATAGTGTTCTGCCGGGAATGTCCTGGTAGGACGTCTCCAAACCACATGCCGTCCATCTGATAGCAAGACCTGTCGACGAGCTTGAAGGTGTACGGCGCGAGATTCACGATGGTTACGTAAATCTTGGACGCGTCCAGGCTGTCGTCCCACGCGCCGAGTCCAAGTTCTGCATTCGGATACCACTCCCCCTTGGGTGGCTCTTTGGGAAGCTCGAAGGTGGGCTTACTTGCCGCGCAGCTGCTGTCGACCGTGTCCGTGGCGGCGACAGACTCGGCGTCGTAGATCGAGATGTGGCTCCACCGAGGGTGACTGTCCGTCGCTTGGTTGTCCCTAGCAAGAATCCCTTTACCAGTCCCCGAGACAATCATGTTTGTGGCGCCGATGGTAATAAGGTGTTGGATACGAACGTTGGCACGGTTCTCGGAGACAAACCACAGCGCTTTTTGACACGCTTGCTTCCCGATGCAGGTCTGCGTGTATGTGTCGAACCAGCTGTAAGTCCCAGCGCCTCCAATCATGATGTTTTCGGAGCCAGTGAGGATAACGGCCCAAGCGGTATCACAACCGTCAGAGTCGGAATTATCGCACTTGTACTTCGGATCCCCGGAAAACGTGCCGACCTGCTTGGAAAATGGGTGTGGCGCTCGGGGAGTGGGCTGAAAATAGGGCGGTTCCGTTTGCAACATGCCGGCATAGATGTTCTTGGCATTGTGGAAGTTGTACTGATAGAACACTGCGTGTTCAGCACTGGTACCGTAGAGCCAGGTGGCGTCGGTGCTCTCTACCAGGAGCCCTCTTGCGACGTAGACGGAGAGTTGATCCATGTTGTTGCCGTCATCCTGCCGGTCAGGGTCGCTGTGTGTTGCGGATGAGTTATCAGACGGTGCCGCCTTGGTGGCCAGCTTTGCTGGAGACAAAGGGTCAACGTCGCACACACTTACTCGATAATGTGATCCGCGACCCAAAGCCACATGTTGTCAAAGAGTCCCGAGGCGCCGGGCCGGATATGCATCAGGGCAGCCGCTGCCTGGCATTTTTCAGGATTCGTTCCGTCTCTGATGGGTGGGCAGCCAGCGGGGTTCAGATCAGTTCCGAGGGCGCCGCCAACCCGAGCGTGGACGTCTGCCAAGGTTTTAGTGTTAGACTCTTATACCTCAGCATTGTGAAGGGTGCATTCTTACCCCAGAGGGCTGCGGATCCCTGGCTCCGGGCCTTGAGGTTCCACTCGATGAGGATGGCACCCGCGGTGCCTCCTTTCGTGGAAACAATCAGGTCTTGAAGCTCCACATCACCAACTTCATTCTCAGTACCGACGCGAAGGACAGGGCGGGGGTTGCTAGCATGGGTGTTAGCAACCGACAGAATTCCTCATTTCACGACGGCAGACTTTACGTACCTGGGATCGGAAAACCTTTCGCCGAAAGCTGCAAATGTGGCCCAACACTCTCCAATGACCCGTGCGCCCTTGGGAATTGTAACCGTGTCGGCGAGCATGTAAATGCCAGCGTCGACGAAGAGGAGCTTGCCTTGTCTGACGGCACCGTTGAAGGCGTCTTGGACATCCTTGGTATCGTCCCGAACACCATCACCTAAGGCAGTCAGTCAGCGAGTTCCACGTGCATGGGTTGAGTTGGCGGGAAGAGGGCAGTAGGCCATACCTGCAGCGCCAAAATCTTTAATGTGAACAAACTCGTCGGGGCTGTGGTCGGCGTATTGGTTCCGCTTGCGCTCGAAAAAGGGGCGCGATGGCAATCCACCAGCCTCTGGGCCGAGAAGAGACTCATGTCGCTTATATGGTGTAGAATCAGCGCCACCCGACCAGGTTCTGTTGTCACCTTTGTAAATAGGCCCGATAGACCAATGCTTGACGGCCCCCCCGGCTTTGAGCAGTGCGCCGGTTTCTCCTTCAGAGTCGAGGGTAGCGATGGCTGTCTCAACGTCTTTGAAAACGCAGTTGTCAATTACTAGCCCGGTGGTGTCAGACTTTGTCTTGCTCTGGGGTGCACCGATGATGATGGCGGTGCTGACTTTCTCAAACGTCGAGTCGACAAATGAAACGGATCCGATGATTCCGGTACCATCTGGGCTCGCGAGATTGAAGCCGACATCTCCACCGGAAACGGTCACAGATTTCCAGATCTGCCAGATCAGGATTAGCAAATGGAATATGACGGAACGTCTTTAGGACGGGAGGTATGCATTCAACCTACAAAGCCCCAGTCCCAAAGAATTTGAACGGCCGTCGTGCAACCGATGAACTTCATCCTCTGGGCGGTAAACTGCTGATTTCCACCATCTAATCAAGGTTAGTAGGTACGCTGGCACCGAATTAAGCGATTCTTGTTCCAGGTTGTCCCACTTACAGAATCCAACATTCCCGCCCCTAAATGTCACATCAGACATTACACCGCCACTTCCGTTTTCAGAAACTGCAATAGCGACTGGATTTAGATGGTGATCGTACGCATACGTTTAGTTAGCCGTGGGGAAAACGTACACATCCCCCTCTGGGTCGTAGCTGAATCCGCAATCAGTTCAACATCATGTAGACTTGTAGCCTGGGCGACTTGATAATGAATGGCGCAAGCTTGGTCTTCCTGTTCCGTGGTGGTAGTGATATCGATCCTCAAGTTCCGTATCTGCGAATAGAACCGCCCCGTGTTGACTATGTCGCCACATTTAGCAAGTGACCTTAATCAAGGCAAGTTTGGAACTCTAAAGAAGAAAGAGGGGCACGTACTGTACCATTGTTTGTGGAGCCCATCTGGGCCTTGCTCGTCCTTGTCAACATATTCGTTTGTCGATAACACGCCCAGCCCAGTAAATGTCTTTGCGGCCGTAATAGTCGGCCACGTGTTTGCGTCGCCGATGACCTGTGTGCCAAAAAGGACCTCGGTGGTCGTCGATACAAGGTAGTTGCCTGGTGGGAAGTAGACAATGGCGTTTTTGTTTGTAGCGCCGTTGCATCCCTCCCCGCAGCGCCCGCCGTCAAACATAGCCCGTCGGATCGCTTCCGTGTCATCCTATGAATCGAAGCATA
This sequence comes from Schizothecium vesticola, assembly GCA_030549215.1. Classification (NCBI taxonomy): domain Eukaryota; kingdom Fungi; phylum Ascomycota; class Sordariomycetes; order Sordariales; family Schizotheciaceae; genus Schizothecium; species Schizothecium vesticola. The sequence goes on along the minus strand of JAUKUD010000005.1, from coordinate 3,932,183 downwards.
AGTTGGCAGTCTTGGATGCGGTCCTGCCGGGATCAGGGCTCCTTACAGTGGCGCCATCCCCTCTTGCTCCGTAGTCCCTAACGTTTCGAAATATCTACACCAGTGCAGAAAGTTAGCAAATTCCAAGAACTGGAGGCGGTGAAAAGCAGGCTACTCGCCTTGTAGTTGCTCGAGCCTCCCCATGACAGTGGATGGGACCCCTTTCTGGCAATGCGCTCCATCCAATAGACCGGCCCGGCACGGCCCTTGATGGCTGGAGAGCCCGTTGAGTTGGCCATGGCGTTGGCCTCGGCGACAAGGGCAGCAGCCCTTGCGATTTCGGGCGTGATCCGCAGGAGGGGGGGCGGTCGATCGTCTGGATCGCCTGCCCGCCTGACAGGTCCCATGGGAGCGGCGCCATTGCCGGGCGCGCGGTGGTAGCTGTTCCGAGCAGGTCGATCAAATCTTGCTTTGTTGAGGATGGAGGATTTGGCGATACTCTCGCGGACAAGGACGCGTGCCGCAGCGATATCAGCAGACGTCGCAGAATGATATAGAGGGGCGACACGGCGGCTTTGCAGCTGGTGGACTGGCGCCTTGTGGGCGGACAGGGCGTGATGACCATGGTGAAATCTGGATGACGAGCTTGCGAAAATTACAGAGGCAAAAGCATGTCGAACTGGGACCAGCAGCCAGAAAACGGCAACCACAACCCAAGCGAGCCTGCTGCTGGGCAACATTGCTGCTGGCTGGATCTCGATTAGGGGCTTCTGATTGGGTTGGGACGTCCACTGACTGGTTGCAGCGAAGGAGTTGACTGACTAGGTGCCTGACTTCCACTTTCCAGACATCCGCTGTGGGCTGACTTGACGGCGAGGACCTTCCAGTTATCTACATTCTGCTTTTTCCCCTAGCTTTTGATTTGGGATGCGAACTATAGATCCCGCCGCTCCGGGCCATTCCTTACACAGTTAAAGGTACCTGGTACCTCGGTCCGGTCCCACCAAGCAACGTCCACGTCGTTTCCAATTCACAAGATCCAGGCAGGCTTATCGCCGCCCGCCACGGCCTAAACATGCTTCCTCGTTGATACCTGGGCGCTCGAAGAGGCCCGACAACGGACTTTGAAGAACCAACAACCCGAAGTGCATTCATTGTCTTGCGGGGCTATTATAGTACCGCCCCAGCATGGGGGGTCGGCAAGGGGCACGCCAGCCATATTCATGCCGTTCTATGTCGGCTTCCCGAGAAGTGGGCGGCGGCAAAGCCCACACATGGACATGGGGATGGCCAATATCCAATGTCAATCTTCGGCCCTTTGGTATTAAGATGGCAATGGTCTTCCCATGTTCCCGTCTGTCGGCGTGCTAGATTGCCGTTGCACAACCCCCCTTGAGCTGAGAATGGTCTTCTGTAATGGATTCCCACGAGCATAGATCACTTGTGTTAGGCAAAAGTTGCACTGTCAGCACTGCACCTGCGGCTGAAAAAGCTAAACTAGGACAAGATGTCTGAGTGAAATTGTACTGAAATATACTACCAACTGGATGGCATTACTCGCTGGGACAATGGGTGCCATTCAGGCAAAGCTGACAACAATTACCCGCCCGCACAATGGTCCGACAAAAATAAACCCATCGAGGTCGGCCAGGGTCAATTACGCCCGCATTCTATCGCGTCCCATTCATAGGGGCTCTGTACTTGCCCTCAACCATCGAGCATCGAGCATTTCCAGCTCCTTGCCAAGCGACATCTGCCACAAGATACCATGGCCGGTCACGCCCCTCGCGCTACAAAGACCGTTGCGGCACGCATGGACGACGTCCTTCCTGTCTTCACACCCGCGCCCAATTGCCTCAATGACCTCTACCTCTTCTCCCGAGAATGCGCAACGGCCACTCATCAAACATGCACGATTTTCAATGTTGGGCCAACTTCGAGCGATGCGACCTGTTTCCCTGATCCGGAAAGACACATCGCAACGGCATGCCCGGCATTCTACACGCCCGTCGACGACACAACGCATGCGTCCTTGGGTTGGACTACCGGAGTAAGGTACAAAATCTTGACCTGCTGTCCCGAGTAAGTTGCCAATTCCCACTGATAACTTCCTGGTACCTGGTGCCCTACCTACCTAGGCCCTTGGCTACTCCAAGGGTACTCTGCTGACTAGTACCTTGTGCTGCAGGGGGTTTGGGTTTGACTGGGGACAAGCCAGTCTCACAAAGGGTCCCGACTTCCAGCGCGGTTGCGTCGCAACGAGTCCAGTGCTGCCAGGCAGGGGTTCTGGACCATGGCAGGTTACCGCAACCGCTCAGGGCGGCGATGTACGAGTCGTGACTATGGATCCCGAGTCCCACGTTCTTTCGGCCTGGGATGTCAAAGTCACTCTGGGCGTTCTCGACGGCGGTGCAGGATCCTGCGTTATTCCTTGCACGAAGACGTGGAGGAGCGGGGACCCGTGGCCATTGCCTGAACCTACTACTACTACATCGAGATATATGGGCAGTGGAGACGAGAGCGGCAGCTCGAGTTGGAACTCATATGGACTCGCATTGGCGATCGCGCTTCCGGTGGGGATTGTGACTGGACTGGCTGTGCTGGGTTACTGCGGATATCTCTGTATGTCGAGCAGCACAAAGGCAGTCATCAACACTACTCCGGCCGGGACCGAAAGTCGGCGAAATCAGCCAAGCCGGCTGAGAATCCCACTTGGCAACAGAGCGCCAGCAGCAGCAGAGACTGGGCCGAGGCCATGAAGCTTGAATAGCAAGGCTGGCTTTTCGTTTTTGAATTTTAGTAGGGTGTGATTCCGTCTTCCAAACCGAGCTAATGGATAAGTTCGTCCCTGCTCTGTTTGTCTTGCGTTTCTCTCTGAGAAAGAACCAACATGGCAAGAATTCCAGGGTTACATGATACTCATCTGCAAAGAGACGACTCCCGAGAGAAGCCGAGTACATGTCCAGACCCCTCCCGTACTAACCTAGAGAGGTAGGAGATGAAAGTGTACGAGGATGTAGGACCTGCGCAGCTTCTCACCGACCAATTTACTGTAATATGTTGAAAAGACGCCTTTATTTCTGGAACACAAGACAACCACTAGGTGCATAATCGTCGTTGGCGCACTGTAGCCGCCGCGAGAACATTGCCAATATAAAAATCGGCCTTAGGACCGCGGGGGTCCTGTTGAATCGAAGTCTCAGCCGCTAGGAAGCATCGAGAAGCCAGGGACGGCCCGGGATAAGGGATGAGGTGCTACGGACGGGTGGTTCGGCCCGTAATTGCCACGCCGCACGGTAAAGGGTGACGCCGCGATACAGCATGGCCGATCAAGATCCAAGTGGTACCATAGACATCTCGTCCAAGTACATTCAATTGAGAGCACCTCGGCTATGGCTTGAAGTAGAACTGACGTGCTGAAGTCTGGAGGACCCGACTTGAGATATAAACCTGCACTGTTATCCCACAATCTTTTCACCAGCAGTCACGTCTTCTTTTCATTGCTTCCCAAGCCTCCATACATCCTTCCAAACCTTTTGAATCGCTTCCAGACCAACGACATGCTTCCCCAGCCTTAGAGATTATCCGTCATCTGCTTTCCATCGAGAGGAAACTTGAGCGGAGGGGAACTAAAAAGGGCCTCTGAGGCTATGTAGCGGCAGTGTATACGGTTACCCTAGCTTATGGAAGAAGAAAGGGAAGCTTAGGACAAATCAGCTGTAGCTTACCCTAGCTTAGGACGACAAACGAAGAGAGAAATTTTGTGTGCCTAGATTCATTGCAAACTAGGCTGTTTTAAACTCTCACTGGTAATGCCATCTCATTTTTCCGCGTAAACAACTACAGAATTATATTCTATGAAACCATGCGGCATGGGAAGAAATCAAGCAAATGCCCCGGGATGAAAAAGCTCAAAACAAAATGAAGCTAATTACATGAACCCACCCCCTCTCTCTCACTGGCCGGCTGCGACTTTGTCGGGGTGTAAAACGATAAGCTAGAAAGCGGCGGTGGCTTGTCGCCTACAGGAAGAGAGATATAGACTTGGAGCCCAGACCCGGCCAGGCAGGGGATGGAGATGGGGGAGAAGACAATGGGGGGCGGTGACCTTTGCTGGCTGTGGCGTTTTTGCTGGCAAGGTTGGTCTTGTCGTCCAGGGGGGGAAGGTGGTAGAATGGAGGATGAAGAAGAAGACGAAGGGGGCAGAGACAGACGAGGCATCCGTGGAGCTCTTCTGTCCGAAAGACTGGGCGCCGAGAAGGAATGGGCCCTAGAGGTACTGCTGTCGTCATCAGGTGCCGAACTCGGACTCGTACAACGACTAGGCCAGAGCGGGGGAGACGGACTAGGCGTGGACTCCGTTAGTGTTTGATGTCGACCTGGAGAAGGCGTTGGTAAAGCCGCCGGCAAAGCCGTTGGTGAGGGACGCCGATCCGGTGAAGCCGTTGGTGAATCCATTGGTGATTGATGCCGATCCAGAGAGGCCGTGGGAGAATGCCCCGCTACCGTTGCGGTCGGCCATGTATCCCTGACCCTGGCCCTGACCGTAAGGGGACTTGATGCCCACGGAAGGCTGGTAACTACCATTGCCCGCAGAAGGCGAGTAGCTGCCGTCGCCTGATGGCTGGAGGGCATCGGCGGCGGAACCACCGCCGGGCCCAGAGGCGATGGCCAGTTGGGAAAAGCCACCAGGCCCTGAGGCGAGGGCCTGCTGAGAAAAGACAGGCTGCTCGGGCGCGACGACCTGGGGGATGTCGCCCGGCACAATCTGCCACTCCTCGTCCAAGTCGAGCTGCTTGCTGGCCTTCAGCTCCCTCAGCGCGGCGTCGATGATTCCCTGGGGGGGCCCGCCGACGGCCGCTTGTGCGGTGCCCTGCGCGAGACCCTGCGCGTCGCGGTCACTGGCCAGGTACTCGACGCGCAGCGTTTGGCCGTCGTTGTCCTCTGCGCGCACATCGAGGTTGCGGAAGCTGGGGGAGAGCCTGTCAAAGAGAGAGGCGCCCAGGGCACCGAGCGCGGCTGCGGTCAGCGGCTTCTTGAACCGAACGAGCCAGCTGGCGGCGGCGCCGATAGCGGCGACCTCCAGCGGGGCGATGGCGGCGACCTCCAGCGGGGCGATGGTGGCCACCTCTAGCGGGGCGAGGCCGCCGATGCTCAGGACCGGGATCGGGACCGAGGCCGGGGGTTCGTGGACAGCCTGCGAGACACCGCCGCGGGAAATAACCCACTTTGTGCTGCCGGTGTTGCCGGCGACGACGTATGAGGTGGACCATTCGTACCCGTTTTCAACGGGGTTGCTGGGGTTGGTGAAATCCCACTGGGTCGAATCGGTGCGGGTGCTGCTGAAGACCTGACCGGACTTGTACTCGGCCTCGAGCCACCATGTGAGCGTCTCCTGGGGCTGGTACTGGGCCGAGCTGCCCTCGGGGAGGGCAGAGCGGTCGACGAAGACGGGCTCGAAGAATCCGGTGCGGGCGTTCTTGACGCCGACGATGATGTGGATGCCCAAGACGTTGGGGTACTGGTAGTTGACCCTGCCAACGTTGAGCCAGCCGGGAGTGGCTGAGCGGGTGTCCGATGATGGCTCCCAGTAGCCGAGCGGGTTGATGTCGTAGGACTCGCCCTTGTTGCACTTTTGCCACCTGCCCATGACGGACACGCGCACGCCGTCGGACGGGACCACGGCCGTCCAGCCCAACGCGTACTCATCGGTCCACGAGATTTCGGTCACGGGCGCCAAGGCCTGCGACTGCCAGACAAGATTGTAGGTTGGGGCCGCGTTGCCGGCCGCCACGCTTTTGGCCACCTGCAGGTTCCAACCGTTCTGCTTGATGAGCCGGGCGTCGGCCTCGGCCTCGTACCAGTAGAGGGTGCGGGTAGCCATTGGGCTGGATGTAGGTCGGAGTTAGAGATAGGGGGATGAGAGAATGAATGAGGTGGTTGAGAAATGAATCGTAAGCGGATGTCGATGGTATCAAGCCCGGGTGGTAATGTGGGATGTGGTGAGTGTGAAGATGCTGTGGCAGTGTATCTGGTGCTTTCGTCATGCTTTGGTCGGCGGGCGTCTGATACTTCTTATACACTTTGAGGTTTGGTCCTCTGCGTATATTGACCGAACAACAGGCGGCGGCTCGCGCGCAGCGACGCCATGATTGTTCCCCCCAGCGCGGTCTCAGCTCGATTTTCCAAGGTGGCTTGGATGGAGTGCACGATCCGGTGGCTACCGCAGGGTGTGTCCTGCAGGGGTGAAGCATCGTGCTGCGTACACTAGTGGTACACAGTGGGGAAGATGGCGTTTATTCAACAACCAGCGTAGCTAAGCTGGGCTCGGGTCACAACGGATAGCTCGGCATCGGGCCGTCCGTCAGGGGAGGGCGGCCGGGTATGGCGCTGAGAGGAAAAAGCTAGCCAAGGGAGAAAGGAAGAAAAAGTAAGAACAAGGCTGAATTCGGTCCGTGATTGGTTACAGTACGTGTGAGCCACATGTACAAGACACAGCTCAAGCCTCTCCATGAGTGTTAGCTGGGCTGAAGCCGCATCTTGAGGCTTTCGGTCGACCCATGCGCGAGACATTGCGGTGCTTCGACGACCTGATGGTTGGCGGCTTGTTTCGAGGCAACCCCCCAGTCTCGGCATGCACAATCTTGTTTAACTCTGTTCAGAGGGCTTCAGCTCAGGTTGGATACGCCAAGTCTACATCGGAACAAACGCACTTTTGGCTCCCACCGCAGTTGAGACAATAGTGTGACCAGTTCCGCCCGTCTGCCTGAAGCAGGCATTCATTCGCCCCCAAAATCGGATGCACAAGTTGGCGGACTTGAGCACGAAGTTGTGTGGGGACGGCTTGAAGTAGATTCTCATGGAGGTTATTTTCAGCCAACTTCAATCTTGTTATCGGATACAAGGTAGGTTACCTAACCATGGTGAAATCTCCAAGAAATCGTCTCCTCTACAACTTCAGCGTTGGGAGCAGGGAGATGTTGTGATACGGATGATGGACCGACTTGAGGGTCGGGCCTTTAATTTGAGATGAACATTAGTCGATAATCTGGTTCGGAGTTCTGGCTGACTTTTCGCTGGCAGCTTTTTCGTGTGGCAGAAGGGAATGTCGCGAGCGTGAAGACACAGAATCTGCAAACACGGACACGGACTGGAGAAAAATCGGCACAGCAGAATTTCCCGCTTTTTTGCACAAGTGTCTATGTGGTGTATACGTTCAGTCCTCCAACTCATTCAGTCCCGGAGAGAGCAAAGTCTCTCAACATCATAGTCTCATAATCATCAAAGAGCACTTAGAAAGTGTGAAGATAATCGCCGACGAAGCGCTTGCCGAGGTCGGAGACCTGGGAGGCGAGGTCGCCGGCACCGAACGAGTTGGCCAGCGTCTTGGCCCATTCGGCGGCATTTCCTTGCACAGTGGTCGTCATGAAGCGATGCTGCAAGTCCCAAGATCAGCCTTGGCTATCGCCCGCTTCATCCGCTTGTTTCGCCGTCACGAACTTACCTGGTACATCTTGTTGCCCTTGTCGTGGAGAACCACCCAACGCTTCTCGCCCTCCTTGTTCTTCTGGCCGTACTGAAAGCGATCGTTGATGGTCACGGTGAAGCTGTCTGGTGGCAATGTCAGAAGGAGAGCAGAGAGGACCAAGATAATGCCGTGACCTACCGCCGTTCTTGGTGACGCCTGGGATCTTGCCGATGTAGTCGGGGCTGGACTCGTCCTTGTAAAAACGGTCCTGGACGAAGAGCATGACATCGGCATTGCCCTTGGATGCGTTCTTGGCGCAGACGATGTAGTAGGTCGCTTCGCGGGTCTTGAAGGTCTGGGACCACTCGAGCTCTACCGTGGCATCTTCTGCCTTGGGCGTGTAGGCCGGGATGGAAAGGGTGTTGCCGGCTTCGGGAACAGACATCTTGAGTAGTGGTGGTGTTGAAGGGGGGAAGCGTGACTGAAAGTGGTCTCTGTGTGAATATGATATCCTGAAGACTCGATGCGGGGTGATGAAGACAGATGGGGACGGAGACAGAGGATGTTGTTCCCTTTATCTCTCTCATCCCATCTCGGCCGTCCTAGACATCTCGTATTCAAGCAAATCAACAGTGAGGACGCATCCGGCGAGGACACATCCGCGGTCGACATCCGGGCCTGACTCGAAGATGCGGAGCGTCGTGGTGGGAGAAAGAGTCTAGGCCCTTGTCACAAGCGTGGTGTCGCAGAGCGGTGTGTCAAGATAGCCAAAATCGGATGGCTAGATGTCCTCAGAGTTCCCGCTCTTGGACAACTGCTTGGACGAAGAAGAAAGATCAATGTACGCTGCGACAGGAAGGAAAGGAGTTGTTTGGGTGACGACCAACGACGTCAAGAATTAACCGCATTAAGTCTTTCAGCTTCCCAGGCCGTCTAGAGGCGTTAGATAGTGGGTTTGAGATGCAGAGCACTCAGCTGGCGCGTAAACCCGGCTAGTGCAAGCCTGTATTGCAGTGTTGACGAAGGTCTGGACTATACCGGGCGCTCTGAGCTGATTCCTTGTTGTTGAGACACAAGTCGCAGAAGTGATCAGCTCGCCACGATAACGCCAAGTATAACACTCCTTCCCGGTCGTGCTTCCCTAGCGTGCAAGAGTGGCCGTCTTCTACCAGTTGATTCGATCGTTAGGGGGGGGCTGCTTCCCCACGACTCTGTAGGCCCCACCAAGCACGCATTTTTCCGGGTTCCCCGAGCCGCGCCTAGATTCCTATTGGAGAAGGAAGGGTTCGAGACCGGCCCGCAAGGAAGGTGCCTTGCAGAATATGATGGGCCCCTGACCAGCGTTTTGCGGATCTGCCCATCCCGCATCCGATCCCATCCCTGCCTCCCTTCACCATCAACTCCCCAAGGCCCTCAGTGTCGATCAGCGACTTGAGCTCTCCGCGTCTCTTTGAAGCAGTCGGGCGCATCGATAGCGTCAATTTCTCAGTCGACCATTGCCACCTCACCCGCCATCTCACCGCCATTTTCGGAAGCGACGCGCGCGCGGCTGCTCTTTCGGCTTGGAAATCACGCTCGCACGAGACATGTACGTGTCACGGCTGGCAGCGACAGTCGTAGCCCGTATGAGGCTGCATGATGATGGAGGCGAGTGTCCGAAGAATAGAGAGAGGTGGCCGCATCTAGCACAGCACGTAGGTATGATCCCCAAGAGGGGATCACATATCACTCCGGCGACCCTCTTTCCTTCCCTCCGCTTGTCATGATCTCACTGCATCCGCAATCTATCGACCCTCGATGCAATGGCAGGCGGTCCTTCCGATGCCAACAAGAGCTCGCCCTCTGGGTTGCCCACGAGGAAGAAAAAGCTTGAATGGGGCCCTGGTGGCAAGCTGGTGGAGGTGTGGGTTGATGTTCCCGCCAAGAAACCCAAGAAAAATGGTATGACTTCCATCAACCTGATCCTAGCCGTGTGTGCCAACCCTAACGTGTGGTGGTAGCAGGCAAGACGGGCGGGAACCCGGTTGAGCTCGTCAAGGAGTTCAAGTTCGACGAAGACATTTCTCTTGGCAGGGTCTTCCCCAGCCTCCAAGGCACCCAGTTCGATGCCTTGGTCATGAAGCGTACGCGCATGCTCTGGCTGGCCCGCGACGTGTCGGTCCGGAAGAAGGCAGGCCTTTGGCTCGAGACTGATGTCGAGTTTCGCGGCATTTTCCAGCCCCTCCACGACATTCTCCGTGATGTCTTTGCCCAAGAACATCCCGGGCTGCACCTCGAGGCACACCTGGGCGTCGAACAGGGCTGGTCCGACGACCTCATCGCCACCGGTTTTACGTTGAAAGGCAGCGTTGATGGTATTAACCGTGGTTTCGGCGAGTTTCTCACCTTCCGCAACGCCGGCGTGATGCTCAACATTGTTCCCGGAAAGAATGGCGACCTGAATACTTTTTGGGGTTTCTTCGGCACCCTTCACTTGGCCATCCCGAACTCGGTTGTTCCACTTGTTTTGGAATACAAGCTCGAGCCCAAGCCGGATACACTGGACATCTCCATGTCATTCGGCGAAGGGGAGAAATGGGGGAGCGTCTTCGGTGTCAAAGGCCTGGACGTGAGTTATGCCGTATACCTAATCGACGAAAAGTTGCTGACACGGCTGCCTACACGAACAGCTCGACGAAGTGACCTTCAGTACTACTATCGTCAAGTCGAATCTTGATAAGTCCCTAGAGTTCTCGGTTGCCTCGAAGTGGCAAATAGGCGGTGTTCCTGTTGAACTGAGCGGCCACATAAAGAAATGTTTGTAATTCCTTGCCTTGCTAGGATAGAGTATCAAACGAGCTAACTAGAGAAACAGCTGGTTCCAGTCTTCGCGGCTATATCAAGACACTGACCATGGATGACCTCCGTCGTCTTTTCAACACCATGACCGGCTCCGATCTTGATCCCGTCGAACAGGACGTGCGATTCTCCGAGTTGAGAATTGAGATATCGCAAGGCCGATTTCTGTTCTATGGTGAGGTTTGGGTGGACTCCTACAAGGTGGCCGCCGCCGAGGTCCTTGTTTCTGTCGACGGCGTCATGATCTCTGGCGGTATCGATGATCTTGCGATCGGCGAGAAACTATACGTCAAGAAGGCTCGACTCGAGCTCATCATCGGCAATGTTGATCGTCCCAAGACAGATTCTAAGGGCAAAGCAGCCTCCGCCGCCGGCAACCAGGAGTCTGGTGCGGATTCTTCCCCAAAGGACACGAGCAAGGTAGACACACCGCCATCACAGCAACAGTCGCCTGTCAAAAGGAAAGGAACACCAGTCGCCGCCATACTTCGTGGAGAGGTGCACCTGGATACCGACACGTTCAATTTGACTTTTAACGTAGCCGCCGCCATCACCAAGACAGCAGATGGCCCTCTCGACTATTTCATCTATGGTCAGTTGGATTGCGAAAACTTCAGCATCGGCAAGATGATAGGTGGCGCTATGGATGAAGGGCATCCCATGGATCTCCAACTGGATCGTGTAACCCTTATTGCGGCAAGCAAGGACATTCCCAACGACTACGGCTTGAATACAGCGCGATTTCCCATCAAGGAAGGCGAGGAGACATCACAACCCTGAACCTTACCACAAGTACTGACAGGCCACTTTCAGGAGTTTTTCTCTGCGCCGAGCTCAAGTCGGTCCCGTTTGTTGGTGATCTCTGCAAGGGATCTTCGCTTGGGGATAGATATATCCTACGAGCCGGATACTCCAAGAAGGGCGGTCTCAGCATCAGCATCATTCTTCCCGAGAGCACGCGCGTAAGACAGGCACCCCCTTCGGTATTTCCTGTTGACTCCGCTAACCCGTTCCCCTTTCTGGTTAACAGATCGAGCTCTCACCGACGGTCAAGTCGGGACCTCTGACGCTCATCGTCGAGACCCAGCCCGAACTACGAGTGCTCTTTCAGGCTACGCTCTGGGTGACGCCAGATGAAGAGTCGAAGCCTCTCCAGCTCGATCTAGGCGTGTCAGCAAACAGCCTCCAAGCGTCTGTTTATGCGTACGTACTGCCCCTGAACCCGGGTTCTGCTGCCTCAGAATTCGGAGGCACGGCTAACACTTGGGCAGCCAAATGACGGGTCAGTGGGAGAACCCACTCGGTCTGAGCCCCCAACTCAAAATTGGTGAGATTTGACCCGAGCGCGACTGGACCACCAATGGCTAATGTTCCTTAGGTCTGCTTGCCCTCGAGGTAGAGATCATCTATGAGCAGTTTCTTGCCACTGGGACACCCTCGAGCATTGGGTTCGCGGGCATCCTTTCCGTTGGCGGCTCTTCAGCTGAAGACGTGGACGAATATGATCTGGCATTCAACCTCGGTACCAATCCGAAAGAGACGCTGGTAAAAATCAAAGCGACACGTCTCGAGTCCGGACAGATTATTAACCTGGTCAACGCTGTTGCCGACTTCGACATTGACAAGCCAGAGCGCGAAATCATCCGCTTCCAGGACGTCAATGTCTATGCAAGCCCTCTCGGGTGCATCATCGGCACTCAAGTCTATCCGCCAGGCTTCGTGGTGCAAGGCAAGGCTTTCATTTTCGACAAGAAGGTCGAGATCGACTGCCGCATCGGGAGTGAGGGCCTCAAGCTCAAGGGCGAGGTGGAGGGCTTCCAGCTAGGCCCTCTCAAGGTTCGCGGAGGGAAGCGAACCGATGGCACGCAAGGCGAGAACGCGCTCATTGACTTTGAGATCACCAAAGAACGTCAATGCTTTGAAGTCAGCGGCAGCGTGGCGCTCTGGGACCTCGAAGCCAGCGTGTTCGTCAAGGCACAGGTCATGCCCGATCCAGAACTCGAGTTCAACTTTGAGCTGGCGTGGAGCACCCTGCTGCGGTTCCAGGTTGACGGCAAGTTGATCAGGCCGGAAGCCCCCTCGCTGGAGGGTGGCGACATCAAGAATGCAGTTGCCGAAAAGGCTGGTACCGGACCCCTCATCAACCTCCAAGATTGCGACTTTGAGCTCCACGCTGTGTTGGAGCAGCGCATCCTGACTGAGATCTCGGAGACGATGCAGAAGTGGTTTTCCAGCGCCCAGGCTTCTGTTCACGAAGGCATCGATGAGGCCAAGCGCAAGGTCGACGAGGCCAAGATTGCGTTTGAGCAAGCCTGCGAGGCTGCCAAGCAGGACGTGGAGAAGACGCGAGCCAAGTTTGACGCCGCCATGGAGGATGCCCAGGGGGCGCTTCGCGAGAAAGAGGACGAGTGTCGACAAGCTCGACTGGACAATGAGCGATACATCCTCGAGGAGGAGAGGCGCGCTGATGAGCACATTCGAGCGGCTATCGGCGACCTGAACAGCAAGCAAAAAGCCTTTGAGGGCGACATGGAGGAGAAGAAGCGAGATCTGGCTCAGAAGCAACGGGACGGTAACAATGCCATCAACGGCAGCATCAGGGAGCTGCAAGGGGCGCGGGAAGCACTGCAGCGCGGATTTGGAGATGCTATCGGCGCTTTGGAGAGCGCCCAGGCTCGAGTGAATGTTGAACAATGTAAGTCGTCCCGGTCGTGGTTGACTCGGACGGTATGTCAGGGTGCTAACATGACGACCGCTCCAGGGCGCGTGAAAGAGGCACAAGACCGGCTGGATGAAGCCGTGAATGATCTTGACGACTGTCATTTCTGGGAGACTCCATACTACGTGAGGACCCCGCTCTCATTTGCGAAAACTGTTGCTGATGCTGACTGTCCGATGTCTGCATCCAGGCATGCAAGGTTGCCGTGTTCGGTGCCGAGGTCCTCGTCCTCAAGGCCGCGCTCGGCGCCGCGTGGCTCATTCTTGAGGGTGCGCGGTTCATCGTCGAAGGCGTCGCATACAACATTGCCCTCCAGGCCGTCCGTCTCGGCGAAGGAGCTCTCGAAGTCGCGAGAGCAATGTGGGCTGGCCTTATCGCAGCGGCACAGCTCGCCCTCGACGGCGTCGTCGCCGTCCACGCAGCAGGCATCGAAATAGCCAAAGGCGCCGTCATTGTCGCGGAGAAGGTCGCTCTGGGCATCAAGCAGGCCGCGGCCGCAACAAAGGATGCTCTGCTGGCAGTGCAACAGGGGATTCTGCAGGCTCTGCGCGCTGTCGTCAAGGCCGTCGCCGAAGGCATCGATTTCATCGCCTTCCAGACTGCGCTCGCAGCCCTCGACTTTGCGCAGAAGAACACGACCTGGGTTGACCTCGCCAAGGGCGCGCTTGACGCCGCCGAGGCCGTGGCCCAGGCGGTTCTCACAGCGGCCAAGTGGCTTGCTGAGCGATTGTGTGACACGCTAAATATTGAGCTCGTCGAGCTAACCGGATCTCTCAAGACCATCACGGAGGGGAAACCATTTAAGATTCGCGTCAAGGGAGTGGTGCTGGGTGAGAGGTTTGACTTCTCAGCGACATGGAGTCCAAAGGATATCCTGGGTTTCATTGTAGGGCTTTGCAAAGAACTGTGGGACAAGTTTATGGAGAATGTACTGGAGCTGTTTGCAGCTAGCAAGTAAGGGAGGTGGGATAATAAGCTTTCCAAGGTATCAATTCTCTAATAAGCTACCGCTACTTCAGGCCTTAAGGGGACCGTCCTTACTCCTATGCTGTTCAACATACTACCCCGGTTGGATCGTATCGTACAACCTCTGCAATGGATCCCTTGCGTGTCATGACCCAGGTCAGACATTGGGCCATGGCAGCCACTGCCGGCCGGAACGATTGGACCAGTTGGGCCAATGGTTAGAGCAAACAGAGCAACTTGGCCTTGGCACTGGGTAGCCTTGGCACCACAGCTATTACAGCACCTAGATAGTTACTATATAGATAGGTAGACTGCACCCTCGGTGAGGAACTGTTCCTTTTCTTCACGCAAGCATATCATGTTCCCGTCTACAATCTTGCAAGCACCTTCTTCAAGCTCTTTGTAGAACACCCTGTTTGAGACGGTACACGGCACCCTCTAGACCTTGCGCGACCTTCGTTCCCCACCGTCAACAGAACCCCGCGGCGTACTGCCTTGCAGTCTGACCCCCCTTTGGGTGCAGGTTGTAACACGACTACCTTCGGTAGGCACTTAGCAACTTGAATCAAACGCGCTCTCCGGAAACCTCGGACTGCGAGTCACCGCCAGCAGTATCTATCCCATCCACAATGGTGGATAGGCAGGTACTTACATCTATCACAGTACGTTACTTCTTTTTAGGACTAACCAGTTGATTCTTTTCTTAACCGCCGGCACATCAAGGGGGGACTTGCAGTTTAACTTCACTCTGCCGACGTCCAGCCCGACAAGGCACTTCCGCTGGAAATAGGCACATCAGCACGGCAGCTTGACGGGGCAGGTCGAACTGATGGCCTCCCAAAAATGATAAATAGCTTAAAGCCTGGCACAGGTCTAGTTCCATAAAACACACACTCCACTGACGCCCATCGTCCCTTGAACATGTGTACCAGTACAAACATCACAACCACCAGCCCTCGTGGCGTATACTTTTGTCTAGCCATCTCTGCAACATGGACCTTTCCAACGTCAGTGGTTCTGGTTCGCGTCCCGGGAGGAGGGAAAGTTCCTCCATCGCGAGAAGAATGTGGAAGGACCCCTCGTCGAGGTTCATCATGACAGAGGGCTCCGAGTAGTCGTGTTGCGAGTTCCCATCTGTCACCAATACGTCGTCGTCGATTGGTTCCCTGTCAGAATAGTCGGGTTTCTCGTCGAGAGGGGCGAGGGTGTCCCAGTTTGGGTCGTTACTGGGTTGAAGAATGGGTTGGTCAGGTACCTAGCCAGCGACGAGATGGGGAGACCTAAACTTTGCTGCTTGAGGAGAAGTACTAACGAATCCATGTCCCCGTTGACTGCCCATGCTCCGCTCTCGTCTGAGAACTCCGGTTCAGATTCTGCTACCGTGACGCCTAGATCCACTTCGTCGACCTCGACGCACATATCCGACTCGATATCACCGGGGCTCTGAATGCCACCATCCTCGTGTCTTGTGGCGATGAGTTGGTCGAGGTGCATGGCAGGCGGTCACTGTGTCGGTTGCCGAATGGATGCTTTCAGATGATGTCTTCAAAGATGTTCCAAAGATAATAAGAATGGAATACAAACTCATCATGGCCATCTCCATACCTGCTCCCAGTCGACAACCCGACTCTTATGTCCCCTGGCCCTCATCGTCAACAACTCCGCCATTCCCATGTGACAACGACGGCGCCGATGCCGGCCCATCTCGCCGTCACATCCCTTTCTTCTGTTGCTGACCGGGCGGAATGACCGGAAACGGCGTGTAAGTGAGGCATTGCCGACCTGACGCTCCAGACCTATCAGCAGAGAGGGTCTACACCTGAGCTCTTGAGCCGAGACGAGATTCCAAGCTTCGGCATCAAACTGCGCCGCCTGAGGGACGGAGATTGCCGGTTTGGTCCAGAAACAGAAAGGCGGTAGCCTTCAACCCACGTGGTCGGGAATGGGGCTGGTTGTTTGCCGAGGCGTAATCCGGGGCTCCAAGCATCCGGCGTTTCGAAACAGACGCCTTGTTTATCCGTGGGGGTCACATTGGGGACTTAAGCCGACGCTTCCCGCTAGTTTCGTTTTGATATCGACGCCCCTACAGTGACGCCGTCGCTCATAGATAAGAAACCAGAATATCTGTCCCCGGCATCGGAGACAATCCCTGCGCTGTACACGTCACACGTCATGCTTTTGGGACCAGAGGGGAAGAGGAATATATTGCGACACGACTAACCGACTGCGCCTCTGGGACGGTCTTCCAGCCAAACACTAGCCGCCCACTCGCCCCGGTCCCGAGTTTCTCCCAATCACGTTGACGCCCTTCTTGACGTCGCTCGCCTCACTTATTGTCTTTGGTCGATAGATCATGGCTCTTAGCGTCAGCCGCTCCTCCTCGCCCGGGATGTGCACATCGAAGGTTTCCATTTCCGTGAACTTGAGATGCTTGTATAGGTCAAAGCCCATGGGACTCGCCATGACAGACACATCCTGGAGGGACTCGGATTCGCTGAAAACGAGGTCCATGGCCCACTGGCATATCGACGACGCATGACCGCGCCCACGAAAGCTGGGAAGTGTGGCCAGAATCTGAAGGTGGATCTGGTCCGGGCCGATACCTCTGAAGTTCCTCTCGTAGGCTTTGATTTGTTCATCCCGGAAGGCATCAAAGTGTTCACGGTTGACATCTTTTCGGGAACTGCCGCCTTGCTCCTCCACGAGCGTCACAGCTGTGCCAGGTCAGCCGACGCTCCCCCAAGAGTCGCTGATACCAGCAAGAGGGCGCGATACATACGATCCTGGGTCTTGTAACCGGTGCCCACTTTCCGTTTGTTTTTGTAGGACACGTCAAAGACGCCAAAGGACACGATTCGCGGGTCTTGCTCCTTCGCCCTCGGCTCTTGCTTGTCCTCGACAACCATCACCACCCAGTCGTCAAATTTGGGATCAAGAAAGCACTGCAAGAGCATCTTGGTGTACTTTCTGTGGTCCTCGGGAAACTCGCAGCGCTTGGGAAAGCGGTAGTCCCACTGGGGGTCGTCCGGCATCGCCTCGATGATAACGTCGGTGACGCCGTCGAGATCTTTTGGACGCCCAAGCCTTGGAACTCTCATGGCGTCGAAAAAAAGCCGCCTCGGATTGACGGAGGCAGGGTAAACGGTATGGCAATTCGCCGGCAGGCAGAACTTGGGCGCGGCGCAGCCGGGAAACAGCTGAGGCGCCATCGCAGCGGAAGTAGACGGTCTTATCGCTGGTGGCGGATGAGCTGCAGGATCAAAAACTCACGTTAGCTGTCTTTGAGACTCGGGCATTCCCTCCTGGCTGTCGGACGGAAATGATGTGGCGTCAATATCCAAGTGTCTGAAACAGCGGCAGCCCAAAGGTGAGTGTTGAGAGAAGGGGAGTTATACAAGGTTGTCCGAGGTGAAGCCAGGACGATGTATCGAGCTCGGAATACTAGCCGAGGACTTCCGAGCTCTTTGTGCTCGTGTAACCACATTGCAAGGACAGCTGCCAGCCTTGAGGTGGTCAAGCTCGGCGGCTGCTCCGCCGAGTCGCGGACTGATTGGGCCACCCAAGTCTGGGTCTGGTGAGCGCCAAAGTGCTCTTGATGGGACGGCACCGAGCCGTTGAGGTTCTTGGAACAGGCGCGCTGTGCGGGATAGCGGGGGTACGGGGGGATGGCACGAGGGTGCATGTGGGAGGGGAGTGGGCATTCTGTGGTGTGGAGGGCGTGAATGAGGTGAATGTGCAGGAAGCAATGGATGGCGCGTCCCAACTTTGAGGCGCCATGTTTTACTGAATCTTCTTGGCCGCAATGCCGCATGCCTGCACACCAGACTAAGCCCAGAATGGAAGCGCGGTGAAGCCCCTTGGACCAACTGGGCAATGCGGTAGGAGAGGTGTTGCGGGGGACGCCACGACGGAGCACTGCCCCCTCCGCTGTGCAGCAAGGCTCCGGGCGGCAGAAAGGCGCTGACGGGAGTCGACGGCTCGCGGACCACAGGGGGGCAGCCGACCTGCGGAATGCCACTAGCGGTCACGATCCGTCTTCTCGTTGAGGAAAATCGGTAAAAATATCACCAAGACACCTCAGTGCTCACGTCCTGCATCACGGCGCGGAATGCGACTTCAACCGCCGACGGCATGCCGATTCGGGGTGTGATGCCAATTTGCAGCATCAGCATCAGCGTCAGCACAACCACAATGATGGACAACGACAGCAAACCCAAGTCGCAGCATCGCGATGGCGACCTGGACCGCGTACTGTCGCCAACCTTTGACGTGTTCCAGCCCTGGTCGCATGCCCATCATGACGGCAGCCAACCCCAGACCCTCCAATCCTACTCCTCCTCTCTCCTTTCCCACGCCAACCACCCAGAGCAGGCCGGACCAGGCCCCGGGGCCTACTGTGCATCTCTGGCAGTTGGAGAACAATGGCACTTCGGTCCGATCCACGGCCAAGCCGACGTCCCTCGACCCAGCGACACGAACTATGCGGGGACCCAACCGTGGGTCGACAGAGATCCAGTCCTGCCCGCCAGTCTCGCAGCCAGCGAGGAGCGAGTCGACAAAGACGCATCACCGTCCATCCGAGCCGATCTGTACGTGGGGTCATGGAGAAAACTAACACAGCCGACGTCTGCCAGAGCTCTTGCCGGGGCACTAAGCTCCAGCAACATGGAATGGCCGTCGTCGTACATCGCCGACGCGAAACAGGCCCTTCCGCGCAACCAACTCCCTCCTCAGGGGCTCGACGGCTTCATTTTTGACCACGCCGGCCCGGAACTTGCCTCTTCTTCCGACCCCTCGTTCTCCTTTCCTGCACAGTTTCATCACCCTCCCACCTCGAATCTCAGCACCGAAGGGCCCTTGACGTCGAACTCTGGGCAACTCCTCACCTTCTATGGCTGCCAGCCCCTGAATGCAGATGGCTTCGCGTGGCCTGAGAATGACGATTCGGCCTTTGACGCCGCCACCGCTGCGGCTCTACTATCCGCGCAGTTCTCACCGTCGCCGGCCCCTGCTCCTCGCACGCAGCGCTCTGTGTCGGCATCCTCCTCTGATTCCCCCTCGAACAGCCCAGCATGCGCCGCTCCCACAAACCTAGACCGAAGTCACGAAGCCCCCAGCCCCCCGCTCGAGGTCATACAGTGGCAGTTCAACAACAGTGGCAGTACTTCGCGGAAGCGATCGGCCCTCGATGACGGCACAACCGCTAGTACTGTTTCCCGCACGCTCAAGAAGGTCGATTTCCAGAACAAGAATGGGAAGTTCGAAGGCACTATGATGACGCTGGGGAATCCCCAACATCGCAGGGCACGCTTCACGGCTCAACAAAAGGCCGAGACCAGGCTTGCTCGGACCAAAGGTGGTGTTTGCACACGATGTCAAGAGTTGAAGCGAAAGGTAGGCTAAGGGGGGCGGGAGTATGGCTACGACTGGCGCGACTGACACAGTCTCGTTCAGTGTGATCTCGCCACCAAAGGGAGCGAATATGAGCCCTGCACAAGGTGCTGTGGCACCACGCGCGTCAAGGCCATCTCGACGGCCCCTTGCTTCAGGTCTATTCTGAGGGACATTCTCTTCTTCCGCGAAGGTGCGTGCGGTTGTCCCAGACCTGTGATTGTGCACATGTTGGCCCTTCTGTTGATCATGCCACTGACCGCTGGCAATCCCAGGTCCTGCGGCAAACGAACCCCTGTTCACTGTCCGATTCAAAGAGCTGTCAATAGTCGATATCTCGAACTTGAATACCCCCGACCGAAACCTCAGCCTGACCCAGAGGATCGGAAACCATGTCCTCACCGTCTATGCCGCCGAGTTTACTCCCCTTCCGGGGGACAAGGTTGAGCTGCATTGGAAAGACACCAAGGGCAACCGTCAAACGACAAAGATGCCTGCATTCTGCCTTACCAACATCCCCAAGGTGACGGCACAAATACAACAATACATACATCTCGCCAAGCGTGAATATCTCGAGTCCCTGAAGAAGGACGATCCTCTCGTTTCCAGGACAGTAATGATGGCGATGGACTACGCCAAAGCGAGACCGGTGAGCACGATCTTCCCAGCTCTAGACCACCCATTCTAACTGAGGCCCTGCAGTCTTCGATTCCTGCCATGGCTCTCGATCTGTGGGCCATTTCTCGGATGATCGAAATCGAATGGGAAATGTGTGGTCGACCTGGAGAAGACACCCTCGGGGTTGAGCGCATCTCCGACCAAACCAACCCGCGCAAGGGAAAGATTCCCATCCCGCCGATGATGGACACCCAGCTAGACCAGGTGGTCATTTCAGAGGTCCTCGAGCCTCTGAAGAAAAAGCTCCTGGAGAGTTTCGAGGCCAAGATTGCGCTGAACCTCCCAGAAGATTGGTTCGAGATTTACCTGTCGTCCTTTATCATTCTCAATCATATTGAGAGGCTGGCCAAACACTCGGCCTTTCATGCTCGTCTCCACGCTATGGGAGTAAGTTGGCAGCCTTTGCATTTTCATTTTCCCCTCTTCTGACAACAACGCAGACACGGTTTTCCAACACGCCGTTTCTCGAGAGGGCTTTCCACGCAGCAAAGGTCATCCTATCGCGTTTCCACTTTGTCTGCAAGGGATCAGTGCCGCTGTTGCTGGACTGGGATTCGCCCACGACGCGGTCTCTGGCGAAGCTAGACACAGCTCAGCTGAATTTCATGAAGGAAACTCAGGCCTTGATCAAGACGAAGGGTAAGCAAGTCGTGCTCAGACGAGGTCCAGTGCTAATGATCGTGGTAGGGAATGACGTGAGCACTCTGCGGTCGACTTACAGCTATGGGAACTCCTTGTACTGGTCGTCTCAGCTGTTTGATGAGAACTGGGATAATACTCCCGCGCGCGTGATTGAGCTGCCTCGAGTCATGGAGGCGGCCTGAGTTGATGATTTCATGGGCGTTGCACAGGATTCTCAGTCATGGGCCCTGAACCTGGACGACAGTGTAATTGGATCTGGGAGGCCATGTTTTGCTTAGAGTGATACCATTTCTTTTTGTGATTTTCCTGTTGACAAAGACAGAGAATACAATGATCTTGAGAAACGACTGTGGCAGGGCTCAAGCCTCCAAGCCAGGGCACCAAACTGCATGGAACAATGTCTGATCAGGACCCAGCCATAAAATGAACGAAATTGAACACACTGCTTCCCGCGAGAGCACAAGTACTAAAGGATGATGCGACCATCACCCTCAACCGAGACCACAGAAGATCAACCATAGTGAGTCCTCCACAAACAGCCGAAGAAATCAAGAACTCAAGGAAAAAATTGACTACAACAATAAGCCCACCAAACACCCACCACCTAACAGGCCCACGCCGTTCTCTCCTCAAGCACAGCTCGCCCTCCGATGCTTGACCCCCAACTCAGCCGGACTCCCATCAACATGCCACACCCTCCCCCTACGCCACTGATGCTCCCCATACGCCTCCCAGCTCAACCTCCCCAGCACCTCGCCCCCGGGCGTCGTCTCATCCGGCAACTCCCACCGCATCTCCTCATTCCTCAACCACAACCGCAGCATATGCCTCCGCCTATCCCCGTCATCTTGAAACGCGCTCCGCGAATGCATCATCGCAAAGTTGTTCACCACCTCGACATCTCCGGCGCGCAGCTCCACCCGCACCGCCAGCGCCTCGGCGGCAAAGTGCACCGCGTCGAGCGCCTCGGCCTGAAGCTCCGTCATGGCCGGCACGAGCGGGTGGTGCGGCGAGAAGACGGAGCCGGTCAGCGGGCGGCGCGAGAACTGGAAGACGGGGCCGCGCCCGGACGGGAATAGGTGCAGCAGGGGCCGGAGGTGGTATTGGTTCTCGAAGAACTCGTCGTAGTACCAGGAGGGGGAGGCGAGGACGTGCAGGAGGTCCGGGCGGGTGGCGGCGAGGTGGTTGTAGATGGCGGCGGAGGAGGCGAGGGAGGAGGTGCCGCCGCGGGCCGAGGTGTTGAGGGCGTAGAGGGTGAGGATGTCGCAGAGGTCGGTGTGGAAGGGCTAGGGGGGGAAGGTTAGTGAGGAGGTGGGGGGGGTTGTTTGGATGGGTGGGAACGGACCTGGGCGCGGGATACGTAGGGGGAGTTGGGGATGGTGCCGTTGGTCATGACATCTTTCATGACGGCTTGGATGTGGACTGAGAGGGGGGGGGTTAGTGATGGTTGGGTGGGGAGGGAGGGGGGGACGGACGGATCATGCGGCCGTCGAAGTCTTGCATGCCGCGGGTCTCGGCAATGTAGCTGGTGATGCCCAAGTATAGCAGGATATTGTCGATATTGGAGTACTTGTCGGGCTGTAGGCCGCGGAGAACAACGAAGCCCCGGCCGTTGTGGACGGTCTCGGCCACTTCGTGGAGGCGAGGGGCGAGGTTGGGAAGGGGGAAGGTGGTCTTGTTCACCTCGTCGGGGTTGAGGTCCAAGGGGAGGGCTGAGAAGAAGATGTTAGTGACTGGAGATAAGGAAGGAGGTGGTGGTAGGGGAGTAGTCTTACCCTTGAAGTGTGCCAGAGCAGCCTCGATCTCGACAATGTCCTCGGGGGTGAACTTGAGGACGTAGTCGTCCTCAGTCAGGTCGGAGCCGTTCCAGCAACGCTCGCCCTCGACCTTGGTCGGCCAGCCCTCGGGGACGGCGGTGGGGCGGTCGGGGTAAAGAACAGCAAGGCGCTCAACGCGTTCCTTGTAGGTCTTGTAGGCCGGCATCCACTCGATGTCGGGCCTCACAATGGGTTCCGAGGGCTTCTCGGAGATTGGAGCAAGGGCGCCAGGGTTGAAGGGGTCGGAAAAGATTGGACAGGCCATCTTGGTCGTCTGGGGTTTTTTTTTATGAGTGAATTTGTAGTGAGGTTGACTGAGAGCGGAGCGAGAAGATGTATTGGGAGCAGGAGTACTGAGCAGAGGAGCCTGAGTGTCTGGATCGAGGATTGAAGTTGGCAAAGTTGGGGGACCTAGGGCCTGCTTTATACCTCGCTGGAACGTCAACCAGAGAGAAAGGTCTGAGATGGGAGTCACATTATGGGACAAGCTTGTGGTCTGCATTTACGGTGACAAAGATGGTTAGATTAGAATACGTTGCTTGTAGCTCGAGACTTGAACTTCGCGCTTGGCACAGTTGCCCTTCAAGATGCCCAAGTGGTCTTGAGAGCTGGACGGATTCTCAGCACCGTACGTTTTATGGCCCATTCCATTGTCTGCCTGATATACTTGCGGAGGGAATGACAGTTCTCGGCTGCTGCTGGCTGTGTCATGCTCGAATGTTGAAAGAAAGGGATGTTCGCTGATAGAGGCGAGCTCCATGGGAGATACTACATTTCAGGGCAGAGAACTTCATTTTCTCCCCTATCCAAAGGATACCCCAGGAAAACGCTTGCTTCACCCAGGAGCGCCGCATGGTAGAGGTACCAGGTAGTCGAGTCTGAATCCTCCTCCAGAGTCACCAGTACTCGGTCAACCCTAACCCTCGATCCCGACTTACACGGGCAACACCTCCGATCTCCTCCGAACTCGCGCCGCGAATTACCGCAGAGCCTCATAGCTGTCGGCTTAGTTTATCTGTGACTCTCTGCTATAGGGGGGGCTCGATAAGGAGCCAAGCTCTGATTGGGGTAATTGGAAAAGTCCTTCTGCTGCACCGAGGCCAGCTGTGCCGTCCCGTGCATACAGGGCAGCACCAATGAGACGGCGCCTGTCGCTCTGCAGTCGTGTGCAGAACAGGATGAGAAACATCCATAGCCTACACAAGGGCCGGTGCCATGATTGGGGCTGGAAGCGAGGGAGCGGACGGGGCGGTCGAGGAACGTGGGATGAGGCCCAATGGAGACATATCATGGCCCAAGATGTTACCCAATCCGCGGGTTGTGGTTGTCAGTGGATGGTTATGCTCCGATGGCAGGGCTGGGCGATGACACGATGGCTGCAGCAGAGCATCGGAGACAAGGCTCTGTAGATCACGGCGAGGGATGAGTTCTCTTGGAACTTCTCTGCAGCCCTGTGCTGGCGAGGAGCTTGGCCGTCTCGGGTGTCTAAGACATGGTCAGCGATTGGTTCCCCTCCATGGACCTTGCTGTAAATGGACGAAGAATGGGGTGATTTTGCCGGTAAGTCCGAACATTGGGGAGAAACCGGAACGATAGGTCAATGCTCAAGCACTAGCTACCCGTCCATAGGTGTCTATGCCAACCTGGGAAAGGGGTGGCTCGGAAAGCGCACTTTCATGCTGCCTGCCTTTTCCATCCAAGAAGTGAATCCCGTATAAGTGACCATTCACATGAGGAAATCATGATAGTTCTCCCAACGCGGATTTGCTAGCCAGGTATGCCGCTTGGCTACCCTATGACGTGATTCTGGGGCCTGCTCTCGATGTTAGTAATCATATTCTATGGCCACAGGCGGACAGTTCCGAAGAAAACCTGCCCAAAGTGCCGAAGTTCAAGACCAGGATTCGTTAGGTAAAAGTATCACAAACCCCGGACTAATATTCTTCTTCCCGTGAAAGTGGCTTGCTGCATTTCCCAAATAAGCCGCAGATGGAACGCTGGGATGGGGTCCCGACTCCTCGGAGTTGAGCCAGGTGAAGCAAGGATCGGCCCGTGTGGGACGCTGCCCACCATATGCATTGTCATCCAGCCTCTAACTGGTCGGGCGTATGGAAATTGAGGCTTGACTCGATCGTCTCCCCGGGTTCCGCGGCGTATCGTGGACTTCATCTGTTGATGACACTTGTCAAAGACGGGGAGGCGTCCGGTGCCTGCTACTTGAAAGAGCCGCAGCCACCACCAATCTTCTTCTATTTGAGATCGGATGACCAAGTCTTGCGCTCGACACGCAGAGCCTCAATACTTGCCAAAAAAATAAGACGAGGTACTCGATACCCGTGTCATCGAGGCCATCTAGACCAGGCAGCCCGCAAAGCTGGCTTGATCGAGAGCGCCGTACCGTCCATCTTACCACGCATCTTGCCACTCGGCATCACTTCGTGCCGATGGGAAGAATTTGATGCAACCTCGTCACCTCTCTCCGCCGTCCTTGACCGTCTTGAGCCGAGTTGAGGCTCTTCCATCGCCGATCTAGGAACTGAAGTCAAGTCCTGGAGAGGCTCGGGTTAGGGTTGGTGGTGATAGTTTCACCCTGAACCAATGCTTTAACATTGCAACCCAACCACCTCGACGGGCTCGGAAATAAGTCCGGTGGTCTTACAGGGGGGAACACACCGTGCACTTCGGCACTGCAGCACCGTCCTCCCCAATGATTGGCGTCCATCAAACCACCCCCTCGTCATCCCCAACAAACCTCGGCTATTGTCCCCCGCAGACCCCAACTGAACCCCAACCTCAACATCTCCAACCCCCATTTCTACACCTCTCATCCGCCCTCCCCCCCTCCCACCATCGGGCGACGACTCACATCACATCACCTCACCGCCTCTCGAAACCGCCACCGCGAAAGAAGAAAGACCACCCATCGTCATGATCCAACCAACCTTCACCACCCCCCCTCCCCCTCTCCCGCCCACCATCCTCCTCTCCTTCCCCGCCCCTCACATCCTCCTCGTCACCCTCAACCGCCCCTCCCGCCTCAACTCCCTCCCCACCTCGCACCACCCCCTCCTCTCCTCCGTCTGGACCTGGTACGACGCCGAGCCCACCCTCCGCTGCGCCGTGCTCACCGGCGCCGGCCCGCGCGCCTTTTGCGCCGGCGCCGACCTCGTCGAGTGGGACGCCACCCTCGCCACCCCCCCCACCTCGGAACGCAACAAGTCCCTCTTCCACCCTGCCGGCTTCGGCGGCCTCTCCAACCACCCGCTCCACGGCCCGCGCAAGCCCCTCATCGCCGCCGTCAACGGCGTCTGCCTCGGCGGCGGGCTGGAAATGGCCATCTGCTGCGACGTGCTGGTGGCCGACGGCGCGCGCGCGCGCTTCGGCCTGCCCGAGGTGACGGTCGGCGTGGTGGCCGTAGCGGGGGCGCTGCCGCGGCTGACGCGGATCGTGGGGCGGCAGCGGGCGTCCGAGATGGCGCTGCTGGGGCGGACGACGTACACGGCGCGGGAGATGGAGCGGTGGGGGCTGGTCAACTTTGTGGTGGGGGAGGGGAAGGCGGTGGACGAGGCGCTGGTGTTGGCCGAGGAGGTGGTTGGTAGGTGCTCGCCGGACGCGGTGGTGGTGACGAAGGAGGGGCTGAGGGGGGGGTGGGAGGGGGTGGGGCCGGGGGAGGCGACGCAGAGGGTGGTGGAGGGGGGGTGGGCGGCGATTGATGGGGGGGAGAATATGAAGGAGGGGGTGGGGAGTTTCTTGGCGAGGAGGAAGCCGGTTTGGGTGGATTGTAAGTTGTAGGGTATGGGGGTGGGTGGGATGGGCAGGGTAGCTGCTGTGGGCTTGACGTCTGCTTGTACAACACTGCTCAAATTTGCATAGAAGATTCATGGTTAGGTCTTCCAGTTTCTCACGGCGGCGTCTGGCAACCTCCAGAGAAGATTCGCCTTCCCCAATGGCGGGACCTTTGTCGTCCCCTCCCACCTGCTTCACGGGATTACAGTCCCCAAGATTCCTCCGTTCACAACCATCAGACCTTTCCGCCCAGGTAGTACCTACCCACCCATCCACCTACCCAATACAAACATCAACCTCTTCCCCAGCCAACCTCTGCCACGCCCTCCTTTCCACCCGTCCCACGGCCTTCCTCTGCGCCACCGCCCCAACCCACTCAATCCACATGACATTGTAAAACTCATACACCCCTCCCCTCGTCCTCGGACACCCCGGGCGATCCCACTCATCAAAACTGACCTCCTCCCTCTTCCGACTGCGCTGCACCTCCCCCGCCGAAAGCTCAACGAGCTCGCACGTTTCCCCCGCCAGGTATTCCTGCACGTCGCGGAAATCCAACACTGCGCAATTCAGACGCAGGACGCCGGCCCACGCCCCCTGGTCGTCAACGAGATCCACCGCAGTGCAATGAGACGTCGGGCGATGTTGGAAACTCTCGCCAAAGCGGAGGCGTGCCCGTCGCGTGCGGCCGTGCAGGAACCTGGGCCTCGCTGGCGCTTGGGGTTCCATACCAGATGGGCTGCTTCTGCTGCTGCTGCTGCTGCTCAGCGGGATGGGATACGTGAATTCCTGCTCGGCGTCGGATTCGTGCTTGAAGAAGACAGTCCCTTTCCAGTCCCGATGGCGGGTCCAGCCTGAGGGGAGTTCGACGTCGGTGGTTGCGTAGCGCTGGGCTTCGAGTCGCCAGGCGGAGGAGATGGGTGTGCGCTCGCCTTGCATGGTGGCGGAGTGGGACCATGGGACGGTGGGAAGCGTGTGCCATGAGCACTGCGGCGTCGGGGAGGGGGGCAGGCGGGGCTTGTAGGTGTATATCCCCCTGGCGTCGATGCTTCGCAGGTAGTCGTGCCCGCTTCGCCAGCTCTCCGAGTTGAAGTTGCCTTGCCATCCTACCCACGACCAGCTGGGTAGCACCGCGGCCGCCGTCGTGGCCTCCTCGGAAGCTACCCGTCTGACGACAGGCGTGTAGGGCTGCCAGAGAAGCGCCGCGTCGAAGAAGAGGCTGGGCAATCCCGAGAGGAAACTGCCCGGAAAGACTTTGCTTAGGCTCGAGAGGACGCCCTCAAAGGCATCGAGCGCATCTTCCTCGCGGGAGAGGCGGCGGATGTTGTAGATCGCGACCAACCTGGCGTACCGGTGGAAGTTGGGCCAGGTCGCCGAGTCGATGAAGGCCGTCTCTGTTTCCGTTCGCGTCCTCGGGCAGAGCCCGAGACCGGGGGACGCCGGGGAGACGTCCTGGGACTCGTGAAAAGACCGGCAATGGCAGTCCCAGTTGACCGTGTCGTTGTGGAAGTAGATCTTCCTCGGCGAAAACAGCTGCTCTTGGAAGGTCCACCCCCTCGAGTACCAAGTGGTGCGCAGCAACACTCGCCCGAACCGCTGCATCATTTCCCGGTCGTCCATGCTGCGCGGGTCCTTTGGCTTGGGAGGCCGTGCTAGCGTCAGGTCTCGGCGGTCCGGGAGATGCAGAGAGTACCACCACTCGTGGTCTTCGCGGCGGCCGCAGGACCAGAGCATCCTGGGGACCGTCTGGACGCCGTGCAAGCCCTCATCGGCATGCTCCCCTTGTGCGGCAACAATGGTGGCGTACGCGTTTCGGTAAATGACAGCCATGGCGCCCAGCTCCACGCTCTTGACTTCCTCGTCGTCCTGGGGGATGCAGAGTTGGTCTACCCAGAGATACCGTCCACCAAGTCGGCGGACCAGGAAGATGGCGTCTTGGATGGTCTTTGGCAGCCTTGGTTCCGGGGACCGAAGGGCGTCCGCCTGCTGAAGTCGTTCCAAGTTGCTCTTGGTGGCCTGGAATGAATCGATTCGCCCCCAGACGTAGCTCAAGGCAAAGTACCGGGCTACCGTACCCCACGCGGGGACCAGACAGAGCTGGTCGACGTCGACGAGCCAGCGCGGCCTTGTCCGTTGATGCGAGTCTCCCCCGCAATGGTCTCCATGTTGTTCATCGCAAATCCGCAGCCACCGGAGGATGTGTTCACAGTCGACCCACGAGGGGTCCAGATCCAAACGAGGCAGGGTGCCGTTTGTCGTCTTGTTCTTGTCCACGTAGGGGAGGTATGGCGCGAGTTCAGGCCTTCTCCAGTCGAATTCGATATCATCCTCCTCGTCGGTCTCGTCGTCGATATCGAGAGCAGGGCTCTTTAGCCGTAATACCTTGCGTATGATGTTCTCTATTAACTTGCGGCTGATTTTTCTTAGTTTGGGGACTGGATTGAGGCGGGAGTTCATTTCGGACGTGTTGGTCACTTGCTCGGCAGCACCCATAAAAGTTGACTGACAATTTCCGTCCAAAGGGGATATCGCGAGCTTGGCAATCCTCTTTACTTTACAGTTGACAAAGCTGTTCGAAATCACCTCAGCGTCACGCAACATACCAGTCCACGTCTAACGCGGACGTATCACGCCACCAAGTCCAGAACTGAGCTGCCCCTCATCAGCCAAATCGCACCCCCTACCACCACCAACTTGAGAGCGACGGACCCGAGCAACCCAGAATGCGAGATACTCAGTCAGAAACCTCACGTGATGTCCATCCCATGGGTCCTCGAGATCGTCCCCGACAAATGACACCGTCGTCTTCACGAACCTCCACAAATGAAGGCGAAGCCGATTGGAATCAGTAGCATTCTGCTCACTGTCTTGGGTTTCGTCGTGGGTTTGGGCCTGTCGTTCCGCAGCTCCACGGCCTATGAGCGCTACAACGGGCCCCTTCACCGAAACAAAAGAGGCGTTACTGCTGCTGCCTTGACCAGGCAACATCAACATGTTTGAAGAATTGATATGTGCCCAGCGCGTCGTCACCCTCCCCTGACCCATCCCCCTTTCATCTCATCCCATTTCATCCCATCCATGCGGAGCCCCCTCCCGCGTTTGATCGCCGCCGCCCAGAACTTCCAGAAGCCTTCCTCGTCCGGCTCACGCGCATCTCCCTTTTTGCCGCCCAGCTTTCGTTCGCTCGAGGTCGCCGCACCTTTTACCAGCCGTCTTCTCTCCCCCGGGAATGGCTTCACCTGCGACGGGATACAGGCTATTTCTCTCGCGAGACGGGCATCCGGGTTGGGAGGAGGGTCTTGCTAATATTGAGCGGAGGATAAAGATGGGAGTGCTTCCCGGGTTTAGTATGTAGTCAAGATGTCATTCCATTTCTGTTCATTCAGTTTCTTGGACCTGCTTTCCAGATTGTACCATCATACACAAAAGATAAGTTGCCTCATTCCGTTCTTCCCCCTCCATGTATCTCCTTCATGTACCAAGATCCCCAATCCTTCCTGTCCAAGTTGTCTCTGAGAAGCAAAGAATCCCACCAGGGAAACACCAAACGAACGTGGCATCCCCTCCCCAGAAGAAGAAGAAGAAGAAGAGAAGGATCGTCTCAATATCATCAAGGCCTTCATTATTCCATCATGACCATTCATTCCGTCTCTGCATCGCCGGATTCCTCAACGGCGTGCCTCCCATGACAAACAAACTCCAGGGGTATCCGCAGCAAAACGGCAAACAGCAAGCCCATCCCGAGGTAGGCTAGTCCGTATCAAAGAAACTTCCATTCCTCTTGAGCATGTCCAAGTCCACCAGCCCCATTACCCTCCCATCCCACCGCCTCACATTCTCCCCCCACACCCACCACACGCCCGCCACCGCCGCCGCCACGCCCACCTGCGTTGTCGCCACGCCGATGCACAGCGCCCGCAGCCCGTCAAACGCCCACGCTGCGTTCGGCACCGCCATGACAAAAACGCCCGCCGCCGCCGCCCGCCAGCAGCTCACGCCGGCGCTCATGTCCGTGGTATTCCGCAGCGCGACGCCCAGGTTCGAGCTCGTAAACATGGTGCTCGCGCGCACCAGGGGGCGCGTCGTCGCCTCGAGCACGTACACGCCCGCGGCGAGCAGCCCGAGGACGAAGCCGATGGCGGGGAAGCTGACGCTATCGCCGAGGTAGTTGAGAGAAAAGACGGACGCGAGCGAGCCGTCGTCGCCTTGCGGGCGCGTCATGCTCGCGTCGAGATGCATGCCAAAGGTGAGGACCCCGACGAAGGCCAGGCCGGAGCCGCCGGCGATGGCGGAAACGTGACCGCGTCGGCTGAAAAGGGATTGCCACGAAGGGAGAAAGGCGAAGGCAGCGACGGCGGTGACGCCGAGGAGCCAGGGGCCGATGAGGAGGGTGCCAATGGCGGTGGGGGAGCGGAGGAAGGGAAGGGGGGTGAAGATGAGGGAGAGGGAGGCCGAGAAGCCCCAGAGGAGGCCGTGGGGAAAGAGGGTGACGAGGACAATTAGGGCGGTGGTGGGGGCGACAAAGGCGCGCGGGGCTTGGCAGAGGGTTCTAAGGTCTGCGGGGCCGCTGTAGGAGTAGGGCTTCACCTTGACGATGTAGCTGGTAAAGGTCTCGAGCGAGAGGAAGCGGCGGGGAGCGAGGGGCAGGGATGCCTTGAACTTGCTGCCGCCAGTGGAAGGAGTTTGAGCGAGGGTGTAGGCGCGGTCAAAGACGGTCTCAGGGGCGCCGAGAGCAATGGCCGGGACCGCGAGCACGAAAAAGGTGCAGAGGATGAGGAATTGGAGGCTGATGCCGGCCGGGTCCTGCGAGGCAACGCCGCCCAGCAGAGGGGGGCCCCAGGTGGTCGCGACAACGACCACCGAGTAGATGGCAACGCGCAAGTCACGCTCGTGCTCCTGGGTGCTCTGTTAGCAAGTGCTCCGACGTCGCAGCAACAGGTCAACTTACAAAATAAGTATCCTGGATCGAGCCAGGGACGAGCACGTCAAAAGCGCCCCACGCCAACCCCTGGAAGACGCGAGCGGCCATGCACTGGGCATAGCTGCTCGCCACATTGGTGTTCCAGACAGCGCCGATGAAGACGAGCAGCAGAGCTCCCAAATACAGCGGCCGCCTGCCGCAAACTCGCGAAGCTACGAGGCACAGGAACCCCGAGACGGCGGACACGATCAGGGGCACACCAGTCAACGCTGTCGCCGAGGTGTACGACACCTGGTAGCCCAGCGCGACCTGGGCGTTGACCGTTACAAAAATGGTCTTCATCACGCCCGTCAGGGCTACCATCAGCAGGAGAGACCAAAAGTTGAGCTCCTTTCTCCACCTCGGCCAGTTCTGTCTCGTGTTAGGTTTTCATGCGAAACTCTGGGGGTGGAGATGGCTTACCAGAGGGTCCTCCGGGTCGTCGCTTGGTTGCGGAACCAGCTCCACATGGCTGAACTTCCCCCTTCCATACTTGAGAATCCTCCCGCCGGTTGTCCAGCCCGAGGACCCGTACGATCCCCTCTTCTCCGACATAAACATTACCGGCGGCAGCTTGACTTCCTTTTCCCCGGATGCCGCCGTCCCGGGTCTTGTTGGGGGGTTCATGCCCAGTGGCAACTGAGGTCGGAGCGGTGGTGGCCGTGTTGGCGGTGGTCGTGTTGTCGACGCATCTGATGCGCCCGTCGACGGACGTGGGATGAGGGTGAATTTCGGCGTTGGCCTTGCCGGCAAAGGCCTGTTTGGTGGTTCCGACGGGCTGTCCGAAGGCGTCCTGGAGTGGTCAATCTTGAGAGGTGGCGGCAGCTTGATGGAGGGCTCCTTGGCGGGCGGTGATGGGGGCCTGGTGAGCCGAAATGGGTTTCCGTCCTGTGTCTTTTCGCCAACATGGTGCTCTTCCTGCTCCTGCTCGAATCTGTCCAGCTCCTCCTCGATATCGTGGCCCAGCCTCATTGCATGTCGGGGTTACCTCGCGATGAGGTATGCTGTGGGTGTAAAGAACGTCTTGGCGTGGTGCGTCGTCACTGTCCGGCAGAGACGATGGTATATCCAGGTCAACAGGGAGTCGTCGGTTGGGAGAGGCGTGCAGACGAGGCCCAAGGAGGGGGCGCGATGGGGGGTTAAGAGGGAACAGCATGGCGCAGGGCTGGGGTGGGAGACAGGACGCGGCAGCTGGGTAGCATCGAGAGCATGGACCTCGACCACATCGAGGGTCGCGATGTGGTGTGGATGGTCTGCTGCAGGATGGTGCGTGCATGAGAGGAGGGGGCTGCCATCCAGATTCCAGGCAGAGGAGCTCTCGTACCGGACCTCCGTGGCAGTGGGGGGAGCACACGACGATCAAATTCCTGGGTCCATGGTCCGGCTCGGTTCCGGGGCGCGCAGAGGGAGAGGGCTGGGGAGGGAGAGATGCGTGGAGCCAGGGGCCATGACACAAACCACCAGCAAACGTCGTCGCCAAGGCATCAGAGAAGGAATGGAGAGCGGTAGAAAGAGAGGGGAAGGACGAGAAGACGCCACAGCCCCAGTGCCTTGCGCAGGGCGCTGTCTGCGGGGGCCAGGAGGTGGCAGCCTGACAGACGCGGGAGCTGCATCCTTCCAGGTGGACAGATGCAACGGCGGGAGGCGGGTGAGGCTGGTGATGCCCAGGCCGATGATGGCTGGAGCGTCCAGCCAGGTCCGGGTCCGGGACTCAGCACGGTGAGGCGGACAGACCAGGTTCGGGGGGCTGAGGATGGCCTCGGGAGAACCCAGCCAACTGGAATCGGCCGGGGACCGGTCCCTGGTCCCTGGCTTCACACAAGCCACAGCACCGGGGCTGTTCCCGCTCAGACCAGCTGCGGGCGTGGGCGTGATGGGCTCTCGGACAGTGAAAAAAAAGAGTGCAGGGACCAACTCTGGCTGAAACCAGTCCTGCGACTGGCGCTGGTAGGGCGCCGTTTCGGCAGTTGATCGTCGTAAGCGAACTTTGTTTTCTCTCTCAGCGGTGAAGGGGAAGAGAATAAAGGAGGAAACGAGATCAGCGGTTCCCAAACTAGTGAGTCCACGGGTTCGTCTTCTTTGGTTGAATGAATTCTCTGTTCCTAGGTCTGGGAGAAGGAGAAGAGAAGAGGGAAGCTCGTCACACAGTGTCTTCCTGATGGTTGTTGAAAGTGGATCCCGCCAGATGCCCGAAGAGAGGGGGGAGGGGGGCTGAGGCGGGGTACCTGCTTGCTGAGCACAGCAAATGGACGCGGCCCTTGCAGGCGAATTCCTCCCCAGCTCCCCTCTCCTTGCCAGTGCATGCTGCTGCCAGGCCTTCAGCATGCCATCGCCTGTTTGCCCTGCCGTCACTGTGTGTTTTTCTCACCACATGCCTCCTCACCGCCAAAAGGCTCAGGCGCTTGCAACTGAGAAATGGGCTCGACATTACGTAGCGCGTCAACCATCGACCGCGTTTCTGCCTCCACAGGTCCCCCCAATCATCACCGAGTGGGCGTCTTGGTCAGGGCGCGTTGATCCGACAGACCATGTGTGGCGCCGCCGACATCCGAGTCGCACAACTTGGGACGAAGAAGAAACCTAGAAAAAAAGGCCCTCTGTCGCAGACGGCCAGAAAGGGTCAAGGTCTCCATGCCCTGGTGCCATGTTCGGAGTCCGGAGACTCGAATCGGAGCCAGCATCGACTTGGCGATGCGATCGAGGAGAAGGACGTGCCATCTTTCATCTGAACACTTCTCTCCCTGTCGTGTCCCTTTCTCGCCGTCGAGTTGTCCGTCTGTTGCGGTTCCACGGTTCCTCCTCCATTCCAACACTCAGCGGTCAATCCCCGGGCCCGAGAGAACCAACGCGGCCCAAAAAGGGGCTACCCGTCCCCGTCCCTCCCGCTCCACTACCGGTTCACACCACCAACACGATCCTCTCTCCGCCGAGCCCCGAGCCAGGCAGAAAATAGCCACGGCACGCAACGCGTGGTGCGTCCCGTGATTCGCCAATCCGTTTCGTTTCTCCGTGACGCTCCCACTCGAGGGCTCCCCCGACCTGGTTGCCTGGCTTCGCATGAGCGAGCCACCGAGAGCATGACGGCGATGAATCCTGACAAGCACCACACCCCGGACGGTGATCATGCAAACCGCTGCTATTCTGTCGGCCGGCAAAATGCGCTTCCGCTTGGTTTTATTTTCTAGGCCTTTTTCTTTCGTGATTTCCAGGCTCGCCAGGCTCGGGCAGCCCGCCCATCTCGGTTTCGATTGCCGCTGTCCCTCAACTTCACCGGGTCGCGGGATCGCCGCGATGAGCCTACCACAACCATCGGTCATCACAGCATCTTTCCGGGAATCAGCGACGAGGGATGGGAGAGATTGGATTATTTCACCCTCTATTTTTCTGCTTGACATGATCCGCCAATCCTCTTGCTCATCATCACCAGTTGACCCTAACTCTGGGTTTTCACGCATCCACGACTTACAAACCACCAGTCCCGACTCTCTCGGAGTCCGTAACTTACAACTGTCAAAAGAAAATTACAGGTTGCTTGATTGATTGTTTGTTTCCAACAGCGTCTACATGAATATCCAGCAAGTGAGGTCCTGAGTTCGAATCCCAGCCCCCCGCCCAGCCTGCTTCCTTTTGCTCGTTGTCTAGGGACACATCTGTCCTGGACACCCCAAAACCCGTCGACCTCATATCCCAAGGCATCTCGACGTTGATCAGCCAGTGACATGTGTGATGACCGTCCCGCGCTGCGACCACACTCCCGTCGTTTCGACAATCCCTCGGCGCCCACTTCTGCCCGCCACCCACTTCTTTTCCTCTCTCGCCTTCAAAGCCGACTCAAACAAGTTGTTTGACTGATCAGCCCGCGATCCCCGCGCATCATGTTGCCCTCCACCTTGGACATCACCTCCCGCCTCCCCCCTCGACACTAGACACTCCGCGATGCCATCCCCCCCCCCCACCATCAAGCACCCCCCGCGAGCTCGAGCTCCAGCCCCGGCGACATGCGCTGCTCGAGAAAAAAGGTATTCTGGAAATCTTCCCAGAAGAAGAACTGCGTCGGGTACGAGACGGGGCCTCGAGGTTCGTAAAAGAAGCCTAGGTAAGGTACCCCCTCCCTCGCGACCGAGGTCGGGGGAGAAGCAAGAGTGAGCCAGACGTGTCATGCCATTGCACCGTCGTAAAAAAAGAACACCAAACACCAAGCATCGGAGATCGGGATGTGCTGTGCAGCGGCATTTCCTATCGTCGATGGAAATGTTTTGGTGTCGGTGATCTCGCGTTTGGATCGCCCAAACCAACTTCAGCGGGGCGACCTGGTTTTCTCTCCTCCAACACCGCAAACCGGATCGTCGGTGATGAACAAGGCGGATAAAATGTCGAAGGTATGCAGGTAAAATACCCTCAAAACATCTCTCTCGTTTCGCAAACGCCTCCCATCGTGGGCAACTATGCCACGACGTGGGGGCACCTCCAAGCAGAACCGAAGGGGGAACATCGCACCCACCACCAACACCTCCGCATACACGCTCGCACTCAACCAGACACAATCATGACAGCACTACCTGACGTCGTCACCCCCTGCTCCTCGGACCTCTCCAGCCCCAGCAGCAGCTCCCCGGCCCGCACCACCACCTCGTCAAACTCCAACCGATACGCCACCGGCATCTCCTCCTCCCCGGCCGCCACCAGCACCGGCGGCGCGTGCAGCCACTCCCCCTCACGCCGCCGCACGCGGAACCGCACCCCGACGCTCTGCCGCGCGTCGGCCCACAGGATCGGCGCGCCCACCCCCTCCCGGTTCTGCGCGTGCGTCGCCAGCCAGTCCCGCCACACGCGCACCACGCCGTCACCGACGTTGACGTGGCTGAGGAAGAGCCCCGGCTTGGGGCCGACCTCGACAAGGTTCGTGACGGTGCAGAGCTGCGAGAGGGACTCGCTCTCGTCGAGGAAGACGTCCTGCGTCGGGGGCTCGACGGGCGGCGGGGGCGCGCCTTCGGTGGTGGTGCGGGGATGTCGGCGGCGCGCGCGCTGGTTCTCGTCCTGGGCGACGGGGCGGAAGTGCGAGTAGGCGCCGCGAAGGCAGGCAAGGGTCAGGGTGGGGGAGGCGTTGTCGAGCCCGGAGGTGAAGAGGTGGTCGCAGAAGAGGTAGGGGGTGGAGAGCTTGGCGCTGGGTTGGTAGCACTCGAGGATGAGGCGGTGGTTGGGGAGGGAGGTGGCGCGGACGAGGCGCTGGCGGATGAGGCGGAGGACGAGGGAGCTGAAGCGGCGGTTGATGGCGGCGAGGGGGAGGAGGTGGGCGGTGCGGAAGAAGTCGAGGATGACGAGGAGGATCTTGGGGGGGCGTCAGTGCTGTCACGGGTTGGGGGTGAAGATGGGGAAGGCGGGGGGGAGGGCACCTCGTTCGGGATGGAGTTGATTGAGGCGTGGGATTCCATTGCGTCGTCGGTTCAGGGTGGAGGGTCGGGACTTGGACGAGGCCGGTTTCGGGTTGTAGACGGAGGCTTTAGCAACACGCTTGTGCCTTGGGTGAGGGTAACCGGGGAGATGTGAGCGTCACTTCGACGACCATCACCATGATCTGTCAATAGTGACGAGCTTTGGCGACGGTCCCGGTTACAGGGGTAACCCGAGATAGCCTGTAGTTTGCGCAATTCAGGGAATAGAGGCCACGAGGAAATAAGGTCCGGCAACCGGAGGGTGACTCCAGCACTAGAGAGCAAAGGCCCCCCTCTGCAGAGTTTAAATGCGCGAGAGGTAAGAAATAGACAAACGGCCGAGGGAACCGAGAGTCAGTTGGGTGTGAAGCTCAGGGCTGGGGAGAAGAGATATTCGGCAACGGTGAGTCTCGAAGGGCGGCTGGGGGCTTTTCAATGGCCGTCCTCCTACCAACAATTTTCATGGTGTTTTGGGGTTGTGTTCGTCATTGATAGGCAAACCGGGCATGTGAGAAGGTGCCAGCTCCAAGGTAGCCTTATCGGCCTTATCGTTGGCCCATCTCCAATTTGGGACCTCTCTTGATCGCCAGTTTTGCTCCTTCACATCTCCATTCCCACCACATGACCTAAGGCTAAAACTCCATCTCAACTTTTCCATTTCCCCTAACCTGGGAATCCACGCCGGGTCTCGTTTTTTCGTCTCTAGCTCATGCCATGTGATGATTCGATTGCCTCACCAGATCTAACCAGGCCTCCTACAGCGACAACAAAGCTGGCCAAGACTATGAGCGGATCATCCAACAACTTGGCATGTATAGAATAGGTATGTATATTTTCCCTCTTTATCGTAAACCCACAGTTTGATTCAGCCCAGTTTCAGCGGACTGGCCACACGCTTGTGAAGTTCAGCCGGAGGTACTACGCTGTCCCGCCTCCCAATAGACACCTTTACCACGACACCATCGACGCCAAGAAAGCCGTGGTTACTGACACTGGCCTCAACTCGTGTCCTTTGCCCAATGTCAGTTGTCACGCAAGCCGTCAACGACTGCACTGCGATGGTCTCGAGGCACAACAGCATCAAGAGGTTGTTAAAGGGAGAGCCCTCCTCATCATGATCTCGCCACACGCGATACAAATCCGCTCTTCGGTACGGCCCATTGGAAAACTTCTCCCAGTCGATGACACAGCAAAAGTACCCACCCTCGCTTTTCCACCATGGCGCTGTTCTCTGGCCGTCGACCTCGCTCACAGAGCCTTCCCGGCAGCTTTCCACGCCCGACGCTCGTCCGGCGGACTCGGGTACCGAGCCCCACAAAACGAGAAACGCCGATGCCCCGACCTTCTCGAACAACAGCATGCCGTTCACTTTGTAACGACCGGGGGAAGCTGCATGGCTCATTTTTACACCCGACCCGTCGGGTAACCAGCTGGGGAGCGGGGGCTTGAGGACCCCCCGCTTAGTCTTTCTACATTCGATGTATTCCTTGATTTGCCAACCGGGGTCTTCAGTCGCCCAGTCGTAGGCGCATGGCCAGGCTCCGCTTTTTGTCTGCCACGACACCGTTGGCGGACTGCAGAGCATGATCCGCTGCGACTCGGCTTTCTCAATATCAATCCCTAGCTTGATCTGGTCACCTACAGGAGAGGTCAAGCAGCAAGTCAGTTCAACTCCACACCTCAACAGATTCTGGGGCTGACCTAGTGCGATGTACTCATCCCCGACCCCTACCACAAAAACCGATTCATGTGCCCGGTAGTACCTATCCGGCCGGTTCCGGTCCTTGAACACAAGGATGCCTATCCTT
Source organism: Schizothecium vesticola (assembly GCA_030549215.1). Classification (NCBI taxonomy): domain Eukaryota; kingdom Fungi; phylum Ascomycota; class Sordariomycetes; order Sordariales; family Schizotheciaceae; genus Schizothecium; species Schizothecium vesticola. Next base: position 3,893,699 of record JAUKUD010000005.1, on the reverse strand, counting down.
TTACTGTAGTTTCCGCGCAAGCTGCACCGGAGAACAGCCAGGTACGCACAAACATCCCCTTCCCTCGTCAGCTCGATGCTATCTGGGTGGTCGATGAGAAACGTCTTGGCCAAACCAAAACCCGTGTCGAGTGTGTCTGCTTGTTTAATGGCCTCGACCGGACAAACCATCACACCGTCCAGCTCGAGTCCATCCGGGTAGAGGGTTCCAGTGTCCAGCCGGTGCTGTCCACGAAGATGCGCAAGGTTCCGAGATGCGACGAACAGCTCCGGCTGCGGCGCGAGCACCCAGTCCCACCGACCAAGGTGCGGCAGCTTCCCCTCGGGACTCTGCCAACTCAGCAGAGAATGATCAAAGCCATGCTTGATGATCTGCTCCTGCAGCCGAAGAAACGCCTTCTGCCGCCCCTCGCCATACAGCAACGCCATGTTGACGTCAAAGATGCCCAGCAAGCTGTACGCCAGATCCTCGTCGCGCGTCGCCTGCCTCTGCGCCGCCCAGTTCATCTTGACGCCGATGCACACCGTGCTCAGATGCCTCTTCAGCTCCTCCAGGTTCTGCGCCGGCGGGAGTATCCTGCGGGCGAGCGTTACCGAATAGATGCTCGCCCTGGCAGAGATGACGCCGCTCAGCGACCGGCGGTCGGCGATCCGCTGCCACTCGGCGTCGTAAAACACGAGGTAGGCTGGCGCGATGAGCTCCTGCAGCGTCCACGCGCGCGTGAACCAACGCGAGTCGCGGAAGACCTTGCATATGGCGGCGGCCCCCTTAGCCTTGGGGGGCCCGTCGCCCACTGCAAGGTCGGCTATGTCCACAAAGTCGGACAGGTCCACAAAGTCGGACAGGTACGCGATACAGAAGCCCGAGAACGCGTACCACGCAAACATAGAGTTGATGGCCTCGGAAAGCTCGGCGCTGCTGGACTTGTCGATGCACAGCGTGTCGATCCAGATGTACTCGAAGCGCTTCTCGCTCGCCAGCTCGCAGCTCTTGCGGACCTTGGCCCTGATGTGCTGTTAGTTGTGGTTGCTGAGAGTCGTCCTGGCTAGGCGGGCATACGCACCATCCCTGCTTTGCTGGGGCCATCCGCCTGCGCTCGGGGGTCGCCATGTCCTCGAAGAGGACCTCGTCGGCCTCCCACATGTGGGAGAGGATAGCGTAGGGCGGCGCATCGTTGATGGGGCCGATGAAGCTCTCGAGCTCGAGCGTCGTGGTGTGTAAAAGGCGCATGTCTATCTGTCTTCTTTGTTATACATGGTCTTTCTTCTCCGAACCACTACCTCGATCAAAAGCAGAAAAAGAAAGAGGTTGCTCTGGTGAGATCTGTCGACGCCTAGGATCCAAATTGCGGATTGATCCCAGGCGAGGCTGCGTGCGGGGTCACCACTGCCCCTCGGATGCATAGGTTGTGCCTATTCCCAATCAGAGCCCAAAGGGCCAAGCAGATCCTGCCAGCTCGAGTACTAACGATCTGCTAAACACTACCTATCAGTAATATCTGTCAAAGTCCTCCAGGCAAGGGATTGCATCCAGGTGGGGACTGACCGCCCCTGAGCCGCTAGTCCCCTTTGGGAAGTATGTTGACAACTTCTGGGAGGGACCCTCACCGACAGTGACCAGCAGTCGGGTGGTCCCAAACTAAACTTGGCATCGAGGGCACAGAAAAGACTTGCACCATCTCGGTTTCGTTTCTTGTCATCCTCGCCGCCTCGGCCCCCGCGGCAGTTGGGAATTTATTGTCACCAGGGAGGGGGGGAGGGGTGACAAGAGTTCGCTTTTGCAATACTACCTACTTACGCATGCTCAAACGCACTCGATTCCGCCCATGCTCCTATCAACAATAAAACGCCAGCCCTTTTTTGCCCGCCGTTTCGACATCGCCGCCGCCCCGACCCGACCCAAACTAACCGCTGGTATCTGGAACCCTCATGCTCAACCCAATGCAAACTATTTTTCCATGTCCCAAGCTCATTGAAGTCCGCCCATGCTCGCTAGCAGCCCGCCGTGTATGCTATGTAACAGACACAATCTCTTTTCCATCACCATCATCGAGGGTACAGTCTGGGTTGTAATACTAGATCAGACACGGCCCTTTGACAACTCCTCGCCCCGCCTCTTCAGCGGCGATGCTATCAACCCAAGGTCCCCAACAATAGTCTCGTCAGCCGAGGTCTCCTAGCCCCGGTCATTGACAGTCCACCGTCGTTTGGAAGTGGTGACGTCTCGAAACAGGTCCGCGTCGTCTGGCGGTGTCGGTCTACCAAAGAGCGGGCCGACTGTGTTTTCGGATTCCGAAACCGATCCATCCATCTCGCGGAACGAAGTCGTTGGGGCCTCCGTTTTGCGAGGCTCTTCTGTTCCGTAGTCTGGAAAGCTCAGAGGAGATGGAGTTCTTCCGTTTCCGCTAGTCTCGACAACCGACGGAGACTTGATCTCGCGCGTCGCCGCCGGAGTGGTGTGCTTTTCGTGGCCAAAGTTGAGGGTGAGGTTGTTATCGTCTTCGTCCTCGTCGTTGTCAAAGCTTGTCAGGGTGCTCTTCATGGGCGACCAGAGACCCAGGGCCGATGGGCGCCCGAGACCCGACGATGACTTTGACAAGAACGACGTCACTCCGCTTCCCACTGTGATTCCGCCTCGGTTGGAAACGTGGGGGTTGTATCCCGTTCGGGAGCTGGGTTGGCCAAATGAATCGCCTGGACGCCAGCCGCTCACGGATGCATGGGCTGACACGGGCTGTTTGGGGAAGCTGTCGCGGAAAGGGACATCGTCCGGCGTGACAGGGGACGTTGATTGGTTTGTACGGCTGAGCGTCGCCGGTGAGATGGAAGATGCTCTCGAGAGGGCTGGTGTCGATTGCGCAGTAGCCAGGTGATCGGTGCTGCCAACGAACTTGACATCGTAGAGCTGGTATACAGGTGGGTAGGCGTCACGTCTCTCGGGCGAAGCCCAGCCACGCGTGAACGAGGGGGTACCCTCTCCTGGGCTCACGGCAGGCCTCCGAACTGCCATGGTGAGTGATGCCATCCCAAAGTCGGTGAGAACAGGGGCGTGCGTGAGCGCACCAGCCAGAGAGTTGCATCCGGCACCGTGGGTGACAATGATTACGATAGCCTCGGTTTCCGCGTCGTCTTCCTCGTCTGCGACGTCTTCCATGCCAGCCGGCTTTTTCCGGCCGAATCGTGCCACGGTTCTGGTCACCATGTCTGTCGGTTTCTCCGCCGTCGAATACCAGTCTACTATACGCTGAAGTCCATTGTGCATTCTCTTGTGAAGTGCTGTCCACTCTTCAGGGAACTCCCCACCTCCTCCCCAGTCGAGCGGTTTGCTCATGGAGTCCCACTGATAGTCGATGTCGACACAGGCGTCCCGCGCATGGGCAACGTACCCTGCGGGAATTCCTTGATTGGCATTGATAGCCCAGTGCGGCGTCGGGGAGACATAGCCGGTAGCGTTGGTCAGCTGGGGAATGGACGTGAGATGCGCCGGTATCCCAAAGGCAGCGCCCAGACTCGCTGTTCGGTGTAGAGAGGTCGAGAGACTGGACATGTTGTCCAGCGGGCTTGGGGAGGGCGCTGAGCTCCGGCTGACTGGACTCCAGAGGTGGTTCTGCGAGACGGAATGATGGAGGGGATTGGCTTCGGGGTAGTTCTCGAAGGTCTCGCGCCTGAGCAGCTCAGCTTTAGCTCCAGCGATCATCATGACTGATTCAGGAGGCGGCGTGATCTTTTCAAAATACGAGGGAGAGAGCCATTCTCCGAGAAAGGCGTCGAGCCGCAGAACGGATCTCCGGATCGGTGGCGACTTGGGTATGGGGACAGCAGGGCAGGCTTCCAGCTCATCGGGAATGACTGTTGGCTGGCTGCACGGGCTGAGAATTGGGGACGGGGGTGCTCTGGTAGCCGGGCTTGGTTGGGAAAAGGGGGTTGAGTCTTGGGCAAAACCGGCGCTGATGGCGATTGCGGTCTGGATGCAGCGCAGGTAGGGCGAGCTGTGAATCACGGCCCTGTACCTCTTCTTGCGAGACGCTCTGCCGGCTGGGGCTGCAGCAGCCTGCTCCTCAGCCTCGCGGTCCCGAATGATGCTGGCTATCCTGGTCCCCAAGGTTTTTGCCTGTTGCCACCCGGCATATGTGAGAGGCGGGTCGTAGGGGGTGGGCGAGTGAAGATGCCATCGGGGGTCTTTGAGATCGAGTCGGATGCCGTGTCTGCGAAAATGGTCAGCATTGGTCTGTGTCGAGTCTCGATAGGCTTGATATTGGACTGACCTTGCGACAAACAGGTAGGCCGGTGGAACACCCATGGCGACGACTCGGGCAAGGTGACACTTCTGCTAGACTAGATGCCCGGGGTGGGTCGTCAAATAAATTCCCGGTTCCGGCGTGCGACAGTCGGCGGTGCGGGGAACAAAGCGGAGGAGATGCAGTGCCGTGGTCGGTAGTGGTGGGGTTCGGTTCGTCAACGCGGGGAAGCTTGGAGATGCCGAGAGCAGGACGACGTCGCGAGAATCGTGGTCAGAATAAACATGCAAAAGTTGCACTATGGACGGGACGGTTCCTGCTTATAAGGTGCAAGATCGGCTCGACAGATGGCCTCGATCTTCCGGTCCCGAAGCTGGGCTCGAGCAAGCGGAGGGTATTTGATGATCAGACGGGCGTTGAGGGGCGTGTCTTGACTGATGGGAGTGTGCCGTGCTTGGTAACGGTCGCCTTCTGCCAGAGGCAGCAAGAGCCTGGAGCTGCCTGAGACAGGAGAAGAGAGGAGACGGGGCGACGACGCGTCGTCTTATGAATGCCAGTGGGTGCGTCCTGCTCGGTGATGCGGTGGTGAGGTTGATGGGTCCCGTCCAATGCACACACTGAGGTAAGTGTGAACTTGGCTGGCCGTTGTCGTCGTGTACCTGGACCTTCAATGCTCGGTGCGGGTCTGGCTGGTGGGGGAGGGCTGAGACCGAGTGATGGGGAAGCTTGAGGGTTTGGATTAGAAGTGGTTGAGGTGGTGGACGAGAGTCAGATCATGCCAACTGTTGACGGGGCGAACTTGGCCGGTTAGGTGATCGCTCCTCAGGCGACAACGGCCTCAAGTGCCATGGTTTATCAATTGTAATTGTCACGACAACGAAAGGGCTCGGTAGGTGCCTCAGGGTCCCAGCCATTCCATATGTCTGCGAATTCAAACGCCTCGATGATCGAGCGCAGTTTGTCGTCACCCACCAAGCTTGTCACATGTTATGCCTAGGTCTACCGATTGGGCTTGACCAGGTGACCTGTTGCTGCCTGTGGCGCGCACAGTTGCGGGGGCGGTCCAGAAGGTCCAGGGGGTCCAGCAGCAGTCACCCACCAGACCCCGCACAAGGCGGGGACTGCCCCAAGCGTATCCAAAGAACGCTGTGAACCCCTGAATCTCGGATTAGGTAAGGCGGCAGGGGTCCTTCGACACCTTGGAAAGCAATGACAAATTGGCGTTTGGCAGGGAGCGTCCATCGCGGTCCTACGTGTCTGAAGCATTCATACAATTTGAACACTACACCTACATACGACACACGACACCCAGCGCCGATGCTCCCGATCAAATGTGAATTCGACAACTCTGACTTCACCACCGCATCCGCCTGCCCAGCATGAAACTGTCGAGCGTCCTGCGCCTCCCGGCGCTGCTGGCCGCCGCCCTCGTTGCGCCGGCCCTCGTCGACGCCGAACATACCAGCAACTGGGCTGTCCTTGTCTGCACCTCGCGCTTCTGGTTCAACTACCGACATCTCGCCAATGTCCTGTCCATATACCGCACTGTCAAGCGCCTCGGCATCCCCGACTCGCAGATCATCCTCATGCTGCCCGACGACATGGCCTGCAACCCGCGCAACGCTTTCCCCGGTACCGTCTACTCCAACGCCGACCGTGCCGTCGACCTCTACGGCGACAACATCGAGGTCGACTACCGGGGATACGAGGTCACTGTCGAGAACTTCATCCGCCTGCTGACGGACCGCGTGCCCGAGGAGATGCCCCGCAGCAAGCGCCTCCTGACCGACGACCGAAGCAACATCCTGGTGTACATGACGGGCCACGGCGGCAACGAGTTCCTCAAGTTCCAGGATGCCGAGGAGATTGGCGCGTTCGATCTGGCCGACGCGTTTGAGCAGATGTGGGAGAAGAAGAGGTGCGGACTCTCCGCTGGGCCACCAACGCACATTGGCTGACACCCCATTACAGATACCACGAGATCCTCTTCATGATCGACACGTGCCAGGCCAACACCATGTACACCAAGCTGTACTCGCCCAACATCATTGCGACGGGCTCCTCGAAGCTCGACCAGTCGTCGTACTCGCACCACGCCGACAACGACATTGGCGTAGCTGTCATCGACCGATACACATACTACAACCTCGAGTTCCTCGAGACCGAGGTACGCGACACCAACAGCAAAAAGACGATTGGCGACCTGTTTGACAGCTACACGTACGAAAAGATCCACTCCCACGCCGGGACGCGCTACGACCTGTTCCGTGGCGGCGCCGAAGCCGCGCGCAGCCGGCTGGTGACGGACTTTTTTGGAAACGTACAAAACGTCGAGGTGGACGCGACGAGGAACGCCACGTTTGAGGAGGAGATGCTCTCCCTGAGCAGGACAATCGCGGCGCTGCGGCAAAAGGCCGACGAGGAGGAGAGCGCAAAGAAGAATGTGACCAGTGACGCCGGGCACGCACCAACAACACAAAAGAAGATAGAGTTTGCGAAGCCTCTCACTGATGAGAACTGGTGGACCAAGAAGATGTATAGCGCTGCAGCCCTTGCTGGCTGCGCATTCCTGTGGGGGATGGGGTCATATCTTGAGGCGCCGAGGTGACGGGAAGATTTATTTGTCAACAATGAATTAGCGTGTTTGCTTGAATAGAATCGAGTTGAAAGTGTGGACGGTGCAGTGAGTGATTGCCGAGGCCGTATGTGCCCTACTGGATCGATCAATGCGCGACTGGCTGCCCAAGTTTGCTTTGGAAACATCGGATTTCAAGTCTCAAGGGTTGTTGTTATCTCTTACTACCGGTTTTCGTTCATCCGAAGCGTTGTCAGTTTTGACAGCAGTCGCTCCCACCACCAAACCTTGACGAAAGAGGACCCTCGACTCCCACAAACGTTTCACCACTCTCCCTGACCAGCCCGCATCTTCACGAGATCAATTGCGGACATCATTCCCGAATAGTATTTCTGTCAATCGGCTCAACATGAACACGGGTCTCACCAAGCCTAAGCAAAAGGTGAGTCGTCTCTCGAAAACTGGAAGATGCGCAAAGATTGCATCCCCAAGTCCCGTCGAGCATATTGAGCATGGCTTGACTCGGTGGGGATATGTCATCATTATCATCATGGGAGAAAATAAAGGCGTCGCAGCAGCGTCTCTTGAAGAAATGCCTCTCAATTCCCGCTAACACCCCCCCCCCCCAGTTTCTACCCCTTCGGGAAATCACCCTCCCCTCGCGACCATTCGTCAACCAACGCGCTATCGCCTTTTCCTGCGACGGGGAGCTCGCCATCGTAGCCGATGACTCGGTCTACGTCCTCGTGCCCGAGCTGCCCGACTTTCTCACCCGCAGAAAGGAGCGCGAGCAAAAGGCGCTCGCCATTGCTCAGGGGCGCGGGGTGCCAGATGACGACGATGCATCGTCATCGGAGGGCGAGGGCGAGGACAAGGGCTTCCAGAGCTGGCGGATCAACGCTCGCGCGCAGTACTCGGAGGAGAGTAAGCACATGGCCGTATCGTACCCGCCGTTGGATCCTCTTATCAACAAGGAGCTATTCGAGCACTTTGGCCTACCGTATGCCCCTGCTCGTGGGACTTTCACCAAGTCTTTTGCCGAAAAGTCGGATGGCTCGTCGGGTGAGGACGACGAAGACGACGACGAGGATATGGATGACGACGACGACGACGATGACGATGATGACGACGACGGTGACGACATCCTAGGAGGCAACGGTTTCGGCTTGTCTAACGGTCGCTTCCGGACCGACCGCCCCTTTGGCGCAGGATATGGCCCCATCACCGGCACCGGCAGCACCATGAACCACGTCGTCAGCGTGGCGTGGTCGCCATCCGGCCTGGGCGTCAACCGTCGCCCCATCCTCGCCGTCCTCACCAGTGCTGGCGTCGTCGGCATGTACGGAGACGGACCCGGTCTCGAGAGCAGCGGGACGCGCCCAAACGAGTACATGCTCCCGCGCCGCACTCTGTCCTCGTGGATGGTCCTGTGGGGCGTCGGCGAGCGGCTTATGGTGCCGGGACAGCAGTCTGAGATCAGCGAGAACATCCAGGGGATCGCCTGGGCGAAGCTGATTGCGCCTGGTCAGGCGTTGCTGGCGACGATCAATGATGTGCGAGAGGTGGCCATCGTCAGCGTACAATCCCTGACAGTGGGCGTCGGGGGGCCAACGGATCACTTTGTCTGGGTTGTGCGGGAGGTGGCACGGTTCAAGGCTGAAGGGCCTCATCCGAAGGGAGATGTAAGAGGTTTCTGGCTTGTGGTCCTGTTCTTGACATGGCTGACGGCATTCGCAGATGTGGGATCCAGGCTGGGCGCCCACTGGGACCTCCTTTGGGCTGAACTGGAGCCCTTGGGTCGAGGAGGAGGGGTGCTGGACCTGCTTGCTGTCCGTCATTGACCGCAACCACGTCGGCTTCCGTCGAATCTCCATCAAGACGCCATGGCCAAAGGGCGAAGATCCCGACATCGAAGTTGGCCTCTCGGATTCCGGCGGCCAATGCCTCAACTTGTCGACCGACGCCTTTGTCGAGTTTGAGGACGCGGTATGCCCACCTACAGTGCGAGATGCCTTCCCAGGATGCTGACAGTGACCCCTAGATTTGGAGAAATGGCAATGCTATGAAGTGCCGCGGTCTTATTGCGACCCCTTTCCACTTGAAGGAGTTTGAGGTCCAGATTTCACCCAAGGTCAACTACGAGGTAGATCCTCATGAACCGAAGGACTGCGGAACCCTCTACTCTGACGACGCCGTGGATGTCCCGTCAGACAATCCCATCACCGGTATGCACCCCCTGGCTCACACATACCATACCAGCTAACACCTTAAGATCTGGTCATCCACCCCCCCAACATGGCCGACCCGCCTCCTTCCCCTCTCTACACCTTCATCCGCATGTCGGCAACATCCACCGATAACGACTGGTATGGAACCAACGTCCCCGTCCCCGAGGACTCCCCCCACCCCGTGCCCCAATGGGTCCAACACATCCGCCAAAAACTTCAAGTCTCGATCCCCGCCCACATGTACCTCAAGCTCGGCTACGGCGGCGGCGCCGACGACGACGGCTCCGGCCTCTCTGAAAACGACGACGACGCCCCCGACGACGACGACGCCATCGACCCCAACCTCATGGACGACGACGACGACGACGACGACGACTCCGGCGCCGAATCCGCCACCGCCGCCGTCACCACCACCACCGACGTCCCCCAAGGCCACGAGATCCACCCCCACCGCTTCCGCCTCTACGGCCTCGCCCTCGCCCCCGGCGGCAGCATCACCGCAGTCCTCGCCTCCCACCACTCCACCCACCTCCCCGAGCGCGGCGGCTGGCACACGGTCAAATCCACCATCACCTTTGGTCACCTCCCCCGCCGCCGCCGCCTTGGCCCCCACCCCCCGTCCTCCTCCTCCCCCTCGTCCCTCACCACCGAAGCCCGCCTCCTCCACCACCTCTACGCCGCCGGCCCCCCCGTCCCCTCCATCACCCACCACCTCCCGCCCCCGCCCGACCTCGTCACCCTCGCCGCGCGCTTCGACGCCCTCTTCGCCCCCGCCGTCGCCGCCCAGACGTGCGACATGTGCGGCGCGCGCATGCGCGCCCTCCCGCCCCGCACCGAGACCGAGGCGGAGCGCGGGGGGGCGCGGTCCGCGTGCGAGGGCGAGGCGCACCACACGTTTGGGACGTGCGCGACGAGCGGGCTGGCGCTGCAGGCGCCGGGGACGACGCGGAGCTGCGGGGCGTGCGGGCGGAAGGCGATGGGGCTGGGGGTGTTGGCTGAGAAGGTGAAGGGCGTGGGGGGGCTGGTGGGGGGGAGGGAGGACGGGGTTTGCGTGGCGTGCGGGGGGAAGTTTTTGGGGTAGGGGGGAGGGGGGAGGGTGGAGGGGGGAGGGGGGGTTGTGAGGGGGTGGTTTGTGGGGAGAGGTATAGGGGTATATAGACATAGAGATAGTGTTTTCTCTCGTGTATTCATAGAGATGGTGGACGACCCAGGTGTCATGGAGAACAGGGCATGAGAAAGTTGAACAATACCGAGCTCAGTTGACTGATCCCCTAAATCTGGATCTAGCAAACAAGTACGCAGTGATATCAAATCCCAAGAAAGTCCAGATCGTATCCATCCTATCCAAGCCCACCCGCCAACCATTTCTACCCCCCCTCCACCCCATCCTCCTCACCCAAATGTCTTATTCATCGCCTGATGCGCCAACTCGACCCCCAAAAACGTCGCCGCGTTCGCCGGCGCCGCCCTCGCCAGCGCCGGCCCAATCCCCGGGAAAAACGCCCGATACCCCCCCGCCTTATACAACCCCCTCACCACCCCCCCAATCGTCACATTCCCCTCCGCCGTCTGCAACCTGCTCTTGACCGTATCAATCGGAAACACAGGGATCCACATCGCGATGCCCGCGCCGGCCCCCGCGAGCGTCACCGCCCCCAGGCTCAGCTTCCCCGACGCCTCGCCCGTCACCGGGTCGCGCGGCGTCAGCGCCTTCTTGATGTACTCGTACGCCGCGAAGTACGCCGCGGACCCGGGCCCGTCACGCGCCAGCGTGGCGGCCGAGCCGCGGAACACGGAGCGCACGCCGCCCGAGCGGTAGAGCTGACGCACGACGTCGGACGCGCCGGCGTACTTTGGCTTTTCGCCGGGCGCGAGCGGTTTTTGGCCCTGGACTTGGAGGATGACCTTGACGCGCTCGAAGGGCGCCGTGATGGCCGTCATGGGGATGGCGGAGAAGAAGCCGGCGGCGGAGATCTGGGCGATGGAGAGGGAGGCATCGGGGGCGAGGTTGTAGGTGGAGCGGACGATGGACTTGCCGAGATCGTAGCCCCAGAAGGAGACGGCGACTGGGGAAAAGGGGGGTTAGATATGGGGGGGTGGGGAAGGGGGGTGGGGGGTGGGGGGACGTACACATGGGGGTGACGCCGACGAGTGGGGCGCTGACGCCGGCGTAGAGGCCGCGGCGGAGGCCGTCGCGCGCGATGGACTTGCGCACGACGTCGATGGCGGAGGAGTAGACGCCCTTTTCGGCGGTTTGGAGGCGGACCTTGACGAGGTCGAAGGGGTGGCCGACGACGACGGCGCACACGCCGCCGAAGCCGCCGGCGACGAGGGAGCGGACCTGGGCGGCGCCGGCCGAGACGGCGGCTTTGGCTTCCTCCTTGGCCTCGGCCGCGGACTCGGGGAGGTGGATCTTGTCAGCGACGGCGGGCGGGAGGGCGTCGTGGAGCTTCTTGTTGATGGCGGTGGCGGCGGCGGCCGGGTCACTGGAGGAGGATGGGCTCGACATGGCGGCTGTGCGTGTGGGTGTAGAGCAGCTGGAGAGCTGGATGATCTCGATCGACCGCACGTCGACTAGAGTCTCGTCCTCGTCCTCGCTCTCCTAAGAGAAGGCGCGTCTTTTTCTCCCGTCCTGAATGTGCGTCGTCTCCCGTCCTCGTCAAGCCGTCGTCTCTCGTTTGGTCGGAGGAGGTTGTTGGAGATTCGCAGGAGGCCAATTGTAAGGCGTACAGGAGCGCAGACGACGACAGAGAGGACGTGGAAAGTTGGGAGTCTGACGGGGCGGTGCTGGACGAGAAACTGAGGGAGCAAGGCCGAGGAGGAAAAGGGTCCCGTCGTTTATCGGATTCCCGCAGCCACGCACGTCACGGCCCAGACCTCGGCAATTCGGGGTCACTGGGACTGCCCCGCCGAAGTAGCCCGCGCCGGCCCGATCTCAGGGCGCGACGATTGCGCACAAGACCCTGGGAATTCGCCGGAATCGGAGTCGTGTGCGACCAAAATCATGTCGACTCTTCTCGGCCGTGATTGAGTTCAATTAATCCCCCAATATCCGTCCCTCTCCAGAGCCTTTTCGAATCCAGCACCAGAAGCTCAACCCACCCGAATGCTCCATCGCTGTCCCTTGGCCCAAGCCGGTATTTCCCCGCCGCCCCCCTGTCCCGTTCACACAGGACAGTCCTGCGACATTCCTTTCCGAGCAGAAGCAATCTCGTTGAGGCGCAGAGGGGTCACCTCCCTCCGTCCAGCGCAAACTAACGAGCATCTGTCGACCGACGCCGTGCATCATCGGACGGGCGGAGGGTCGAGGGGAGGTCACGTCGCAAGGCGACGACCAATTGACGCAGGGTCAGACGGAACACCACAAAATAATTTCTCGGCAGACGCAGTCGAGGTTGGATGACCTCACAAGGAAGGGATGGGAAGGGGTAGGTACGTACCGGCCGCCAAGACCCCTTCAATTATGTGTGTGCGTGGGATGGCGGCGATTGGCATGTGAATGAGGCATTAGGGCCAAGGGAAGTGGGAAGTTCCATGTGCGGCCCCCGTCCCTTTTCCCCGCGGACGCCCACTGTGCACTCCCCCCCCTGGGCACCAATCATCTCGAGTCTAGGTCGCGACCACATGCTGTTGCATGAAACCAGCATGGGGAACCGCCGTTGGGGTTTGGAGACTCTGATATTGCTGCTTTGTACCTATGTACGGTATTGATGCTTCGCTCAAACTCCACCACCGCACGCTCATTACATCCAATTCCCCAGGTCCGAGTAATGTACAGAATCTCAAGCAACACCATGCACCGCCTCCCCTGCCCGTCGTCATGTGCTCTCCCGAACGGAAGAGCTCGCCCAACACAAAGTATCCAAACCATCCTCCCCTTGTGAGCCCGTCTGATCCCAGATACTCAACCCAGAACCCCCCCCCCATATCTATTCCAACCAAACACCCGCCTTCCAGCCAAACCCCGATAACCTCCCTCAAAGCATGCCCATGCTCTTCGACGGCTTGTGCGAGATGGACAGCCCGCTCCGCCCAACGCCACACCAACATGTCGTGTCGCCCTCCCGCTCCACCTGCAGCGTCACATCGATCTCGTGCTCGGCGAGGTAGTTGCGGACGCGATCCCGCACGTCGTCCATGTCGGCGCCCCGCGCCGCCATGATGTGGATGACGCCCCGCAGCCTGTTGGCCGGCGCTCCCTCGCCGGCATTGCGGTCGTCGAGCCAGAACTTGGGCACCGCGTAGCCCGTCACGCCCTTGAGCCCCGATATCCCCGGGAGCGTCTCGCGCAGCGTGTACTCGACCCCGGCGGGGATCGTGAGGAGGAGCCGGCGCGCCGACGACTTGACCAGCGGCAGCGCCGAGAGCAGGATCAGCACGGCGATGAGGAACGACGCGAGGGGGTCCCAGCCGGCCCACTTCCAAAAGTGCGTCAGGATGGTTGACACGATGACGGCGGCGCTCCCGAGGGTGTCGGCCAGGACGTGGAGGTAGATGCCGTGCATGTTCTCGTTGTCGTGGGAGTGCGAGTGCCCCGCATGCGAGTGTCCCTTCTTTTCGTGCTTGTGGTCATGGTCGTGGTCATGGTTGTCGTGGCCGTGGCCGTGGTCGTGGTGATCATGGTCGTGGCTGTCTCCGTTGCACTTGGGGAGGGTCCCGTGAGAGTGCCCGTGGCTGTGGCCGTGGTCATGGCCGTGGTGGTGGTGACCAAAAGCCGACATTCCCACCAGGTTGACCAGCAAGCCCATGGTGCTCACCACAAACAGCTCTCCCAGCCGCTTGGTCTCCCTGCCCTCGACAATCCTCTCAAACGCCTCAAACATGATTTCCAGGCTAATCAAGATCAAAAAGATGCCGTTGGCAAAGCCGCTCAACGTCTCAATCTTGCCAAAGCCGTACGGAAATCGCTCGCTCGGGGGCCACTTGCTGGCCACTGCTGCAAAGAGACCAACCGCCAGGGCCACGCAGTCAAAGAACATGTGGATGCTGTCGCTGAGAAGACCGAGCGAGTCGGTCACATAGCCGTAAAACGCCTGGACCATCATGAACCCGAGATTGAGGCTGCCAAGACAATGGTTAGGAACACGGTTCTAAAGCACGGCACGAATAGGGACACTCACGTCATGAAGTAGAATATCCTCCGAGAGTCCTTTTCCACCAAGATCGTGTGGATGAGCGGCCACCTCTCGGTGAGCGGGAGTACTAGAGCGGTAAATTTGGACCGCTCCACAGGTCCATGGGGCGCATGATCTCTCGAAGCAGTCGGGGGTTGATATTCACGGCCGACATCGAATTTCGGGTCTGTCGGCGTGAGAAGAGACGTCCCGCCAGCGGTCGACTCCATCCTCCAGTGGCCGCTCGGCGCGAGCGGGGGTGGTTGGTGCTTTCGTGACCGGTTTCCATTTGTCCCCGACCGGTCGCGGGAGTGGCTGTGGCCATGATCGTGGTCGTGGTCGTGGTCGTGGTCATGGTCATGGTCATGATCGTGGCCATCGCCATGGCTGTGTCCGTGGTCCCGTCGGTCGTGGGCCTGGCCTCTTGCGCGAGAGTCTTTGCGACTCCTCGGCGCATGGAGCGAGCTGAGGGACGCCGACGGCGAGTGGGAGTTGGAATTCGAGTGCGAGTGCATGTGGCCCGGCGAATGGGTGTGAAACTGGGGGATGGCCGTCGTGGGCAGCGCGTACGAGGAAGTCATGGTGGCCGAGATTGCGTCTGAACCGTCAAGGTGCCCGACCCGCCTTTTCCGCCTCTTGTATTTTTCTTTTTCTTTTCCACCAGCGATGCTACCGGAGCGCAATTGCTACAGATATTGTTCTTCGTGTACCATGGGATGGGAATCGGTGAGGGCAGCGAGGCCAGTCGCGATGCGTCTTGCACGCGATTTCGGTACGCGATCTCGAAATCTAGAGGCCGTGGCCGCTGTCAGTTCATGTTTGTCAAGCCTCGGCCGCCCAGGAGATTGGGATGACTGACGGTACTGCAAAGGACCAGACGAGATTTATCGGCGATGTCGGCGGGTGTCGTGGCTGGCGCAGGAAGCAAGTGGCCGTTCGTCTGAAGTTTCAAGGTTCGAAATATGTGGCGTCATGCAAATCCGAGGGAGGGCGGTTTATCCAGGAACCGCAAACGGGCGGTCGGGACGAGAGTGACGCTGGGCGGGACGGGCGAAATTGGGGATGGTTCAATGGCTCATTTCAGGGAAGGGAGACGAGAAGGCGACCGTTTTATCAGCGATGTCGATGCGACAAGACCTGTTGAGGTTGTTTTGTCGGCCGGTCCACTGTCCCCCCCCCCTTCCAGGCGGGTTCACCGTCTCCGCCGCCTTCCCTTCCAGGCCATTCAGGTCTTCCGTGCCCCTGGTCAATCGCGGGGAAGGGCTGCCTGCCCGGGCAGAAGTGTGTGCCTTGATTGGCAGCGCTCCTTCAAGGTCGTCCGTCCCCTGGAACGGTTGATTCAGGCGTCCTGCAGGACCCGTAGATAATCTGCGTTAAATCGACAGCTGGATTCGGACGGCATTACTAACACGTCCAATCACCGCCAAGTTTCATCACCATAGTCGACATCATTTGGTATCGCGATACGAATACCGACACTAGGTCGCAGAGAGGCTAGGTCGCAGAGAGGAAGGAGGATAGCAAGAAGACGCCTTGGCTCCATGGACTGCGCCATCACATGAAGAAAAGGGTTGCGTCTTTGCTCTTTAATTTATTTCCCCCATCTTCCCTCATGATATATCACGAGGAAAAGTGCATATACTTGACACTTGTCAAGAACTAAAGACTCCAACCCCCAAATCTCCTCCTCGAGACGAGGATATTCACAGAGACCTACATAGTAGCCTCTGACATGTCTTGGTCTAGCATCTTGGCGGGGTCGACGCCGCTGCTCATCGCCTTCAGCTTCATCCTCGCATGGCTAGTATATCGAAGGATAGGCCCGACCGAATATGACGGCCCTCCGGCGGGAACAGCGGGCGAGGGTGTCCGCATCCACGTCCTCGTCCTGGGAGACATTGGACGGAGTCCTCGCATGACATATCACGCCCTGAGCATCGCCAAACACGGCGCAAAGGTGAACCTCGTAGGATATCTCGGTCAGTCAACCATCCCCCCTTTCCCTCCCCAGCCCACCACTAATCCCCTCCCCAGAAACCACCCCTCACCCCGACCTCATCAACAACCCCAACATCAGCATCACCGCCCTCCCCACCCCACCCCCCAAACCCCCCCTCCTCCCCTTCCTCTTCTTCGCCCCCTACAAAGTCCTCTTCCAAGCGTACCACCTCTTCCACCACCTCGCCTACGCCCTGCCCCCCGCGCAATGGCTCCTCGTCCAAAACCCCCCCTCCATCCCCACCCTCGCCATCGCCAGCCTCGTCTCCCGCCTCCGCAACTCCGAGCTCCTCATCGACTGGCACAACTACTCCTGGACCATCCTCGCCTCGACCCGCGGGCGCCACCACCCCCTCGTCTACCTCTCGGCCCTCTACGAGCGCCGCCTCGCCCACCACGGCGCCCTCCACCTGACCGTCACGCGCGCCATGGCCCGCCAGCTCCGCCAGCCCCCCTACAGCATCACCCAGCAGCTTCTCCCCGTGCACGATCGCCCCGCCGCGCTCTTCCAGCCCCTTGCCGGCCCCCGCACCGCCGCCCAGCTCACCGCCCTCCTCCCCGCGTCTTGCGCCGCCCTCGTCCCTAGCCTGCTCGACGGCACCACCCACCTGCTGGTCAGCAGTACGTCGTGGACGCCCGACGAGGACTTTTCGCTCCTGCTCGACGCGCTGGTGGCGTACGCGGCGTCGCCTGGCGCCACCCCCGTGCTAGCCGTCATCACCGGCAAGGGCCCGCAGAAGGAGTACTACCTCGGCCGCGTGGCGGAGCTCACCAAGGCCGGGCGGCTGCCGGGCGTGCGCGTGGAGATGGCGTTCCTGCCGTTCGCCGACTACGCGGCGCTGCTGGCGTGCGCGGACTTGGGCGTGTGCCTGCACAAGAGTAGCTCCGGGGTGGATCTGCCGATGAAGGTGGTGGATATGTTTGGGGCGGGGCTGCCGGTGGCGGCGTACAGCGGGTATGAAAGCTTTGGGGAGCTAGTGAAAGAGGGGGAGAATGGGAGGGGGTTCGAGACGGCGGGGGAGCTGGCGGGGATTTTGGAGCGGTTGCTAGGTGACGCTGGGAAGGGGGAGTTGGAGGTGTTGAGGAAGGGGGCGGTGAGAGAGGGGAGCAGGAGGTGGGATGAGGAGTGGGATGCGAGTGTGGGGATTGTGTTGGGGTTTGTAAAGGGGAAGTAGGTAGTTGGGGAGTTGTATTGGTATTTCGCTTTTGGTTGATGCTGAATAGAGTTTACTTGGTCTCTTTGTTTGGTCCAAATACAAGTCGCTGGGAGGATGTTCAACGCAATCGCTCTGCCAGCAGCGTCCTCCGCCCCAGCACATGATCCCTATGCAACCACCATATCAACTCCCTCCCCCGGCACAATCCCGCCCTCGCACCCCGGCACCACAGTTCAATCCTCCCCCAGGCTCGCCCTCACACACTGCCGCACCTTGCGCCTGAAATCCTTATTCTTCCCCTCCCGATCATCCCGCAGCAGCCGCGCCGCCTCGACATTGGCCGGGCTCTCGTCGTTTGGGTCCTCGAACAAGCTGATGATGCTCAGCAGTATCTTTTCGGGTGACTGCACGGGGCTCCACCGCTCGGCCGCCGACTCGTACCCGTACTGGTCCTCCTCTGGCGGGTGGAGGATGCTGATGCACAACTCGCCGCTGGGGTAGATGTTGGGGTGGAAGGGGACGGGATCCTGGAACGTGAGCTTGGGCGGCATGTGCGGGTACGTCGGGGGGAAGACGAGGTGGGCGCGGAAGTTGCCTCCTTTTGCGGGGGGAGGGGGGGTCAGCTACATGGGAAAGGTAGAGGGGGGGGGTGAAAGGGGGGGGGTGGGCTAACCGCCGTAGTATTTGCACTCGTCGTTTATCACTATGGGAAATTCAGGTCAGTATTTGGCAGAGTTTGGGGAATAAATGGAGGGAGCGGGAGCTCCGGGAGCTCTTCCGGAGGAGACGGAAGCCTGGGGCATCAATGGATCTAGTACGTACTAGAAAGATACGTTAGCGGAGGGTTCCCTTAGGTATTAGGTGAGGAGCTGGCTTTGTTCCACCGCGGGAGCCGGGAGAGCTCCCGGAGCTCTAGCCAGGCCCTCTGGTCAAAGAAATGGGGGTTTATTTGGTCTTGTATTTTACGTACCTAAGCATCACCTCCCACTGAAATATATTGTTGTCGTTGACGAGCCCGCACGAGATGCCGGGTATGTCTGTTTCCCTTTGCATCTCCCGGAGCTGTCGTTGGAGTAGCGCCCCGGCTGCGACAGAGGAGATGGATGAGCTGGCCATGACGTGTGGATGTTGCGCCTCGGTGAAGGGTTGGGTTGTAGGGGGGAGTGCCTTGGTCGGGGGGTTCTTCAGGGCCGGGAGGTCTTCCTCTGGCTTTCTCTCGAGGTTGAGGAACACCGAGGACTTTTATAGACCTGGAATGGGGGGAGGTCGCGTTGTGCTCCGGAGGGAACCACGGATAGCTCCTGTCCGGGGCTCGTCAAGGCGGGGAGGCGCAAGGTGGGCTGGGTGGTGTCGACCTCTAATGCCGAGTTAGGTGCAAACGGGCTGACAGTTGTCAGGGCAATGGGCCAGAGGAAAGAAGGTAGGTGTAATTTTGTTTGCACAGAGTCTTTGGTTCGCGGTAAGGTGAACACCGGGTAGGTCTCTCGGGCGGTATCCGTCGGTAGGTCTCAAAGGGAGCGGGGTCATCCCCAAATCGGCGAGTTTCGGGGTTCCGTTTGACCTCCATCTCCAAACTTTCCAGTCTATCCCTCCAGGTTGTTTGCCTAGGGCTGGCTAGTTTTTAGGTCTACATTCAGGTACATAGGTAGTCTTCGATCACCAAAGAAGTCACTGAAAAGACATGAACTTGTTAGCTTCTGTCCCAACGCCCCTTGCCACCTATGCTCTGTCTAACCAAATAATGCTTTCCAGTATCCCTACCCAAACGCCGACCATGGTATCATTCTTCCTCCCCTTAATCATACACAAAAGCATGCCCTGGGCCAATCCCCTCGGCCTGAGATGTCCCAGAGCCGCTATTTCTTGGCCGTCGTCCCAAACCCTGTAAACCCAAGCGCCGCCATCATGTCCTCGTCGTCATGTTCGCCCTCGATGCGGACATCCTCTCCATACTCCTGTTTGGACTTAAGCTCCTCCTCCTTCTTCAGCCTCTTCCGCTCCTCCGCCTCCTTGCGCTTCCGCCTCTTCTCCTCCCTCTCCTTCTCGTCCTCCTCCCTGCGTACCTCCAGCCTCTCCGCCAACGAGACAACCTGATCGCGCTTCCTCTCCTGCAACCGCTCCCAAACCGCCTCGATCCGTGCGTGCACCTCGGCCGCCGTCGCCCTCTTGACCTCGCCCGTCTGCCCAATCGCCCGCTGATGCTGCATGCTGTTGGTGTGTTCGATCCACTGCAGATTGTCCTTGAACGTGAGGTCGCACGCTTCGCAGTAGAAGCCGGCACCGCGCCCCCGCTTGCCCACGCCCGCCCCCGCCGGCACCAGCGTCGACTGCCCGACCATCCGGCTGAAGTCCTGCGTCGCGTTGCGCGCCGTCGTGAGCGTCTCGCTGCCGTCCATCGGCTTGAAGTACTTCTTGCCCGCCATCTTGGCCTCCCAGCGCGCCTTGCGCTCCTCCTTGTCTGCCGCCTCGCGCTCGGCCGCTTTGGCGGCGTACTCGTCGAGGTCGTATTTCTTGCGGAAGTCGGTGTCGCCCGCCGCCTGCCCGTAGGCGGAGCCCTTGCCGGTCATGGTGGCTGGTTGTCTGGGGGTGAGGTGGGTCGGGCTGTTCGGATGGTTTGAATGGGAGGTGGAGTCGCGCTGGACGGTAGGGGTTTGTTGCGATGGAATGTTGGTTGACGAAGCTTGGTGATGTTTGTTTGGTGACGAATTGGGGAATCTGGATCGACAAGGGATTCCGACGATAAGCGATAACGAATGTTCTTGGTGTGAGACCGTTTGGCGGGCTCGAGGCGGGGTGTGTTGCTAGCGTGGTACTTGTGTACAGGCCTGGAGCACCGTATTCAGGGGTACTCCTTATCGCCGCGGGGCATGGTCAAATTCTCCCTATGAATTATCGTCTCCTCCAACCCAACCACCATCGCCCAAGAGTCCGTTAAGAACCCCCCGGTCAAGATGCTCTACTTAATTGGCCTCGGCCTCTCCGACGAGACCGACATCACCGTCAAGGGTCTCGCGATCGTCAAAAAGGCCTCGCGCGTCTACCTCGAGGCCTACACAAGCATCCTCCTCGTGGACCAGTCCGTTCTCGTATGAACCCCACCACCCCCCTTTCCAACACTTCCTCGCTCGAGCTAACGCTAATCACCACAGTAGGAAGCCTACTATGGCCGGCCCATCGTAGTCGCCGACCGCGAGATGGTCGAATCCAACAGCGACGAGATTCTGCGCGACGCCGCCACCGTCGACGTCGCCTTCTGCGTGGTGGGCGACCCGTTCGGCGCGACGACGCACACAGACCTGGTGCTGCGGGCGCGCGAGCTCGGCATCGCCGTCGCGACGGTCCCCAACGCCTCCATCATGTCGGGCATTGGCGCCGCGGGCCTACAGCTCTACAACTTTGGCCAGACGGTTAGCATGGTCTTCTTCACCGAGACGTGGCGCCCCGCGAGCTTCTACGACCGCATCCGCGAGAACCGTTCCATCGGCCTGCACACGCTCGTGCTGCTCGACATCAAGGTCAAGGAGCAGAGCCTCGAGAACATGGCGCGCGGCCGCCGGATCTACGAGCCGCCGAGGTACATGTCGGTGGGCACCTGCGCGCAGCAGATGCTCGAGATCGAGGAGGAGAAGGGCGAGGGCGTATACGGTCCGGACAGCCTCGCCATCGGCGCCGCGAGGGTCGGGGGCAAGACGGAAAAGTTTGTGGCTGGCACGCTAAAGGAGCTCTGCGATGCTGATGATGCGCTGGGGCCGCCGCTGCACAGTCTGGTGCTGCTGGGGAGGAGGACGCACGAGCTGGAGCACGATTACGTCCGCCAGTTTGCTGTCAACCGGGAGACATGGGATAGGATATGGAAGGCCGACTACGAAGGGAAGAACTGAGCCAGTTGGCCGCCATGGGGGTGAGATCTCGCGACTGGCAAAATATTTCAACTTGCTGCGGCTATCTCTGCTTGGAAATCCGAGTCATGTCGTCGTTGAAGTGCCATTCGTCCAAACGCCATTCCCTATCCCTCATGCCCGTTTAGTGGGAGGATCTCCAGTTGTCGACATCGGCCTCGCTGATCTCTCGCAGCTTGTTCACCGAAGCTACCTTGCCCGTCACCGTGCCCTGCGCAACCTCGGCGATGCGACCGAGGATGTTCTTGGATGAAATGGAATAGTGCGCCGTGACCATCTTGACGCGGATGATGCCAATCCGGGGGTCATTCTCCGATCCGTCATGGACCCCGTCCTCCAGATCGCCCAGCCACGCCTTGAGCTGAGGGCTGTAGTGCTTCTTGACCAACTCGCGATCCGAGACGACGCTGGCGACGCCGCTGACCGAGGCCCACTCGCCCGTGGTGTTGAGGAACGAGAGGTTGACGTGGGGATCTTCGGAGAGGTCGTTGGTTTTGCCCGACTCGTTGTTGCAGTGGAAGAGGAGGTCGATGCCCCCGTTCTCCTGATCGAGTGTCAGTATCTGGGTTGCGAGACGGGATGGGGAGGTCTGGTCTCACCTTGGCCACCAGTGCCATGCAGCGCGACACCAGGTTTCCAGACTTGTTGGCATCACGGGTCGTCATCATTCCAAACTTACAGCCGGATATGAAGTGGCTGAGGTCCTCAATCTTTTGCGCAAGGGTGATGTCTTGGTCGAGATTCGCCGCCTTGTACGGGTCGGCAGGCTTGCCGCCGTCGTTGGAGTGGGAAAGGGGTTGTTGAGCCATGTTGAGGTTGTTGCAGAATGCTCAGATGACTGGTTGTGTGATGTTTTTTCTTGAAGGGGGGTGGACAGTATAAAGTGATGGATATGAAGGAGTGTGCGAAGGAAGAGCGAAAGGGACCTATTTACATACCCCCTTTCTGCTGCTTTGCAATGATGTCAGTTCCAGGTCTGACGGCACATCGCAGCCGCGGGGCGACGTGTACCCCTCATTGAGGTTCATCATAGACACTGGGATCCGAGACAAATGCGGTTCCCGGTAGCTAGGTATCAGTTCTATTTCATCATAGGTAGGTACCCAATGTCGCTCAAAGACCACCGAAGTCGGTGTGTTGGGGATCCAGTACTCCAATGACGTCAGCGTCGCCTGAGGATCAGTGTGGGCTTTGCTGACGTTCGAATTGAGTAAATTGGATGATGAGGCAGATCCTGTCATATATGGAGCCGATCTTGCACCTTGTGAGGATGAAGCTGCGATGGCCAG
The DNA here is from genome assembly GCA_030549215.1 of Schizothecium vesticola. NCBI lineage: Eukaryota > Fungi > Ascomycota > Sordariomycetes > Sordariales > Schizotheciaceae > Schizothecium > Schizothecium vesticola. Next base: position 3,871,202 of record JAUKUD010000005.1, on the reverse strand, counting down.
GCAAAAGATTGCGATTCGTATCGACAATTGCTCTAACCATCCCTTTCGGTTCTTGCGGATATTCCCCGTGCGGAGAATCGGATTGGATTCCCCTAGTTTCCATCGGCATTTCGAGGCAAGCCATTCTGCCATTGCAGCAGAGGGAAAAGTCATCGCACACCTCGGGGGTTTTTTTTTCTAAGATACGCACAAAATTTTGCGTGCGTGGTTATCATCTCATCGCGCTCGAAATTCTGATGGCTGGTCCCATGTTGATGCCAGTTGAGGTTGTTTGCTCTTGCCATTTTGGCTCAACAGCAACCCAGCGGTGGGGTGTCTCGGGAAGGAGCCGGGGCCACTGCCCGTTGAACTTCATCAGCTGTCCTCGGGCACCTGCCCTCGTTTCAGAGGGCAAAAAGCTCGCGCCTTGTTCTTACTGATACTGCGAAAATACTGGCCTCTGTTGCGTCCGTCTTCCCATCTGATCACCTCCATCTCCCATAAAATAAGGCAATCAGCCTCGCATCACAGTGTATGAATCAAACTCATTGTTGGTTCTGCACAATCAAGCGCGTCGGTTCTCGAGTCTCGACATCATCGCGCCGCTGCTTCAAGTCTGCGTCCCACCACTCCTCGGTCGCCACCTCAAACGCCCCGGTTCACCGTTGGACCCTACTTCCTATCTTGGCCGCGCAACCACGGGCATCGACGCCGAAGCTGGGTGAGCTCAACCCCGTCGGCGACGGACTCGCAACCCAGGACGCATTGCTCGGCCCCAGGGATCGTCGGGAGGCATAACTCTGGTTCACTGTTCTGTACCATGGCTCGGGTAAGTTTCTTTCTCCCCCTCATCATTCACATCCTGTCGCGGGTCCTTTGCAATGGCCCCACCAGTGGCTGGATGGTCTTTTGAGCTGGCTGCCATCGAGAGCATTGACAGCATGCGGTTGTCCGCTCAACATACACACACACACAACTCGGCTCTGTCTCATGCCTCTTTTGATGCCGGTCACCTGGCTTGGAGTTCACAGTTCCCTCGAGCCTCCCTCGCCCTCATGTCCTCTACATCATCTTGCCAAACCACACCCGCTACAATCACCGCAACAATCCGTTCCCCCAAACCTGGCCCTTGGGCACCCCGCTGACATGATACCTAGCCATTCAACCCTTCAGAGGAGCGCGACCAGTGCGACCAAGCTGAACTCTGGTACAACGCTCCTCTCCGGGCCTCAAACCAGCGGCTCAGCGATGAGCTAGCGAAGGCGAAACAACTGCTTCGCGAAAATGGCATCCCTTTCCCCTCCCCCTCCGAGGTCTGCAAGAAGACGCCCGTCAAACCGGGTAGGGTCACACGGCGGACCAAGCGCACTATCCATCTCGAAGAGGGCCGTCCACTGCCCACGCTGCCTCTCGAGATTCAGTACATGATCGTGGGGTATGCGATGAGTAGTGATCACCCCATCATCGACCCGCTCATGCCTCTAGACACATCCAGAATCACGGCAGAAGAGAGAAAGCGGGCGAAAAACCAGGTCGCCTCTGGCTGTCTGTCCGCGTGCCGCGCATTCCACCAAGAGGGAAGCAAGGCCTTTTGGGCAAACAACACGTTTGTCTTCACTACTCACCAGGCACTGCACAACATGGGCATCCTCGACTTGGACACTCGCAACACGATCAGCTCTACGACGCTTCGAGTTGTCGCTCAGTATTATGACGATCAGAAGCGGGTCCGCAAATACGACAGCGAAATCCCTGGATACCCCAAGGTCAAAGTCACACCGCTCCAGCGCGTGGCAGACCCCACCACTCTTGGACGTAAGGGATTCAAGAGCTATAGCTGGCTCCAGGTTGCCGACTTTCTCAACGCTCTTAGGCCCCCTTTTGACCCCCTCCACGACAAGAAGCAAGTCCGGCCGCGCTTGCTCCCAAACTTGACCTCACTGAGAATCGACTTTGTCAACTTTCCCAACGACTGCCTGGACTTTCCCTCGACCGAGATTCACCATGTCGCCGCCCACCATCTGGCCCGGACGCTCAGCGAGCTCGTTTTTACCGGTCTGCCTCATGACGACCAGGGCTTTCGAACACAGGTCGACCTAGAGGCCATGGTGCGAGACGACGGCCTCATGCTCAAGAGCATCGACACGCTCGTTCATCACAATGGCAAGATGAACCAGGTCGCAGACGCCGAGATCAGAGCGCGAGTCGTCCGCAGCTGGCGGTCGCTGGTGACGGAGAAGACTGGGGAGGTGCCCCATTTCCAAGACTCCCACTGGCACCCGGGCGTTCGGACGCCTTTACCGCCGGGCCTCGCCGGGCCCATTCCTCTGGAGATAGTCCACCCCGAGTCTCTCTGGGAGAAACGTCCGACCATGTGGAAGCTCGTGCCTGTTTCGCGTGACTCCTCGCGGCGTGAGTTTGTCGAGTTTAGCAGAACGACGGGAACCCCTGTTGGGAAGTACTCTGAAGTGGCTGACGTTGACGATTCCGTCGACCTTGAATGCGAGGACTGCGGCGAGCTGCATGAGCCCTCGATATTTGACCCTGACTTTTGAGAGTGGCGGTTCTTGGAACGAGACGGCGTGTTAGCAACACATGGAGGATACCAGGCAGCAAGTGGTCGATATCAGCGGGGGGGTATCAAGTGGTTCAGTGCTTAGTTTGGTCGACGTCAGTGTGGAGATGGGGGTCGCGGATTTCATTCGACATCATCGTCGTGGGGAAGTGGACTTGAAGGGATATACCCCCAGCTCAGTATGTCAGGTGTGTTAGTAGCCCATCGACCATGGATGGATGGATGGACGGACGGCGTTTGTGCCGGTGCGGCATTGCGGTGATTTTAGTTTTGGGAGTTGAAGGCAAATACCTCGAGAGCTAGGTAGTGTAATAAAACGACTTGTATCCCTACTGACCTTTGACGGGCCTTGGTGACCAAGTTGCCACTTGTGGCAGGTGAAAACCTCGATCCAGCCCATGTTGAGCCCATGTGAGGTTCAAATGCGAGAGGTGGCGCGGCCGTGGACTCATGTCCGGCACCGGATGCGTGCCGGATCTCGGATCAAACCTCGGCCTGCCGTTGTCAAAGGCAAGGCTAGCAAGCAATCCGCCGACTTCCGCTAATGAGGCCGGCATCTGTACCCCCACAGTCCGGTCATCGACCGGGCGAGCGGGGGTCACCCTTATCGCCGACGACTTGGTGGGTTAGCGCGTGGTTCTCCAATGCACGGACCACGGCGATCATTCCTCCCAAGAGCCCAAAACATCACCTCCAATCACCGCCACAACTCGAGCGTCACGTCCGTCATTTCCAAGCGAGAGAAGCCCAGCAGGAGGAGGCCAGCGAAAGTCTTGGACCCAATTGCCAGGTCGCACACCGTCCAGCGGCTGCTGACGTTACGCAGGAACAGCCGCCACTGGGCAAGGGGGCACGGCCGAATCAGAGGGGAAGAAACATGGGCTTGGCGCGTGGCGTCGCTGGTCCAAGCCTCCGGCTGTTCTCTTGAAGAGGTACCTATTTTGGGGGGGGGGGCAGCAGCAGTGCAGTGCAGTGCAGTACACTTGGATCTTGCAGTGGGTTGTCAGTTCCGACTTGCTGGGCATGCAAATGCGAATGGCATGTGAGATGGGTCGGCGTTGGGAAAGCAGCCGGGATGAGGATGGATAATAAAAAAACGGCATCGCTCTTCCATATCGAAAAAGTGGGCGAGTGAGTGTGGTGGTGCTTGGCCGACTTGGCCTCATTTCGCTGGCCGGCGGCGAGAGGTGATGTTGCATGTCGGAGTGGCTTTTGGCCGACGATTGGCAGTGGGTGTCGGCCGAGACATGAGAGGGCAGAAGCTGCTGGCCAGTGGGATGGGGATATTGCGGCCTTTGAAATGCGATGGCTTCCTTGGTTGAGAGCCCTGTGTCGTGGATGACAACATGGCAGCAGAGGGGGCGGGACGGGATATCGCGATGGTTATATGTGCGGTTGTTGATGAGAGCTTCATTCTTCTTCCGTTTCGATTGTTTGGTGACGGGGGCCAACCAAGAAGGGGCGGCGTTTCCAGATGACGATGGACTTTCCGGGAGAAGTCGAGGGGAGAGAGACGGTGCTGCCCTGTGGCTGTCCCGGTTGCCGACTGTGAGTCGCGTTTCTTCAGGAACAATGCAGGTACAGGTTGGCGGACGGCACACAGTGCGGGCAGCGATGCCCAATCTTGAAATTAAGGAGACGGACACAGATTGCAAGAGGTACCTCTCCAGCGGAAGTCGGCGGGCATGGTACCTCGCGCACCTTCCCCGTCCGCCGTCGCCCAGGTCTTAGCGCCCGTTCTTATTACTGTGCATCTCCCACAGCTCTGCCGTTCTCGCAATCCTGATTCCTCTCATCTTCCATTCTCGCAACCAACTCTGCATTTTACCCTCACCACAATCTTCACCTGAAGACCCAGTCGCTCCTTACCCAGAGTTTCGCGCTCTAGCCATTCGTTTTCCATATCCCTCGAACCGACATCCTCTACCGAGCACTTTTTCGAGCTGTCAATGCGATAACGCGATCGTGTCAATTGATTTCCGCGCCCGAAACTGCCGATCGACATCGCGCCTCGACAATTTTGCCGTCCGCTCAACCTCCGCCAGCGCTCATCGAACTCGATTCCGCAATGCTCGCCAAGTCCTTCTCCGCATGGGCGGTCCTCGCCCTTGCGGCGCACGTCGTCGCTGAGCCCCGGCCTTACAAGCCTTCCCTCGTCAAGACCTCTGTCCGCGACCTTTTCGCCCGCGAGATTCCGGCATACCGACCATCGCAGGAGGGGTGCGGCGAGGGTGATACCTGCGAGCAAGCTTGCGGCGCTGGGTTCACGACCTGCGCGTCCAGCGACGACCTGGTCCACTGCTACAACCCCGCGGCGTCTGAGATTTGCTGCCCCGACAAGTCTGGCAGTACGTTGACCTCCCGCTGCCTTCTCTAGAGCTGAATAGCTGACAATCATTACAGGCTCGTGCGATGACGGGTACTACTGCACCAGTGATAAGGACAAGGAGACGTGGTGCTGCCCTGAGGATATGGACCTTAAGGAGTGCGCCGCCGCCTATGGTGTCACTGGCGGTCTGGTCAAGCAAACCGCTGCCCCCACCTCTGTTCCCATCTCCAAGCCGACTGGAAGCCCCGTCAAGAACGGCACCTTTGGCGGCGCCAAGACCCCGCCGAGCGCCCCGACTGCTAAGCCCACCGGAAGCTGGACGTCTGCTAACCTCACGGCGACCGCTGGTGGAGCCCCGGCCCCGACCTCGACCCTCATCACTGGCGCCGGCAACCTGGTTGCTCCCGCCACCGGCCTCGCCCTCGTGATGGGTGCTCTCGCTGCCCTTCTCTAAGCTCCTGATAGCACACAACCCTGGGCCCGCCGAATACGACACTACTAATATCGGTGTCCGGGGCCCTAATTTGCTTCCACGAGACATGAGACACGACAACAGCAGCCCGCCTATCCAACCCACCCTCACCTTTTTTGTGCAAAGTTTGGGATGCTGTGGAGCTCTCGGCGATTCAGTTCCGCTTCCATCAGCCGGCGCAGTTCGAGGGACGCCAGCGGTGGGGCATGGTTTTTTTCAGATTGTGGTTTTTTTTGCTCCCTGGGGCTGGGAGCGGTGGGAACAGAGGGTGTTCACTCGTCGGGTTGATCAAGATGAGATGCATTCATGACCCTGTTGGCTTTCTACTCTTCGACCAGGACTTATCCTGTTTGGTTCTTGGGTTATTGTGAAATTGAGTTTTGGGGCGCGTGGGTTAGGCTTGGGCGGTTCGGATTCGTGTAGTTGTACCTAATTGCCACCTAATTGCCGGCAAGAGAATCACACATGCCAAGTTTTGCACAGATTCGATGTTGTTCTCGGGTCCTGGTGTTTGTAAGTGATGTTTTGCGGGTTGTCATGGCAGATCGTCGTCAACTCGGCATTGGTTGGCCAGGTGTTTGGGTGATCATTCCAAGACGACCGACCCCCCTTCTCAACACCACGCACGGTAGGAGACAGCCTCCCGCCACTATCAGGTCCACTCATCCTCCCCTGTGGGTTTACAGGGAGGGGCAGCATGTGCTTCCCCGAAGCCTAGAACCTCGCAGTCTTGTGCATGTACCTGAATTGGACAGAGGGGCGTTGGCGGCGGTTGGAGGACAGGAAAGTAAGTGCTGAACATTACACCAAATTTGATACCAAGCAACGTCCCCTTTTCCCTTTTAAGCTGTTGCGATGAGGGCACGACATCATACTTCCAGGGGGAGGAGGATGCCTAACAATTCTCAAGCATGCCCGGCGTTCAAATTTAGTTGACCTAGATAGACCTGTCTGAACCAAACGGACTCGTGGCTCGTGGTGGTGGCTCAAGCGTTCATTTATAATGTTAGAATGGAGCCTTGCGCGTAAAAGTGTTTGGCATGTTCGAGACGGACTGTATTGTATTCTCTGGCTCGTGCTAACGCTGAACAAAAGTAAAACCCACCACCCCCCCCCTGAGCGCCGAGCTCCTCTCCTCTTCCAGCCATGCCCTCTTTACACATTACTCAGGTCTTCCGAATCAGCTTGACAATGCCCAAGGTCTCCTCCATGTACACCCCCCAACCTCTGCAATTTAACAAGCAGGTACAGTCGGCCGCAAAACGCAAAACACCACCTCCCCAATCCCCGAGAATGCAAGACATGCATGACTGAAAATGCAACAAAAAAAACCCCGCCCATGCATCACCACGTATCCGGCCCAAACCGCCCCCCCTCGGGCACCTTGAGATACGAGCACGCCTGCCAGTCGCAGCCCCTCTTGTACACCTCCGTGCCCCACCACGTGAACCCCTTCGTCACGCCGGGGTAGATGAACCCAAAGAAGACGACGACGATGCCAAAAGCCAGCCCCGAGTCTAGCGCCGCCGACAGCGTCATCGTGTACTTTGCCCACCACGCGGGCGCGCGGCGCTTGATGACGTGGTTGAAGGCGAAGCACACGACGGCCCACACCGAGAAGTTGAGGCCCGTGGCCGGCGGGATCCAGCCCAGCGAGCCAAACAGCACGGGGAGGTTGATCTTGCGGACGATGCTGCCGCGGCGGCGGCGGGCGTACAGCCACAGCGGGATGGGGAGGACGGCGCCGACGGCGAACGCCCAGACAAGGCCGCGGTAGGTGGCGCCGGGGCCGAAGAACTCGCCGGGGCCGACGACGCCCCAGAGGATGGAGCCGTTGAAGTGAACGCGGGCGATGGGGCAGGTGAAGCCGTTGAGGGCCTGTGGGGTGCAGATGCCGGGGACGTTGGCGAACATCCAGTTGAGGACGCCGATCTGGGTGAGGGAGGAGACGACCGTGGCCACCATCTGCACGGCGAAGAGGATACGCGGGGGGATCTTCATGTAGTGGCCGAGCTTGAGGTCGGCGGCGAACTTGATGCCCTGCGCCGACGAGATGTAGCCGTACGTGACAAAGACCATGTTGGCGACGGGGCGGCCGGGGAAGGCGACGCCAGCGACGAGCTGGCATATGAGGTAGATGCTGCTGTGCTGGTTGGTGACGGCCATGATAATGCCAATGGGGATGAAGAGGATGCTGCAGATGCCGAGGGCGAGGAGGAGGCCGTACCAGGGGAGGTGGACGGGGTAGCTGGGGACAATTAGCAAACTGGTCCGTGGCTCAAGGGGGGTAGGGAAAACACACTATTCGACGACAAAGATGCCAATCGCCGTCATGGATACGAACGTCGTCAAATACCACAGCATTGGGGCGTCCTTGTATCTCCTCATCAGGCGATTGTGGACATCTTCTCGGGACATGAGGTTATCCATGCTCATGGAGGATCGGACCGAGTTGAGCCTCGGTGGACGACCAGGGTTGGCGGCCTGCGATGCACGTGAGCTCTCGGCCGACACTGGCTGGTAGACGGCCTTGGGCTCATCGCTCGTCTCCTCAAGAGAGCGCTTCCATTGCGCCCAAATATCACTGCCGTGCCAACAAAACGTGTGGGTGAGGAGGGATGCGAGCCCGGCGAACTGAACGCCATAGCTCAGCACGTATGTGATGGGAAGAAAGACCCGGCTGTACTGGGAGTAGGCTTCCCTGTCGAACCGAAAGTCCTTGGTAAGCACCTTGCTGACGTCGTAGACGTTTCCCGTATTATCGAAAACGGCAGCCGAGAGGATCGGCATATACGACGAGTACAGCCAGTTGCTGTAGTAGGCAATGGGCGCAATAACCCACATGACCACCACGAGGCCGCCGACCACATTCATGGCTGCCCAAAAGGGTGTCAGGAGGGGCGATCCAATGTATGCGATTTGAGCCCAGTCAAACGTCACCGGAAACAGGCCCAGGCCAGAGACGACGCCAAAGAGATTAGCGACAACCACGTTGTCCGGCGCAAACCAGGTGATGACGTTGAAATAGCTCAGGGCTGGCATCAGCAGACCGGGGAGAAAGTAGAAGAGAAAGGCCGTCAGCCAGACGGCGTAGAAAAACTTCCACCGGCTGATGCGCCAGCCGTTGGCTTCCTTATTCTCCTCCTTGTGAAGTGTGGTGAACATGGCGGCCGACATGAGGGTCCCGGGCCAGATCATGCCGCTTGGCCGGACGAGAAACCGGCGTGTAAGTCCGGCGAACGTGTACCCCAAGATTTGCGTCGAGAGGGTCAGCAGGAGTTGGTAGACGATAGTGGCCTCCTGCTTGTAGAACTGGGTTTGCTCGACAATGACGTCTGTCGCAAAGGCAAACCCAAACGAGACATTGCTGCTCACATAGACGCAGCTGTGCTCCTTTTCGTTCCAACGGCCTTGGGCAAGCCAGAGGCGCAGCCGGTCGAGACGGCCTCGCCTCTCCCACGGGATGATGTGGGGATTCTCGGCCTCCGCGCTGGTGGCTGAGAGGTCATGGTTGCGGAGTCCATCCAGGAACTCCTCGGGGGGGTCGTCGGCCCGCTTGAGGAAGAAATCCCACAGGAGACCAAGGGGGTGGGCGAGGAGGAGGGCAATGACGGGTGTAATAGCAACGCTGGGGTATCTCAGAGAAAAGAACAAGTTGGTGGAGGATCCGAAAAAGGAGAAGAGTATCGACAGCACCCACATCCGGGGGGTGTTTATGGAGAGGGTGGTGTTGTCAATGGGCGCGACCGACGCCCTGACCTGGGGGTAGGGGGAGTTGTCGGACGGGTCGTTCTCGTCTTCGGCGTCCGAGTAGTCGAGGAAGGACTCGTCATCCTCATCGTCCGGGTCCGAGTCGATGAGGCCATGGCCTTCGATCAAGTCGTTCAGTAGGGCGGTCTCGGTGGTTCCGAAGCGCCCCTCGACCCCGGCGGTTGCTGTGCTTCCTAGCTCGGCCGACAAGCGAGAGGATTGTATCGATGACCGCGTGACCGAGATGGAGCGACGACGGCGACGCAGAGCAGAGGATCTTGTTGCCGGACCGCTCGAGGCCGAGGCGGTGGGTGTGGTCGCGCCGCTGGTCTCGGTGTCGCTCGTGTCCCCCTGGTGGTAGGGCTGGGGGGGGACGAGGTGGCGCCGTACGAGGGGCTGGCGAAGCCGTTCGTCGAGCGGAGGGCGGTGGGGTCTTGTGTCATGGATTCGGATACGGTCGCCGTCGCTTCGTCGCCGGACTCGAGCCGGGTGCCATTGGTGTAGCCGGGCTGCTCGGGGTCGGGTGCGACGGTCGATGTTGTTGAGCCCGTGGTGTCGTCGTGGAACGACGATGAGGGAGAGGACGCAGAGGGAGGATCCGGCGTGGGGTGTCGAGGGTGTGTCGCAGTTGCGGAGCTGGGCCCTAGGCGACGAAGTGGAATGGCTTGGGGGTGGGAGGAGTCGGATGGGATCTGGTGTCCACGGGGGGGTGTCATTCGATGGTTGGCAGACGGCCTGCCTGTCCTGGACGACCTGCAGCTTGCGATGACTCCTCGGACCCCCAAACACCTTACTGCGTAAGCTCTGGGTGCACTTGTCCCGCGCGGTGCAATCCGGCAAGGGAGGGGGGTTTGTGGAGGGGTGGCCGTGGATGGATTGGTCCGTATTACGGTCTGTTCGAGGGCATGATTAATATATCGAGGCTTAAAAGTGGCACAGCGAGGCCATCCCATCTAGGGAAAAGGAACATGGGCGTGGGATGGAGATGGAAAAACAATAGGAGGGCAGGTGGTTCGGAGTTCCTGGTTGAATCGGCAAAGCTTGCAAGGTACAGCAGTGCATCTGCAGGCCATCACACGCTGAGGGTGATCTGCCCGCTGCGCTGGTGGCATCATTGCGGGGCATTCACAGAACTCAGCTAAACACGCTCGGTTTGGGTGCTACGGAGGTGAGCCTCTTGCTGTGTCTAAACGAGCGATGTTTGGGATAAGGAGATGTGAATGGTCAGTGATATGGTCTAAATCTTTAAAATAAAGGTCGAGGTTTATCAATATCTGCAAAAGTAAGGGTTCATGGTGAAAAGGCCGATATTCGCGCATCTTGTGCTAACGGAGTAACCATTTCACTCCCTGGCTTCAGTGCTCCCGTATGATAAGATGGATTAGATTACGTACCTAAAGCCACCCGCTCCCGTCCCGTCTTGTCCTCTTCCAAGTTCCGTCTTGACTTGGGCTGGCAGTCTGGTGATACCCTTTGGCCTCCCTTGGGTTGGGTTTCTCAAAAAAATACGGTACCTAGAGTATTCGGGCTATTCGGTGGAACAATCCCACCAACAAGGATCATATACCCTTACGAGCCATTGTCCTCCTTGTCACCATCTTCCCAAGGTCGGGAGTGAAAGGTTTGTAGAGAAGCATATTTCTATGTATTTTAGCTAACTCTTGAGCAGCTGCCGTCCTTGTCACCATCTCGATGTCAGCCGCTGCGGATGCGGACGATCTGGCTGAAATGGCATCTCTCAAGGCTGCCAAGCAGCACCTCCGCTCCATGATGAAGCAGAGGCTCGGCGCTCTCAGCCACGAGGTCATCATGGCACAAAGTACGACAAATGTCCTCCCAACCATATGCTGTATCCGGGGCTCGAGACTAAAGTCAGTACAGGCTCCACCGTTTCCAACACGCTCAGAACCTTCAGGCCGTATGTCGAGGCCCGGCGTATCAGTGTCTTCTTGTCCATGCCTTTTGGCGAGATCCAGACGGATGTCATTGTACGGCACGCACTCGACTCTGGGAAAGAGGTCTTTGTGCCATACCTCCACAAGAACCCCGTCTCCTTGCCAACTCTCCCTGCGCGGGCCATGGACATGGTTCGGCTTCGGGACGTCAGCGACTACGAGTCTCTCCAGCCAGACCGATGGGGCATCCCAAGCATCGACCCGGCCACGGTTCACGAGAGGCAGAGGATATTCGGGGGCCCCGACGCCCACCACTCGGACCAAACTCTCCTCGACCTCGTCCTCATGCCGGGCGTGGCCTTTGACACGGGCCCCAGCGGAACCATCAGACGGCTCGGACACGGCAAGGGCTTCTACGACTACTTCATCAGCCGCCACAACGACAAGGCAGCATCGCTGGGGAAGGAACCCCGTATATTGCTATATGGCTTAGCCCTCTCTGAGCAATTCTTGTCCTCTCCATCCGAGGGGTCGGTACCTGTTGGCCCCTTGGATCAACCTCTAGATGGCTTGATTCTCGGGAACGGCGATATCAAGAGCCCTGCCCAGAATAAAACAGCATGATCCTGCGCCACTAAGTCGCCGTGCGCCCCAGCCCCCGTCCACGTCGCCTTTTGCATTGGTATCCCGTTTTCCCCATCTTTTTCATGACTTGGCGTTTCTCCCTGACGTCCTGGCAGTTGCCTTGTATTCCATTGTGAGCCTCGGCCGAGCTCAGGCCGACAAGCTCTGAATCAGCGAGACATTGTCGCCCTTGAGAAGGATTTGCTGCGCCCAGTTAGCATTCCGCCCAGTATATGACTTGGTCCCGTGGGATGCTCACCCCCAAATTCCTCCTAGTCTCTGTAGGGTTCGTCTTGGAGACCTGCTTGACCTCGATGGCGTCGTCGATCTGGCGGTCTGTTAGCCGTACTCCTGCGGGAGGGGGGGGGGGGGGTTCTCGGTATGTGCAGCGTACCACCAAGTTCATGAATTCGTCGAATCCCTAGATACCATGTCAGCAAGTGCGCGGCCACAGGTGGACGGCCTCCTTACCCGAATAGTCCCCACGATACGGATCGAGAGCTGCTCGTAGAGCCAGATCTGCACCGTCGTCCGTTGTTGGAGGAGCTTGAAAAGAAAGTTGATGGGGGGCAGGAGCACGCGGCGGCCGCCGCCACCTCCTCTTCCAGTCATGGTAATCGGTAGTGGGATATGGGCGAACGGGGGAAGCAATTCGTGGGCGTCGGGCTTGGAAATGGTCCGAGGAGTCTTGTCGCCTTGTCGCTTCAGCTTGTCGCACGCGCCAGACCGTGACGTGAATTTCGACGGCCTCAGAAATCAGCGGGCTGCCGGCCGGACAAGGGCTGGTCCGTGCGTGTATCGAGGCTGTTACGGTACGGTACGGTCAAGCCACCCCGCGCGCTATCAGCAGCACCGGATGGACCCACTCGATAGAAGAAGCTGGTAGGGTAGGCGGGGCAGTGGCTAGGCAGCCTGACGTTTGTCCGGGCGGGCTGCTGTGCTGCGGTGCGCTTTAGAGTTCAGTCATTATTTTCCCGGGCAGAAAGAGAGAGACACGCCTTCATCGCCAGCAACAACTTCATGCCACTCCCCTCCCGTACTCCATCCCATCCATCTGCCACCGGCCTTTTCCTCACCGAGGCTCAATCCCCTTGCCTGCCACGCGCCCCTTCGACCGACCGACGCCCGCTGCCAGCACCTGCACACCAAGGCCAGGTCTTCGATCGAGCTCCCTTCTTCCACGGCCCCCCGCCAACGCGCCCAACAGGTGCAGCCCTCCTCATCGGCGGGGCTCGTACATTTTCCAGCCATCGAGCTGCTTCACCACCACCACCACCCCCCTCCCCAACCATCAACCTCGCGATATCCGCCACCGCACCGCCAGCATGGCCTCCAATGGGGTTCGGGCGGACTTTTCCATTCCCACCGTTCTGGCCGCCGTCTCGACGATGCAGAGCACAGACACCACAAAGAAGAAGGCCGCCACGGACTTCCTCGCCAAGTTCCAAAAGTCGGTACGTCAACGTCGAGCTCTGCCGCCCTCCGCCCTCCCCCAACCCCTCCTCGGTCCACCCAGCATCTAACAATCCAACAGAACGACGCATGGGCCGCCATAATAACGATTCTGCAGTCGTCGACAGACGGCGTGGCGCAGATGTTCGCCGCGACCACGCTCAAGGGAAAGGTACAACAACACGGCCCCACCATCCGACGCCGAGGAAGCGAGGACGCGGTACTGACATGCGGGGCAGATCACCTACGATCTTACCACCCAGATCTCGGCCAGCGACCTGCCCGCCCTCCGCAGCCAGATTCTGGTTCTGCTCAAGAAGTTCGCGCCAGGCCCCAAGCCTGTCCGCGTCCAGCTCTGTGTCTGCCTGGCCATCCTCGCCATCCAGATGCAGACGTGGAAGGATGTCTTGTCCACCGTGGTCGCAAGCCTTGGAAATGACGTCGAGAGCCATGCCTGTATACTGGACTTCTTGCGAGTGCTCCCGGAGGAGGTCACCGAAGGCCGCAAAATCACCCTCTCTGTACGTGGATCGAACCATGGCGAACCGCCCTCGCTTGCGCCCCAGTGCTTCGTCCTGCTGGGATCGGCCTAGGATCTGTCTCTAATACGGTCGTGACAGGAAGAAGATCTGGTGCAGAGGACTTCGGAACTGCTCGCAGACAATGCGCAGCAGGTCGTTCAGCTCTTGATCAACTACTCACAATCGTCGCGTAAGTCCGTCCTGGCGCATTGAGCGTGTTGCCCCCGCTGATCTCTCGATAGCCACTGCTGCGACCAACCCCCAACTCTTTGAGTGCATCACATCCTGGCTTCGTGAGGTTCCCGTCAGCGTCATCGCCACGTCGTCCCTGCTCAACTCCATTATGAATGGGTTAGCCAACGAGGGATCGCTGCAGGCAGCCGCAGAATGTCTCGGCGTCATGTGCCGCGAGACAAAGGATGTGGACGAGAGCGTCGACACAATAAAGGTGCTTCTTCCAAGGGTCCTGGAGCTGAGGCCACGCATTCGCACCCTGGTCGAGGAGGAGGATACCGAGGGCTTCAAGGCGATTACTCGCGTCTTTGCTGATGCAGGCGACTCGTGGACCCTGGCCGTCGCCCGGGAGCCCCAGCACTTCCGGCCCCTCGTGGATGCCCTGCTGGAGTGCTGCGCGAGGGACAAGGAGCGGGATGTCATCCAGTACACCTTTTCGTTTTGGTATGAGCTCAAGCAGTACTTGACGCTCAACCACTACATGGAGGCCAGACTTCAGCTCGTCGACGTCTTTGCCAATTTGGTCGACATTTTGCTCAAACACCTCGAGTACCCCGAATCGGACGACCCGAGCGAGCTCGATCTCTTTGATGGCGACCGAGACCAGGAGGAAAAGTTTCGCGAGTTCCGCCACCACATGGGTGACACGCTCAAGGACGCCTGCGAGGTGATGGGGGTCGCAGACTGTCTCACCAAGGTCCTCAGCTCCATCAAGCTGTGGCAGGGCAAATATGCGAGCATGGCTACGGCGACGTCGGTTCCCCACTGGCAGTCTCTGGAGGCGCCCCTTTTCGCTATGAGGGCTATGGGGCGCATGGTGGACAAGGACGAAGACACGGTCTTGCCGCAGATCATGCCGCTGCTGGTCCAAATTCCCGTCAACAACGAGAAGCTCCGGTTCGCAGCCATTATGGTGTTTGGGCGCTACACCGAGTGGACATCGGCACACCCCGATCTGCTTCAGCCGCAGTTCTCGTACATCACGTCCTCTTTCCAGACCGACTCCCAGGAGGTACTGCGCGCGGCCGCCCAGTCGTTCAAGTACTTTTGCGTCGACTGCAAGGAGATTTTGGGCTCTCAGGTTGTGGAGCTGCAATCATTTTACAATCAGATTCTCGACAAGCTCCCCGAGGCCAGCAAGGAGGAGATTACCGAGGGTGTTGCGGCTGTTGTGGGGGCCCAAAAGGCCGAGGATTCGTACAGGCTGCTGAAGCTCTACTGCGATCCTCTCCTGCAGCGACTGATGACCAAGGCCAACACGGCGACTGACGAGAAAACGAAACTGGATCTTGCCGGTACGTTCAGAACAGCCCGATCAGGGGGGGAAATGGCATTGCTAAAGCTAACACGTCAACAGACCACATCAACCTCTTGACCCATTTCGCCCAATCGGTCGTCCCCTATGTACCCGCCAACGTCGACAACCCTGCAGTCAAGTACTGGCAGGAGGTCTTCCCCGTCCTCTCGGCGATCCTCGTCAACTTTATCAGCTTTATCCCCATCTGCGAGAGGGTCTGCCGCTGCTGGCGTTCGATGGTGATCTCGTACCGGACGGCCATCACGCCTCTGCTCGGGCCTCTCGCCAACTTCTTGGCCGAGGGCTTTGCGAATTCGAAGCAGGGATGCTTCTTGTGGGCTACTAGTGCTATCTTGCGCGAGTTCTCGGAGGATCGGGAGGCGGTCGACGATAGCATCGCCGAGAACATTTATGTTTTCTTTGAGGCGCAGGCTACCAACATGCTCCGTATGATGAGCGATCTCCCGCCCATCGACCTCCCCGACGTCATTGAGGATTTCTATCGCCTCCTCATTGACGCTCTCCTCTACTACCCGCAGAAGCTCATCCCGTCCCCGCTTTTCACGCCCATCTTCCAGGCCGCGATCTCGGCCCTGTCTCTGGAGAAGCAAGAGCCAGTTTCGGCCGCCCTTCACTATCTTCGGGACCTCCTCACCTATGGCGGCCCCAACCCAGCCGGATCCAGCGACCAGCAGGGCAGCGAGCAGCTCCGCCAAATTGTGCGGCAGCTACTGCTGACTCACGGTGAGGCTCTGATCAAGCAGACTCTGGCGGGTATGATGATCACGTTCCCACGCGACTGCTTCGCCGACGGCAGTGCGGTTGTGCTAGCCATGTTTGAACTCCTCCCTACCGAGACGACCAATTGGGTGGAGCGCACCATTCAGATGCTCCCGGCCGGGACAGTGGCGCCAGCAGAGGCCAATCGCCTTCTCGTCAAGATCCGGGAGAAGGTTCAGATCACCGATGCCCGCGGTCTGCGCGTGCTGCTCCAGGACTTTACCAACACCTACCGGAGACGGTACATTGCGCCACGGGACGGGCTCGGACAGCTGGAGGCTACCCGTTTCCACTTTGAGGGCTAGATGCCTGTACGACGCAAGGTCTACTTTATCCGACGGATGGCTCGGTTATGAGTGGCAGGTTGTATCTCCAATGCCGGCTGCAACCACGTATCACGCCAGCCTCCAAACTTATACCGTTACTGCGATGATTTAGGGGACAGGGAGGAGGGGCTCGGGTTTGGGAGGAGAAAAGACATGGGTCATGCGAGTTAGACTCGATCACTGAGTTCGAGAACCTAGAGATGCACACACATTAGCGCAGAGACAGGGGAAATGGACATCTCTGAACAAGGCTACGTTTGCGGAAGCTGAAGAGGGTTAAGGGATGAGCAAGTGCATTGTATCCCGAGGTCACCGGATATACGGAGATGATGGAGGGCATCACGGCGGTGGGAGCATAAGCTGGATGGACGTTGTGAGGGCAGGTTTACTGAAATCGCGTTGCATGGGTTGGGAGGACCGATATCGCTTGCTCGAGGGGGGAACCAAACGGTGGTAGTTGGGAGCAGCATTTCTTCACCAAGAAGATAAATAAAAAATACCCGTCTATTCTTTGTCCGTCTTATGATTCTCTTGGCGTTCGCATGTTCTCATGGCGGGTGGTTGAGGACAACTTCAACCTCAGCATCACCACCTTTGTCCACCAAAAGCCATGCATCTCCTTCCCCTCATCCTACCCAAAATGCAATATTCTAGTTAGCAACCAGTTACTTTTCCCTCTCCCAAATCAATAACACCAAAGAATCCCTATCCGCCACTTCCTCCCCATCATCATCATCATCATCCCTAGCCAAATCCCCCCTCCCCTTGCGCCTCACATAAACCTGCCACACCTCCCCCGTCTCCCCCCTCACCTCCGTGTCCAACACCCGCCACGTTCTCCTCCTCCTCCCCTGCCACTTTACCCTCTTTCCCCCCCCTTCTCCCGCTGCCCCTCCTCCTTCAACACAACCAACCTCCCCGCCTCCTCCTCCTCCTCCTCCTTCAGAGGCAGAACCTCCACCCCCCCTCCACGAACTGCGTCACCCTCACCCCATTCTCCACCACCCACCCGTCCCTAAACGCCCACCTCTGTCCCCAACACGCCTCCCCGCACGCCGCCGTCACCACATATCCCACCCCCATCTCCTCTTGACGCATCACCAACGGCGCCAAACCCCCCTCCCCCACCTTCCCCTCCGGTAGCACCCTCCTCTCCACCCCCGCCGGCTCAAGACACTCCACCAACCGCTCCCCCCACCCCTCAGGCCCCAGCCCGTCATTCTCCCCCTTCTTGGCGTCCTGCAGACAGAGCAGCTGCCCTAGCACGTCGAGGACCCCCACCGTGAAGAAGACTGCTCCCGCAGGGGAGGTGACGAGGACCTCCCCCCCTGCGTCGAGCGTCCCCAGGGCGCGGAGCAGCGCCCCCGGGCGCGGGAGGAAGACGTCGTCGTTTAGGAGGGCGAACCACTCCCTCTTCTTTTTGGGAGTATCGGGGAGGGACATCTGCTGGACACGGAAGTGCATCAGACGCTGCATGAGCTGGGCGTAGCGGCCGCCGGTGTGGGAGTCTGGGTCGGAGGCGGAGACGGAGGCGGAGATGCCGAGGGCGAGGAGGGCGCGGTGGGCCGAGGAGACGTCGGAGGGGGTGGCGCCGTGGAGAAGGAGGAGGAGGTGGGAGGAGGTGGTGTGGGAGAGGAAGCGGGATAAGGACTGCGGGAGGGAGAGGGCGGTGAGGCGGGAGGGGGTGGTGGAGATGGCGAGGAGGAGGGGGGAGGCGTCGGCGGGGGGGGAGGGGGGGCGGTTGAGTGGGAGGGGGAGGGGTGGTGGGTAAGGGGCGGTGGGGGTGGTGGTGTTGCGGAAGGTGTGGGAGGGTGGGAGGAGGGGAATTTTCAGGGTGGTGAGGGAGGGGGGAGGGGGCTGGAGGAGGAGGAGGTTTTGGGTTGGATGCGGCGGGCGAAGAAGGGGATGTCGTGGGGGAGATCGTATTTTTTGGCGACGGAGAGGATGTAGGTGGAGACGTCGTCGGCGTGGGTGGTGGTGGTGGTGGTGGTGGTGTTGGCGGACTTGTGGGAGCCCCATTCTGAACGCCAGGGGCCCGACGTCTTGCCTTCGGTGATGTCGTATATGCTGTGGCGAAGGCGGAAGGGAAAGTTGAAGACCAGCATGAGCCCGAAGCAAACGAGGAGGAAGAAGACGGCGCGGAGGCTCTGGGCCCGGCCATAGGAGATGACAACCCGACGGTATAACATGGCGATGGACGTGGTGACGACGAGGGCGGAGGTGAGAAACCACGGTGAGCCACCGAGGGCTTGGAGACTCATCGGGGAGGCTGGCGATAGCAACACTGGAGATCCGGCCTATGGTTCTCTCCTATATATGGGAATACCGGGTGCCCATATGCCGGCAAAGTGTCTGGTCCGGCACAAAAACAGTGGTGGGTGGCCTGGACGACAACGAAAGACTGGGCCAAAGAGAGATAAGAACGAAACCGCCTGGGATTCCCAAACGCTCCCCACGGGCAATCGTCCTCTTTTGAGAGTTGGCAACTTGGGGCTTGGCAGGCGATGCGAGGGCGGCGGCGTTGAGCCGGTATATCAGCCTGATGGTTGCGCGGATGCGACGCGGAAGAACCACCCGCTTCTTAAATGGTTCAAGGCCCAGGCCGAACGCTGAAAAGGGCATCCGTCAAGTTTTTTTCAGGAGCGAACTCTGGCTGCCGTGAATATCTGCTTCATCATTATGGCAAGTTCTTTTCTCGCTCTACTTACAAGGTGTTTCAAATCATCTCTAACCATGAAACAAACAATCGCTATGCCGACAGCTCCCCTAAGGGGATCTGCCACGCACCAAAATGGCCCTGGATACATCTGATAACCCCCCAAAATTTGCTCCGCCGTTGAGCCACCATTCTGTCAAATTGTCGACATGATAAAACACAGTCTAGCATGCTTCAGAGATATCGCAATAGTGGAATATCCTCCGTCAAGTCCCACACTGAGCTCACTCCCACAGCAGAGGCTGAGACGTCTGTCGAAGCCGTCACGAGTTCCCGTAGAAATGGAGATGGGGGTCGGGGCACATGATGGTGGGGCGGTTCGCCACGGTTTGCTGAATCGTGTAGGCGTCGGGCATGTTGGCAAGGACCGTGGCTTTGGCGTTCTGGAAGCGTTGGAAGCACTGCGATAGCACATCGTCGACCGACTGACCCGCCTCAATGATGCCAGTGTCCAGGATCTCCTGTTCAGGCAACGTCAGACAAACCCCAATGAGACGCGGGATGGAGATGTACCTTGAGGTAGTCCTCGCACTTGATGAACTCGACCTTGTTGAGACGGTAGCGGTCCGGAAGGCCGCTGTTGTGCAGGAGAGCGAGCAGGCCGGCGTTGATCGTGTTGATGGCAGCGAGCACGGTGATGACAACGCCCACGTTCCTCACCTTGACAGAGCCCAGGGCTGTGAGGATGGCGCCCAAGATGAGCTGGAGAATCATGAGAATCCAGCGGAAGGTGGCCAGGAAGCTGTAGGCGAGAAGATATTTGGACCTCTGCTTGATGACGTCCCGGTAGAGGCCATCAGGCATGCCCTGGGGGGGCCAGTACCAGCAGGTGGGATGGATGACGGAATGGGTCTCGCCATCACGAATGGCTCCGAGGCCGTGAGCAACCCGAGCCCACTCGGCCGGGGTGAGGAACCGGTGGTGAACGGGCGAGCCGGTCGACTTGGGGTGCGGATTCACAGGTGGGGGTGCGGGTTTGGTCGGAGAAGCCGTGGGGACTGCCGGAGGGGCTGCCGGAGGGGCACGGCCACCGGGAATCGGGATGGGGATGCTCGAGCGACGCTCGAGTTTGTAGATGCTCTCGCCACCCTCCGACCGGGCGTCCGACTTGAGGCCCGAGAGGCTCAAGCGGCTAGCTTCTCGATGGACGCTGGCCATAACGATTGCTCATGGGGGAGACGGGACGGCGATGATAGGATATCGACAGGATTCCCAGTCTGGCTGCGTTCGGGAGGATTCTCTGTAGTCTTGAGGACCAAAGTTCACAGTACAAGTAATGTGGATAAGATCCGACCAAAGGAACGCGACGGTATGCCAAACGAAGACGAAGACGAGGGGGCGAGAGCTGGGGAGACGAGATTTGTCTGAGTCGCCGGGCGGTGCGAGAGAAGAGGGAGGGCTTTCTCCATGGCGAAGAAGGAATACTCGCTGTTGTAGCTGAGATTTGGTGGCCCGACTTTCAATCACCTTTTCTCCTCCGCTCCTTCTGCCCTCGAGGAAAGGGGAGAAAGGGGAGAAGGCACCATGCCCGGATATCATGGGAATGTCGGGTGCCTTCCTCACCAGGCGAGGAAGATACCGAGGGAGGTAAGAGGCACCATTGCTTCCAAGCCGGGGATTGCAAGCCCGGATAATAATTCTCCTGAAAGAATATGGAGATCGAACTAGGTTCGATCGTGCAAGTCTTTAGGAACGGTGCCAACGCTAGAGAATCGTGGTTGTTGATGAGGAAGGGTCAAGGATCTCCATGGTCAGATCCTCGCCGAGGCTTCTGTCCCTGGGATCACTTGGTTTGTCGAGGGCGGGACCTGAGCTACTTGACTTGGTCATCAGAAAGAAAAATGGTGGGGCCACTTCAAGATGTACTTCATGTCGTCGTCGTCAAGGGAGCTCAAGAATCAACAGCCTCCCCCCCCCTATTTTCCCGAATGGGCTAGCTCGCGAGGAATTCCAGCTCGCCATTGAATCACCAGCGCTGTGAATCACATGTGACATGTTTGGGGAGTGGTGGGATGGGGGCCTCACCGCCCCGGGCAGAATAAATTGTTGGAGACTCCAATTTTTGTCGATTTGGCACTTGCATGGAGCTGTGAACGCGACTGGTCCACCAAAAGAGCTCGATGCTCGCAACCCTTCGGCGCATCTCGGGCAGGAATGTGAACGGCCAGACCTGTCGCATCATCGCCCGACCCTTTTGCAAAATGACTTCTGAATTCGAAATGGAGACCGACACGCCCCAGCCGATCACGGCAACGCCCGCCCCTGGCCAAATCATCTCGCACCTCGGTGTCCGATATACGACGGTCAAGGAGGGCCTCGCCCATATCCTCGTCCCCGAAGCCACGGTCGAGGCCAACGCCAAGGTGCGGAACGACCAGGGCGTCAGCCAGGTCTTCTACAACCCTATCCAGCAGTTCAACCGCGACCTCACCATCCTGACCATCCGGGCCCACGGGAAGGAGAAGATTGCGCAAAAAGAGCTTGCTGCCCAGAACAAGGCCAAGCATATAGACAAGAAGAGGAAGCGAAAGGACCACACACAGGCGCAGGAGGAACGGCCATCCAAGGTGCCAAAAACACCGGAAGATGGGGCCGACGTGCAGATGGTCGAGGCTGGAGCCGCCGAGGGCTCCAATGATGGGGTCGAGGTGTCTGCACCTGTCGTGGAAGACAACGGTGTTGCAGACAAGCCCGCGGAGCCCACTACCGACAACGATGCCTCGGCCGAGAACGGCGTCAAGCCCCCCAAGTTTACCATCCTCGATGCCCTTTCGGCCAGCGGCCTCCGAGCGCTGCGCTACGCCCACGAGATCCCCTTTGTCACCTCGGTGACCTCCAACGACCTCCTCAAAGCAGCCGTCGAGTCCATCAAGCTCAATGTTCAGCACAACGGACTCGAGTCCAAGATCAATGTCAGCCACGACGATGCCCTCGCACACATGTATACCCTCATCTCGAAGGAGCTTCGACGGAGAGATGCCCACGGGAAACCGGTCAAGAGCGACAAGTACGACGTGGTCGACCTCGACCCCTACGGCTCCGCTGCCCCCTTCCTCGATGCCGCCGTGCAGTCGGTCCGTGACGATGGAGGTCTGCTCTGCGTTACATGTACCGACTCGGGCGTTTGGGCTTCGAATGGGTATCCAGAAAAGTGCTATGCCCTGTACGGGGGAGTCCCCGTCAAGGGGTGGTTCTCGCACGAGGTCGGCCTACGACTCATCCTCCACGCCATTGAGTCGGCCGCTGCCAAGTACGGGCTCGCGATGGAGCCCATGATGTCGTTGTCGATCGACTTTTACATCCGAGTGTTTGTTCGGATCCGAAAGTCGCCGGCCATGGTCAAGTTCCAGGGCGGCAAGAACATGGTCGTCTACAACTGCGACTCGGGCTGTGGTGCGTGGACGACGCAGCCTCTCATGAGGAACAAGCCGGCAGCGAACAAGAAAGGATCCGGGGTTTTCTACAAGCACGTCTTCGCCCAAGGCCCAACGGTACCGGAAAAGGGCTGCGAGCACTGCGGCTCGACGATGCATCTGGCCGGTCCCATGTACGCCGGTCGCATCCAGTCTCCGCCCTTCATCGAGCGCGTCCTTGCCGAGCTGGAAGAGGCACCCGAGGGGGTGTACGGCACGACGGAGAGAATCCGCGGAATGCTGCAGACGGCCCTCGAGGAGATCATGCTGTCGCCCGAGGAAATGAAGGAAGCGAAGCCCGAGGGGGAGGCCGATACCCCAGCGCCCAAACCGAAGCAGACGGCCTCTCGGGAGGCAGAACTTGCGACCATCGATCCCTATCCCTTTTACGTCCACCCTAGCGCGTTGGCGGGCACCATCCATTGCCAGACGCCTCCGGAAAACCACTTCAAGGGCGCCTTGAGGGGTCTTGGCTACCGCGTGACGAGGAGTCACTGCAAACCCGGCAGCATCAAGACGGATGCGCCCTGGTCCATGATCTGGCATGTTATGAGGGAGTGGGCGCGACAGAAGGCGCCGGTCAAGGTGGAGAACATCAAGCCCGGCAGCACCGCCTATCGCGTCCTCGGACTTGGAAAGGCGCAAGAGGCGGAAAACCGAGGCGAGGCGGCCGAGGACACGGCTGCACTGCCAGATGTGGTGTTTGACGAGAAGCTCGGTCAGGAAGCCAAGTCCAAGCTGGTTCGGTATCAGATGAATCCGAGGGAAAATTGGGGCCCCATGAACCGGGCCAAGGGCAAGTGAGCCCGAGTCTGACAAGATGCGATGGATGTTGCGAGCGGAACCATTTATAGGGCCAACAGCATGTCAGCATGCAGTCAGTCCCGCCCGGCTTGAAGACGCGGTCCGGAGTGGCAGTTGAAAACACAGAGGGCGCAAACGGAGATATCCGTCACTGGCGCACCATTGGGAGCGGCATTTGGAGGAAAGGCTGGCATTTCGAGGTCAGTCTCCGCCGTTTCCTTGCAGAGCCGGCCACGGTCCTGGGGTGTTGGGCGGCGCAAGCTGTCTCACGGGACCCACCCACACCAGAGCGGTGGCTGCACGGTGAAGGGGGGCCGGCGAGTGGAATTGGGAATGGGCGATAACGCAATTTAGCGTAGAGGTGGTGGTGTTTCTGAGTCAACGTCAAGTGGCAGGGCTGGCCGCTGCGCCGAAGAGGTGCGACATGGCCACGGTGGTTGATTTACCTGCTGCCTGCCTCTTTGCGCCGTGGACAATTAGAAATCATCCAGATGTGGGCCTAGAAATATTCTTTGTGTCCATCTTGAGTGTCGTTCCCTTTTTCTCCGCCTTGTCCTGCACAAAGTCTTTCCGAACCGATCCTTCTTTTTTTGAGTCGCCCATCCAAACCGCCCCCAAAATGGCGATTCACATGCCGCGAAATGCCGCTGCGACGGACCCCCTCCGACCGACCGCTGACAGCCCCCCTCTAGCGCATCCCGTCAATGGCGAGCCCCTCTATACAGCAGCGCCAGATGAAGCGACGGCAATCGACGAGATCATCATCAATCCCCTCCAAAAGGAAGAAATCATCTTCATCCGCAAAGCCCCCTCACCCAGCGCCGGCTTCCTCATCTACCGCCTCCTCGAAGCATCCCCCTCCGAGGACCGCAAACCCGCGTCCTCCCCATTCACCCTCTCCGTCCTCTCTGCGAGTCACCTCCCTGACGACCTCTCCGACCTCCTCATCGCCGACACCACCCCAGCGCATCTGCGATCGCACGTAGACGTCATCGTCTCGACCCGATCTGGCACGGGCCAGGCACCATGCTTTTACGAGGGTGTGTTGCGGCCCCTGCTGGAGGGGCTCGGACTCGACGCGGCGGCAGAGACCGAAGGATTCGCACCATCTGACGGGTACCGCAGCCGCAACCGCTACCGCCTCGTCACGACGACGTCCCCGAGGAGCGTGACGGAGTATGCCGTCGGACTGGGCGACGGTGAAAGGACGGTGATCCTGCTAAGCGGCGACGGCGGGGTGGTGGATTTACTCAACGGCCTAGACCAATCCGCCCATAACAAGGGCGCGCCCCCGCCGCCAACAATCGCCCTCCTCCCCCTCGGCACAGGCAACGCCCTCTTCCACTCCCTGCACAAACCGCACTACACCACCACCACCACCCCCTCTCCCTCGCCACTAACCCTCGCCCTCCGAACGCTCGTCAAAGGCACGTCCAGCGCCCTCCCAACGTTCAAGACAGACTTCTCCCCCGGGTCGCGCCTCGTCTCTACCGAGGGGAACGATGACGGAAAGCAAGTCTCGCACCTCATCGGCGCCATCGTCGCCTCGTACGGCTTCCACGCGCAGCTCGTCTGGGAGTCGGACACGCCGGCGTACCGCGCGCACGGCGACAAGCGGTTCGGGATGGCGGCGGGGGAGCTGCTCAAGGAGGGGCATGTGTATGATGCTTCGTTGGGGGTGAAGAGGCGCGGCGAGGGGGGGACGACGACCCCCGCTCCTCCGGGCTTTACGTACATACTCGCTACGCTCGTGTCGAATCTCGAGAGGACGTTTACGATAAGCCCTGCTAGTCGGCCGCTGGATGGGCGGCTGAGGGTGGTGCATTTTGGGGATGTGGGGGGCGGGGAGCGGACGATGGAGATTATGATGGCGGCGTATAGGGGTGGGGAGCATGTGGGGATGGAGGGGGTGGGGTATGAAGGGGGAGGGGGGAGGATGATGAGGTGGAGGAGGTGAGGGTGGAGGTGCGCGAGAAGGATGCAAGGTGGCGCAAGGTTTGTGTGGACGGGACGATTGTTGAGGTGGAGGAGGGGGGGTGGTTTGTTGTGAGGCAGGAGAGGGAGGGGGGGAGGGTGAGGATTTTGAGGCATTGATGGGCCGGGATTGGGTGGGGTGGTGATGGGTGAAGTTGACAGGGCATGCGCGGGTAGATCTCGGTATTAACTCCTAAACAAACAACCCTTTTCTTCTCCTTTTCTCCCCCCCCTATCCCCCCAACAACTTCGCAACTCTCCTCTCCACCCCCCTCTCAAACTCCGCCACCCCCCCTCTAAAACCTCCAACCTCCCCCCCCTAATCCGATACACCACTCTCCTCCCCCGCTCCCCCTCCTCATCCTCCTCCTCCTCTCCCTCCTCCTCTTCCCCCTCATCCCCCTCCCCCTCCACCACCCCCCTCGCAAACCACCGATCGTGACTCACCACCACCACCGCCCCCTCCCAATCCCTCAACGCCCCCCTCAGCGCCTGAACCGTCTCATAATCCAAATGCGTCGTTACCTCATCCAGCACCAAACAGTGCGGCCGCCGCCACAACACCCGCGCCAACTCGCACCGCACCAACTGCCCCCCCGACAGCTTCCGCACCGGCACGTCGCTCGCCAACCGCCCCGGCAACCCCAGCGACCCCAGCAGCCCGCGCACCTCCCCCTCGTCCAGCTCCCCGCGCGCCTCGCGCATGAGGAGGGCTAGTGCCGTCAGCTCCGCCTCGGCGACGCCGAGCGCATGCAGCTCAGACACGGCGTGCTGCGCGTAGTAGCCCATGCGCAGGCGCGGGTGGCGCGTGACGCCGCCCGCGCGGTCGTCCGGGTCGGTGAGCAGGCGGAGGAGGGTGGACTTGCCGGCGCCGTTGAGGCCGAGGACGGCGAGGCGGTCGCGCGCGGCGAGGGAGAGGGTGACGTCGCGGAGGGTGGGGGCGGCGGCGCCGGGGTGGGTGAAGGAGGCGCGGTCGAGGGAGAGGAGCGGGCCGGGGAAGCGGAGGGGGGCGGGGGCGGGAGGAGGAGGGAGACGGGCGGGGGTGGCGGGGGCAGGTCGATGGCGGAGCGTTGGGAGGTGTGGTAGCCGGCGAGGTCGCGGTTGAGCTTGAAGCGGCCGCCGCGGGCCGAGGTTTGGATGCCCGAGAGGCGGTCGTCGAGGCGCTTCTGGCGGGACTTGGCCTGGCGGAGGGCGGCTTGGTCGTCGGGGCGGCGGCGGGCGGCGGCGAGGTTTTGGGTGATGGTGGCTTGCATGTGGGCGCGCTGCTTGTCCTGGGCCGAGAGGAGCTTGGTGAGGTGCTGGTGGCGCTCGGACTGGGCGGCTTCGTAGGTGGCGAGGTCGCCGTGAAAGTAGACGAGGGAGTGGTCCTGGAGGAGGAGGAGGTCGGTGCAGAGGGAGATGAAGTCGCGGTCGTGGGAGACGAGGAGGAGGGTGGGCGGGGTGGGGGAGGTGGTGGTGAGGGTGGTGAGGTATCGCTGGAGCCAGATGATACCTAAAAGGTCGAGGAAGTTGGTGGGCTCGTCGAGGATGAGGATGTCGGTTTCTTGGAGGAGGGCTGTGGCGAGGGCACTGCGCATGCGCCAGCCGCCCGAGAGGGAGCGGGCCGGGCGGGCCATGTAGGCGTCGGTGAAGCCGAGGCCGGTGAGGATCTTTTTGGCCTGGGACTCGATGTCGGCGAGGCGGGAGGGCTCGACCTGGAGCTGGAGGTCGGCGAGGAGGTCGGCGGCTTCTTGGATCTCGGTCTGGAGCGTCTCGGGGGGGATGTCGTCCTCGGTCTGCTCGATGCTGGCGCGGGTTAGGGTCGTTGTCATGGGGATGGTTCAGGGGGGTGCTCACAGGACGGCGGATTCGGCCACCTCCTTTTCAAACTGCTTCAATGCCTTGCGGGCTTGCAGGCCTCGTGCACCACTCCGGAGACGGGCGTCCTTGTCGAGGATGAAGAGGCGCTTCTGCATGCGCTCGTGGCGGAGCTTCCGCAGAGCCCTGACGGTGCCAAAGGCATCGGCATTGACGCCGGCCGAGAGGGCGTTGATCTCCTGCTCCAGCTCGCTCTTGGCCGTGGCTTTGTCGATGACGTCCTCAAGGACTGTGGGCTCCTGGGTGGCAGCATCAGACGACTTTAGTGCTGAGCCCTGGGTGTTGCCGTCGTTGGCGTCGGTCTGCTGCAGAATGGACACGCGCGTCTGCTCGGGGATGCCAGGGATGAGCTTTTCGGCAATGGCCTTGAGGAGGGCTAATTTTTTTAATTAGAAGAGCAGTCTTTGGGGCATAGCCAATACTCACTTGACTTTCCCGAGCCATTGCGTCCGACGACGGCATACCGGCTCCCGGCCTTGAGTCTTAGCGTGGCATTGTTGAGGATCTCGGTGCCCTCGGTCGCCTTGGCCTTTCCCTTGCCCTTGGCGGAGGGGGTGTCGCCCGAGGTGACGGTGATGTTGAGGCCTTCAATGTCGAGCTGGAGATGGTTAGCGGTGCACCTTTTTTTTTTCTTTTTCCTTTTTCCTTTTTCCTTTTTTCGAAAAAGAGGACGGACCTCGCGATAGTTGGGAGTCTCAATGTGGAAGCGAGTCTGTTTGCACGACACCAAAATCGTCGACACCGACTCGGCTGCCATTGATGTCATTGTGTCTAATGCCCGATGCCTGTGATGATGTATTAAATTGTACAATCGACTGCTCGAGGGAAATCTCCAAAGAACGCCAAATGTCCTGAATATCCAGGCTCATATTTGGAACACTCGGAGTGTGTTCTGTTCGACTGTCTTGTATCCGCCAGAATCCCAGTGGCAACCGCTCCGTTTGGGCAGTGATGGACCGGATTTCTGGGCAGACGCGCTGTGACGCGCTGTAATACGCTGATTCTCCGTCTGTGTCATGCCGTGGGCGAATCCGCTCGTTTGTCGTCGTGCGCCTTCCGTTTCCGTGTCTTGCAGGTCGCCGGCGTGAGTCACCCCTCCAACATCTGCCCACCGTTTTGTGCCACGACGGCAAGGGCTCAGACGAGCAAACTGATTTAGTAACGGACGAAAATTGATTCGAAAAGGAAAAGAAAAAAAGAAAAAGAAGAAATCTCCAAAGGCAAAAGGCACTAAAGGGCAAAAGGCACTAAAGGGCAAAAGGCACTAAAGGGCAAAAGACGTAATGAAATTATATTCCAATCCGGTTTCTACCAATTGACTTGGAAATGTGGTATATATCAAGTCTAGGCCAAGCCTTTCTTTACTTCATGTTTGCGAATGCGTGCCCTCCCATTCATCATCACTCCTCTCCAGACCCCCCCATTAATTACCTCGGAAAATACGCCTGCGTGTAATGCTGTCCCGGCATCGTCGGATTCCCCGGAAACTCATTCCCCTCCTCCGCCCCGGCCCCGATCCGAAACGTATTCTTCTCGGGCCGCAGATGCCCCATCTCGGCCGCAAACGTCGTCGTCGCCACCCACCCCGCCGACTCGCGCGGGCTCGTCTCCTCGAGCATGTGGTCGATCTGCTCGAGCGTGAGGCCCTTCATCTCGGGCACCAGGAAATACGCAAACGCCAGCGACACGAAGCACAGCGACCCCCACACGAAGAACACGCGCGCGCCCAGCTTGGCCGAATCCGCGTCCTGCCCCACCAGGAACGGCGTCACCGTCGCGATGATGCAGTTCCAGAACCAGTTGGACGCCGTCGAGATGCCGACGCCGCGCGAGCGGATCGGCAGCGGGAAGCTCTCGCCGACGATGACCCAGCCGACGGGGCCCCACGTGGTGGCGAAGAAGAAGATGTTGATGCAGATGAAGGCGATCATGGCTTTCACGGCGGCGTCGTTGGCGTTGTCGCCGACCCGCCCGTGATAGTTGTCCTGGCCCGTGGCGACGCCGATGACGGCCACGATGAACTGCGCGGCGATCATGCCGACGGCGCCCCAGATGAGCAGCGGGCGGCGACCGAAGCGCTCGACGGACCAGAAGGACAGCGGCGTGGACGCGACGTTGACGAGCGTCGACACGAGCGAGATGAAGAACGGGTCCGGCACGTGCTCGAGCTGCCGGAAGAAGACGGTGCCAAAGTAGAAGATGAAGTTGACGCCCGTGAGCTGCTGCATCATCTGCATGCCGACGCCGAGGAGCGTGCGCCGGACGTTGCTGTTGCCGCGCCGGAGGGAGCCCTGGAACAGCGCCATCCACGAGCCGAGGTAACTCGTCTGCGGGATCATCTGCATCTCGTACTCGTGGTTGGCGACGACCTCGGCCAGCTCGTCCTTGATGTACTCGGAGTCGACGGGCTGGCCGCGGACGACGGCGAGGGCCTTGGCGGCGAGGTCGAGCTTGCCCTTTTGGACGTGGTACCGGGGGGATTCGGCTGCGGGGGGTTAGGACGGGCGGGAGAGAGAGAGAGAGACGGTCTGGGACTACTCACGGAGCAGGTACAGGCCGACGCCCAAGATGAGGGCCCAGAGAAACTGGACCGCGATGGGGATCCGGTACGAGCCCGTGTCGTTGCGCTTCTGCGTGGAAAAGACGACGCAGTTGGCGAGAAGAATGCCCAGCGTAATGCAGAACTGATAGCCGGCGACCAAGGCACCGCGGACCTTCCTGGGGGCAATCTCGGACATGTACAGGATGATGACGGCCGAGATGAAGCCCACGCCGAGCCCGGCGACCAGGCGGCCCATGACGAAGAGCGCCTCCTGGTTCGTCGACGAGACCTGCAGCACGCAGCCCACGCAAAAGATGAGGCATCCGTAGATGATGGTCGGCCGCCGACCGACAAAGTCGGCGAGGTCACCGCCGATGAGGGCGCCGAAGAAGGTGCCGCACGATAGGATCGACGTCATGAGCGACTGCTTGGAGGCGGGCAGGACAAAGTCCCGCACGTCCATGCCGATGGGCTTGCCGGCCTCGTAGTCGTAGGGGAAGCCCGTGTACATGCTGATGAAGTAGGGCATGCCCAGGACTCCGCTCATCCATCCCGTGTCGTAGCCAAAGACTGACGCGAGCTGTGGTCAGTTTGGGGCGGCGTGGGGTGTTGGGAGGCAGCTTACAGACGCCGCCAAAGGCCGCAAACGCGCAGAGCAGGTAGGCCTTGAAGGTGACGGGGGCTTCGATTCTCGACAGGTCGGCCGTGCCCTGGATGGGGACGAACCCGACAACGCCCCCCATGCCCATGGTGGGTGGTTGGCGTCGATGTGGTCAATACTTATGGGGTGGTGTTGATTCGCGGGTAAAGGGCGGCAGATATATATATATATATATATATCTCGAGATGATGGGGGAAAGAGGAAGAGGGAAAGGGGACGTCGTCGTAGTTTATCTCCCAACCGGCCGGACGGATGCGAGCATGGCGTGCCAGGGAAACCCTGATAGACGCGATCGACAGAGAGTTGAAGACGTATTGACGTGATACCGAAAGCGACCAACACCCGCAACAAGAGACAAGGGCAGCGCCAGCGTACCGGAGAGGCGGGACCACCCCATGATATAACACGGGAGATCAGAATCCAGATGCGCCTGGTCTGACACCGGGTGGCCCCGACGGGGGAGCAGCCTGCAGGGGAGCAACGAAGACGGGGACGGGGACGGGGACAGGGACCGGGGGGGGCTTGCGTCCCCCCCCTTCCGTGACTTGCAACAGCAGCAGCAGCAGCAGCAATGCCAGCAAGGATGGACCGGCTGCAAGAGACAGGCCAACCGGAATGTGGTCATGGTGTCGCACCAAGGCTGGTGTGGTGGACGAGTCCGGAGGGGGTCGAGAGGGCTGCGCAACGTCGGGGAGGGTGCACAACCGACACCAGACACGATGTCAGTGGGCTGGCTACCTAGGACTCGCTTCCCTCTCGGACATGAGAGCGACTGATGAGCATGAGACAGAGTCCACGTCCACGACAGGAGACTGGCGGCCATGCGCCTCACACGGCGTCTGCCGGGCGTCGGGCGTCGGCATGGCCACGGCGAGCGAGCGTTGGGATTGGTGAAACGACAACAATGGTGCCCTGTTGTCGTTGACTTTTTTTTTACACTGCCCGTTCTTTCTTCTGGGGGAGGTTGCTGCCTACTTGGGAAGAGCTGAAATGCTGAAGAAGAGCAAAACAGACAAGCTTTCTCTTGGCAGACCGGGGGGACTTCGTCAAACTTGACCATGAAAAGCCCCCTTTTCGTCATTAGCTCTTGTTCCTGGACCTGGACCCGGGCCAGACTCGGTCAACCTCGAACGCGGCGTCTCAACTATTAATCACAATTGGTTCAGTCGAATTTCTGTCATGCCGCTCCTCCGTCCCTTGCCATGTGAAGCCTTGAAGAAGACACCCATGCTCGCACAGACCGTCCCTTTCCCCTGTCCCCTCCGAAAAGCAAAACAGATGGTTTCTTGGTGAAATTGCCATCGACACTCAAATCCACCTCTCCCACTTTCCCTCTTCCGGGCCGACATCCGCTTTGTACAGCGAACCTCGACGGCTGTTTGCTCCCATCCCAAAACGCGCACCTGCGCCCTCGATTTCTACCAACGGCAAACAAACCAACACCACCACACCACCACCACCACCACCACCACCAGCCCTCCCACACACACATCAGCGGCTGAGCAACCAGACGTACTCTGCCCCGACGCAACGCCGCCACAGCGCAGGGCTAAACTACCCCGCCAGCCAGCAGCCAGCCGCCAGCAGCCAGCAGCCAGCAGCGAGTTTGGCATGCGGCAGCGGCGGCGGCGGCGGCGGCTTGTACCCTCCATCAGATGGCACTCAAGCTGTAACAGGACGCCACCGAGGACACAAACCATCAGGAAACGTACCAATTCAGATTCAACGAACCAAGAGAAAGGGGGGAGGGGGTGCGCACCAAGAGTAAAAATACCCACCCCCCAGCTGCGGCCCACCCGGGGCTGAATGAATCGTGGTGGTGCTGCCGAACCCCGGATTTGCTCTCCCGGAACCGTGGACGGGAAGGGACTGGACCGGGGAACGGTGGGGCGGTACCTTTGCTGAATCGTGCAACTTCCATCCCCGATTCCGCCTCTCTCCTCTCCTTGTTCGATAGTGAGATGAGCCATGTGCCGAATATCGTGAAATACCTGGCGGCAGTGGTGCTTACTCATCTCACTCATTTCACATATATGTTGTCTGTCTGTCCTAGAGGCAGGCTGCAGAGGCAGCGAGATGAGCCAGCCCCGGAGCATCGGCAACACGCCCTGGGCACAAAGAGGGGTGGAGCTGACACATGAATACACCGATACCACGCGCATCGCATCGCATCTCTGTGAGATCGATCAGGGCATTACGTACCGAGGGACTAAGCTGGCAGGGGGCGGGGGATGTAACGAAGATGGGAAACCCGCCGATTGACCGGTGGGCGGGGAGAGAACCCGGACCCTGAACAACCTCTGATGCTCCCCATCAACCAATCATGACTCCAACGGGGCAACAGCCAGAGGTGTTGCCATGAGGTGATGTATTGCTCCAGTTCCACTGCCACAGAGTCCAATTGAAAAGAAGAGGAAGAGACTCCACAGTCCAACCATGGCATCCCCTGACGCCTACCATATTCCTCATTATCCACCCTCCATATCAAAAACCAACCCAATGTTGTTGCCAAGATGAATGCCTCGCTCCAAGATGCTCATGTCCTTGCCGTATACACAACGCCCCCGCCCCGTCCCATGGTCCATTCCCATCACCACCACCACCACGCCGCTACTCCAGGATATCCTCCGGCCACGCCTCATAACCCTTAACCACCTCTACCCCACCCCCCTCCCCTTCCTCCTCCTCCTCCCCGTCCCCCTCCCCAAACAACCCCTCAAAGAACCCATCCGCCCTCGTCACCACCGCAAACACCTCGGCCCTCAGCAGCCTCTCCTGCCTCGGCAGCCCGCTACACGCCTCGGCATCCCTCCCTAGCATCACCGCGACATAGTCCCTCCGCATCGTCGCGCACAGGTCCACCATCTCGGCCCTCACCTGCGCCGCCACGTGCGCCTGCATCTCCTCGAGCTGTGCCCTCACCGTTTCCGTCGCGCCACCAAACACCTCGTCGCCCCTGCCCTGCACGTGCTCCTGCATGCGCTGCTTCATGCGCAGGAACGACCCCTTGCCCGTCTCGGCGAGCACCGCCTCGTAGCCCGGTACCATCCCCCGCTGGATCTCGGGGCAGAAGCTGCGGTTGGCCGTCTTTTGCAGCTCCTGCAGCATCTTGGTGACGACGGCGGGGTACGACGCGACGCCGTGCTGCCGCGTCCGGAGCTGCGCGTCGAGCGTGCGGACGCCGGGGCGGTTGTTGCCGCCGCCGGGCGAGGACGTGACGAGCCGGTGGAAGTGCGCGAGGTGGTCCCGGATGGCCTGGGCGAAGGACTCGAGCGCGGCCGGGAGCCGGTGCTGGAAGGCCTTGTCCCAGCCGATGGAGAGGTTCTTGGACACGGGGTCGAAGAGCTCCTGGTTCATGTTGCGCGCGCCACTGGCGCCCGCGTAGATGCCGTGCCGCTTGCACGTGGCTTTGTACGTGGACCAGGCCAGGCCACCGTCCTTGGCGGCGGCGCCCCAGCCTTGGCAGATGTCGGGGGCCAGGGCGCGGGCTTCGGGGAGGAGGTGGTCGAAGCTGGTGTAGATGCAGTCCGAGATGGCGCGTCTTATGTTGCTCGTGAGCTGGTTGGTGGCATCGTCGATGTGCTCTGTGCGTGGGTTAGCTCGTCGTCGCCACGTTCGAGGGCTGGGAGGCATGCCTTTTCGACTGACCGGAGATGCCTCTCCAACTTAGCCTCTTCTTTTTCCTTCTCGGAATCCGTCAAGGTTGCTTGGGTGGCGTGGTTCCCGGAACAGATGATCATCGAGTAGATCAGCTTGGCAAACTCGTGCAGCCATTTTCGCGCTGACGCCGCCCGAGCCTTCTCCGTGAGCATGCCGGCATGGTCCTGGAGCGCTGGAACCTCTGTGTCCTCGACACTTGGGAACCCTGAAGGGTCAAACTTGTCGTGGGGCAGGCGGCCGCACAGGTTTTGGAACGCGCGACTGCTAACGCAGTAGACGGGCAGGTCGGCGGCAATGGCATCGTAGTCCCTCTGGTCGACTTCGGGGTCAAAGTTTTCCGGATCCTGTGCTTCGGCATCCTGCTGATCGAGCCTAGAACCCGGTTGCATGTCAGCAGTGTGCGCTAAGAGCAGACCAGGGCTGACCTACTCTCTGATTCCCATGGCAAAGTCTTTTTTGATGGCAGCCCGCGAATACTCGTTTCTCTCCTTGCCACAGAGCTCCTTGATCACGGCGAACAAGTCGTCTTTCTCTCTCTCTACCTTCTCGGCCGCAGCCCGACTCGTCTCAATGTCCTCAACGATGCCCCTGATCTGCCGGCGAAGGGCGCGGGATTTTGACTTCAGCGACCCCAGCTCGGCATCGATGTCATCGTTCGTCAGCGGTGCTCCCCTCTGGACCATGGACGACGGCTGGCTGTTTTCCTTATCACTAGCCTCGCTCCCGTCCGAGCCGTCAGGTTCCTCTGATTTGCGGTCCTTCCTGCTTTTGGAAGGCGCCGCCTTGGCCTTGCGCTTCCTTTTCTTGGTCGGGGCGTACACCGTTTTCCCCTTGACGACCTTGTTCGCGAGGCCCTCCCACTTTTCCCAATCCAAGTCGACATCATCAGCATGCTGCTCCAAAGACTCCTTTTGCGCCAGAAGATCCGAAACCCTGGTCTTGAGTTGCCCGATCTGCTTCTCTAGCTGAGCCGTCTTGGAAAAAAGGGGCGCCGTCTGGTGCCGAAGCCCGAGACTCTCGACAGCCTCGGTGACGGAGAGATCGTCGATCTTGCTGCAAATGAAAGTGACGGACGTGTAGGTTCCGTCGTACTTTAGCTGGTGTCTAAATGACTCCCCCAGCAGATTCTTGGCCGTCTTGTCGTCCACGGCCCGGTTGATGGGAGCAACCACCCAGATGGCGGTGCAAGTCTTCATGTACGCCTCGGCAACGGCCGCGCGAGCTGCGTTCGAGTCTTGGGTACCGGGGAGATCGACGATGCAAGCGCCCGACGCCAGGGCGGCGGCCTTGACGTATATCTTGACGACCTTGATGAGAGGCCAGAATTCCATCGTCTTCTCATTGTTCTTCTCCTTGGAGTCCACAAATGTCTGGAGCTGCGTGTAGAGATTCTCTGCATCCATCGCCTTCAAGGTTTTAGTAGAACCAAGGAATTTGCGGACCGACGGCTCTTCCACGAATTCGTCGGGGGTCGTGCGAGAGATCATCTCTTTCGTCTTCTTGGGATAGAAAGCCTTGATCTTGGCGTAGGCGATGCCGGCGTCCGTTTCCGCATTCGTGCAGTCGCGAGTGACGTCCCCGTTGCCATCGAGCAGGTCAGTACGGAGATGATAAAGCTCTGCATTCCAGTCGTCGGCCGAGATGAACTCTATCTCGGCGCGGTACGTTTCGGTAGGATCAGTGGAATCATTGTACGAGATCTCGGTGACCGAGGCCGTACATGCTCGCATGCAGTTGGTCGGCAAGAGGCGCTCCTCATCAAGAACAGCCGAGATGACCGACGACTTTCCCGCTCCTGTGCTCCCAACAACTCCTAGGATCGTCTTTGCCTTACTCGGACGCCGTAGGTTGCCGATGGCCTTGAGCCACTCGGCGCTCTCGGCGAGAAGGGGGGCCTCTTTTGCATCAAATGGACCGCGAATCTCCTCCAGTGCCTTGATGCCTGTATTGACGCTCTTCTCCAACAATTCCACCGATGGCAACGCAAGGAGCTGTTGGAGAAACTTCAATTCTTCGAGCTCAGGGTCGACAGCGTCGCCCTGGGCTGTGGGATTGGCGGCTCCCGTTCTACCTGTGTGGAGGAACGATTGTTAGCATTGCGGCATCGGACAGGCGGTCCAGATATAGGATGCGACGGAGGGCTTCCGCTTCGAGGGCCGAGAATTTGCAGCAATACACCGAAGATAAATGACAACTGCATTTCCAGCATGTCATTGCGAAGTGTGCCGAGGAGTGATGAGATGAAACCTTTGAATTGTCAAGAGTCGTCCGACGGCCCTTAGTGACGCGAACCGGGTAGCAGGTAGGTAGTTGAAAGCAACTGTTCCCGTAACCCTCAAGAAGAAGACCAGGATGACCGCACAACGGTGATTGCGATACTGAGGGCTAGTACAATCTAATACTGGGTTGTTTGTAAGCGCGAGACCTCTCGCCAAGCAAGCAAGGACCGATTCACTCCTGGTAAGGCCTAGTTGGCACAGCGATAGGCCTTATGTTCCAATTTCAGGGCCTCGAGTTCCGATTTCAGGGCTTCCATCGACAGTTGCCTTGGCTCGTGTTTCCCATGTCTCGCGCTAACAAACAAACCAGGGCTGGAGTGTAGACATTCCAGGGGGCAGGAGGCGGAGGGATGACATATTATCGTCGAGGATTCCAGTTGGGCGTTTGAGGGAGCCGGGATGAAGAAGATTGGCCGAAAGAGGTTGAAGATGTAGGTGGGTTGAAGCGTCCATCTGAAGGAGGGGTTTGTCGGAACCGATGACAAGTTGTTGGGGCAGGGAACAGAAAAGAGAGAAAATGCGCTTAAAAAACTCAAGGAATGCCGGTTGTGCCTCCTCGGCGGTCGTTTCATCGGAGAGAGAATCTCGTCTCTCTTAGTTGCTTTGGATCAAGGCAACTTGGAAGGAAGTGGGTGGAAGTTTGGAGATGATGGGACAGGAGTTCGCAATTTTCTCCGCATCAGTCAAGAGGGCGAAGGGCTGGGTATCATGAAATTAAAACAAAAACAAAAACTTTGTAATCATTGAGCGAGCGTGATAGAGTCGTGGAATTCGTGGGTTGGTGGGCGCAAAAACACGCAATGAAGATGGGAGGGGGGGGGAGTTGGAAGACGCGACTGCATCCAAGACTTCACGTCGTCACGGGCTCGCCAAGCGCAGGAAAAAGAAAGCTGAGCCCTAACCCTGCAATTGGCCCAAGTACCTCGCCAGCATTCAGGCGAAAGATGTCAACTAGGTCATGAGTAAAGTGGAATTGTGAAAATGGAAATGTGTGTAGAAGAAGCGCTTTTGCACATATCTTCCAAGTCAACTTCGTCTTTAGGGGAATCTGCCCGATCAACCGGTCCTGGTTCTTGGGCAAGGGACTTGGGGGTGAACATGTGTCGTGCCCTTGCAAGGCAAACGGACAGGGGGGTAGGCGCTGAAATTCTGCCTGCCGGGCACCCCCTGTCCGTTTGTCACCTCCAGAACCTCGATCAACAACACCATCTCCCATTCAACACCCAGACAGCCACGCCGCCATGTCGCACATGACCAATCCGCTGGCCACGCCAGAACAACTCTACCAGCGCCGCTCCATCGGCTCCCTCCCCACCGAACTCCAAGATGTCATCTTCTTCTCGGCGCAATGCCTCACCCAAGCCGCCGGCCTCCTCCTCCAGCTCCCCCAGTCCACCACCGCCCAAGCCAACGTCATCCTAGCCCGCTACTGGCTCGTCGAGCCTCTGATGAGCCACGAATTTTCCGTATGCCCCTCCTCCCCTCCCCTCCCCTCTCCTCCCCTCCTAACTAACCCCCCCACCCGCAGGACGTCTCCGCCGCCGCCCTCTATCTCATCGCCAAAGTCGGCCCCTCCCCCATCACCCCGCGCGACATCTCCCTCGTCTACACCTACCTCCTCTCCTCCTCCTCCTCCTTCCTCCTCCCGCCCTCGGCGCCCCCGCCCCCCAACGACCCGGCATCCTACCACCTCTCCGACGCCGCTTACCAAGCCTTCCACGTCCGCCTCCTCGCCCTCGAGGCCCGCCTCCTCTACGCCCTCGCCTTTGACACCCACGTCGCCCTCCCCCACCCGCTCGCCATCACCTACCTGCAGGCCCTCGACTTTCTCGGCCTGCGCAAGGAGACGGTCGCGCGCCGCGCCGTCGAGTACCTCAACACGGCGCTGCTGTCGCCGCAGATGCTGTACCTGACAAGCCAGCCGAACGCGCTGGCCGTGGCGGCCGTGTACAACGCGGTGAGGGACGTCGGGGGGAAAATGCCCGAGTGTGAGTGGTGGGAGGTGTTTGATGTGGAGAGGGAGGAGTTGGGGTTTTTGGTGGTGGGGATGAGGAGCGTGGAGGGGTGGGCGGGGAGGATGCGGGAGGAGGGGCTGTCGGGGTGGAAGGGGGGTATGGTGACGAGGGGCATGGTGGAGGAAGAGCTGGGGGTGAGAGGGATGCGGGTGGAGAGGAATGGAGGGAGGGATGCGGAGGAGGAGTTGTCGAGAAGGATGGACGAGAGGATGGAGGGGGAGGGGGAGGGGGAGTAGTGAGGGGGGGATTGCGACAAACAGACGCGGGCGAGGGTAACAGCACACCCAAACAGCAGACACGCAATACCAAGGATTTGCTGGTCGTCACTGGCACAACTACTTGTTTGACTCTCACCGTTTATTGATGAAGAGCGGGCGGGATCTCGAGTTTCCTGACCTGGAAATACGGATAACCAGCAGGTTCCATCTTTCAACCTAAGCCTCACAGCTCCCTTCCGGGGAGACTAGGAATACCACTTCCCAACTACGACCCTTCTCCCTGACGGACTCCAGCTTTGGTATCAACCCCCCGCCCTTCCTGGACGGCAGATGCCTAGCTATCTAGGGGTCGAGGTAGGAGGTGAAGAGAAACATTTCACCAAGCGGGATGATGCCCTTCTCGTGAGACTACGCGCCTGTTCCTACACGAAGCCGACTAGGTAGATAGGTAGGTACCACAACCTCCGCCCTCCCCAGCAAGCAAGATACGTCTCCTGGTCAACGGCCCGTGGACTCTGGTTTTCTCCAGAGGGCGACACCGTCCGAGAGTATCGGGCTTACCATTCCAGAGAACGGTGAAGCCTCTCGGAGGAGACTACAAACCCGCAGCTTCTCTCGGTCGAAGGGGGTCCCGACCGCCAGATCACGAGATCGCTCAGTGTCAAGTCAGTCAACATGTGGCTCTACCAACAACCTCCCACAAGGTCGCACCCCTCCAACTTCGTCCACCTGTCTCTCTGCGATGATCGCCCTGTATACCGAGCTCTTCTTCCCACCTTGGGATGTCCCCTCGAAACGTCCATTCCGCCATGGTGGTTGGCGGTGTGGAAGAGACTTGTGTCTTCGTGGTAACTTGGATTTATGGGGAACGGTGTTGATCGAGCGCCGGCTTCAGTGGGTTGGTGGCCGCCCCGCTTGCAACCACATGCCTCGTCTTACTCGGGCTTTCACTGATTTCGGGGGGGTGGAGGAGGGTCTCGTCTTTCGTCATGGTGTGCCCCCTTTTCGTCTAGGTCGTAGTCCTTGATGCCCGGGCGATTCCTCGGTCGTGCTTGGGGGATCGGTTCTCCCTTAGTCTGGCGAGGAAGAGATGAGATAAACCGAGATGCGGTGTCGTTTTGGTGTCAATCTCTGGGCGATGATGTGCTGTTGTTGAGGGGATGTCGACCTCGCACGAAATGTTCCGTTCCCGTGCTTCTCTCCCAACCAGCCAGCTTCCTCCTCTTCCTGCCGTCCCTTTCTTTGGCACCCAGATAGTTTCCCGAGTCTTGGGACTGCCCTTTGATGCCGCGGTAACGTCTCCTTCCCATCATCGTGGTTGGCGAGATGTCGATGTCGTCCATGACCGAGCCCCTATCCCAACACAAACAACAAGTCGACATCGAGTTCGGTACCCATCCCATTGAACTGTCGTCCCTCTTGTCGCCAACCACCTGCAAACCCGACATCCCATCCTTGTCGTCATGCTCCCATCCTAGCCGCCTGCCATGTCGAGTCAAGTCATCCAAGTCCCCCCCAACCCAACCCAACATCAACAACAGAACCACAAACCCAACGATGGATGGGCGTCCATTCTTATATCTCCATCCAGCAGCGCATCTCTCCACTCTACCCGCCGTCTAATCATCTATATCCGCCTCCGCCTAACCACCACCACCATCGGCTGAACTTCATCTTAAACAGGCAAGACATCACACACCTACACCTACACCTCTACACACACAGCAGCAGCCGGTCGGCACATTTCTCTACACTATGTGTGTGGCGGAGTCATGAAAAGCAATCAACGCCAGACACAGCCGGTCGCCTCGTCGCACACTCGGTATTCCCAGTTCCCAGTTCCCACGTGTTTGGGGCTGTTTTTAGCCAGCTCTGCTAGCAGCCGGGAGGCGGCAGTGGGTGGGTGGGTGTTGTTGTCTATTCTGCCCGTACCCGCAGAGCCTCTTCTTGTTCAGCCTTCTTCCAGTCCTTGAGCCGCATGTCTACCGGCTAGAGGCTAGAAAGGGGGATGACAAAAACATGAAGAGACCTCAGGTTGCGTTCAGCCGGTCTTTTTTCTTGCTTGCTTTCTTTCTTTCCCAGACGTTGGCATGCCGGAGCCGGATTCGGCTGTTTTGGGGGATTGTTTCGGGGAGCGGGTGGGTGGCAAGAGGGGGGATTACAGATGGTTCGATGGGGGGAGGTCATATTCCGCCTGGCCATCAAGTCTCGGAGCAGGCAGCGTCGACACTTGCAGCTGGTCCTTGACTTACAGATCCATCTGGAGGCCAACACACACGCACTACGAGACCAAGTTCAACGGAAGCCCCCCGACAAGGACCAAAACGGAGGACAAGACGGTGCCACTCCCATCTTCTGTCTGGGACGAGATGAGACGACGACCCTCGTGCCCATCATCATGACACCCGCCATAATCATCGGATGAGACGAATCGCCACAAGATGGGATGATGGAATGATGGGTTCCCGTCCCTGATGCCTTGGCTCTAGTCCTCCCGGCAAACAAAAGTCGGTATCTCTTCCAGCCGGTCAGGCAAGCACCACTCCGGCTTCCGTCCCAAGGCCAGTGGATCGACCACTCTTGGCCGGGTAGGTGAGGTGAGGTGGCAAGACATGACCGACCTGAAGCAGACCCATCCATGGGTGGGAGGAGAATGGAAAGGGAAACGGAGCCTGGGAAGTGAGAAAGGTAGGCATGTAAACACACGCCCCCCCCCCCCTTACCGAAGAGCTAGAGAAGAAGAGAAGAAGAATGGAAACCTTCTCGAACAACAACCACAGCAACAGCACATGAGAACCTCATCTCCCCCCGACCAGAAGATCGATCCCACGCCACCACAACTGCAGGAAGGAAACCACCAAGCCGCTGCCAGATCTCTGGATCTCGCATCATCGTCTCACGCAACCCACAGACTGCAGACTGCAGACGCAGGTACGCACAGAGGAAGGCTTCCCTCAGAAGGGGGGCTGATCACGGCGGACTGCTGGAAGAGGGACACAACTCATGCAGGTATCACCTCTTGGAACCGGCCCTGTCCCTGTCCGGCAGCAAGAGGACACCCACCTCATCTCCCCCGAAGCGTGCGGGAGGGTGTCGGCCGCTGGCATCCGAGGCCGATCCGATCCGATCGGGGTTCCATCAGATCTCGCATGGACATGACGAATGGTGATGGTGGCAAGGACATGAGGTGTGTGGGTAGGGGGACAGGCATGCTCCTTGCTTCGACTCGACCGTGCAGTGCAGGAGACGGGCGAGGCGCAGGACGGAAACATCTGGTCCCCCTTGGGGTGGACGAGACAGATGGGAGAAGGTTCAAGGTTGACACGGCTAGGAGGGAGGGAGGGAAAGTGTAGGTAGTAGGTTGGTATCCAACCACCACCTCTCAGACGAGACGGAGAGAACCAGAACGCATACCCACATACCTACACTTACACTAGACCAACCATCCAACTCAAGGGAAGGACAAGCCGGGCTGGGAGGTAGAAACAACACAGACCTCGTCCCCTCCATATCAACACCACATATGAGAGATAAGAAACACCGACGGCAAGAGAGCAGCAAGACTCCCCAAGAAGAACAAGTCGGACCCCGGCTCGGATGGCATCAGATGTGGGATGGCCTGGGATGCCTCCCCCCACCTCGCAGCGGCGTACCTGCACCAGCACGGCACATTGTCGTGATATCGCCGGACTCCCGCAGCCTTTGCAACAAGGATGGTCCCTGTTCCGGGCCTCGGGTGCCGGCAGCCCTCCATGCCTTGTGCAGCATGCGTGTGTGTGTAGGTATGCGTGTGTGTGTGTGTGTGCCGGAGACACCAAGCCTTTTGAGCGTCTGTGTTGATGTTTTACAACAGACGGACGGGAAGAGAGGGAAGGAAAAGAAACTTCATCTTGCATCTTGCATCGTACGGTTGTGCGTGCGTGCGGCTTGTGGATTTGTGCCGTCTGTTGTTGCATAAACTTCCCAAAGAGGAATCAAGAATCCAGATGAGGAAGCGG
Source organism: Schizothecium vesticola (assembly GCA_030549215.1). Taxonomy (NCBI): domain Eukaryota; kingdom Fungi; phylum Ascomycota; class Sordariomycetes; order Sordariales; family Schizotheciaceae; genus Schizothecium; species Schizothecium vesticola. Next base: position 3,828,831 of record JAUKUD010000005.1, on the reverse strand, counting down.
AGGGGGAGGAGGGGAACCTGAAGAGATGGGAAGACTGACTGACTTACACATTCGCACCCAGACCCGCACACACGGTTCTCAAAGACCATTGACGACACGACCGAAACACCCCTCTCCCTTCCACCTCACCCTTCCGGTACAGAGATGAGATCTAGATCTGTGTGCTGCAAGTGTTGGCTCTGCTGTGGGTGGGTGGTAACGAGCAGACTGTCGTCTCTCCCCGCACTGCAGAGATAATCATACGCCTGCCTGCGACGCCGTGAGGCCAACTCGCCGAGAAAACAGGACCTGATCGTCTTCCTGCCGCCACCGGCCACCGGAGACCGGACGCGGATAGGAATGATATGCCTCCTATGACGGATGATGGTTCGGGTGGCGGAAGGTACCTAGGTGTTGCGCTGGGGAGGGAGACTAGATCATGCGTCCGTCCAGGACCGATTTGTGATAGCAGAATGCCACAATCTGACAGGGGAGTCGAGACCAGGCGCCGAATAGTTCGCATCTAGAAGTCTTCTCGAAGGATGAGACAGGCCTTCAGGGTTCAACCCTGACTTGACTGCCGTCGACAGGGCAAACATTGACGTTGAGGCACGAGCTCCTCAGTTGCCCGCTGCCATGTGAGTGAGTGACCGGGATGCCAGGGTTTCCGTGGTCGTTGCCATTGGACGGGCCTCAAAGTTCCAAAACACGGATCTGGTCTGGGGCTGCCGTGTGCACCCCTTCCCACGTGCGAGAGCCTCATCCTACATTACCAGCCGCCTATCCCAAACCGAGTGCCGAGGACGTCGAGGCTGAGGGAGTTGTTCAAGATGGAAACCCTTTTGTCGAGTTGTGTTGTGTCTGTCGTCACGCACAGCAGATGATGTTGGTGCCCTCGACGTGAACGGTGGAGGCAAACAGTTTAAGCTCGTCGCTAGCAGGAAACAAAGTTGCAATTCGTGGGGGGGCGGCGTCCCTAGTGTCCTGGAGCATCTGGGGTGTCTGGGGCACAGGTGGGACCCGTGCTCTCGTCTCCGTCGTCGTGGAAGACCTCGGACCAGTCATGATTTCATAAGAGCTGTGTCAGTCGGTGGCCCCGTTGTTTGCTGCCAAATAATGCCTGCTGCTGAGTACGTGGTCCTCTCTCCGCACGATCCCGACTTTGGCAAAGAGTGGTTGTGGGCGTCCAAGCGGCCAGCATGCACGGGCAATGTTTGGCTCGAGGTCCAACCCCCACGGCATGGACACTGCGACGCCCTGGCGCCGGCGACGGTTGGGGAAGGCTTCGAGAAGCATGTCAAGCTCTCAAGCAAGCACGGCGATCCGACGAAGGCTACTGCAAGCCACGACCGTTGGGCGGTCAGGGGGCCCTGCAACGGTCAGGGCCTGGAAGGGTGATCGGGGGAGGGGGCCCTGGGCTGGGCGAGAACGTGGGCTTTGAAACGTGGGCTTATTTTGGCAAATCTGTTGGTCCGCGCTTTTCGTCGGATGGGTCTGGAGGGGGACATGAGTTCAGATGAGAGAGAGAGCAGGGACTGGACGAGATCTCCGCCAGGAGTGTGGTGGTTTTGTTGTTTGATCCCCAGACGAGCGGAAGGGGTTAGGATGACGCTATTCACATCATTGCGGGGAGCACCCTGGCAGCAGCTCCGACCCCCTGCTGCCCAGGGCTCAGCACCACCCGGGGCCCGGCCAGCTTCAAGGTGTCGCCATCGGGCTGTGGTTGGGCGCCTGAGAGCAGCTGCAGGGGTTGTCGTCCAGAGGCGCACGCGCGCTGAGCCGCGTCCCCAAAACACAGACTGTGTCAGGCGAGAACGGCACAACACCAACATGTCTGTGACATGTCATCGTGGTCCTCGCCGCTAGATAACCTGAAGCGTTCTGTCCGCCCGTTCAGAGGAAACTCCGAACTCGAGTTTGGTTGAGAAGGACAAAACAGATGCAGACGCGGCGCTCAAGCTCGCGGTGCCATCCTTTCGAGCCGCCAATCGCAACAGCTGCTTGTCGAGAAATGTCCGAGGCTGGTTGATGCAGTGTCGAGAGCGGACGCTGCAGCTTCTCCACCATGGAAAGGTAGGCGGCAGTGCTGTAGGGCCAGACTTCCAGATATGAGGTCGACCTAAGCTCATCGCTCACTTGACGCAATGTTTGTGCAGCTGGGCAGCCTCGCCAGGGCCCAGACAAGACTACCTCTACGGCGGTCATCGAGACGTGCAGAGCGTGTGTGCGCTGCGCAGACTAACGGCGTGGAGATGGATCGACTCGGAGGTTTCTTGGTCTCAACATCTTGATGTGGCGTCCTGGCCCTGGCTCCCTGGCTCATCACGGCCCTTCTTGTCAAGGTCCCCTGTTGCGAGGGGCCGTACCGTATCTTCATAGTAATCCAAATCGACTTCGGGCATCGCCGTCAAGGCATGGGCTGAAGACCGTGACGAAAACAAAAGGGACACCCCCGCTGCCCAAGAGAGGCGTACCTCTGGCACGCTGGGGGATGATCCAAGGCCCCCTTGCGAACCACAGCACCCCGACGGCTGGTCTTCGGGGGGGAACCTCCCCAAACAGTTCGTCTCCCAACGTTTGAGGTCAAAGATGGCTGCGGAATGCCACCCCAACCCTCTTCCCCGCAAAATGGCCCCTGTCGCCCGTGACCGTCAAGCTTTGGGCTGGCCGCCCTCAAGTGCCGTCGCAAGCCACCAAAGCACCCCTCCAGACGGATGGAACTTCCGCATTGGTGCGCAAGGGCCGAGGATGGGCACGTCGACACGAGGGCACAGGGGCCAAGCGCTCCGGGGCAAAGTATTACCGGCCAGTCTGTCACCCTCTTCCAGAGCGGCCAGCCTTCCGGGTTTGACGTTGGGTCGCTCCGAGGACTGCCCTCAGCCTCTTCCGGGCCCCTGCTTCCCTCAGGGCTCGCAAGAAACCACCAAACGACCACGTCAAGGCCGTCGTGTCAACGGCCCGAACCATGGCTGGAGCGTCGGTGGCGCGACGCAGCTGACGACACTCCTCGACCTAGGCCGCAAGCGGCCGCTTTTGACTCGGAGGCGGACAGCCTTGCTTGAAACTTGTTATTCTCTCTCGGATCTGCCGGTCTGGTTAGTGTGCAGACTATTCTCAACCATCATGCTTCGACTGCTGTCCGTCTGGAGTGTTTATTGAGTGCGCAAAAACACGACGTTCCCATCAGCGCTGGGTCTGGCCCGTTTCTCCACGCCCGTTTCCGACATGGGCGGCGGGCGAGGTTCGATATTGCCCTGTTAATTAAGAGCAATATATGGCCGCCCATCACTTCCGGTGATATACACCCTCGACTATGCAGGGGACGCCCAAAGGGGACCATGACCAGCGCGGCGCTTGTCGACAAGATCGACGGGCGTCTAACATGCCCTTGCTCACGATTCCGTCTCGTGGACCTTTTGACCCTCCTTGCAGCTTGGGCATGGTTTCCCGCACCCACAAGCCGGCCGAGACAGCATCTTGTTGACAACGGCTGCATTCGGGGGAGAATCCCCACCCTGCTCACGCCCGTCCTGCACGTGGAATTAATATCACCGCCGCCTATGCTGACAATACGAGCCCACCGTGGGCCGTTGACTGGTCGCCCGGCTCGAGATCATGTGATGAACCACCTGGAGAGAGCGGCCAGCCCCCAACATGTCGATATGGCGTAGGAGATAGATGGCTACTGCAATAGCGGCTGACGCTGATATGATGTCGTACCGTGTCGTCGAGCTCTGACCAGGTTTCCCACCTTGCAGTACCTGCTTGGGCCTGCAGCTCAGGGGGACATGCGAGCCGCTGTTCCTGACCATCGGCTGGTTCTGGTGGCATCGCGACGCGGTTTCCGGTCCGCATGGAAGCACATGGACATTCTTTGGGTCTGGTCCGCGGCGGACTGCGTGAGGCAGCGGGCAGTCTGCCCCGTGGTTCGGGGCCACCCCTCGGGGCAGGTCGGCGCGGTTTCTCCTCCAAGTTGCGTACCACCGACACCAACCCGGAGGTCGGATTCTACTCAGAGGGCCAGAACGGGTGCGAGTTGAGAGACCCTCATGTCCGCCTATCGATCAGGGGTCTCGTCATTGCGGGACCGAAACAGTGCCGGTCGCTTGGCATGGGGTGCAGGTGTGCGCGCGGCGAGGTTGGGAGCTTCTCGACTTGAAGAGGCAGGTGAATCGCCTCCCGAAGCAGGGCCGGCATTTGCTGGTGAGAACTTTCACAACGAGGACGGCGGTAGACGAGGGGAGGCCTACGTGAGATCGAGTGCAACGGGCTGGTGGGAAAACGGTCCCCGTCCCGCTGACCGCGGAGGGGCAGTATATTGCACCTGGAACGATAAACAACAACACCCACTTTCATATGGTGGTTCTGCTGGCAGGCACCCCACCCCCTCTTGCGCCAGGGACGGCCCATGGTGATTCGTTGAGAGGGAATGCCAGTCTGCGGCCATGGGGGCAGTCAGCTTCGGCAAGTCTGTCGACCAAGAAGCTCGGTACTCGATGTCGAGCGAGCGTTGTATCGCCGTTGTGGTATCCAGTCCGGCGAATACAGCGGACAGTTGCACGATCGGTAGCTGCCGATGCCACCATTTGGGGGGCAGTGGAGACCTGCGCTTGCCCCTCGCCTCGCGCAGCGTCCTCTCTATCCTGCAGCAAAGGACAACCGCCGTGGCCAGGCGAGGCGAGGCAGGTTGTCGAGACGCGCAGAAACGAGCGGCAACAGACGACGTGTTGACTTGGGGACGCCAGGTTCCTGGGTACGGCAAGGGCCACTCCCGTCCCGTTCGAGGCTAGGCTGAAAGGCTCTCCCCGTCGCTTGGTTTCACATTTGCTCGGAGATGGCGAGCGGCTTCCTGAACGGTGTCCTCGGAATGAAACATTCGGCCTGGCCAACGGCTTTCTTCGAGAGAGGTTCCATGGAAGCTTTGCGAGGGTCTGATAGCTTTGTTCGCCAAGCCACTGGCAGCCACCACCCCTTGTCGACAGGGAGGGCGCGGGCGAAGGGGGACGGGGTGTGCTGTCACCTGTGTGATGCTCAGCAGTGCTGGTACCTTTTGAAAGTTAGGTAATGTAGTGCGGTAGGTAGTGTAGGTAGGACTGCAGGTGCATGAGAGTTGGAATTTGATATGAGATTAGAGGATGGCGGCAACTTTGGGTTCGCCTCACAGACATCAGAAACGGACCAGATTTCGGCAACTTCTGTCACACATCTGTGAGTGTGTGTGTGTTGGGGCCGACGATGGCTGCGACACTGCGGCGTCGCATGCCGGAATCCAGCGCCGTGACATGCTGCTGGGACAGAAACGGGCAGACGACGCGGCTGGGGGGATGGCAGCGGCGTGATGGCGGTTGGCGACAGTTGGTCGTCCGTGTGTGCGCAACAACCACAAGCCGTTGACGATGACGACGGAACTCTCCATGCTCGACGGTCACAACGGCCAGGGGGCCAGGGGGCCACGGGGTTTCGGGCGCCCATCAGCGATGTGGCGTTGGCATGGGGGATCGATTGGCGGATTCAATTTGTGAGCCACACACCACCGCCAGGGGGTTTGTTGCGGGGAGGCGAATCAGAGGCGTTCAAGGCCGTCAACGGTGTGCGTGCGATCTTGGGTGCATGTGGAGTTTCGGTCCGGCGCCCGTCGTGTTGCGGAGGGCAGGGATCATGACGAACCGTCAGACTCGGCGAATCTGGTGGCGCAGAAACGGCGGGCTTCCAGCGTGCTTCTCTGAGAGTCTGGCCTAGGGTCAACGGTTGAGCAACGTTTTTGCCTTTTTGGAGAGATATGCGGCTGGCTCGGAGTCCCGACGCCCCCCCCTCGCCCCTCTCGCTGTCTCTATTCTCAGACCTGCGAGGTCAGCAGACAATGCCGCCGTGAGTTATTCATACTCCAGCCAAATTGAACGAGTCCCAGTAGTCCGGATCTCGTGGAGATGGGGCTGAAAACAATTCTTGTGCTTTATTGCTCGGAGGATTGCCGATGTGGTGGTGTCCGCTGCCTGGGGTGAGGTGTGTTTCTGCGCCCGCGTGCGACGTGGAGCGGCACTTGACTCCCGTTCTCCGCCGTCAACGCCGCCGGCGGCACTTGGACCCTGGAAGTCGAGACGTTGCCGGCCAGTCTGCTGTGCAGTGTAGACATGGACAAGACACCAGGCGGACGCCAGCCAACAGGGCGGATGTCCCCAATGGCGGACCGTCGATGGTCCATAGGAAGTCGCGCCATGGGCCACGAGCCACAAATTTTTGGCAATCTATGTCCAGGTACCAACACGTGTGTGCCAGTCAGTCAGTGGTAACGGTGGTGATTTGCTGCAGAGGCTAGATGTCCCCCATAGGCCAGAGACGTACTATGTACATGGCTGCCGGGCTGTCTGCAAGTCGAGGCGAAGGCTGAGCTCGTCTGCTCGTCCACTGTTGTGGTTTTGGGTTTGGTTTCCTGGAAAGAGGGGAAGGCGGCCCGGTCGCGAAACACGGCAAGCCGTGATGCGATGCCTGCCTGATCGGTGATGCCCTCTGTTTGGCACCGCCCGTGGTCACTCGGACTGGGCTCTGGATGTGATTCGTGTACCTCGCACCCGTCCGGAATGGCTTCGCTCATCTGACTAGGTAGGCAGGTAGCCCTGCACTTTTGCTGGCAGACCGAGGCGCCAACGGCTTCGCAGCGCGGCTGTGACTGCCGGAGAGCCAACACCGCTGACGAGTCTGGTCGCATAATGTTTCGTTCCCAAGAGGGAAGCTTGGGTGCGGACGATTTGATTCGAAGCTCCGAGTGATTGGCCTGTCGACCCTGGGGATGTTTCAATTCGCAACTGGCTAGGCCTCTGCTGGCCTAGACAGCCCGCTGCTATCTCGGCCGATATTTGCCTGACATAAGGTTTCGATATTGGACTGCCGCCACGAGCAAAGCTTGTCCAGCACCCAGCGTCGATTCGAGGCCGGCTGGCCCGCAATCTCGACGGAGACGGATGCCACACCGGGGGGGGCAGGGTGCACAACCAGCTGCCAGGGCTTGCCGGCGTCGACGGGGTCCCCTCTCTGGCGAGGGGATACTGTACCACGAGGACCAGACAGACAGTCCATCAGAGCCAGAGGGGTATCAATCGCTGTGGCCACTGGCGGGGAAATTGTCATGTGGCACTGTCCATCGGATGGCCGGTGGTGATAGTCAATGCAACTGATATTAATGCGCACACACAATGCGAGTGCCAGTACAGCACAAGTGTTGTCTGTCGTTCGTCTAACGAAGCCATCTCTTACCAACATCGACAGACAGGCCAGCAGTGGTGGGCTGGGGTCTGGGTCAGATCCCATGTCGTGCAGGAGGGGGAGGGGGAGGGGGGCGGATGGCGAGGCACTTATTCCCTCATCAGAGGTAGGTAGCGATGGTCGAGAAGAGGATGGAATTTGCAGAGGGCGTGATCTTGACAAAACAAATTGTGGGATTGACCAGTGCGGGCAGGATGGAAGCGGACACAGGGGAGAGTGGTGGAGTCCAGTGGCCTGTGGGATTTTGGCATTGGCATTGGGCATTCCTGATTCTGGGGCAGTTGGGGGAATCAGCGTGGGGACACTAGGGAGGGGAGGAGTTTTTTCTGCAGTGCACGTGGCAGCCCGCGGTCTGGCGTCCCGCCAAGAGGCTGGAACTTGGCGGTGAGCGCGTTGAGCCCGTTTGTTCCCTGCCTCGAACCTGCCCACCTCCGAGTCAAGACTTTTAGATTGTGGGTTAGGTACAGATGCGGGGTGCCACCGTCGTTCTTTCCTCTGCAGATGCCAGACTCACACAACTGCCAATCTCACAGCTGCTGTGTGACGTGCCAGGAGGCAGTTGCGCAGGTTGTCGGCAGTAGTGCCCGCCTGCTGTGCGAGTAATCTCCAAGTTGCGTAGTAGGAACGACGCCAGGGAAGGCAGGAAGACAGCAAGCGCACCAGACACAGACGCCGACTGCAGCTCTAGCTAGGAAAGAAGAGTCGACTCCCCGCCCACCGAGCAAACGCTCGAATCCCATTGCCACCTTCCTTGCGACGGTCAACCTTGGCACCATCCATGGGCAATTGGGCCATTGGCAATGGCTATCACTGCCATACCACGCCTTGGCCCAGTCCATCGCGGCGCACAGAAAAAAAAAAGCCCCGTCGTTCCTTCTGGCATCTGCCGTCCGTCGCCGGCCTCACCTTATCGAGAAGGACTGTCCACCTCGTCTGCCTCGCTCACCTTGATTTGTCGGGGCCGTCTCCACCTCCGCCTCCTCGGCCTCTCCCTCTTCGCCTCCTCCTCTCGCCGACGAGAACGGTAGCCTGGGCACAGCGAGCCCACCTCCAGAAAACCCCCCCCAGAAACCCCCTCCCCAGATCGTCGTCATCCCAAGTCCCCTCCCTTCCCCGGACCCCTTCGTCCCTCGAGCGATCTGGGGTTTCGAACCACGGCGATTCGACGGCGTCACGGGGCGGCCATCCTCAAACATGGCATCGCCTTCCATCTGCACAACGGCAATCTCGATACTCTGGCGCTCTTGGCCAACCGCAACCACGCGCCACGGTGGAATGGTTCGACAAACATGGAATCGTCGTCCTCCGCCCCCCGAAGCATAGCAACAGGCACATATACCATGGCCGCGTTATAGCACGCGGCCTGACTTATAGCACTCGCGCGGAGGGGTGGGTCTGCACATGTGGACGGCGAGGTCCCATCTGGAGAACGGAGGGGGCCTGCCAGACTCGTCCAACGGACCGCCGTTCAGGCGACAGGGGTCGCTGCCGCCTGCGGGCACCACGATGCGCGGCGCGGCTTGCCCTGAAGAGGAGGAGGGGGAGGGGACAGCAGGTGAGGGGAACCACCACTGAGAAGGAAGAAGCACGCCTTGCTTGCCAACCGATCCGGCCTGCCCCCGAGTCTCCGAGGCCGACCCCAACTCGCAAAGTCAAGCAGTGCGCCGCCACCTCCAGCAGCCACGATGCGTGATGATGGTTCTCGGCGACACTCTGGCCGAAGGTCTGCGCCAAGGCCGCTATGGGTAGGGGTGGCACTGTCCACACCATCTCGACCTCACGGCGTCAGACTCTTCACCTCTCGCCGCCCACCACCTGCACCCACCACCCCACCACGGCGAACCCTCGATCAGCGCACGCAGAGGGGCAGAGGGGCGCGAGGGGGATGGATGCTGAAGCGCGCGCGGGAACAGAGCAGCATCACGGTACTATGCGGTTCGCGGTATAGCGACAAACTCGGGAGGGGTGGAGCGGAGGCGACGCTCCTCCTCCTCGTCCGTCTGCCCCCCTCCCGCCATCGGTGGGCCGTCAGCACGTCCGCCCTCCGGCATGCCACTGCACTGGTGCCGAACTGCTGCGCTACCCACAGCGGGATATTGCTCTCTGGCTGGCTGCGATCTGGATGATGGATGGCTTCCGATGAGGTTTGTTGCACTCCGCTCTGGCGTCGCAACGATGGGTAGCGCAGTCATCCTCTTTCTCCACCGCGGCCACCACCGAGCGCGCCCCTGCTGGAGGGCGAACCCTTGCCCCCCCGTACTCGCTCCACCGTCCTGGCTGGCCGCCGAAAGCAAAGGAGTTCCATATATCCTCACGAGGGGGCCCTGATGAGGCCTTTCTCCAAAAGTTCGCTCCCAGAAAAACCCGCTGCCGCAAAGACTCGCGCGCACCGTAAACACAGCACAACTCGCACAACCCACTCTCGTCGCCGCCCGCCCACCGCCCACCTCGCTCCCCCAGCTCTACCTCCCGTCCCGCCGCTTATATTGCCCTCGCAATATAAACTTGATGCTCGATATTGTCCTGGACCAGACGGGGCCTCGCCAGTCGCCAATCGAATCCGCCCTCGCCCACAAGCTCGTCCGCTTCGTCCTGCTGTGAATGCACGCCAAGCCCTCATAGACAGTCGCAACAAGTGTGTGTTTGGGGAAGCAGGAACCGCACCAGAATCTACCGACTCCGCGCCCCTGCTCAGAGTCGCCATCCTTTCGCCCTTTTGGCTCGCCCATTCTGGCTCCGGCCCCTCTCGAGCACTATACGGCACATACACACACCTCAGACCTGAGACCGCACCGCACACTGTCCGCCGCCCGTCGCCTGCGGACAGCTCGCAACGGCCAGCCTCTGTTTCTTGGTCGAGAACGGGGACCTGCACCTCACCTCGGCAACGTTTGGGGGGCTCGCGAGAGCCAGAGGAGCGCCCTGCCCAGACCGGAGACCCTGACGTACGTTCACCCCCCCCCCCCCCCCCCCCCGTCTCCTCAACCGTCTTCCGTTGGCGATCCCTCTTCCCTGCCCTCCCACGTTCTGGGAGAGACTCGTTTCCGTTCCGTCACCCCTGTCTCCTGGGCCGCCACCCACCCAGTTCCTCACACCCCCAACCCCGCCATGCGGTGTTGGTGCTGCATCCATCGTGCAGATGGCCGTGCCGTCTTCTCTGGCAACCGTCTTGATCTCCTTCGACAGTTTTGGTCGTCTCTGTCATGCTCTCCAGGAGCCCGTTAATGCTCATGCCGGCCTGTCACTGACCATTCCCCACAGGGAAACCGTCTTTCGGTCCGTCCGACTACCGCTGGCCAGTACACACACGTCCCGTCTGGCAAGCTCGCCAACCACCTCCGCCAAGATCTCGGATATAGATATCTCTCCCACCTCCCCATCCTCGTCGTCAACAGCTCTTCATATCGACTCTCTCTCTTCCCCATCGCAGACGTAGCAGAGCTTCACCCAACTGCCAACATTCGCTTGAAGCAGGCCCGTCGCAGCAGCAACTAATGGTCTTGACGACCTCTTATTAACTAATTTCACCACACTGTCGTTCACCTACCCATCAAACTCGCCCACCAGATCGTCTTCAGCAGTCTTTATATTTTTTTCACAGTCACCATGTTGTCCAACCCGCTTCACCGCTTCTCCCCCTACCACATTCCCCAGAACACCCTCCTCTCCAACGGGCACATGCCCAACGGGCATCTCCACAACGGCGGCCTCGACAACCTCTCCCAAGGGTCGCACTACGCTCTCCAACAGCTCCAGCAACACGTCGGCGTCCACAACCCCCATCTCGCCCGCGCCGGTCCCCAGCAGAAGCACCGGCAGCACCCCTACGGGGCTACCGCGAGGACCACTGGGGCCTCGGGCCCCATCCGCAGGAGAATCAGCCGGGCGTGTGACCAGTGCAACCAGCTCCGGACGAAGTGCGATGGCCAGCACCCCTGTGCCCATTGCATCGGTACGTCTCGGTGCCCCCCCCCCCTTGATGGACTGTGTCTCCCTCTAACACGCAGCAGAGTTTGGACTGAGCTGCGAGTACATCCGCGAGCGCAAGAAGCGCGGCAAGGCCTCGAGGAAGGACTTGGCCCAGCAGGCCGCTGCCCAGGCTGCCGCCGCGGGTGGTCGCAAGTCCCCGAGCCAAGGGGGCGACAACGGCGTGTCTTCGGAGAGCCGGAGCGACAGCGTCAGCACGACCAAGGCCGAGCCCGGCTCGAACGACAAGGGGATGGACATGACCGACGACTCGATGCGGAGCCAGAGGACGGGGAGCATGGACAGCCTGGGCGACATGAGCCACCAAGGACACATGACGAGCCACCCCGGGGGCATGGACAGGGACCACATGGACAGCCCCGGAGGGCTGGACCTCAACGGATACGGAAACGTTCACCCTTCGTACGAGCGGCAGGGCATGGGGGCACACATGATGAACGGAGCCTCGCACACGCCCTACGGGGCCAACTCGAGCTACCCGGAGCTGCCCTACCTGCAGACGCAGAGCCCCACCAGCTACTCGGCCAACCCCAACAACTCGTTCCGCCTCGGGACCAGCCCGCTCAGCGCCTACCCCATGGGCGGTGAGACGACGTCGCCCGGCTGGATGAACATGTCTTCGCCGCCTCCCCAGTTCGCCACCCACGTTCCCCAAAACAACTACAACCACACGCAGTCGCAGTCGCGGTATCCCGTTCTGGATCCGCTGATTCCGCATCTGGGCAACATGATCCCGGTCTCGCTGGCTTGTGATCTCATCGATCTCTACTTTGCCAGCTCGTCATCGGCCCAGATGCACCCCATGTCCCCGTACGTACTGGGGTTCGTCTTCCGGAAGCGGTCGTTCCTGCACCCTACTAAGCCTCGCCAGTGTCAACCAGCTCTCCTAGCCAGCATGCTCTGGGTGGCCGCACAGACGAGCGACGCGCCCTTCCTCACGAGCCCTCCGTCGGCCCGCGGCAAGATCTGCCAGAAGCTCCTCGAGCTCACCGTCAGCCTCCTCAAGCCGCTCATCCACACCCCCTCGGAGGAAGCCTCGCCCGTCTCCAGCCCCATTCCGGACGGCGTCGCCCTGGGCGGCCTGGGCGTCGCCCTCCCCGGATCCATCAGCATGGATGCCCTGACGGGCGAGTCGGGCCCCTTTGGCGCCGCGGGCACGCTGGACGACGTGGTCACGTACATTCACCTGGCCACGGTGGTGTCGGCGAGCGAGTACAAGGGCGCCAGCTTGCGGTGGTGGAACGCGGCGTGATCGCTGGCTCGCGAGCTCAAGCTCGGGCGAGAGCTCCCCCAGAATGCGCCCTCGATGAACCACGGGTCCAACGACCTGGATGCCGACGGGGAGGCCGAGGAAGACATGCACAGCATTCCCGGTGTCATCACCGAGGAGGAGCGCGAGGAGCGGCGACGGATCTGGTGGCTCGTCTACATTGTAGACCGCCACCTGGCCCTGTGCTACAACCGACCGCTCTTCCTCCTGGACATTGAGTGCGACGGTCTGCAGCAGCCCATGGATGACACGGACTACCAGAATGGCAACTTCCATGCCTACACGGACCCCAGTGTCCTCGCCTCGGACCCGTCGTCTGCCCAGCGATCTCGCGGGCCCGCCTTTGAGTGCACCGGCCACAGCATCTTTGGATACTTTCTACCTCTGATGACCATCCTGGGCGAGATTGTGGATCTGCACCATGCACGAAACCATCCCCGCTTCGGGGTCGGCTTCCGCTCGTCCCGGGAGTGGGATGACCAGACGGCCGAGATCACTCGCCACCTCGAGTCGTATGAGCAGAGCCTCAAGCGGTTTGAGCAGCGCCATCTCAGCCTCAGCGCCCAGGCTCAAGCCGCGGACGAGAAGGCGGCTGAGGCTGCCGGCGTCCCCACCGCCAACGACATCCCCCACGATGTCGGGACGCCCTCGGTCCAGAGCGTGCACAGCGTGCACACCAACTCGAGCCGCATGACGGAGAGCGACATCCAGACGCGCATCGTCATGGCGTACGGCACGCATGTCATGCACGTGCTCCACATCCTCCTCACCGGCAAGTGGGACCCCATCAACCTCCTCGATGACAACGACCTCTGGATCAGCAGCCAAGGGTTCATCACGGCCACGGGCCACGCCGTGTCGGCGGCCGAGGCCATCAGCCACATTCTCGAGTTCGACCCCGGCCTCGAGTTCATGCCCTTCTTCTTTGGCATCTACCTCCTGCAGGGCTCGTTCCTGCTCCTCCTAATCGCCGACAAGCTCGCCGTCGAGGCGTCGCCCAGCGTCGTCAAGGCCTGCGAGACCATCATCCGTGCCCACGAGGCGTGCGTGGTGACTCTGAACACGGAGTACCAGCGCAATTTTAGCAGAGTCATGCGCAGCGCGCTAGCCCAGGTCCGCGGCCGCGTGCCCGAGGATCTTGGGGAGCAGCACCAGCGCCGCAGGGAGCTCCTTGCCTTGTATCGCTGGACGGGTGATGGCACCGGCCTTGCTCTCTAATCTTCTTTTTGTCTGTCTTTTTGTCTTTCTTTTTCGGATTGCTTCTCCTTTCCTACCACTCTATATACACTATTGTCTACTGGGGACCGGCGGTTGGCAGGTTGGGAAAGGATGGCTGGCGTTTGTTGCTTCTCGGGGATCAAAACCAAAAGGGACGGGGGGGTGATTGATAAAGATGCTTGGGCTTTTTGGCAGACGGGTTTTTGATCTGGTTTTTGGATGATTACACGTGGTGGGAGGGGGAAGGATGGGCGGGATTATGTGCTGGAGTTTCTTTGCTGTTTTGCCTTGTCTGATGACGGATGGGAAAAGACACACGAGCTCATGGTTTTATATGGCGATGATGAAATGGTCATGCCCTTCAGCACACACAAACACACACAAATGTCAGCAATTGTCTTTGCAATGGTCTCTCTCTTCATCTTGTTCTCTGGTGGATCCCTTTTCTATCTTTGCGGTGGCGCGACACAAGAGCGAGGAAAAAGGGTTGCTGTGTAATAGTACGACTGTGGGCTAGGGGTGGAACTAGAGCTGATAGCAATACACTGCTTGTCATGTCATACTTGTTGGTGTTTTGTCGTCGTCGGCAAAGTGGCATCATGGATCTGTTGCAAGGTAGAGATGTCTTGGCCGTCGTGTGACTCTGCGCTATGGACCGGCGGTCTCGTTCCGCGGCGCCAAGGATGACGGTCATATCTGTGGCGGTGATGCCGCTGCTAGGGCTCGGTAGTTGGTCTCTCGGTAACGATGGGGTGTTGATATCGCCATGGTGGTTTGGGGCGGAGATGGTGTTTCCGAGATGTCATGGCCGCCGACTCTTGGTCAGATAACGTGTTGGTGGGCAATGGAAATGCCGGATTGTGTGATGCTGATTTTCACAGCATCCCGGTCAACTGCTACCATTGATGGCCATCTAGACGCTCTCTCTACCTACCCTGGTCTATCATTTTGCCTTGCCTCCATCACCGCGATGCCTCGTCCGTCCCAGACCAAGACCCCATCTCAATCCAACCTCAAGCTCACCCTAAACTCGGCAATCGTCACGGCCTTTTCCCGCAGCGGCGCCTTGCCTTCGTCCCCGTCGGTGCTTTCCACGCGCTCAAACGTCCATAGCTCCGTGACGCCGAGCCCCTCGAGGTAATCGAGCCCGCGGAGGTAGTTGGTCCCGACCTGGGCGACGCCGTGGCTGTCGTCGGAGAAGGTGAACTTGCCGCCCATGCGGATCCATTCCTGTGTGTGCATGTCAGCTCCATGTTGACCTCTCCCTTTCCCTATACCTCCCCCCAGCAACCCCCGCGTCCCTCCCTCTCCCCCTCCCCAAACCAAAGCACAAAAAAAAACTCACCTCCGCCACCCCCTCCCCGGATACGGCTCCCCCAACCCCTTCCTCAACCCACTCGTATTACACTCCAACCACCCCCCGACCCCCTTCAACGCCCCCAGCACCCCCCTCACCTCCTCCCAAACCCCGCCATCCCCCCACTTCTTCACATCCCTCCCCTCCTCCCTGCTAAACAACCTCACCAAATCCACATGCCCCAACACCCGCGGCCTCGTCCCCCTCACCAAATCCCCCAGCTCCCGAAAGTACTCCATCCACAACCCCTCCTCCGTGCCTCCGCACGCGGCTACCGCGCGCGAGTAGGACGCCGCGTCAAAGTCGATGGGGATGGACCGCACGTGGTGGAGGGAGGCGATGAAGTAGTCGACGCGGGGATCGGACGCGAGGGAGAGGATGTAGGGGAGGTAGGAGGGGCGGGGGCATTCGGATTCGAAGGCGATGAGGATTGTGATTTGGGAGGCGTATTTGGTGCGGAGGAGGGAGGCTGTGGTAAGGTAGAGGGCGTGGCGGGGGGGAGGAGGGAGAGGGCGAGGGCGGGGGGGTGGAGGGGGTTATCTGCGGGAAGGGTTAGTTTGGTGGGGTAGGGGGGGGAGAGAAGGGTTTATGGGGGGGAGGGGGGGGGGGGGGGAGGATACTTCTTCAGGGTAGAGGTCGTTGGCGTGGGTCCGCGGCATGTGCTCGGTCAGGCCGATGGTCTGGAAGCCGAGGGAGATGGCGCGAAGGATGATGGCCTCGAGGGTGTCGGCGGCGTGGCCGGGGCAGAATTCGCCCGAGTGGGAGTGCATGGTGAAGGCCATTTTGGGGGGGTTTTGGTTGGGGGGTGGCGATTGGTAAGATGCGGCCTCTTTGGTGAGGACAAGAGTGGGAGTGCCGGAAAATGGTCGAGGTTCAAGTTTGGAGTTGAGGGCATTTTAGGGTCGCTTCAGGGGAGGGGAACATGGCGGGTCGATGACTGTGACGTCTCCGTCTCCATTTCATCGCCGAAATACAGCGATAAGAAGCCACTGGCCGTTTGCTATGATGTTGTAAAATTTGGGGCACATTTTGCTTTTCCAAGTTGAAGTGTCTGTCAGGAGGTTCAAGTTTCTCGTCTCTCATCTCACTCCTGATGTTGAGTGTGCAAGGGAGCAAACTATCGTCTCAATCAAAGTTTGCCTAGAGTTTAGTCATTTGTACTGCCAAAACCCATCAATCGCCAACACGTTAAACCCCTCGTCCAGACAGACCCCTCGTTTTCACCATTTCAAGCCGGAGACGGGAGAGAAGTTGGAGTTGGCCGCGGACCCGGATAGCTTTGCCCCCCATTTACACCCACGTGAACGTGAAAAAAAGACATCTCAAGTTACACAACATCGGGCGGCGGTGTCGCAGAGACACACAAAAGACAAAAAGACAATGCGCCGTGTTATCTCCGGCCGGACACCGGGGATGGCACTGAGCAACCGGCCATCGAGTCAAGATCAAAGATCCAGCGCTTCAGCCACCCAGACCAACCAGAGTAAAAAAAAGCCAACGATGTATTTTTGACGGAAGCCGAGCCTCCATAGAACATCACCAAATGCCGGTGTCGGTTATGGCAATGATGCGTCGAGTAACTTGGTGGTGGTTATTACATTGTGTCCATTCCAGTAGCCCTCGTCCGTCCCTCCGTCCGTCCGTCCCTCCCACATCCTGCCGCCGCCGTCAACGGCACACGGCCGCGCCGTCCTTGCCCCGAAACACCCTCACTGACACGCCGTTGGGGATCCGGACCTGCCCGCTCCCCTTGATCGACAGGAATGGAAACTGGTCGCCTTGCAGGAAAAAGGCCACCTCGACGCAGCTGCGGCAGTAGAGGATGCCTTGGTCGGCCGAAAAGTCGTAATGCGCGGGCAGCGGCACATGATCGAAAAAGCCCTCGGGTGTGTCTAAGCATTGCCATGCGTCCGCCTGGGGGAGGGGGATGTCAGTCAAAGGTACTGTAGATCGAGGTCGAGGACATGGATCAGGACACTGACCAGCTCCTGGGCGAGCTTGAGGCGCGCGGGGTTCGCCATCATGTCGGCCATCATCTTGTCATGGGCGGCCCTCTCATTGTAGGTCGTCGCCGGGTCTGCCATGGTTGGTACTGCGGGGTGAGTGGCGCGCGTCCGTCGCGTCTTGTGTTTCGTCGCGAGTGGCGTATGTCTCTCTCTCTCTCTCACTCTCGCAGCGACTTGAATCGTAGGCTTCGTCTGGGCGTCACGTCTCTCTCTGTCTTGTCCGGCGCGGGTTCGGTGGTGGTAAAAAAGGTTGATGGTGTTGGTTGCGACGGCGGGGTTTTTTCTAGTCCAGCTGAAACACAGGGGTACGGGCAGCAGCAGCAGCAGCAGCAGGTGCTGGTCGGATTTGGCATGTGGCAACTGCGTCGCAAAGAACCACGGCAAAGAAAGAAAACTAAAAAAAAAGGGGCGGGCGGGAAGATGAGATGTGATGGTCCTCGGCGTACACGCAACCCAGTGGAAAGAGCCCGGGGAAGGCCGCGGCGGAGAAAATCCCGTGCCTGGTTGCTACCTCGGACGTTGCAATCGGACAAGACCCGTGGGAGAAGGCGGAGGAGGGCTGTCCCCAGCGTTGTCTCCCCTGTAGCTGGGGGACTTGGAGAGATGGTAGCACCGTGCGGATGCGGTAAAAATCATACGCGACCACATCGATTGAGATGGGGCTCAAACCCACAACCTCAGTCTGGAAACCCTTCTGCAATAGGAGGACCACACGCTACCATTGCGCCACTCAACCAAACGCATACTAGACTAGGGAAAGGGGGGCTCAAGAGATGCTTGCTGTTTGCCTGTCCGATGATGGTGGAGGGGAAAGGCCGGGGAGTCGTTTCCACCGCATTGGCGCTGCTCCACATGCGCATGCTGTTAGTAGGTACCTGCGCAAGCTTGAGCACGGGCCGGACGCCCCTTGGTGCTGACGATACAAAAAAGGCCGTCCTCCGATAGCATGAAGCTGGTGGGTGCAAGGGTCTGGCTGACAGTTATTGACGTGCCCTCCTCAAGGTTTGGCCGTTTGTGGACCCATGATCTCTGGTGGAGAGTTGAGACGAACCATTTCCAATCTACCATGTTTTTATCTGGCTGGCACACTGATGCGACATGGGCACGGGGATGGCAGAGGCCACTTCCAAAAATACCATTCCAAAAGGGAAACAATGTTTCCACCTTGCTCGGACCAAACTCGATGGATGGTCAAGGGCATGGAGATTTGTGAGAGGATCAGAGCATGGGGGGGTTCATGGGATAGAGATGGGAACAGGCAACTCCTCAGCATCACGACGGGACTCCTCCATCCATCTCATGCAATAGCATCATCTCATGCAATAGCAAAATCTAAAAGATGGCGCAGACGGCATGATTGCCATTTACATTGACCGGGATGCACTTGATATTTGTCAACTCGAGCCCCTCCAACTTTACCATCTCCACGTTCCAAAGATAACTATTTCCAACCCTCGACGACATTGGCCAGGGACCAACGTCCACGCATAATGGTCTCCCAGCGGCCTAACCAAACACCACCACTTCAGGAACCCCATCAACTGCTAGAGTTTGGGACGAACTAGCAGCCCCCGGCAGAGAAACAGCAAAACGCATGGAAACAGCCTCTCAAAATAGAGACACGACATGGGCCAGAATCATAGCCCAACAGTCCAAAGAATTGGTTTGGCAACGGCGAAACTGCAGTAGCGCCCTTGAGCCCGTGGCCGTTGAACGGCGGTTGACCAGGAGGGCATACCATAGTACGTTGTTATGCCATTGGTGGAGTACAGTGCGTAGCTCTCTGGCCAACTTCCCATGTCATGTTCGGCTGGGCCTTGCCTTGTCCTTGTCTCTCTCTTCAGTTCCACGACAAGGCTTGTAGCGATCCATGACAGCCCGACAACTCGATGTCGGCCCTCCAACCGGACAGGTCTACCAAACTATTGTTCGGCTCCGACTGCCCCCCTTCTTCCCCCTTTCCTCCTCCCAATGGGGGGACAGGGGAGTCCCGTCTCCCAACAGAGTTGTCTATTCATCTGTGTCCTTGACAGCGCCAAGATTCCGCCAAAGAGGCCGGCCTCTTTGACACCCACCTTCTCATGCCTTTGCCCCAGCCTACGTCTTCCTCGTCCGACTCCCAATACACGTCGCCGTCGCATACTCCCCATCATGACTGATACTAACCGGCACCTCCTCCCACCCCCGCTCCCCGTCCTTGACCAGCGCCACCGGCGGAAACCTCCCCTCCCCGTCCTCGGCCACCTTCCTCCTTTCAATCACCACATCATGCCACCCCAACCCCCTCTGCGGAAACGCCTTTTTCACCGCCTCCTTGGCCGCCCACCTGACCATCATTCTCCGCGTCAGTAACGTCTCCCTCCTCCCTCCTCCCCCTTCCCAACCCATGCCAAAAAGAAAAAAAGGCAGGAGAAGAAAAAAGAAGAAAAAAGAAGAAAAAAGACTCACCTCCCCGCCAAAAACACCCCCTCCCTACTCAACCCCGCCACCTGCTCCCCCCCCTCGGAAGGCGAAGCGCCCAAGAGATACCCCCTCCCCACCGCGGCCTCCACCTCATCCTCCGTCAATATCCTACTCACGAACCGTATCCCCTTCAGGTCAAACAACCTCTGAATGCGCGGGACGTGGCAGATATCCGTGCCGACGGAGAGGTGGGACAGCGGAAACGGTGAGGGGATGGATTTGCGCGGGGGGATTCCTCGTGGCACTTGCTCTTCGGTTTTGGTAGTTTGCCGAGGAGGGAGGGGTGTCCCCTCCCGCTGGGTGGCTTCTTTCCCGTCGTCGCCGTCGTCCTGTCGTCGTCGTGGGTTCGTGGCGGAAAAGAGGGTGCGTTGCGAGCGCTTTGCGAGCGGTGGGAGGGATCGTAGGAGGAGGGATGTGCGCATCTTGTCTGTTCGGGGGGTTCGTTTCGTGGGATTTGGTTGTTGCTTGGTTCGGTGGTCGGGTGGAGGACGCTGCGACGCCGCCTGGGGGGCAAGTTGCGGTGGAATGGACGTGTTGAGCTGGTGAATTGCACATCTTTTTCTGGCCGAGGCCTCAATTGGGGCGTTGTTGATATCTCGCTAATCGATATAGATGGGAAGCTAGAAACGACGCTAGCGGGGGTTACAGTGGGTCCAACTGGAGATGCCCCAAGGTGTCTGGAACCGACGTCATTGCTGAGGTCGCGACGACAGAAAGAAAACACCAACTTTGGCTTGTCGACCCAGCATCACCCCACATCACGATACCCTCGGATGAGATTTGTGACATTGGTGTTGAGTTGGTAGTTTGCATGTTCATTTTGATAACCTAGGTAAGGAATCAACGTCACTGATAAAAAAAACAAAAGACACCCCCGCAACCTGCTCGCTCTCACGCGCCGTCCAACTTTTCCCAGACTTCCCGCAGTTCCAATTACAATTAAAAGCCACAACTCTTTTTTGGGGTCAATCCTCTCTGCCTTTGGACGTGTTTTCCCTCCCCCGTCGAACGTCATCGTATTCTCCGACACTCGACCCCGCTCCCTCGGACCACTGCGTCACCCGAGTCCCGACACCCCCAGCCATCTCGATCCCGAATATCGTCCTGTGCGACTACTGGTCCGCCAGGAGAGGGGCGCGCTCCGAATCAACCGTCGTGGCGCGGCGACCCCAGGGAACGTCCCTGCCAGTCCACGCAGGCACGGCAACGATTACCGTCATGACAAACAATACTAAAGAAAAACACCCGTCAGCTGAGCCCAGAAAATGGGAAGAGGACACGACATACCGGCCATGATGGTAAAGGCAAAGATCCACTGGAAGGCCACAATCTGGCGGTGGAACTGCGCCACGCCCAGCGAGGCCGAAAGCACGCTCAGGGCGAATCCCATCGTGTAATCCTTGTAGACGATAATGAAGAAAAGCCCGTATCCCAGGATCGACCACACAAAGATGTTGGCAAAGATGCGCGCCACCAGGCTGTTCTGGTGCGGTACCATGATGGCTCCATTCCAATAGATGGCGACAAACGTCCAGGCCAGGGGGCCCGAGACGGCGGGCAGGTGGATGAAGCGGGGGTACGCGTTGTGGCGGAAGTAGAGCGTCGTGAGGTTGACAAAATTGATGAGGAGGATGATCTCGGACCAGACAAAGTGCCGGTTGACAAAGAGCAGGACCCACGAGGCGTGGAGCAGGTTGTTGGCAATAAAGTGGCTTCCGACTGAGCAGGCGGCATTGACCGTCTCGACCTTGGACGAGAAGAGGTGGGCGACGTATCCAATCTGGAGGATGAAAATCGTGAGCCTGAAGCGTGTTAGCTATGCAATTCTCAGTGGTGGCCGTCCAGGGACACGTACCAGTAGATGGACGAGATGATGTAGTTTTGCGTAAAGCCCGACCAGTAAAAGTAGTTGTGGTCCCAGATGGTTCGGCGGTGGTGGTGGTGGCCGATGTATTTGTTGTCAAACGAGAAGTAGACCGAGGCGACGACCGACAAGAGCCAGGTAAGGACCGTCAAGATCTTGTACGTGACGACAGACCCTGTGCTGTGCGAGTCCCGCCGCGCAAACGGGTTGACTGCGGGCAGAGTGTCAGCATCACTGGGAGCAGAGAGGGCCGGGGGCAGACGTACTGTTGCTGAGACGATCCATGATGGCGATGGTAGCAACTCTTCCAGGTCGAAATGTTCAGACCGAGCGTGGGTTTGGAAAGGTTGGGAACCTGGAACAGACGATGGAAGAGGAAACGGCGGGAGGGGTCGAGATTAAGACGGGAGCCAAGGAGACGAGACCAAGGCAGGCGGTTTGCGGGGAAGGGACAATGCAAGTGCAGTGTAGGTGGACACAGGCGCTTGATGGAGGCGAAGGGGCGAGATGGATTGGCGTCTGGGGTTCTGGGGTGGCAGCTCGGGCAGGTAAGAAGGGCCATCCATGGCCAAAGGGTCTATGACCCGATGGCCCGCACATCTGTGCATGGGAGCTAGGTTGGATCAGCAACCGGGCTGCTCTTTGCGAGAAGGCAGAGTCAAAGCCGTAACCATTGCATTCCACTGCATCCTATTGCATCCATTGCATCCCCAGACTTGCATCTGCATCGGAAACGCGCGTATCTGCAGGCGAGCTCTTTAATTTGTGGTTGAGCTCCTCCGGCTATTCTTTGTTCTTGTCTAGCTGAAGGTCCATGATGGATTTTCAACCGACCCTAGCGCACCGCCCTGAGACGAGAGATGGCACCTACGACATTCAACACGAGCAGGCTTGGACATGGCAATGGACTGTCAGTTTGATCTGTCCGTGGAACTTCGTCCCACCTTCGACCTCTTCCATGTTGCGGATGGCAAGAGCTGTGGTGGATGGCGGATGGTGGATGTGGTGGATCAAACAGATGCAGGGGTACCATTGGATGAGGGGCTGCGAGTACGTCATCGAGGGCGTTTGTGACAGTGACGTCCTGCTTGGACAGAAAAAGAAGTACACCTCCCTTTATCCCATGGCCTCCAATTCCGATGGAGAATGGGTCGGATTGAATATTTTGGACAGATGAGACCTCCCTGTGGCAGGACCTACTGAGCCTTCACCCCTCGGCTTGGAGGTCCCCTCTTGCTCCTTCCAGCCTGGCATCCCAAAGGGGCTCGTACCTTCTACTGATGATGCATCCTTTCTGCCCACCGATTTTTTTCTCTGCAAAATACAATTGCCTGTTTGCTTTGCCAAATTGAGCATCACCACAATGGAAAAGGGCGAAATCGAAAAGACGCCCAGGCAATGGGGCCCAGCCGGAGCCATCTCAAATTCCACCTTTCCGCTCAGCCGCCACCTCACTGCCAGTGTCGCCATTGGAAATCTGCAAGGCAACCACGGCAACCAACGCACCACAACCGCCTCGGCAGACAAGCAACTGCGGGGAACAATGCCATTCAGCGTCCACGAGGTCCAGTCGGCCGGTCACCTGGACACCCGCATGTCGATCGATTCTGCCCTCATAGCATACTTTTACATACTCTCATACTCCCATCACTTGCCCCGCCAATGCTCTCGGCTTAACCCGGCTCACGATCAAGCTTGGGTCCCAACACAAGTTGGTGGTCTGTTTCTTGGCTAACTGATCCTGGCTTTCCCCTCATAGCCAACCCCCACGTCCCTTTTCCAAACCCCCAATCATCCACAGCTAGCAATAGTAGTCGGTGTTGTCTCCCGGGCCCCTGAACTGTTGTTAGCCAACTCGGACATGGGCTACTCGACAAGGCAGACGGACCTATCCGAGCCCAATGGTGCCACCCTGCACATTTCCGCTGCTTATCGGCGTCTTGCTTTATCGTCTTCACCGATGATGAGTTGACCGAAGGCTTTGGGGGGCTCTTCTTCTTCAGGACCTTCTCGGGCGAGCGTCTGAGAGAGGTCGATGGGCTCTGCCCTCGGGGCACTCTCTTGTTTCGTGGCTGTGCTGTCCTGGCGGCTGCTTCTTCCGTTCTGGGCGCTCCTTGCACTGCTTTCTTGTCGAAGGGTGTTTTTGGCGGCCCCGACCGCAAACGCAGGGGCAGTGTCTCTGTTGCGTCAACAACCCGTGTGGTTTGCAGGACTTCACTCGCCTGGGGAAAATGGGGGGCAAGGTGCTGGTGTCGCCGATGATTCAGCTCCTCGCCGGCCCAAGCACCTATTCCCAACAGACTGTGGTCTTGGCGGCTCATGTTGAAGGGGTCGCATTTAATATGATGTGGTTGAGATTCTCAGCGCAGTCGGGTTATTATACCATCACTGCTCTGTGGATACTCCGGACGCGGAAACAAGTTCAGCTCCCGTCGATTTTACATTTCCACGTCCCCTTCCTGCTCCTCCCGCCACGAAGGTCCCCTGGGCACCACTGGGCTCTTCACCCAACTCCCAATCCGGTGCGAGAGGTGGCGCCATGCACGAGATTCCCTCCCAAATTCCAAACCTCCTGGTCGGGACACCGCCAGTGTGCCCAGAGGTCGCAAGAGGGCTGACGTCTGCATTAGTGGCCGCAGGTCCAACGTCGATGTGGGAGAGCACCGCGGCCCTGATTGGCCTCGAGTCCACACGTTTGGACGGTCAACCCTCAGCCCGCTGTTGAATTTCCAATTCCCATATTGGTCCCGCTGCCTTCGCTGCCTTGAGAGGCAGACCGCTGGGCACCCATGTGCTCCGCGACCCAGCGGAAAATTCCATCTCGTCAATCTATCTTGTCTGATCGTTTGGACAGCCGGCGCAGCTGCTTTTGCGATGTGCGACCCGACTACTTCTACCCGGGCTCGCCCTTGGCAACGACCGTCTGAACACGACAGCTTCCTGGCTACATGGAGACGGATACCGACATGAAGACTTCAGCCCACGGAAAGAAGCGAGCCAAACCAAAGACCAAAGCAGCCAAGCCCAAGATGAAAACGAAAACGACCAAGAGCCAGCCAACAACGGCCAAGCAGCTCAAGTTCGTACCAGAAACGCCAGACACGCCACCGGCCACGAAGCGGATACCGCCCGAGACATGGGAGTACTACAAGGATGCCATCATCAAAAAGTATGACGACGACTACGAGGGAAAGGTCTTGCGAGTGGTCCGGACAGAGATGGAGGAGGAGTACGGCTTCGTGGCGACGTGAGTTCCCGCTGTGCCTCGTATGGTTGCCTCGGCTGACTTGTATGGCAGAAATCGACAATACATCCACCAGTTGGGCACAGCAAAGGGCAAGTGGAATGTCGCCAAGTACAACAAAAAGCCGGGTTCTTCGTCCTCGGCCTGTGTCTCGGCAGACATGGACTCGAACCAGCGCAAGGCTCTCATGGCGGATGTTTTGTTCTCCGCTGGCTACTCGGGCGCCTCCCTGCTGTACAGAGCCAACCTGCCGCCGGGCGGTTCAAACGACACCCGACCTGTCGATATCTCCTCCCTTCGGAGCATCTTTTTCTCTTTCGCTCGCGCTTCCCAGACTCCCGGCCATGCCGCTACAGCAGTCAAGTTGATCGACACACACGTCAACGGGTGCCTTCAGCGCATGGAAGGTGATCAGGACCGTGACCATGCCCTATGGGTCAGCACGTTCGACATCATGGTGGCCCGAATCCAACACGACGCATCAGACCAGGGGGGCTCTCAGACTCCTGCACTACTTGAAATGGCGATTGGTCCTTTCATCAAGACAGGAACCGACGACCTTCGCTCTACGTTCCCTCGGCTCCAGGATCACCGCGCCCTCATCCCCTTCTACCTCCATCTGAGCTACGCTTTGATCCGGTGGAATGACTTTGCCTACAGAACAAGACAGCTCGTCGCCGTTGAAGACACTCTGCGCATGCTTATCGACCGGCAACTCGAGCCCGAGGGCGCCCACCCCATGATCGACTGCCTCCGCGATTGTCTGAACTGGTGCATCGAAACCCTCGATCAAAAACCCGAGATACCCACATTGCTGGAGGACCGCCAGGGAGACTCCCTCACTGGCGTCTACCAGATCGTCGGCACTCTGTGGAGAGCCTACGTGACCAACACCCCCACCCCCAGCTGGCCCACCCCCACCTGGGCTTCGTCCTGCGAGATCAGCTCCGGCATGTCGGCCGCCGAGCTCCTCATCACCCTCATCTGCACCGCCATGGCCCGGAACCTCGCGAAAATGTCCAAACCGCTCGACTGTGCGCGGGAAGGCTTCAACGACCTCGACGAGCTCGATCGCCACGCCCTCCTCCACCACTTCCTCCACCAGCTCCGCCGGACAAGCGACCCGCGCATGCTCGCGCCACGGCTCCGTCCTGCCAACGCCGTTACGGAGCTTGGGAAGCCGCCCATCTTTGCGGCCTTTCTCAACTTTGTCACGGAGACGCTTGGGGTGGAAGGGCTGGCGCCTGCCGATGCCACGCCTGTCATTCCCGTCGTGGTTGCACATGGGGGGTGATGGGCCTTGGGTGTCCGGGAGGATGACCAACGAGAGGTCTGCCGCATGGTCGGGAGCAATGTTAGACTGTCCATCATCGGTGGTGGGGAGGGGGTAGAGTATATTGTGATGCTTCTCTTTCGTCTTTTCCTCCCCAACTGGTTTCTCTGAAATCTCCTTCCTGCTTCCTTGTTTTCTTTCGTCCTCTACACCGTCACTCCATTTCTCGGCCGAGGACTTGCTTGGGTATTTCAGTATGGGCGTCACACCACGATCGTGTTGATCGTGTCGGACGACTGTGGATATAACTACCCCTTTTCAACATCTTTCCTTACCCCGTCTTAGGCACTAGATTGTGATGACAAAAGGAGGACATGGATTGGCTATTCTGGATAGGTAGTTTTGCGTAGATGACAAATGACATGATTTTCCCTCGAGAAGCAGAATGCGGCGGGCGGTGTAATGGAGTTTGTTTCACAAAAACAACCCGCACTCGCTCGTGGAACAACGCCAGGAGAGAACACCCCCCTTCCCACCCTCATAACCGTCCCCCCTTCCTCCCAGCGAACAAACCTCAAACCTTGTCCACCTCAACCTTCCTACAGGGAAAAACACACTCAACCTTCAAACACCCCCCCACCGGCCGTCGGGAACAGCAAGAGGAAAGGCAAAAAAAACAGAAGGTCGTACCCGGACTCGAACCGGGGTCACCGGAAATTCAGACGTGAATCAGAATCCGATGTGATAACCAACTACACTATACAACCGTGGAAGTGCACGTCCCTAAGTCTGCTCAAGATCGTCACTCCCTGCTTGCTTGCGTCGTCCACCACCAGGGGGGGGGGGGCTGGGGCAAACAACGATGACGACGATATCATCTACCACCGTCTCCGCCGGCACAAGGGTCAAATCTGTGTGGGAGGGTTATGGTAGTATCGTCCGGCCTACCTGCCTGGCTTGAGATGTACGAGGGTACTGTCATGGTCGGGGACGTAACTGGGTCGCTTAAAGATGGGAAGAGGATAGGTACCTAGGTAGTTACCTACTTGGATATCCTTTCGCCGAGATAAAACATGAAACAACATTTCTGTCACCCAGACCACAACAGCGCAGGCATGTAGACGGACTCCCAGCATGACTAAATGTAGGATGGAGGGAGTGGAAGAACACGATATCCACCTCCCCATGCAACACACTAGCCCTCGCGTTTGTTATGTCCCTCCAGCGCCGGAGGCCGGGGAGCAATTCTCTGACCAAACGGACCGGAGGTCCTCACATTGCTGACAAAAGAACTTGTATTGCATGTCCGAGAAAAATACCGAGTCCGTAGAGGGCTCGACGCCACCTAGCTACCCCATCCCATCACTGTACTGTATCAATCTAGAGAAAGAAAAAGAACACAAGAAAAAGGGGGTATCAGAACGAAATCCACTCCACTCCACTCCATTCCCGAACCGACCATTGTCTAACCATACCCATACCAAACCCCCTTTACATCAGCCCACCCCCCCCCGTGCCCAGTCTACTCCTCCAAACTCAACGCCTCCCCCTCATCCAACAACTCCGTCACCCTCCTCACATTCCCAATCAACCTCCTCCCCAGCCCCACCAGCAACAGCTTCTCCGCGTTCGCCGGCAAGCCCAGATACGTCGGCGGCTCCCTCTCCGGCAGCCGCTGGATCCACCCCATAAACTCCTGCATCGACGTGCCCGCGGGGACCACGAGATCCTCGCCCTCGCCCTCGACCTCGACGAGCTTGTGGCCAATGTCGTACGCCTTGGGCGTTAGGAACGTGCGCACGAGCTGCGCGAGCACGGCGAAGTCCGACTCGCTGTCGATCTTGCCGCCGTACGTCTCGGTGACGAGGTAGCAGATCATGTCCCAGGGGATGTTGGCGGGGGCGATGTTGGAGCGGGACTGGGCGGCGGCGTCGAGCCACGTGTCGATGACGAAGGCGGAGCATTCGTACTAGTGGGGGGTTAGTATTTAGTACGGGAAAGGGGGGGAAAGGGACGTACATCGGCATCGTTAAATTCCCAGAAACCCTGCCACCCGAGGTTGGGCGCATAGCGCAGGCGCTCCTGGACGACGGCGTGAAGGAACGAGAGCAGGAGATACAGCCGCGTGCGCTCGACGGGGCTCTTGGTGCCGCGCGTCGACAGCGACGACATCGAGTCCTTCATGTTGGCGCGCACGCCGGCGGGCTGCTCGTACATGAGGACGCGCGACGCGCGTAGCAGGTTGACGGGGATCTTGGGGCTCGACTCCATCGACAGGAAGAGGCGGAAGTCGGGGTGCGGGTTGAGCGACTCCATGCGCTTCTCGAGGCTCTGCAGCCACGTGGGGGCGAGGTGGACGTTCTTGATGAGGACCCACGAGCCCGTCTGCGCCGCGTTGGCGACGGCCTTGTCGGCCGTGGCGTCGCCCTCGTTGGAGCCCATGGCGATGTTGGTGCAGCGCACGCGCATGCGCTCAACTAGGCTGTCGACCTTGTACGACGCGTCGAAGCCGGGGCTCGACACGAGCGCGATGGGCCGCGTGGCCGGCACCTGGTCGACCGTCTGCTTGAGATCTTCGCCAATGTCAAACAGCTCCGCGCCAAACACGAGCGTGACGAAGCGCTCGGCCGCTGGCACGAAGCGGTCAAGGCGGAAGAGCTTGACGAGGAGCAGCGACATGAGCGCCTGGTCGTTGGGCGCGGCGCCGTCGTCCCAGATCTTGGGCACAAAGTTCTCGGCCAGTTCCTCGGAGAAGAACTTAGCCCAGTCGGCCTGCGGGACGTGGGCGAGCCGGTCCTTGAGGGCCGGCAGCCGGCGGCTGGCACGCGCAAAGACGTCGTCCTTGGCGTCGGAATCCGACGACACGTCGGTGCCCTCGATGGTCTCGTCCAGAATCACATCCAGCAGCAGCTTGTCCATCTTGTATGGCGACGCCTGCGCCAGCAGCATGGCCAGCGTGATGCGGTCGCGCTGCAGCAGGCCGAGCGCCGTCCGCTGGCACGTCGTGACAAACAGCTCGCGGACAATGGTGTCCCGACGGACATTGTGGTCCTTCTCGCCGGCCAGCTTCGGATTGCCGTGCAGCACCGAGTGGAAAATATCGAGGAAGTACTGCAGCGAGAACTGGTAAAAGTGGTTGATGTAGTGCAGCTGCTCGAGCACGGCGAAGATGGCGCTGCACGCCTTGGCGATGATGCCGTACTGCAGCGTGGTCTCCTCGACCTGGACCATGACGCCCTCGGTGTCGGCCATCTTGGCCGAGATCTCGGCCGCCTCCGTCTTGAGCGTCTCGAGCGTCTCAATGACGTTGTCGTCGTCCAGGATGTTGCCGCGCGACTCGTTGAGCGCCTGCAGCAGCTGCTTCTCGAGCTGGCGCAGATGGACCTTGAACTCGCCCTGCATCTTGATGAGATTCGATCGCCGCTCGTCCACGTCGGGCCGCTCCGACTTGAGCACCTCGGCGAGCGACTGCGTCTGCAAGCTGCTCTGCGTGACGGTAAAGTTGACAAACGTCGTGCGGCTGCAAATGTCGGGCGCAAACGTCGCCGACGGGTCGCGCGTCGACAGGTAGATCTTGAACGACGGCGAAAAGTCAATCTGCTGCTTGCCGAGCTGGATGAGCACGCGGCCGCCCGTCTTCTGGTACTCCTTGTTGAGCACGTGGTTGAGGATGGGATCGAGATGCTCGGCGTCCTGGATGAGGATGGGATTGCCGAAGCGCAGCGAGCTCTCGAGCTGCTTGGTGAACGAGTCATCCAAGAAGCTGGTGACGGTAAGCCGGCGGTCCTTGCACTCCCGCTGCAGGAACTCGGTGACGCGCCCCGACGGGTCGATGATGAGCGGGTAGCGGTTGAACCTCTTGAGGATGATGGCGTTCTCCGTGCACAGGTCATCCACCGGCAGCGTGTTAGCCTGCCAGCCCAGCCTCTCATCCGCCGTCGACAGGTACTCCGTGACGGGATTATGCGGCTTGTAGTGGATGCCCGACAGATGCATCTGATGGAACCAGTCCTCCATCATCATCTTTCGGAACGTCTGGTCGTACAGACCGCTGTATGCCAGGAACGCGGCCGCGACCAGGACGTCGCCGACGAGCGTGCTGATCTGCGTCTCAAACGACTTGCTCCCCGCCTCCCACCTCGTCCGCTCCGACGACAGGCTGTCGAGCAGCTTGACGCTCCGGTCGACCTTGAACTGGACCCGCGACATCTCCGACTTGATGGCCTGCGTCTCGCTGATGAGCGACGCGTACTCGGTCTTGTACGTGTCGATGCTCCTCTCCAGATCGTGCACCAGCTCCTCGACGGCCATGGCCTCGGCCTTGGTCTGCACGGCCGAGGTCTCGAGCTGCGCCACCTCTTCCCTGAGCGGTCCGACACGGTCCAGGATCTCGGCGTAGTTAACTTGAGCCTCGACCCAAAGGACCAGCGGCCCGCAAGCTCTGCTGGCGCGGTTGGCCTTCTCATAGGTGAACTCGGGGTTCGACAGGTACTCCTGGCGCATCTTGACGCGCAGCGGCTTGGTCATCTGTCCTTCGTTGTCAAAGTTAATGATGCTAGCAATAAAACTGTCGTTACGAATGATGGCCTGGATCTGCTTCCACTCCGTGACCTTGTTGCCGAGGAGCGTGCAGACCGCCTCGAGCACCAGCCGCACGCCGGCCGGCGGGTTAGCCATGGACCGCATCTCAGTCAGGTGCTGCCTCTTGATGTTGCTGACCGACGCCTTGGCCTCCTCGACGGCCGGCTCGGCCTTGGCCAGGTCCTCGAGCACAATCTTCTTGCGAGACGCCACCTCGGCCTCCTGGATCTGCAGCGCCGCCTTGATCTCCATCGACGTGGCGCGCTTCTGCTCGGCTTCGCGCTGGTCCGCCACCATGCGCTGCAGCTTCTCGTTGGCCTCGGCGTCCTTTTGCTCGAGCTCCTTCTTCTTCTCGGCGAGGCTAACGCGCAGGTCGCGCACCTTGTCGACCGTGTCCCGCAGCTTCTCGAGACCGACGTTGAGATGGCGCTGCTGCTCCTCGAGGTCTTCGCGCTTCTCGTTGTACAGCTTGACGTACTGCGCGACGAAGTCGAGAAAGTGCCGGGGCGTGAGGAACGTGACCTTGCCCTGCTGCTTGAGCAGCTTCTCGTTGAACCTCTGCAGCGAGTAGTGGATGTAGACCATGGCGTTGACGACGGCCTCGCGATGCGACGGCGGGAGAACAAGGCCGCGGTACGCCACGGGGATGGTATCCGGTGCGGTGAAGTTTGGCCGGTCCAGGTCGACCGAGTGCGTGAGCTCGTGCGCGACCTGGAAGAGGGCCTGGTCCGACCAGTCGCCAAACCAGTTGAGCACGCAGCGGTTGAACAGCGCAGGCGACGTGGCCGCCTTGGACGACAGCCCGTCCTCGGGCGGGTTCATGGTGAAGACGACATGCAGATTCTTGACGATCTGCCCGGTGAACCACTTGTACAGCTCCTCCTGCGAGTCGAGGAGGAGACCCTGTCGTTGCGCGCCCTCCTTGCAGGCCGTCATGAGCGCGGCGAGATCATCGCCCTCAAAGAGACCGGGGACCTCGGCGTTGGCCAGCAGGGTATTCATGCGCTCCAGGAACCCAGAGTCCAAGACGTTGGACTCATCCATGATGAAGCAAATCTTCTCGCCCTTGCATCCGCACCGGCGCAGGACCTCGCGAAGATCCTCGTCAAAGTCCTCAGCCGAGTACTTGCCGTGCACCTTGATCTGGAACACCTTGAGGCCGTTCATCCAAGCCACAAAGCGCGACAGCGTCGTCTTGCCACTGCCACTGACACCAATCAGAATCAAATGACCCTGCGGCTGTCTAAACACACGATCGATGCGCAGGACATGTTCGAGCACGTCATTGAACAAGATGAGCGGGACATCGACCTCTTCCTCGCAAAACGTCCTGAGTCGCGCCTTGACAAAGTCCCTAAGCTGCTCGCGATCGACGGGGACGTAATTCTTGGAGAGCCAGTTGGAGAACAGGATCGGTCCGCCCAGCGCCTTGTGCTCGTCAATCGTCGGGAAGTACTCCATGGCGATGCGGCGGACGGCATCGTCGGTCCACTTGCGCTCGTCCTCGGCAACGAGACGGTCCTGGAAGAGACGGAGCGCCTCGTGCGCCCAGATGCGGATCAGACCTTCGACAGACAGCGTCTCGAGCGGGCGAATGGCCTCGTACACACCGCGCACCCATCTCGTCAGCTCACGAGGACTGTAGACGTAGTGCGGCTGGATCTTGGGCGTGAACCGCTGTTGCGAATCGAGGTAGAAGCGGACCATGGACTGCGTGAGGGGCTCGGCATATCCACGGAGCGAAGGGATAATCTTGAGCACGGCCGAGTTGAACGTGCCATAGATTTGCGTGAGAGACTGCTCGCCGGGGTAGTCGACCATGATGAGGGGCGCATGGCGGAGGAAACGCGGGCCCATGGGCGTGCGGCCTGCATCGGTAGGCGGGTTGCAGGCTCCGACGAACTGGATCCTGTCGAGCGTGACCCACGACTTGTCCGACGTCCGCCAGAAGCCATTGTGCTCGACAAGCTGGCGCAGGAACGAGATGGCGCGCTGCGTGCCGTACTTGTCGGGCGCGGGCAAGTTGATTTCGTCGCAAAAGATGACCAGCCACCTGCCGATCTGCGTGGGCGAGAGCATGACTCCGTTGAGCGTCTTCTTGTACTCGCAGTACTGCTCAAACGTCTTGATGAGGAGATCCGGCGTCGTAGCGCTCGAAAAGTTGAGGCCGACAACCTCCATGTTCGGGAGCTTGCGGAGGGCGCTGAACAGCGTCATGGTCTTTCCGGAACCGGGAGGACCGCACAGCAGCAGCGGCTTATGCTCGGCGAGCCACGAGTACAGCACATCCTCATGACGGACGGTATCCAGCGTCGGAATGACCACGTCCGTCTGCGTAACCGAGTGCGTGTTGACCTCGATGGTCGGGACCTGGTTCTGCCACGGCGACCACTCGCCCTTGGGCAGCAGAACGTCAAAGTCGATGAGCGAGCTCGTTCCGTCCAGCGGTGGCGACCCAAAGGAAGCGAGCCCGGCAAGCTTGTCACCAAACGCCTTGCGGTCCATCAGCGGGCAGTCACCGGTAAGCGCCCAAACCAGCCCGACGAGCAGCTTCTTGGACAGGAACCCCTCGACCTGTTCCGGCTCCAAGGGGAAGTCGGAGTGCTGCCCGTTGTACTCGACGACATCGCGAACTGCCTTGTTGAGCAGCGAAAAGAGTGTGCCAAGCACGCGAGCGACGGTAAACTCCATGATGTGATTGTAATTCTCCGCCTCCTTGAGCGCGTCAAGAATGAAGTTGTCGGTGGTGAGGTACGAGTGGAGCAGATCGGCGGCATTGCTCTGCACCGACAGCGCCGCCTTGGCCGAGCTCTGGCCGGTTGAGACGGCATCCTCGTCGAGATCCTCAAACGCAATGGTGCGCAGCGTCTCGAGGTAGTGGGCGACCATCATGCTCGGCGTGACCGTGTCCTCGCTGAACCACACCATGCCGCAGCGACTGACGGTGGCGAGCGTGGCGTACTTAAGATTCTCCACCTCGAACATGATGCGGACGTTGGGCGGGAGGTTGAGACGCTCGCCGTTGGGCAACGTCAGGAGCTTGTTGTCGTCGAGCACGCTGTTCAAGTTCTCCACCCACTCGGGGTCGACATCGCCGTCAAAGACGATCCAGTGGCGCTTGGTATCCTCGCCACGGAGGTTGTCGACAATCTTGCGGAGGATGCTGGTAAACAGACCATCGGTCCACTCCCTCGTCGTCGAGTCCAGATTTCCGTACAGCGCCTCCTTGGACATGACCTTGCTGTCAATGACATGCGACACGCCCTCGACGTTCTCGACCTGCTGCATGGCGTCCAGCAGCAGCCGCCAGGCGGCCGACTTTCCGGAACCAGAGCCACCCACCATCATGACACCGTGGTGGATGTTCTGAATCTGATACAGTTGCAGGATCTTTGTCATCCAGACGTCGTTGACCACGAGCTGCCTCTCCTTGGCCAGACGACGCATGGCCTCCTCGAGCTCCACAAGATTGGCCGGCACGTATTGCACGCCAGGGAAGCAGACTTGCTCAATGTCAATCATGATCTCGACGTCCGACTTGATGAGCTTGGGCGCAATCGTCTCCCGGATGCTCTGCACAATGATCTCGGGCTCGACGACCTCCTCGGCACCCACCAATCCCTCGCCACCGTGCGTCAGCCGAGCGCGCTTCAGCCCGCCGGAGCTGACGAGCACGCTCTTCAGGGCGCGCAGCCCAAAGTCGTAATGCGCCTGCTTCGACAGCTTGTCGGCGCACTGGTCGAAGAACGGCACCGTCTGCTTGGAGAGCTGCTTCGCCTGGTTGAAGCCCTGCGAGTACAGCATGACCTCGGCGATGAGCTCCTTGTCGGGCTTGGACATGGCGACGCTGCGGAACAACTTCTTCAGATTGTCGGGCAGGTTGGAGCGGCCAGCGTAGCCAGGGTTCATGGTGATGAAGATGCCCGTGTTGGCGTTGACGCTCAGCTGGCGGCCGACGAGCTCGATCTGTGACTTTTCGTCCTCGGCGCCCTGCTTCAGGCCGAGCTGGATGTTTTGAATTTGCTGCGAGACGGCAGACAGGATGCGCTCCTCCAGACGATTGAACTCGTCGAAGCAGCCCCAGGCGCCGACCTGGCAGATGCCGAGGAAGATGCGACCCATGGCCTGGAAGTCAAACGTGTCGTCGCAGCAGAAGACGAGGGTGAAGCGGCCGAGCTGGATACCGAGCGCCTTGACGGACTCGGTCTTGCCAGTTCCAGCGGGGCCATAGGGAGAACCGCCGAGACGCTGGCACAGCGCCTGCGTGAGGGTGAGGAAACACCTGTCCGTGAGTGGCGTCCGGACGAGCCTGTCGGGCACACCGAGATATTCGAAGCCGTAGTTGAGCTTGGCGTTGGCCATCTTGATGTGGAGTCTCTGAAGGAAGGGGCCGTCGGGTTGATAGACATATCTCATCTGGAGCAGCCACATGTAGTGCGTGTTGGACGTGGCGTTGAGCTTGATGAGCCTCTCAATCACATCGCGCTGGTGCACGCACTCGGTGATGAGCTGTTCGCACTTCTTGCGCAGGAGAATCTCGAGGTCTCCCAGCACCGTGTCCGCGAGAAGCTTCAAGACTTGCACTTCGCGGTCAAACAGAGACTGCAGCGCACCGCCACCATCGGCAAGTGCCTGTTCAACAGTCGTGGTCCAGACGGCCTGCGTGGCCAAGACGACGATCTGGCTGGGATACGCCGCCATGAAATTGTTCAACGCCTCCCGGTCGATAGTGCTGCTCTCAAAGATGGGGCTGAACTCGTCAATCGCCTCGGCGAGAAGCTCGGCGAGCGTGGCCTTCATGCCGTTCTCGAGCAGCGCAAGCCAGTCGTTGATCCTCGGCGTCTTGACGAGGTTGATCTCCTTCTTGAGCCGGACCTTCTCGCCCTCCTTGGACGTGAAGCCAGAGACGATGCCCTCCTCGTCCATGATGAGCCCGTTGAGGCCGGCAAACATCTTCTTGAAGTGCTTGGCGATGCGCATCGTGTCGTTGCTGTTGCCAATCATCTCGAGCAGATCCTCGTCGCCGACAAAGTAGAAGCGGGGGAACGAGACGCGCTCCTTCTCGAGGTACTCTCCGAGCGCCTTTTGAATCTTGTTGAGGAGCTCGGCCAGACGCTCGAGCGACTTTTGGACGTTGGGAATGTTGAGCACGTCGAGGACGTTGGGCTGCTTGTACACCTTCTTCATGACGGCCGAGAACTCGCTGTTGATGTTCTGGAAGCGTGACGACTCGATCGGGAGCAGATGCTTGATGTCGGCGTTGCCGGTGAAGACGCCCTCGAGATAGACCCATTGGCGCTGGACATCGATCCAGACGTCAAAGAGCACGTGGACGCGGTTCAGCTTGTCCTCCCACGACGCCGCCTCCTCCTCAAACTCCTTGTAATAAGGCGAGTGCCTCATGGCCTGCAGGGAGTTGAGGTTCTCGCTGCACTTGGCAAACAGGTCGTCCCAGCCACGAATGAGACGGCACTTGTTCTGGTAGTTGACGAGCTCGAGACCATAGCCGGTCCACGTCTCGCGCACCTGCTTAAGGAACTCCTCGAGCGCCATCTCGCCCTGGGCCTGCATGATGATGTCCTTGACAATGGTCTCGGTGGCGACGAGGTTCAGATCCCAGACATCGCCAAGCGTCATCGACACGGGCGAGTAGCGCTTACCGGGCTTGATCTGCTTCCAGATCTTGGTCCAGTGGCGGTCGCGGACGGCCTCGGACTTGAGCTCGCCAAGTATCGGGTTGACCTTCATGAGCTGGCGCAAGACGTCCTGTATGTGCTCAAACGCCGCGTACTGCCGCATTCTGCTGGGCATCTCCTTGGTCATCTTGATGAGGTTGTCGAGGGACGTCCTGATCTTGCGTGGTTGCACGCTGGCCCAGGGAATGTCCTTGAGCTCGTTCATGTTCTTCCAGATGGTCGACAGTGATGCCCACACCGACTTGAAGTCCTGCACCTCCTCGAGAATGACACCGAGAGACGTGTCCTGCACGGCCGGCAGATCCAGAGCCTCCTTCGCCTTGGCCACCATGGCCGACTCGTCCTGCAGCCTCATGATCC
Organism: Schizothecium vesticola; assembly: GCA_030549215.1. Classification (NCBI taxonomy): domain Eukaryota; kingdom Fungi; phylum Ascomycota; class Sordariomycetes; order Sordariales; family Schizotheciaceae; genus Schizothecium; species Schizothecium vesticola. The sequence continues at coordinate 3,792,273 of JAUKUD010000005.1, read as the reverse complement.
GGGATTCGAACGAGACGAGGGTGGCGGTCGCCACTTCAGGCGCGATGTTGCCCGAGACAGGCTTCTCTTCATTCCACTGCGTCCCGATCTCGATGATCTTGGCGTTGACGACCTGCTCCTCGGCATCAATCTTGGCGCGCAGAGCCTCGGTCTGGTCGTGCACGATCTTGGCCTTGCGTGCGAGCAGCTCGTTCAAGGCGTCCCAGGAGCCGTCGACCTGCTCGGCGTGGACCCAGTCGTTGGGGAACTGGTAGCGCTGGCGGATGAGCGTCGACTCTCCCTGCCTGAAGGTCTCGACCTCGGGCGCCCACAGCTTGACCTGGCGCTTGCAGGTCTGGACGATGGTGATGAACTGAACAGCCTGGGCCGTCGAGTTGTCGGCCATGGAGTGGCCCTCGAGGTCCCTCTTGGCCTTTTCAATCTCGGCATGCACCTCGCGGATGCGCATGCCCAAGCGGCTGGCAAACTTCATGAGGATCTCGTGCTGCCACTGGTCGTACTTGGAGTTGACCTTTGTCTGGACCTGGTCGTAGTGGATGGTGGTGTGGCCAAACGAGCGGCTGACCTCGGTGGTGTCGAAGGTCTGGCGGGCCTTTCTGATCTCCTGGAGGAGCTGAAGCCACCTGGAGAGCTGGTCACCGAGAATATCATAGACGTGCTCCGACTGAAGGTCCCAAAGCGACTGGAACTGAAGCCACTTGTCGACATAGGATCCAATCTCGCGGATCTTGTTCTCGACCGACGTCTGCACGCGGAGCAGGGCAGCGGTGCACTCGCCGGGAAGATCGTTGAAGCGCGGCTCATCGTAGACGGCCGTGCTGAGGCTCATCTGGTAGCGCGTCGCCTTGATCTTTTTGAGGTTGCAAATCACGCCAATCCACTCCTGGAGCTGGGCAAACCAGCTTGCCCGGGCGTACTCGAGAGGCGGGTCGAGATAGATGACTTGGTTCCGCATCGTGATCTCGTGCACCAACTTCTTGATGACAGGCACATCCGTTCGGACCGGCTCGGCATTCTCAAACATGCGCCTGCGCTCCATCGACTTGTCGAGGTTCTCGTCCTCGAAAGCCTCAATCCACGCCTCGATGGCGCTCTGGAGACGAGCGAGCAGGATGGTGGTGAGCTGGCGGTTCATGCGGTCAACCCAGAAGCCGAGGTTGACATATTGCTCCAGGTTGAGCTGATCGACGGCAATCTGGATGGCCTCGAGGCGGCTCTCAAAGGCGGAGACCTCGTAGGGACACTTTTCCAGCTCGGCCAGGGCCATTTGCACGGTGGCGTTGATGTTGGATAAGGTGATGGTCTTGGTCTGGAGCAGAGACACGGCGGAGGCAAACTCGCGAATAAACATAACGTGCTTCGTCTCGGCATTCTTGCCGGCATAATCGAGACCACTCCCGGAATAGTTCTTGAAGTGCACCTCGTACGTGTTGACAAACGACTCCCACTGGAGTGGGATGCCCTTGGCTATCAGAGAGTACACCTCGTTGCGGTGGCCGCTCAGAAGCACAGCGACCTCGGACATGTCGGTGATCTGACGGGTGGTCTGCGAGAAGGTCCTGACGCTCTCCATCAGGCTGACGGCATAGGGATAGACCCTCTTAGCTTCCTTGGCCACGTTGTTGATGGAGTGCGGCACACCGAAGCCGAGCCAGAGGAGGTTTCGTGTCTCCTTGAAAAGCGCAATCACCTGGGCATCAAAGTTGACAGCCAGCTCCAGCATGTTGCCTGCTGACCGAATCTTGTTGATGCTGAACAGCAGTCCCGAGATGGAGACGCCCTTTCTCTGGACATCGCTGAGCCACGCGTCAAAGATGGCATCCGTGCTGAGCTTCTTGCGGAACAAGTCGCTCTCGCTCTGCAGCCTCTGGCCCTCGGCATGGATGGCCCAGTCGGCACCGAGGACGTCCTCGACCTTCTTCATGTACCCAAGCAGCTGGCGCTCAATCTGCTGGGCCCAGATGATGGCGCCCGACACAGGGGGCAGATCGTGGAGCTGGGCCATGGCGTGGGCCTCGGAGTGGCCGTATTGCTGCTTGAAGCGCTCGTGGAGGCCGCTAATGGCCTGCTTGACGTTGTCGATGAGCTGCGTCTGGTACTCGGTGATGGCACCGCGGATCTTGGGGCGCACAAAGAGGGCGTTGAACTTTGAGAAGACGCGGAACATTTCATTGGCGTTCTTGGCCGTCGCCAGACGGTCGCGGAGGCGCGCAATGATAGAGTTCTCCACCCGCGACGTGCGCTCGTTGTAGATGTTTTCGGCCTTGACCCATTTCTGGGTGCCCTCGGTGGTGACATCCAGCAGGTCGACCCCCCTAAGAGCCTCCCAGGCCTGCTTGACCTCGACGACGGCGTCGACGTCACCCATCTCCTCCACCATGGCGGTTTCGTTGGCGTTGTCGGCGTCGACGATGCCATTGGTGGATCTGCCTCCGAGAACGTTGACAATGGTGCGCTGGAGCTGCTCGTGGTTATCGCGAAAATTCCCAACATATTTCAAGCGGCTCTGAAGCTCGGCGTGCCGGGGGTTGATCTTGATGGGGATGAACTTTTCGTTGCGGCGACGGGTGACTTCGCGAGCGACGTTGGTAAACTCCTTGATGTTCTCGTCCCACACGCGGAAGATGCTGTCGACCTCCCTCATGACGCCGCAGAACTCGGTGTAGTCGAGGTTGACCAGCTCGGTACCCGGCAGCAGCCGGTGCAAGACCTCGTCCAAGTCGCCGGAGATGGCTTCCACCAGCGGAAGCGCGCGGTGGATGGGATAGGGGCAGATTCTCAACTTCTTGTTGAGGTGAGCAAACACCTGGCAGATGGAGTCTTCGACCTTGGGCAGGGTCGCGGCAGACAGCAGCTCGTCCAGCGGGAAGTCCCTCATGAGCTGGTTGTACTTTTGCACCCTGTCCGTGGCCTCCTTCAAGCCTGTGTCGGCCGTGAAGCTGACGGTGGCTTGGAAACGCTTGGCGTGCTTGAGGATGTCGAGGGTCAGCATGACGCCGTCGCTCCTCAGCTGGTTCTCGATGCCCTCGAGGGCCGACTCCATCGACAGCCAAAAGTTGATCTCTTGGTTCGCCGTGCCCTTGGTGGGGTCCCGCGACATCTTGGTGATGACCTGGATCGACTTGATCCAGTTGTTGACGGTGGCCTGGAGGTTGTTGAGGAAGGAGCTGTCCTGTAGCACCGTGGCGGGGATGAGCTCGATGCTGGGCTTGGCGTCCTTGCTGGCGGCCTCGTCGAGGGCGGCCTGCACGATGGGTTGGAAGGGCAGCGAGACCTCGGGGATCTCGACATTCTGCTGGAGGTGGGCGAGGCTGAGCTCAAGTTCGGTCCATCGCTTCTTGGTGACGGGTATGCCAGTCTTTGCGTCGACGTCGGTGCGCCCCCTCCCGCCGCCGAGCATCTGCTGGCTCTTGGTGCTCGCATCAAAGTAGGGCGCCAAGCCACTGTGGAGGTAGAGCTGGAGGACCTCGTAGGGCGAGCTGGTGGTGCCCTGTTCGGTCCCGCTCGCGGTCAGGTACGCTGGGCCCGGGAGGTTGAGGATCTGGATCTGGGAGGTTATCGGGACGTTGGGGTCGAGCGGTTGCGGTCGTTTCAGCAGGACGAGGAAGGCGACGGTCGTCGACGTGGACGACAAGTCGCCGGCTATCCTGTAGACGTGGGCGGGGGCATCTAGCACACGAGCAGCGTCAGTATGGCGCAGGCCCGAACTGGCCGGAGCGCGGAGCGGCTGACCTGGTTCAAATTCGCCGTTGGTCAGGCCGTTTGTGGGAGCCAGCTCTTTCTGGATGTAGAGGGCGACCTGGGTGTCGAGGGCGAAGCGGGTGCATCGGTCGACGGTAGCCTGGTATCGGGCCTTGGACAACAGACTGCCTGGAGCCTCGAGCTCCCTTCGTGTGGCGCCCAGGGCGGCTTCGAGGAGGGTGGTGAGATGTTCGACGACGCGGACGGGGTCGACCGAAGCAAACGACGTGGACGCGGTGCCGTTGGTGCCGGGGCTCGGCGTCTGGGGGGGGCCACCGCTTCCATGGCGGCGGCGGGGGGTGGTGATGGTGATGGATCGAGGGACGGGTGTCGCTATCGCCGATCGCCCGATATCATTTCTAGGGGTGTTGGAGTTCCAGTTGGGCTCGCAGTTGGGAGCCGAGGGTGGAGTTTCGTATTAAAAGGGTATTATGGCACGACCAAACCGCAAAGGGATGCGAAAGGGAGAGGTCGTGAAAATGGGGTATCTTTTGAAAATTGTTGCGCCGTGTCCAGAGGGAGCGAAGTGGCGAGTGAAGACGGCGAACAAGAAAAAGCAGTCCAAGACGCTGATGCGATGGAGAGAAGTCGTCCGTCACCGAGCTGCGTGTTTCCTCTGGACCTTTTCCCAAGGTTGACGGAGACGCGACAGACGGACCCCTGTCGCGATCAGGGGCCTGAGCAATGTGGCTTGGGCCAGACAGGCAGTTCATTGGCTGGGCAGGTTCCATTGCAGACAACAACCCCAACCCTGCCATCCAAGAGCCAGGGAGCTCCAGCTGCCGCCTCTTTCTCTGCATGAACCAGAGACATGGGATGTCACGGAAGAAGAATTAAAGATCAAAAGAAGATGCAGCTCTTTAATTCTCTTTTTTTTTTCTTTTCTGGAAGGGAAAAGATGTGTTAGAACTCGTGTGCTCTCACCGCCTACTTTCCTCCCCGCAATCCCGTGTCCCCGTGTCCCCATTTCCCCTCACTCGCTTCTGATAAGATTTCAGATTGCTTATGATCCACCTGCCCGGAACCTGAACAACTTATTCTCTTGGCAAAGGCATTTCAGGGAGTAACATCTTTTCAACATCACGAATCACGACATCACTCAAAATTGTAATGGTGATAGCTTAGCATGCCCTAGAAATGGAACTGCTTTACAGCTTAGGCGATGAGATGAGAATGGAAAACATTTCAAGCTTCCTCGCCCTTGTCTGCCCACACGTGCCGCATACCAAAGGGTATGTTTAAAGAAATTCGACAACCGATCCCGTCCCGAAAACCCGGCGCGGCTCCGGGTAGTGGGCCACCTCGAGGCGCTCGTCGTCAGGTCCGTCCAAGAAGGTGTATCCGTCCTCGGAGCGAACACACGATTGGCGGGTGGCCCTGTGGCCATTGATTTTCTGTGACAAGACACAAATATTAGCTTGATACAGTTCAGTTTGTCAAGGCATCCATCCAACCTACCCAAATCTCCTCCTCCACCCTCCCCGGACACCACCAATGCGGATTATTCAGCGCCAAATCATGCATCTGCCCCCCCCCCCCGGCGTCAGCACCACCCCCCACCCCCTTCCAGAACCTAGAAGGAAAACTTACCAACCTCCCCACCCTCACCAACCACTCCCTCTCCATGTCCACCACCTCCCTAAACTCCTCCTCATCCTCCCTCCTCGCCCTCTCCCCATCCCACTCCCCCCCATGCCCTCCTCCCTCCCCTCCGGCCTGCCCGTCCCCTTGACCGTCACCACCAGCCTCACCCCGCGGAACCTGTTCCCCCGCCTCAGCACCCCCAGCACCTCCTCCACCACCGGCCCCCACGCCCACCCGGACCCGTGCTTCCCCCGCCCCAGCGGCAGCCGCAGCTCAATCTCCCCGCGCATGGCCTGCAGCGTGCGCGGGCCGATGAAGTCGAGCATGGAGAGCGGGCGCAGGCGGCCGAGGACGAAGGGCGGGAGCGCGTCAAGGACGAAGGGGGTGGCGTGGAGGACGGGGAGGGCTTCGGACGTGATTTGGCGGCAGAGGAGGAGGAGGGCGGGGGTGGTGAGGCGGATGGTGGCGTGCTGGGAGCGGCGGAAGCGGCGGAAGAGGGTGTGGGCCGGGGGGTAGGAGAGGGCGTGGTGGTAGATGAGGAGGCGGAGCTCGGGGGGATGTGGAGGAAGGACCAGATGTAGGCGGTGGGGGGAGGGAGGAGAGTTGGGTCTGGCTTGGTGAGTTGATCTCGGGGTGTGGCTGTCGGGCTGTGGTGGAGGATTTCTGGGGTTTGCTGACGACAACATCTTTTTGTCGGGCCCACGTGGGATCCGACGCGTCGTTTTGGTGTTCGGGCATTGGCGGGGAAGGGGCGGCGGCGGCCGGAGCAGACTTGGAATGCCAGGACGGGGCCGTGTCCAAGCGAGGGCCGGCCCAGGGGTGGGGCTGGCCGGGGCATCGAGAGGCTTGGCGAGCCGGGACGGAGAAGCGGTCGGCGCATCCGCCGCCGGGACGTGCTCCCGGGCATGGCTACGGGGTAAAGTGTGCAGTTGTAGATTCGCTGAACTGTCTGGTCGGTCATCGACTCTGTCAAGGTGGAGTTAGATGTCCGACTCGGGCAGTGTTACGTGGACAGGCATTTGTGTCTCGCAACCGCCCAGAGGCGCTGGGATGCGGAAGATAAAGATAGGTATTGATCCAAAAAAAAGTACAGAGTACACGCATAGTGAGACAGACGACCTGAGGAAACCAACTCACTCACCCCAAATGGAGACTGGGCCCAGAACCAACCCCCCTTAGCCCTCAACCTTGCAATACCCCTCGGTGGTCGTGGGAAGTTGAAGAGGGTGGGTTCAGAAACAAGGAGACGCCACTGATTATGAACCATCAGCTGTCAGTAGTCCCCATCTGCAGAACGCAGTGCAGCCAGGCCTGTATGTGATGGGCGGCTGCTTGCTCCATGTCTCCATGTCCGTGCCTCCAGACCCCGACTCCCGCGCCGATTGACGTGGACGTGGACGACGACGACGGGCATCCCATGTGCATGTGGCTGGCGTACTGCATATGCCATACACAGTGTCCGTACAGGAGGAGGGAGGGGGGTCCCCGATTTCCCAATCCCCCATGCCCACGAGTCTGTGGTCTGGCCCATATGCAGCCATCCATCCGGTTTGAGTCGGGTGCTTGTTTGCCAGCTGCTCGTTGCTGCACCCCATCTCGATCGGAAGCCGCCCGGGGGCTGTCACCTGTGCTCAGGTGGTCGACTGGTGGTGATGATGCCGCTGTCTGGGGCGAGTCGTCGACGATGTCGTGGAGTGTCAAGTTTCCACGGCTGGCTTCGGGCTGGCTTCGGGCCGAGCCTTGAAGAAGGGGGGCGCAGGGGAGCCTAGTTCAAGCAACTATGCATGCTTGGTAGGGCAGAGTGCGTGATAGAATGATGAATGATGTAGGCTGTGCGTCGTAAACGCCCGTCAAATTGTTCCATGTTAGTGGCGGCTACGCGTCGTTCCATTTCTTCCCTGTCTGTCCACATCTAGACCTCTGACAGGCCATGTCCTGCAGAACAAGGACATGTCAAGTTTGAGGCGGACCGAAATGGAGGCTCGTGAGGGTGTTTCCGTGAGAAAAGGCGGGGTCGACGTGCGGGAGCACCGAATTGGGCTCCCCAAGCCTGCATCCTCGAAGCAGGGAGTCAATGTTGACATCAGAAAGCGAGAGGATGGGTAATTCTTGACAAACAATTGGCCTCGATGCCCTGAGTACATATGTACTTTGACATCTTGACATCGGGCTGTCCCCGGGTGAGGTTGGAGGTGGTTAGGTAGGGGTCCTTCCAGTGTCCCGATGCCCGAAAGGGACGGGAGGTTCAATCTCACTCAGTGCTCAATCTTCCACGAGCGCCCGAGTGGTTGGCCCCTCGGTTGAGTCTTGACCAACTGGCACACGCCCCGCTTTCCCGATCAGTGGCCTCTACACAAACTCCCCTCGGGCCCCAAGAGTCCAACACTCCCCCCGTCCCCCGCCCTTTTCCCTCGATGCTTTTTCTCGTTCTCACGCCCACACCCACACGCCTCGGTGCACGCCCACGCCCACGCCTGCCCACGCCCACCTCCTCACTCACTACACCTACGCTTTTCAATCCAGCACCAGCACCACCACCGGACCCAGACCCAGCCAGAGCCACCGGGCCCGCCCGACCCCACGGTCGCGATTGATCGATCTGACTGACGTCTTTCTTCTCTCTTTTTTGCCTTTTTATTATTATTATTTGTTTTTTATTGTTCCTGTCGTCCCCATCGAATCGGGCCGCCATGGTCTCGCATTCCCTCCAGACCAACTTCTCCGCCCCCGGGACGCGACGACACCACCCGTACCCACCACCACAACAACACCATGGCCACCACACCCACCCCCCCACAAACAAACCATCGCCCTCCCTCTCGCACCCCCAGCAACACCCCCAGCAACAACACCCCCAGCACCCCCAGCACCCCCAGCATTCCCAGCACTCCCAGCACTCCCAGCACTCGCAACACGCCTCCCCTTACCAGCCCCAGCCGTACGCTCCCCAACCGTCGACGCAAAACTCCTACGCCCATCACCTCTTCTCCGGTTCGACGCCCTCCCAAGTCCCGACCGCCAACACCGTCCAAAATGCCGTCCGCCCGCCCCCGACCCAGCAGCAGCCGCCGCCGCTGCCCGGCCCGCGAGGCCAGCAGCGGGTTCCGGCGTCGCGAATGCAGCAATCCAGCTATCTCCATCAGTCGCTGAACCACCAGCAGCCTCTGCACACGGCCTTGAGTCACCAGCAGCCCATGAGCCAGTCCATGAGCCAACCCATGAGCCAATCCATGAGCCAGCCCATGAGCCAGTCCATGAGCCAGTCCATCAGCCAGCCCATGCCGCAACAGCCCATGAATCCCCAGCAGCTGAGCCAGCAGTCCCTCGGCCCTCATTCCCTCAGCCACCCAACCCTCAGCCAGCAGAGTCACAACCAGCAGCCAATAAACCAACCTTCCATGACCCAGCAGCCCATGACCCAGCAGCCCATGCCTCAGCAGCCCATGAACCAGCAGCCCATGAACCAGCAGCCCATGAACCAGCCCATGAGCCATGCCCTCCAGCTCCAGCCTATGACCCAGCCGCCCATGCCCCAGCAGCCCGGGAGCCAACCCTCCATGAGCCAGCTCCAGCTCCAACCAGTGACCCAGCCGCCCATGAGCCACTCGCCCGCCCAGCAGCAGTCGCTCCGAACCCCCGATCAGCGCGAGAGCTCGGTGCTCTCCCAGCAGCAGCAGCAGCCCGCCCACCAGCACCTCCAGACCCGATCCCTCCCCCAGCCGAACCCGCCCTCCGCCCTCCCCACCCCGCCCCAGCCGCACCAAGTTCAAAAGGCACACCTCGCACAGCAGGCCAACCCCCCGCCGACGCCACCACGACCCGAGCCCGCCGCCCCGGCCCGCGACGAGCATCAGGACGAAGACGCGGACGTGGAAGAGGTATCGGGCGTGGGGGAGCGGGACTCGTCCCAGGAGCCAAAAGGCAGGCGGGGTTCGGCGCCGCGGGAACCCCTGGGACCCTTGATGTCGGCGCCCCCCGAGGGGGGCTGCTTCGCCACGATGGAGGACCTTCAGAAGTTTGCCCTGCAGTACTGCATCTCGGTGGGCTACGCCGTCGTCATCGGGCGGTCCAAGAAGACGGTGCCGGGGCTGAAAAAGGTGCTGTTCGTCTGCGACCGCGCCGGAAAGCCGCCGCGCCGGGTCCCCGATGTCGTGCGCAAGCGCAAGACGACGTCCCGCAAGTGCGACTGCCCGTTCGGCTTCTTCGCCATCGAGCAGCGCGACAAGTGGATCATCCGCTACCGCCCCGACGCCACGCACATGCAGCACAACCACGCGGCGAGCGAGAGCCCCATGCTGCACCCGTCAGCGCGCAAGCTAGACAATAAAATGGTGGCGGTGGTCAAGGAGCTCAAGGACACTGGTATGTCGCGACTTTTTCGCAGGCGCAGACGTGAAGGATGCCGTACTGACTGACGCACAATCCAGGCCAGAGCGTCAACCACACACTCGAAGCGCTGCACGAGGTGGCGCCCGGGGTACCGCTGCTGCCGCGCGACATCTACAACGCCCGGGCAGCGATCCAGCGGAACCTGCAAAAGGCGGAGACGACGGCAACAACGGCAGAACCAGCTGCGGCTGATGCGGCCGCGGCCGAGGCAGACCGACCGGCCGCGGCCACCACCATCTACAGCAAGCCGCACCCGTCGGCCGAGGAGCGGATCCGCGCCGACCTCCGCAAGGAGCTGGCCAAGGCGCGCGAGGAGACGGAGCGGGTGCGCGAGGAGCTGCAGAAGCGCGTCGACGCGCTGCAGGACAAGCTCAAGGAGAAAGACAGCATCATAGCGCGGTTTGAGCAGTTTATCGACATTTGCAACCAGCGTGTCATGGTCAAGCTGAATACGAATGACAGCGCGGTGGAGACGACGGCGTCGTAGGTGATCTTTTGGGGCGGCGCATGGCAATGAGGGATAGCAATGAGGGATGAAGGATGAAGGATGGGGAACTGGGAAAAGGGAAAGGGGGGCGCAAAAGGGGGAGGTGTATGTGCTAGATAAACAACGTGTACGGTGTATTTGCATCTGGCTTTTGATAGGAGCTTTAGCAGGGCGTTGGCATGGCGTGGCCTCAAAGAGCATGCTGTTCTGCCCCTGGCTGGGCTTCTTTCTGCGCTTACACTTGCCCCTGGTGATCATGGAGAAGCTGGCTGTCATTTGTTCGGGCCGGTCCACCCCTGGGCCTTCGTCTGGCAACATTGATCTGTTACAACCTGTGCCCAAGGTGGGTCAGACTGCAAGGCAGTACGCCGCGGGGTGTATTGACGGTAGGGAACGAAGGTTGCGCAAGGTCCAGACGGTGCCGTGTACCGTCTATAACAGGGTGTTCTACAAAGAGCTTGAAGAAGGTGCTTGCAAGATTGTAGACGGGAACATGATATTGCTTGCGTGAGGAACAAGAACAGTTCCTCACTAAGGGGCGTGGTCTACCTATCTATATAGTAAACTATCTAAGTGCTGTAGAAGCAGTGTATCTTGGCTCGCTGCCAAGATCCGTCGAGCCACAGGCTCGACGCTTGGTTGGTTCGGTTAGTTGCCGGGGGCAGTGGGCCGGGGCCCAATGTCGTGACCTGGGTCATGACATGATCAGATGTCCTGCGTCTTGCATAGATATACCCCCTCGGCGTCCCTTTTTCCCCCATCAAGAGTCAAGTAGGTATAATCCATAAGAAGGTGAGCTACATCCCTCCCCGTCCGTACCTACCTACCCAACACCGGCCTACCTATAGTACCTACTACCCCGGTGGCCAAACAACACACCAACTTATCCTTAGTTGCCTCATTGGCCCGGTCCGCCACCAGGCGAGGGCGAGGGTAAAGGCAAGGGTAAGGGCTTATCTAAAGTACTAAGGGAAAGCGTTAGATACTTATTATAAAGTTAGATATCTTACGAAAGTAGAATACTAAGTACTAGTAAAATTAACGTAAAAATAACGGCCTTTTAACTAAAGATAATAATAAAACGAAAAAAGACCGCCGCTACTTTAAGTAGGACGTTAGGTTTAATCAAGTCTAAACTAAGCGGTAAGGTTCTATTCAAGTCCTTTAAGTTTTACGGGTATAGTAGTTAGTAGCTACTAGCTATATAAGTCTAAAGAAGTGGTATAGGATAAGGAGGGTAATAACGAGACGGAGAAGCTCCCGCTACTTTACGTACGACGTTAGATTTAACAGACTCCAGGTTAGGTAGGCAGGATCTGTCTAAGCTCCGTCCAAGATATCTTTATGGCTAGGAGAAGAGCTGTCGTACGGTAGGCAGGCATAATTACTATAACGTAGTATCTTAAAACGGAGAGTGAAAACGTTAGCTATTATGTCATGACCCAGGTTAGACCAGTTGGGCCAAGAAGACAGGGCTGGACCAGATGGTCTAACCTTCCAAGTCAGACCTATCAGGATGGTCCCAAGGAAGAATGTCCCGGTACGGAATCCAACGTGTCCGGGACAAGTCCCGAAGCTTCAGCACGAAGGTTCGGGACCAGACACACTGCTATGACAACACTTAGATAATTACTATAGAGATGGGTGGACCGCACCCTTGAGTGAGGAACTGTTCTTGTTCCTCACGTAAGCAATATCATGTTCCCGTCTACAATCTTGTAAGCACCTTCTTCAAGCTCTTTGTAGAACACCCTGTTATAGACGGTACACGGCACCTTCTGGACCTTGCGCAACCTTCGTTCCCTACCGTCAACAAACCCGCGGCGTACTGCCTTGCAGTCTGACCCACCTTGGGTGCAGGTTGTAACATAACGTTACCTAAGTCCTAAAACTGGGACCGCTCACCCACCACCCCTTCTCTCTTCCTTCCCCCTAGGGCCTTATAAATCACAGTTTACCCCCTCCCCCCTCCCCCCTATTAAATTTTTATTTTCGCCTTGTTATTTTAAGAGTGCGTAATTCTCACTATCTTAATAATATCCGTGAGATAAGATATTCCCTAAGCAAATTACTTCGTCTCTATTTATTTGGATGCTAAACGTAGCCTTTGCATCTTAATCCAATGGCGTCCTCTGTTGCCAAGACTAACACTGGCCTAGTACGCATCAACGCGTATAGCTCCGCAACACTATTCTTCCTACGGGGGAACCGTCGGGCCACACCGGCTCGTCTGCACGCTATTACAAACAAGGGCAATCGAAGAAGGATCGCAATGAAAAGATAGTTAGAAGGTGCAAAGGTAGGTGTGTGTAAAAAGATTAATGGAACTTTGTAGATACGGAAGGTTAGCAAGCAGTAGCTAACCAGTATTGCTATAAAGAGTCAATTCTTATAAAGACAATCACCGACAACTTTACGCCATTCTACATCCCCACCCATCTCGCTGACTCGGCTGACAGAAAATAAAGAGGAAGACAAACCACCTAATACCAACTTGACAAGTACCTCCCCTACATTCGGATTCGGCATAGTTCTTCTTCAGCCTTACATACACTACAATTCGTTTCATAAGTAGAGCTACAATCTCAAAGGTATATGACCGCAATTCCGACTTAATAGCCCAATGCCCTACTATGCTATCCTTATCCACGCTCGCTGCTATATTATATCCTCTGACTTTTTGTTCTGCACGGAGGAACCGACCTAAGAGGTAGACACATTACCAATGGCAAGCAGTTCAATCACCTACTTAAGAACCCTTTAACGAAATTAGCCAGTGTTGCCTCGGCTCACACAAAACGGCTTCTACGTCACACAAACAAGCAGCAAGCTGAGCTTCGGCCTGCCTGGTAAATAGAGCATTTCCCATTCTCGCACCTTGCATAGCGAGTCAAAGAAAGCACGAAGCAATTAACAGCACCGTGATTAAAAATTGATATTGCTTTCAACAAAAAAAATCTCTAATTTTCCAACACTCCCCATTGACTCAATCACCTAGTTCAGCCCAGGACTACAAGGTCCCCGGTACAAAGTCCCCGGCCCCTCTACATACGTATAATTCTCAATCCCCAACGGACACTGCAGATTCGTCGGCGCACCCTCCAATGGCGAAGTCTTAACCAACAGCTGGCAGTATCCCAGCCCAATCGCCGAAGCCACACAGTTGAGTGTATTCCAGCACAGCACGCAGCATTGCCGCCCATCGAGGTCCCCTGGCGGCCGAATGACGTTGTTGCCGGGTGTCACGCCGCCGCCGTTGTAGGTGAGATCGCAGTAGTCGACGATGGCGGTTTCGGTTGCAACGGTCCCGGAGGTGATGGTTGTGGTGGTCTCTGTTGTGGTTGTTGAGACGGAGATTTCGATCTGGGTAGTAGTGCTGGTTTCGGTTGTGGTGGTGCTCACGGTGGTGTCCTCGGTGGTGGTTGTGCTGGTGGTGAGGGTGTCGGTTGTGGTTGTGGTGGCTGCTGTAATACCGAGACAGCTGCACACCGAGGATAGCTTGACGGCGGGACGGCGGGTGAGAGCGCGCTTGTGGAGGTCGGGGCAGGATGTTGGGAGGGTGTCGCGGTGCTTGACTTTCACCTTGATGAGGGGGACAGAGGAAGAGACGGAGGGGACGAAGGGAGTATCGGAGGGAGTGACGTAGGAGGTCGAGACGAAGAAGGTTGATGTCGAGATGCTGGTCAAGGTGACGATAACGGTCTCGATGGTTTCGGTGGTTGAAGTCGACGTTGCTGTAGCTATCGCGTCGGATGTGAAAACCTCAGTCGCGGTCGAAGTGGCCGTTGAGATGTCAGTCACGGTGTTGAATACGGTGGCTGTCTCGGAGAGGAAGCTGCTGCAGAAGGCGGCGGCTTGGACGGCAATCTTTTCGATGCATGCGGGCGATTGCGGGTGGTGGCAGACGAGGTAGTCCAGCGCCCTACCAGCACAGGAGCCATGGCCGATTTTTAAGCCAATGGGGGAATCTTTGGGCGGACCAATTGGCGCACTGTATCCGAATGCTGTGGGCAGCAACCCCAGCGCTGCCGTCGCGAACACAGCGATGCGACACATGTTTAAGAAAAGAATGTTATCCGACCTGGAGCACAAACGAGCGACTAGGTCTGCCAAGAGACGAAAGACTCCCGTCGCGGGGAACGCGCCGGTATTTACAGTTGGTATCAACTACAGTCATCTCCGGAAGATGATGCAGGGGCTGAACTTTCGCGCCGCATAATTGGACGCCTCAATATTCCTTATCCTAAAACCCGGTTAGCGATCAGCACCAGCTAACCTGTTTTTGGATGGAGTCATTTCCACAAAGTCCAGTGCCAGTTGAACAGAAATCGTTAGTCTGTACACAACCCTGCCAAGCCCTTGAATCAAACCCACAACATAAAACATCTGCCAAAACCGGGCCGCAGAGAAGAAGATACGTTTGGTTTCGTCTCATTATTCGCCGCAAAAGCAATCGGGGGCCCATCCCAGGCCATAATGCTCGAAATGCTCTTCCTTTGCTCCGGCCTAAGGACTGATTGTTGAGATGCCGTCCTTAAAGCGGCATGCCTGCCCGGTGGAAATCCCCGTGGAAATCCCCCATTCGAAGTCGTATTCTCTGGGTCGGATCGGGGGACCGGCTTTCTCGCCAGAAGGAATAGAATGCGCCAGGTCAATGTAGAGATTGTCGTCGTCCTGGATGATGTGATTCGTTCCGATGTCCAAGCCTTCCCCTCTGAGTTCGATACCAACCGTGTCAGTAATCCAACTGCCCGGACGACCCGGGCCAAATCCAAGTCACGTTCTTGGCCGATCGTGTCACGTAGGAGAAGAGCCATCCGTATCAGTCTGTCGTGCGTTTGTTTTGAACGGCGATGACCACGGCGATGTCCTTGTCGGAGTTGACGCGGTATCGGCCGCCGGCGGGGGCGAGATGATGTTGATTTCAATTGCGTTGTTGGATATTCATTGAGACTGCCATGACCGGAGGGTCGCGGCCAAAAGGGTCAGGAAGAAAGGGCGAGCCACTGAACTGACATATATCCGCAATGCATCACCGGATCACCCACCTGATAGCACCGATGCCCATCCACCTCGTGCATCCTCCCTTTCACCCGAGGGAAGCCGTCAATGTCTAGGGATAAAGTAAGATATTATACACCAGTACTAACGAGGGATCCGGCGCGCCGGGCGTGCAAGGGGGCTTGCATTTCCATCCGCCGCGTGGCTTTCAGCCCCCCGCTACCAAAACTAAGCCACTTAACTACACGTGTTAAAGCGGCCGGCAGTTTCCGTATCTATGCCCAACACTGCCCTCCACATATTTCTTAAAGACTGGTTCCAGTCCCTTACGCCAAGTTTTGGTCCCGAGAAGCAAGGCCGTAGTACCGCGTTTGTAGTACTGCCTTACTGCCCTCCGGCCGGCGGACGTCAACCAAGCAACGCGCTCGTTAACTACAGCCCTTCTTATCGTCGGGCGAAAGCGACCGTTACGTATGGGGAGGCTGTTGTCCCAAAATTAGGCTAAGGATCGTTCTTACAACCACACCGGCCTACTTATAGTTACGGCAAGTATAGCGGGACTCACCTCGGCTCAGGCGGCCCTTAGTGCGGCCTACCTCTTGCTCAGGATTTGCGACTAACACGGACTTGGCCAGAAAAAGTGTCGGGTGTGACTATAAAGGTAGTGATATATTATAGCAACGTAGCTGGCAGCAGCAGCAGCAGCAGTCGTACAGCCCCCCGCCCCCCCTATCGGGTCTCGCTATTAAACACGCCAACTGAAAGAGACGTAACCCATGTATACACACATCCCCCATCCCGACCCACACCATCATCATCATCATCATCATCATCATCATCATCATCATCATGGCGTCAACACAACCACCCACCCACCATAAAAGATTGAATGGGAAGGTAAAAAGAGTCAGCGGCCAAACATCTTTCGTATTTCTCATCGTCTCGCCTTGCCACGTCTAGGAACCTAGGCAATCCGTTCCTTCGCCCGACTCCCTGGCGGCTAGATTTTGCTAGACTTTGCGATGTCGCTCTATCAACTCGTCACCCTCATCAATCCCTCGATGCGTTGTCATTGTACGGGTTCTCGAGCGATCCAATGACCGCTCCATCTCTCTCAAACAGAGCCGCCAAACAAGATCTGTAGTAACCAGGTGATCAGGTAGGTAGATAGGTACGTCCCGCCCCCTCTCTCGTCAGAACCGATCCGATCCGATCAACAAAAACGACTGCAACCGCAACCGCAACCGCAACCAATCCTCAAGGCCTATATATTACCGTGAAGACAGCAAACTCCCGTCCCCCGCCTTGCTACAAAGACACACCCAACCCAAACCAAACCAAACCAAACCTTTTTTTACCATGGAAAGAGAAGAAATCTCCAAAAGAAAAGAAAAAACACCCACCAACACCAACCAATGCCCCTGTCCTTTCCCTTCCCCTTCCTCGTCGTTGCGTTTACCTTCCACTCGCCCCCCCCCCTCCCCTCCCTCGTCGTCCTTCCTCACGAATACCCCCCCACAACCTGCCCCCCTCCTCCTCCCCCAGGCGGCGGCGCCCCCCCCGCAACCCCCTCCGGCATCGCCCCCCAGAACCCGTTCCCCGTGTCCACAGGGAACAAGTCCTCGGTGCCGTGCGCGAACTGGTCGATCCCGCCCGGCACGAGGTACCACGGCATCGACTGGTGCTGGGCGACGAAGTCGGCGACCTCGTGGACGCTGCCGTAGCCGGGGACGTTGGGGAGGCCGTGGGCCATGGTGCCGACGACGGCGACGGGGGATGCTGCCGCCGGTTGCGGGCTGGGGAGGTAGGAGGGTTGTTGGGGCGGGGAGTGTTGCTGGTGGTGGTGATGGGGTGGTGGGGGTTGGAAGCGCCAGTTGGAGGGGTCGGCCTCCATTCGGGAGGAGGAGGAGTCGAGGTCTTGGTGGGGTTGGGGTTGGTGGTGCGCGGCGGCGGCGCTGTTGATGGGGGTGAAGGACATGGAGGTGGAGCGTGGGGTTTTGGCGTCGGCGTGGTAGGAGGAGGTTTCGTGCGTGGTGGACGAGGTGGCGGGCTCGGCTGTGCTGTCGCGGGAGGAGGAGTGGCGGTCCTCGTCCATCATGGCGAGGATCTCGCCGTTGTTGCAGATCTTGAGACCCTGCTGCTTCCACTCCTCGAGGCCGCCGCCGCCGATGCGGACGCTGAGCTTGCTGTTGGACAGGTCGGCGTGCTTGTTGTTGCGGCCCGAGAGCCTCTTCCAGTCGTCCTTGACCGTCTCGTAGTAGCGCACCATGTCGAGGAAGTAGGTGGCGTACGTCTCCGACATCTTGAGCCACAGCGACATGTGCTTGAGCGTCTTGTAGGTGAGGCCCGTGGCGCCGCACTTGGTCACGTCCGCCTCGGCCGCCGCGTCCTCGTCCGGAGGCCGCATGTGGCGCTTGGGGTCCATCTGGGGGAAGCAGACGGCGTAGATACCGACAAAGGCCGCCGTCCACACGGCGAAGAGCACCAGCGCCGACATGGGCAACTTGTCGCGGCAGATGTCGATGAGGTCGACAATGTCGCGCGCGGCTTGGAAGATCTCCTCGCAGCTCTCGTCCCAGAACCCGGGCGGCTCGGTGCCCGCGGCGAAGACGGGCTCGTCGAGCGGCCCCGACGCCTTCTCGCAGCGTATCGGGATAAAGGGAATGTACTCGCGGTTGAGCATGATGCGGCACACGGCGCCGAGCATGTGCATCGACACGTAGACGCTGCTGGCCTGGTGGTTCTCGTGCTTGTAGTAGTTGCTGGTCGACCACTGGAACAGCTCGGGGAGCTCGTCGTAGAAGCGTCGGAGCTTGCGGCGCAGCTGGTAAAACGTCGTCTCGGGGCTCCACGGGGCGTGCTTCTCGGTGAAGCGGCCGCCGGCGAAGCTCCACTTGGAGATCTCGCCCCAAATGTCCACCAGACGGACGAAGCGGCTGAGGACGCTGTCATTAATAGGCCCCCTCGGCTTATCGTCTGATGGCGGCTTCAGGAAGCCCGTGTAGACGTCCTCAGACAGGTCAAAGGCCACCTCGGAGCAGGGCAGCTGTATTTGCAGGTCTTCGGAGCGGATCGTCGAGACCCTCCCCTTGCCGCAGCCCAGCAGCCGGTCCAGGATCAGACAGCTGAACATGGTGCGCCGTCGAATCTCCTTGGCGATCATCATCTGCGACGGCGTCATGGCGGCTTTGGCCACGGGGCCGGCCGTCGACCGGAACGTCTTCTCCTGCTCCTTGTCGCCCTCGCCGAGACCCAGCGCCTGCGCCATGCGAATGGCCACGCCCACGTACATCCAGGCGGCCATGCCGCCAATCTTGGGGCGCGACTGGCTCCACTCGTAGAGCCCGAGCATCAAAAAGGCCTGCACCCGCTCGACAGAAGCCACCGTCATGCTGGTGCGGAGCCCCCCCAGCGCCTTGGTCAGGACCTCGGCGTAGTACTCAGATGCGGCGGACGCGTCCTGGCCGGTGCTCGCTGGTCGCGTCTTGGGCGCGTTCGCTCCCGCCGGCGCCGTGCGTGGCGTGGTAACGTACGACACCAGCGTGGGGTGGAACCGGGCCGTCAGCGTCAGGATCCCGAGGAGGACGAGGTTGATCTCGGGCGATGTGTCGCTCTGCTTGGAGCGGAACTTGCTGTTCATCTTCTCCTTGAGGGTGGCGAGGTGGAGGAAGGGGAGCTCCGTCGCAAAGTGGACGCGGTACACGTCAAAGACCTGGGACCATATCGCCTCGGAGAGGTACGGGGCGGACAGAACCTCCTCGGCGAGCGCGGCGGCCGACGCGGAGCCGCCCATCTTGGCGATGTCGTCGAGCTTGCGAAGACGCTTTCGATCCGAGCCCTGCTCCATCTTGATGCCGGTGGGCGGGTCGGGCCGCTTGGGCGGAGCGGCCGTCACCTCGGGGTAGGTGCACTCCTTGCCATTCCGTATGCACGTCTCGCACGGAGAGTCGCCGCCCGTGTTGTTGCACTTGATCTTGGACTTGCGGCAGCGCTGGCAGGCGATGCTGGACCGCAGGGGCTGGCGTTTGATGCCCTTCTTGCTGTCGGCGGCCCCCGGGCTGACCGGGCTGCCCCCCATCATCGCAGCGGCGCCCGGGGTGTGGTGCTCGTCATCGGCGGGCAGGGTGTGCCCCCGGACTCCGGCGCCGGCCGAGTGGCGAGGCGGGCTGTGGGGCAGCGGCTGTCGGGCGTGTGTGGGGCGGTCGGGGGCCAGGTTCGGCAACGCGGCGGGCGGGTCGGGGGGATCGGTCGGGGGCTCGAGGCGGCGCGACGCCGTGAAGGCGTCCTGATACTTTCGCTTGGGGGTGGTGTGGGAGTGTGACGTGGTGGCCGACGTCGCTGAAGCCTCATCGGCGTCAGGCGGGTCGGCGGGGGAGAGGATGGACTGGATGCGGAGCTGGGAAGCAATTGTGACGGCGGAGGGGTCCCGCGGGGAGACCCTCTGGTGCGTGTGCGTTGAGCTGGCGCGCCGCGCAATACAGGGCGAGGCGATGATGCCTTGCCTGGGTATATACTCCACAGTGGGAGCGGTGGCTGTAGAGGCCGCGAGGCGGTGGCGGCAGGAGATTCTGCAGGCACCAGAGGGAGAGAAGGGGGCGGGGGGGCACCTAGTAGGCCCTTTTTTTGGCCTGGCTCGTGTCTAGCCTCGCTGGCGCACAGAGGAACGAAAGAGGACGACAGGCCGTGATCCGAGATCAGGAGGCAGGCGGTGCGACGTCAAGTCGGGATAGGGGAGCGCACCCGGGCGGCAGCAGGAGCACGACGACAAGCAGAATCAGGTGGTCGCGCGGACACGGCGGGCAGAGGTGGGCAGGTTGGCAAGAGAGGCGGGCGAGGCGGGCGTCTGCGCGAGGTGGGACAGCATCCACGGCCGATGCAGGCAGCCGGAGCTCTCTCGTCTGGAGTCTGGACAGGACAGGCTGTGGACTCTGGACTGTGCTGTGCTGTGGTGCGCGTCGGCGGGCGGACGAGTCGTCGACACGGGACTGGCGACGAGCGTGCGTACCTGAGGTCAATGTGACGGCGAAACGTAGCTGGCGGTTGTCGCGGACCCGGGGGACGTGGGGGGTGCGGAAGGCGACGGGCGGCGGGCGGCGTCGCGGATGTAGTTCTGGGTGGGCGGAGGCCGAGGAGGTGGCCGTGTCGCGGCGCGACGGGAACAAGCTGCTGCTGCAAGCTCAGGGAGCTCGAGGTCGTGGGCGAATGAGCAGGCGGCGGGGAGCAAGTTTGTCGTCGCGGCGGTGTCGTCGTCGAATGGGCGGAGTCGAATACGAACGAGGGGTGGTTCGAGTGGACAATCGGCGACGGGAGGACGAGGGCGACGAGGCGGGCGGGACCACGGAGGATGGACGGGTGTCGGGCTGCAGACCTGGAGCTCGGCTGTTTGGCAGCAGCAGCATGAAGAAACGAGGCACACAGAAATCAGAAATTCGTCCTGGGGGGTGCAGGCAAACACGGCGGGTGCCGGTGCGGGTGCCGGTATGGGTGCGGGTACAGGCTGACAACCTAGGCGGGAATGGGAATCACGCCAGCACTTGGGGTACGAATTGTCGAGGTTGTCGGTTGACGTCGATCCGGGGTGTTTGGTTTTTGGTGTTTGGTGTTTGGGGTGCCGTCGTCCTGTCGCCAAAAGGAGGTGGTTGAAGATGGTGGAATGCAAGACGGGACCCGGGAGAGCTGGCCTGGCTGGCTGGCTGGGGGTGCTGGGGTTGTGCTGGGATGGGGGATTCAGGGCGGCCAAGAAACCCCCCCCCCCTGCCCCGTTCCCTTCAATGGCACTCCACCCCCGGCCCCCCAAAGTCAACTCCCGGAGCCCCTCCATCTCTGCGGCTCGGATACCTACCTTTCTGGCCACTACCCCCTTTCTAGCCACTACCCTCGACGCCCGTTTGCAAGCTTCAATGGAAGAATTAGTGGCAGCATCTTGCATCCGTATTATCTCGACGGCGTCAAACAGCCAATCTAGGTTGACTCCCTCTTGTCTTCCCATCTCACCTACTCCTCCATGTTGCGGTCAGCTCCTGGTCGCCCTCGGCTACACGGAGCACGGAGCACGCTCCGAACGGACCACGGAGGATGGACGAAGCGACGGGGCCTTTGTTCCCGTCGCCGTCTCCACGTCTCCCGGGGCCCGGATTTCCAGGACAGCACGTCTCAGCCTTTCTTTTTCTCATCCCATCCCCTCACCTGGATCTCTTCCCGTCTCTTTTCTTCTTGCCCTTGCGCGCTGGTCGTTGGACCCGATCCAACCGGCTGGCCAGGGGGCGTTGATCGGCTCTTCCAACCCCGAGCCTGGGCTTTTTTACCCCACGCTGAGCGGTAGAGCATTCAGGGGGGTCGCTGAGCTAGGGCATAAGGGGAATGGTGGTTTGGACGCTGGGATCGATAGCCTCCTACCCAGTCTTCGCGGCGACCGTAGCCCGGCCTGAGGTGCCGGACACTGAAAAAAAGGGCCCGAGCCCATTCGAGTCCGATGCCGCATGTTTTGCATTTATTTTTCATTTCCAACAAAACCCTTTCCGGCCGTTGCATCCGAACCACACTTTCTCTCGAGCCTTGCCGACCTCGGCAAGCGCATCGACGGCCCTAGGCTGGGGCGGCAGAGCAACTTGACAAGAGGGGGACTTTGCTTGTCCTGCCCGTCCTGGTGTCGAGTGCGACGCCCAGCCCGGCCTTTGGCCTTGCACACCCGTTCGTCTCCCGCCGCCGCCGAGGAGACAGGAAGGAGGAGAGAGGACATGAGAGAGGGGGTCCCGTCGGTCCTCTGCCGCCGTGTGCTCCTGCGGTGCAACACCACAAACGAATCCCCCCAAGGGCGGTGGGCGAGACACAAGATTTCACGGAACTCCGGGTGTGCTGGGGCGCTGTCGGGCTTCGATCAGGCATTCCAGCCGTCGCCGTCGCTCTTTGGCTTGAGCTTGCTGCCGTGCATCCCAACTCTCTCTTCGTTCCTTTTCTTTCCCTCTTCAATACCAGCTAATAATGGGTCGAACCATCCCCCCCCTCCCCGGATCGCCTCCTGCAGACCAAGCGTCTTCCGGGTCCGAGTCCGCGCGACGACGACGGGACTCTACTGCATCGCATCATCATCACACACAGGCACAGGCACAGGCACAGGCATAGACACGACGAGGAACCGGCCGGATGACGAAACTGTGTCCCGCCCTGGTCTGTCCCTTTCGGGTATTTCCCATCCCATCATTGGAGTGAGTTCGGATGATGGATGATGAACCGCCCCAGTCCGGCACTCACCAAGCCCCGAATCGGGATCTTGTCTGCAGCCACTCGGCTGCGTCGACGAGTGATGGCGTGTTGGTTTGATCCGGGGCCCTTTTCTGGGAAGCTGTCGTCGAGATCCAGCACACCACGGCCACGTACCCGCGCCGTGTCGTGTCTCTGGGGAGAGGAGAGGTGGTGTGTCCCTTGGGAGGAGGACACGACGCTGCTACAATATCGTCCTATTCTTTTTCCTACGGGCGAGCGAAGGCGGTACGACGTGGCATGACGGGCCAAGAGACTCGGGACGGGTCACTGATTGACATTGAAACGCGAGAATGGCCGGCTGCAGCCCAGCGTGTGGGCGGACGGCGGGCGAGCTATCTTTGATCGTCAGCGAGTCGTGCAAGAGACCTCCATGTGCGACTTGAGAGGGCGTCTTGAAACCGGGGGGGGGGACGGTGAGGCTTGGGCGGCGTCGTTTGTGTTGAAGAGGGGAGACCACTCGGTTTGCACATGAACAGAAAGAACAAGCAGGCCCGGCTCTGAGCATTATACGGTAAGCTGCAAGGGGCCGCCCTGTGAGGGAGGGACTGCAAGTCGGCCGCTCCCCAGGCCTCCTTGGCGGGCATTCCCGCCACGTTTTCCGCGATGCAAAAAGCCTCGAGCCTCCCCGTGAGGTTTACCAGAGTAGGCAACCCTCACGGTAATGCTCATCTTCGCAACAACCTCAATGCTCCTTGTTTCGGCCTCAGCATTGATTGACCTCCCACCCCGCCTCGAAACCGCAGGGCAGATCAAGTTTGACAAGCCCCCTCCCTCGCCTCCCGTGCCTCTTTCTCGGGTTCAAACTGGCACACCAGAGAAAAAAATGGTTTGCGTGGGAGACGGAGGGGATGGAGAGGAGGGGGAGAAAAGGCGCTTGACCAGCGTCCACGCGGCCAATGACGTCTCGGGCAGCACGAGCGATTCGAGAGGCCTCGCGCGTATCCACACAGAGGCGAGCTTTAAGCGCCTCCATGGCCGCGGGGTGATGCCCAGGCCTTCCCAGGATGCCCATGCCTATTTTCAACAACACCAACGAACCACTACCACCAGGGGGGTGTCGACCCCTCTCTGTCCAAGCATCTATTTCGCTCTTCTTGCACCCATCGCAAGGGATATTTGCCATTTTATTCGCATCCTGAAAAGGGGAATATTTAGCTTTTTTTTTGGCGCAATTTCTTGTCCTCCTCTTGATACTTTTTCTGCCGCGCACCCTTGTCGCAACATTGCGCGCCGTCGCATCTCTCCCAGTCGAGCCGACGTCATCGAAGCGGTGCGACAGTCAAGATGGCGGCAAGTCACAATGTAAGAGATAGAGACACCACGCGACCACCACGACCACCCTTGCTGACAGCCGCCTCGCCCAGGACCCAAAGCTCCTCTACGCCATCAGGGACGTCTCGGCCTACCACATCGCCAACGGCAAGGAGGAGTCGCTGACGCCCGCCGGTCCGCAGACGCTGTCGCTGCTCATGGTGCCGACCACGTCCGCCTTCGCCGACCCCGCCCTCGACCCTGACGGCGCCAACGCCGAGCAGGACTTTTACCTGCACCTGCACCTGCCGCCCGAGCTGGACCTCCCGCTGCCCGCCACGACGCAGATCTACCACAAGCCGCCGCGCAGCTACCTCATCCCGCGCTGGGACCTGGGCCCGGACAGCGGCGCCTTCACGCGCATCGAGTTCCCCAGCGTCGAGAGCCGCAAGGGCATCCAGGAGGATGTCGACACGTTCGAGACCATCCTGGCCCAGTGCACCGCCTTCCTAGAGCGCGCCCCGCCGCCCAAGACGAGCCGCAAGAAGGGCTCGCCCTCGTCATCGAGCAAGGGCAAGATCTCGGAAGACCTGCCCGCCTACAACCCTGCCGACTACATGCCCGGCCAGGCGTACGCGCGGGGGAGCCACAGCGCCGTGGGCGGCCACCAGGGCGGCCAGATTGTGCTAGTGGACGAGGAGGACGGCAGCGTGATTGGCGAGCTGGCCGACAACTTTCAGATCAAGGAGGACAGCAAGCTGCAGCCCGGGTCCAAGGGTTCGTCCTCTCTTTTGTTCCTTTTCTCTCCCCGTTCTCTCGTGTCCCCCAACTTACCCACCACCCCCCCCCCCCGCAGACCCCGTCGAAATCACGCTCCCCTCGGAAGGCGGCCAGCTCATCGGCATCGCGCCCGTCTCGCAAGAGTTCCTCGAGGCCGAGCTGCACCCGGCCTACAAGCGGTCGTTCCTCGTGTCCAACGCCTCGGCCGCGTCGCGCCTCATCATCACGGGCTCCGACATGCTCGCCAAGGCACTCCAGGGCCAGGCCGACACCTTCACGAAGAAGACGCAGCCGGCCTCCAAGCCCATGTCGTTCAAGCCCACAACCAAGGAGCACGTACGGCGCATCAACACGGTCACGACCAGCGCCGCCAGCCTGTCGGCCAAGACGGTCGGGCAGATCGGCAGCGTCGCGCAGCGCGTCGGCGCCACGCTCGGCGGCCACGCCAAGAAGTCGGCCGAGGCTGGTGGTAGTGGGCACAAGGGCTTCGACGCTGAGGGGCGGCCGCGCGACGACTACAAGCCGGGGCTGCTCAACAAGAGCCTCATGGCCTTCTCGACCGTCATGGACGGCGTCGAGCAGGCGAGCAAGCACCTGCTCGCGTCGACGTCGGACGCGGCGTCGACGGTGGTCGGGCACCGGTGGGGCGAGGAGGCGGGCGCGCTAACGAGGGATGTCGGGGCAGGCGTCAAGAATGTCGGGCTGGTGTATATCGATGTCACGGGTGTGTCGAGGCGGGCTATCATCAAGAGCGTCGCCAAGGGCATGGTCGTGGGCCACACGGCGAGCGGGCAGCAGGTCGTCGTGGGCGGCGGGGACGGGGGGACGGGGGGGTGATGCCCGGGGAGGGGTCGATGATCGCGGCGGGGGGGTCGACGAGCTTGGTGCCGTTGAATTCGAACCAGTCGGTCGAGAGCTTTGGGACGATGGTCGAGGGGAAGCCGCTGACGGGTATGTCGGGGGCGTTGAATGGCAAGCATTAGGGGTGCATACATGTCTATTTCTGTTATCGGTTAGTTAGATTGACGAGTACCCGACTTGGATGAGTGGCAGGAGGTGGCATAATCAATTGATGAATTTTGTTGTTCAAGTTGACACGGCGATGGAAGGGATAAGAAAGCTGTTGGGTTGCTGTGGCGGTGAGCAACACAGCGATGCGCGCCCTGAATTTCAAGCCTTGTCCCCCTGTCGCGTCTCCAAACTTGGCGCTTGGATCGCGTTGCGGGGAAGCCAAGGGCTGCCCCAATTTCTCAGGGCAAGAACCTCTACGGCGACAACTCCGCAAGCGTCAAGCCCGTCGCGTCCAAGCCAAATCACCCGACCGCGATGTCGCTGGGCTTTTCAACGGCGAATCGCCAGGCTCTTTTTCCCAGACATTGATTGTTTTTTTTTGTTATGCTCTTTCCGCGAAAAATCAACCTCTGCTCCCCAACGAACAAGTCAAACACCCCACCGCCTCAACCTTCGCAGAGACACCACTCGACCAAAACAACCACGCAGCTCCCATGTGCTGCCGCTTTGAACTCCTCGGCACCCTGATCCTCCTCTCCCAAGGCTTTCAGAAGCGCAGGTCCCAAGACTCTTCCGCCGGGCGCGCAACCAAGACAACGTACCCCCCCCCCTCCCTCCTCCTCCTCCGCCCCCAAAGTCTCCAAAGCTAAAACCCCCCCCCACCAGATCCAAACCACCGATCCCTCGCCTCATCCCCACCAACACCCACCACCCACCATGCTCCACGAACTCCTCCTCTCCCTCTCCGGCCACCCCTCCCCCCTGCTACACCCCCCTCCCCCCGATGGCCATGGCTCCTCGCCGCTCCTATCCCCCCCGGAACGCGCCCTCCTCGCCTCCCTCGCCCACCTCAGCACCCTGCACATAAACCTCTCCCACGCCGCCTCCCACGCCGCCGCCTCCCACCCCAGCCCCATCTGCCGCGCCGTCGCCGCCGCCGTCGAGGGGACCCACCTCGCCGCCTTCCGCCGCCACGTCCTCGCCGTCGAGGCCACCATCCTGCGCGGGGACGCCGCCCTCGTCGGCGCCCACGGCATCGTCCCGCTGACGGCCGTGGTGCGCGAGTTTGACGGCTGGGCGCGCGTGCTGGCGTGGCTGTGGGAGGAGGTCATGGTGGGCGGGGTGGCGCGGGAGGGGTGCACCGGGGCGATGGTGGTGGATCGGCTGAGGGGGGGATGCAGACGGGGTACGGGGACGTGGAGGCGGCGGCGAGGGGGCTGGTGGGGGCCGCGGAGGGGGCGTGGTTGAGGATGGTGAGCGCGTGGGTGGTCGGGGGGAAGGTGCCGGGATTTGGGGCGGGGGACTTTTTTGTGAGGAGGGTGGGGGAGGAAGGGGGGAGGGGGAGGAGTTTGTTTGTGTCGGGGGGTTGTTGCCGGAGTTTGTGACGCCCGCGACGGCCGCGTCGATGCTGTTTATTGGGCGGTCGCTGAATCAGATACGGGTCAAGAGCGCGGAGGATCCGAGTTTGCGGGGGACGGATCATCTGTTTACGCAGCTGAGGAAGCTGGCGGCGCTGGAGCATCCGTTGGATTCGGCGACGTTTTCGAGGACGGTCACGGAGATACGCCATCATCTGTCGAGGACGGTGCTGCGGAAGCTGCTGCCGCCGGCCAAGGTGCTGGAGACGCTGCAGCTGCTCAGGGACTTTTTCCTGCTGCGGCGGGGTGAGTTCGCCATGGCGCTGACGCAGCAGGCCGACGAGAAGATCCGGAGCCGATGGCGACGGGCCGAGAACCTGGCCTACGAAAAGCGAGACGGGCTGGCCAATGTGGTCGTCAAGGACGGCGAGGTGGCGGCCGTCCTGGCGAGGACGTGGGCGGCCATGGGATCCATGCAGGGCGAGCACGCCGAGGAAGACGAGGGCCTGGAGCTCGCCCGGGATCTCCTCCGCCTGACCGTCGTCTCCAAGTCGCGCTCCAGCACCGCAGACGGCGGCGGCCTCGCCTCCATCGCGTCCACCCCCTTCCGCAACCTCTTATTCTCCGTCCCCGTCGTCCTCACCCTCCAGATCCCCTCCCCTCTCGACCTCTTCCTCAGCCAGTCCGACCTCGCCACCTACACCACCATCAACTCGTACCTCCTCTCCCTCCGCCGCGCCCACATCCGCCTCACCGACCTCTGGAAAATCACCCCCCTCCGCCGCCACCACCCCGCGCCCCCGCCCTGCGGCCCCACCGGCCGCGCCACCGTCCGCCTCCTCCGCCACCGCCACACCCTCCGCTCCAACATCCTCCGCAACGCCTGGGCCACCGCCAGCGCCGCCATCTTCTTCCTCGGCGAGACCGAGGGATACCTCCAGACCGAGGTCGTCGCGGGCCTGACCGAGGACCTGCACGCGTGGCTCGCGCCGCCCGAATCCCCCCCGCCGGGGGAGCAGGAGGAAGAAGACATCTGGCTCGCCGAGAACAAGGAGGAAGAGGACCACGCCCCGCACGACCCGCAATCCCTCGCCGCCGCCCACCGCCGCTACCTCAAGACCCTCGTCCGCCGCCTGCTGCTGACAAACGTCGCCTTCACCCAGCCGCTGTACGAGCTGCTCGCGACGATCGATCACCTCGTGGCGCTCGTGCGGCGACTGCAGGCCGTGTGGGTGGCCGCGGACCTCGAGGCGGACGTGGGCGTGGTGGATGCGTTTGTGGATCTGGCGAGGGAGGAGAGGGACGTGAGGGGGGAGTTGGGGGAAGTGGAGGGAAGAGTGAAGAGGGGGGTGGAGGGGTTGGTGGGGGTGTTGAGAGGGTTGGAGGAGGAGGACGGGGAGGGGGGGGGTGGGGAGGAGGACGGGGAGGGGGAGGGGGAAGAAGAGGAGGATGGGGGGTATGTGCCTAGGAGGGTCGGGGGGGTGGATCGGTTGTTGATGAAGTTGGATTTTGGGAGTTGGTTTGGGGGGGTGGGAGGGGAGGTGTAGATAGGGGGGGATGATTTTATACCCGGCCTAGGAGGGCTGTTGGGATGATGGATAATGAGAGACGATGTTATGGTTTTGTGCATTGGTTGGGTTCCGAGAGCATACTTAGGTTGGGGGGGTAGACGAGGCAAGGGCCTTGGAAACAGGCACTGGGCTTCGAAGGAAATGCGTCTTGAAGTCAGTGGACTGGCTAGTTGTGTGTCATGGATAAATCGGTTTGGGTCAGTGAGTTAAGCTACGGCTATGAATGACTGGTTACTCGTAGTTTAACCTGTGCCTTTTCAGTCCCCAGTGGACATCCCCAGGTGGGAGGAGCTGTGTTTGTTTACATCGGCCAAATTGGCCTGCTCCTGAGTCCCAACCTCACAAATGGCAGA
The DNA here is from genome assembly GCA_030549215.1 of Schizothecium vesticola. Lineage (NCBI taxonomy): Eukaryota > Fungi > Ascomycota > Sordariomycetes > Sordariales > Schizotheciaceae > Schizothecium > Schizothecium vesticola. The sequence continues at coordinate 3,763,484 of JAUKUD010000005.1, read as the reverse complement.
AACTGAAAGCTAGCTCGATACAAACCTAAAAATGTTTCTGCATACGGCAGCACGGGATCCTCCATGGCCTCGGTGAACGCATCCGTCGAGACGCCGAAGGAGATAGATGGCTGCGACGACATCGCGACCAGAGGAGACGCCGGTGAGTCCGGATCGGGGAATGCTGCCAACAACACACGGCAGAGCTGTACAACCATGCTCGACGTCTCCCTCATCAGTAACCCGTTGTAGACGCCTAGGCGAGGAGAGACTGCGGGGATGCAAGGCCTGGTTGGTTAGTCAGTCGAGATATGCAGGACGCCATGCGTCTGCACTGAACTGGATGGTGAACCGCGGGTACTGTCGGGATCAAGTTCACCAAGGAAGAGCAGCTATGTGGTTTAGCCCCAAACGCCAGCATCAAGGGTTTCGGTCTGCACGACTGGCCATGGAAACTCTCGAGCAACAAGGAATGTCACGAGGACACCCCCGTCTGAGCAACACCGCAGCGAAAGCGCGGGCGGCCAATCGAGGCCGGCGACAGCCCGCGGGGGCTTTGCATGGCGTTGAGTTCCGTGGTGTCAATGCTGTTATGGTGATATGGGGGTCACATTAGACATGAGAGAAGAGGGTCAAGTATAAGTCAGAGATGGGACGGTATTTTGATGGCATTTAAGATTAGTACTCTCTCGACTCCCGGGTGCTGACCTGAATAAGAGAAAACAATATCGGTGTATCTGTCGCGATCAAAACACCACCCCTGAACCGCCAATGTAAGCAACAACACGCCCCCGACCCAAACCTAAGCACCCCTTGCCTTCTCCATACCACCCGTCGACGCCTCCCAAACACGTCCCCCTCCAGGGCCAAAGACTCACCCCCCCCCCCCCTTAGACCAACCCACAATGTCCGCCGCCCCCCCAACTCTCCCAACAACAACCACCCAAGCTCTCTCCAAGCTCTCCCTCTCAACAACAACCGATCCGGCAACCGCTGCCACAACCATCACCTCTCCATCAACGACAACACCCCTCCACATCCGCTCAGACAGCATCGAATCCACCACCTCGACCGCCTCGGACGGCCACGATCTCGTCCAGCGCGACATGGACTTTTTTGTGGCGCGGATGGAGCGTCGGGGACGGGGACAGGGAGGGTACTAGACCGGGCACCTACCTACCTACTTGCCTTGGTACTTACATGTCTGATGGTTCATGACATGGACGCATCGTGAAGGGGGGCAGGCCTCTTTTTCTTCCATGTTTTCTTTTCCGATTCTTCTCAACTGCTTCTGGAGGCGCAGTTTGACTTGAATTGACTTGACTTGCCAACTTGGTGGTGGACCGGGAGAGGAGTTGGAGGGTGAAAGGTGAAAGGTGGATGGAATGCCTGTTTCTGTTTCATTTATACCCAAGATTGTCACGTTTTCCCACTTATTCTGTTCCTCTATAGGCCCAAGATTGACTTGCTGGTGGTGCAGGGTGGAGAGAGGTTGAGGTTCGAGGTTGAAGTCGATGGAATACCCGTTTCTATTTCATTGTTCACAGTATTGACTTCTGAGCTCGACCCCCCCCCCCCCCGGGGGAGAGGTCAAGCTCAGGGAAGGAGCTACCTTGGGAGCTTCGGGAGTTGCCTGTATTTTGATGGTGGAACCCTGCGAATCTACTATACTAGGAGTTTAGTAGGTAGCATGTAGTGTGTAATCTGCGTTATGTTATCGTGTACCTACCTCCTTCACCAATTGATACTGCTGCATTCCCATGAGATGAGCCATCTGTCGTCGTCAACGCCAAGCCACGTCGCTGTCGCTGTCATCCATTTCTTTGTGCGCTGTCATGTGGAGACGCGCGAGACATGATGACGTCGGGTCGCAACCCCTCCGCATCTCGACAATAGACACCTCAGCCGGCCGATCTGATCCGGGGACGTGTGCCGTTCGATCGGGAATTGCATCAGACGAGAAATGGACATCACCAGCATCAGTACAGTACGATATTCCACACCTCATCCATTACCCCCCCAATTACACTAGACTCTTTCCCATCTAGTAAACCAAATACTACTCAGGTATGCAGAATGCAGAATCAACCTAACAGCTGACGGGTATCAACGCAAAAAAAGATTCAAGTGTCGTGATTCCAGCTTTCCCATTGCCCCCCACTCATCGTCACAAAGCCAAATAGCTTTTCGAACCCTATCCTTCTCTACATGCAACCAAGAGGCAACGCTCAGTAGTAAATCTTTTCCTCCCACACAGGCGGGCGCGACGCCTCCGTGTCCCAGACCAGCTTGCCCTTCTCATTGAGCTCGCAGCCCTCGTCCGTGATGGGGATGATGCGGCTCGTGTGGGCAATCTCCTGCTTCGAAACGCCCGCCGCATCGCTCGGGATCCAGAGCAGGGGCGTCCTCGACGTCACCGTCGGCGGGTGGTAGGCGTCCTGCGAGATCTCGTCCGTGTACTGCTCGAGGATGGCCTCGCGCGGCACCAGAGCCCGGAGCGTGTCGTAGTCGGCATAGATCCAGGGCTTGAGGAACTTGGTCAAGATGTTGCCGCGCTTGGGCATGTGCGAGGTCACCTCGGCCTGGGCGTACGTCTCGCCCTTGTTGACCCCCTTCTCCGTGTGGTCATGGCCGTTGTCGTGGCCATTGTTCGCGACGGCGGGCTCGGGGCCCAGCAGGCGCGACTCTTCCTCGGCCAGCAGCGTCATGGGCAGGTTGTTGATCAAGGGGTCCAGGGCGCTGTTGAGGCTGATGTGGAAGAGAACAGTAAAGATGAGGAGGACGACCATCAGAACCAAAGGGCCGGGCGCCACCGAGGCACCAAACAGTCCAATCATGCACACCTCGGCAAGGTAGAGCCCGGTAAAGAGCTGCTTCATGGCGCGGGGATAAATCATGCCGCGCGTGTCGATTTGGGTATCCGTGACAAAGAAGATGTTGTAGCGCCAGGCGACGTAGAACAGGCCCAGGGCGACCGTGGCCCAGCCGAGCATGAGAGGGGCAATGACCGAATACGTAATGGCTAGGCGCCGCCGTTAGCTTGGTACAGCGACACAGAGCGGAGAAGCTTACCAATGACGACGATGTTGGTGTAGACGGGGAGGGTGCTGCCCCACGAGATGGCGCTCAGGTTGGCCCACTTTTTGTACATGGCGCGAGGCGTGTTGGTCAGAAACCTGTAGAGCAGGTTGAAGACGACGAAGCCAACAACCTGCGTCAGTACACCCGTGGCAAGCGTGAGACCCTGGACGATAAAGTACGATATGTAGAAGTTGGAGGCGAGGGGCAGCTTCTTGGACAGGATGCTGGGGGCCGAGGTTGGATTATCAATGATAGCCTGGGCAGTTGCCGTGGCAGCGGACGCCAGCGTGGCCACAAGGAAGACCTGGACGACTTGGAAAGTGAAGTAGGCGCTTTGCGTAAAGAGCTCAACGCGCGAGAGCGACGTCTCTCCCGCAAACTTGGCGCACAGACGCATCACGATGGGAACCAGCGACATGAGAATCGACATCAAGACGGCGGGCAGGAGACCCGTGATGACGCCCAGGATGGCCGTGGGGATCTTGAGGATCCACGCCAGCCACGAGTAATCCTTGGCCAGCTGGTTGATGTTGCTGACGATACCGACGAAGGCGACGGGAATGGCCCAGAAGAGAATCATGGCCGTGATGAAGGCGACGACGGCATAGCGGCGGACCATTCGCTGCCACCAAGGAATCGCGAGAGACTTCCAGACAACCTCGCTGGGACGGATGCCGACGGTCCTCGGCGACATCTGGAGACCTTGGTGATGGGCGAGGATCTGCGAGGCGCCCTCGGCATCGGCCTGGGACCGGAACTCGATAAAGACGCCGGGGATCTTCTTGAAGCTCCCGGCGCGGTACTTGGCCTGAACGTCTTCGACGGCGGGGATGAGACGCTCGAGCTCGGTGCGGCACCAGTTGATCGTGTCCACCTTTCTGCCGAGGAGCCCCAAGGCGCCGGTTCGATGCGTGGGGCGCTTCTTGAGGGGAACCCAGCGGGCAGCGATGCTTCCCGATTCGGCGTCGAGGGGCGCCGACGGGCTGGCTTCGTCGGCCGACCCGCCCTTGGCGATGGCGGCCTGGCGGGCCTTGTTCGCGAGCTTGATCAGCTTGATCTCGGCCTTTTCCAAGCGCATGGCGACCTTGTCGCGCTCCTCGACCAGCTCGTCCACCGCCTTGGTGTCGCTCGTGATCCAGATCTTCTTGACCGTAGGGCCAAAGACCTTGCGAAGCCGAGCCTCGTCCAGATAGTCGGCCGGGACCGACGAGAAGAGGACGGTGCGAGACGAGATGCGGTTGGCGTAAAAGGGGCTCATCAAAAAAGCCTGGCGGAGGTTGATGAAGAAGATGATCTCGCGCATGATGAGGTACATGATGAAGCCAAAGAAGGCCCAGGCGGTGAGGGCATGGGCGTAGTAGCGTTTTCCTTGCGTGTCGCGGTTCACGTTGCCATAGGTCAGGATTTCGAGCTCCTCCAGGTTGTTACCGCCCGTGGCGTTGACGGGAAACAGGATCGGCCAGGTGATGCAGCAGCCGACGAAGCAGAGGGTGCACGAGATGCGCATGAAGCGGAGATAGAGGTAGGCGTCGAGCGACTGGTGCTGGAGGGCGTAGACATCGGGAATCTTCCAAAAGGTGCCAAACCAGTTGAAGAGGCCGGTGGGCAGGGAGGGCGATCGCTCACTGGGCGTCATGGTTAGCATGCGACGCGCCGGGGGCCGTGGAGTGGCAAGTACTTTTCTCTCAAGCTTCCTAGGTAGGTTCTAGGCGCGTAGTAGCGGCGGTTGCTCTTGCGCAGCACCAAGAAGATGGCCACGTAGATGCCCGAGATGACGAGAACGGGCACCAAGGTTGAGATGAAGCCTAGGGTTCCCGTTAGCACGTCCACGTCCTCTCCAAACTGGACTTGGGCCCATCACCTACCCGACAGCGAGGCGGGCGGGACTTCTTCAGGTTTGGTTTCGGTGCTGCTCATTTTGGCGGTTTTGGTGGCTGCTCAGCACCCGCCGTGTTGGTAGGAGGGTGGTCAGGGGAGGGGTATAGGATGAAGCTCTCAAGGAGCAGCTGGCGTCGTGAGGGTCCCAGCCGAAGCGCGTCCAAAGGTGAGACGAGGCGATTCGTAGAGTTGTCGAGAGTTGTCGAGGAGGGAGGAGTCCTGGAAAAGGATGGGAGGTCTGGAGCTCAAGATTGAAGACGGAAGCTGAGATGGGCCTGGTCCGGGTGGGCGCTCGGCTAGGCGCACAGAATAGAGCCCTGCACGACGACAGGGGGGGGGTCTGCCAGGTGGCTCGAGGGTCGATGGTTTGTTAGGTCGATGCGGGAGAGATGAGGGCGTCGCGGGATTGGAGGAATTGGAGGGGCGTCTAATTGCACAGGACAGACATTTCACACAAGAAACGCAGCACCAGCAAACAAAATGGCGGCGTGCAACAGCAGAGGCAAGAGAAGAGGGACGCGACATCCCCTTTTTATCCTGTGTGCCAGTCGATCTTCCCCTTCCGAGGAGTGGTGTCCCAGTTTCGACGGCAGCCATGCCCTTGCACGGCAGGCGAGCTGCAATACCTCCCAATGACGCAAAGCCGAGCACGGTGTCGCACCTGGGCCAGACCTGCCCCGAGATCCCAATCCTCCCTCCCCCCGTCGCTCTTTCCCGCACTGCAGCATTGGGAGTGGGGTCCATCTGCAACTTTCAGCAGGTCCGGCTCTGGCTCCAACAACGCACCGTGCCAATCGAGCTTTTTGCAAAGTGTCTGCCCCGTTTTCCCACCCTGTTCCCAGATCGGGGGACCATTGAGCGGCACCCGTCATCTCGCCCGGTTCTCCAACCGGATTTGATTTTACTTTTACTCTCACAGAGACGCGGTGTGCTGGCTGGCTCTGGCTCGGTCGGGGGCTGGGTAATTTGGACCATCACACGCGTGTCTCAGAGCCCAACTTGGCCGACGACACGGCGCTAGGCCGTGTCGGGCCTCCAGGCTCGACACTGGGTGACTGGCCAGTGTTTCTCCGCAGACCTGAGCCGAGTCGTGACAAGCGCCGTGTTTCCTCCCTGTTCGTCGATTGGGAGGTGCAAACCTCCGCCGGTCTGGGGGAGAAGGGGACCCCTCCAGCCGTCATGGTCCCGTATTTCAGCTGCAATCGTCGTCTGCATGATGCAAAGCCGACCTCGACCTGGCACGTCACCGGGTCAGATTCAGTCTTGGTGGCTGGCTTGGCATACATCAACCACATCTCACACAAAGAAGGCGACGGGTCACTGGTTCAGGGAGCCTATCGATTCGGCCGAGGAGGCGATGATGTTGGAAGGTTTACCTAATCCCCGCCCCCAACTGCTCCCACGGAGAACTTGTCCACTTCGGCTCGGGCCGACGACGTTGCAAGGCGGTCCCGGAGCATCTCGTTCTGGTTTATCTGGTTTAAAGGGCAATTTTGGGTTGTAAATCGCACACTAATTCATTCGCAATTTGGGGCTGGTCCCCTCGCACAATGCGTCCGTCTCTTGCTCTTCTTCTGGGATGCTCAAGAGATACAAGGAGGCCGCCATGATGGCTCACGAGGGCAATACACTGGAATGAGGTGTCACTCTTGCCACGGATTGTCCAACCCTGTCTACCGTTGTACACACACTGGAAGGAGGGGCGCGTTGAGTGGAATGTTTGCGCCGGCCTCAGATCGGGAGTCTTTGTTTCGGGCCCCGGTCCGTCTTGGCCTCGCGCGCCGTTTCGGGCAGAACCATTCTCGACGACGAGGAATGTCTGAGAAGGTCAGGGAAACCTCACCTAGAAAATAGAAATACCTTGCTCGAGATACCAATCTTCAACTGCCAACCGGCAATGTTGATCCTTCTCTGTACCGCGGAAGACGGCATATAGCTTTGGCAAACCTTCAACTTGAGGCTTCAAAGGCAGAAAACTGCCCGGACGCAATTCCAATGGATGATGGCGGCCAACTGGCCGCTGCTTCCGTCGAAATATCCCCGATCTGGCAAATCTCTTTGTCCCGCCGTGATAGCAACAAAAGGAAGCCAGCAATGGCTTCTTTGAGCCGTCTGCTTGCCAGGTCCGGCCGTTGGACGTGTAAAATCACTGACAAGCCTCTCCCCACTGCCCTCATCGACTTGCTCACCACATCACTGCTAGCTGCGACTTGCTCACCACATCACTGCTAGCTGCGACTTGCTCGGCCGCACCAAGAGCAAAAACCAACCCTCCCCCCTCCCGAAACCACTAGACCCTCAAGATGGCGACGATAGACATGGAAGACGCGCCCCCGATCCGCCCCCCGGTGCCGTCGCACCTCGCCGAGCACGAGGATGACGAGAACGGCTACCAAAAGGGCTACGTCCGGGGCACCGACTACTCCCTCCCCTACTACTCGCGGTGGTCGCGCATGCACGAGGCCGAGATCTACGAGGACCTCCTCCGCCACGTCAACTGCGGCTACCTGTCGACACGCGGCGTGCCGCCCACCCTGCTCGCCCTCAAGCAACACGCCCAGTCGCTGTGCATCCTCATCCACGCCCTCAACCCGACGCTCGAGGCGGGCGAGATCGTGCTGGGCGACCCGTCGCAGCTCCCGCCCACCCACCACAACGTCGACGTCGCGCCCGTCGACGACCCCCTCGCCTTCAAGCACCAGCTCAACGACGCCTTTGACTTCCTCAACGACCTCTCCCAGCCCTACACCAACGACGACCCCAACCACAACAAGCCCCTGACCGGGCTTGTCAACGAGGTCCGCTCCCGCCACGAGGCCTACGGCACCGCCTACCACTGCCCGCTCGACGAGCACACGCCCCGCGGCGCCACCGAGAAGCAGCGCCCTTACGCCAACCACCAATCCCTCCTCCGGCACGCCAACGCCCTCCTCGAGCGCCTCGACCACGAGACCTCGTCCACCGGCGGCCTCCTCAGCCTGCTGCCCACCTCCTCCGAGGCCGACGCGCTCGAGCTCTCGGACGCGCGCAACAGCCTCCTCGGCCAGTGGCTCCTCTTCACGCAGCACCTCGTCGCGCGCGGCCACGAGCTGGAGCTGCAGCTCGCCAACGCGCTCGACGCCCTCGCCTCGGAAGCCCTCGTCCCGCAGCACTACGTCGGCACCCTCGGCGCCGACGCCCTCGCCGGCGGCAACGCCATCGCCTTCCCGCAGGACCGCTTCGTCCTCGCCAACGCCGGCGACGACGTCTTCGACCACCTCCACGCCATCCTCGACAAGCAGGAGGCCCTCATCCAGGCCAAGGCCGCCGTGTGGGCCAAGCAGGGCGTCATCGGCAAGCGCATCTACCAGCGCCACCGCGGCGGCGAGGAGCACGCGCGCGGGTTGGTGCCCGTGACGATCCCCACGCGGTACTACCGCCTCGCCGGCCAGGGCCGCAACACCATCTTTGTCGTGCCGGCGTGGGATAATCACCCCGGCGTGGCGGGGACGCGGGAGGCCGAGGACAAGCCGCAGATCGTGGCGTGCGTGCAGCCGAGGTACCCGCCGCGCGTGTCGGAACTGGAGAAGAAGTATGATGAGAGGATTGGGAGGGCGGTGGCGCTCGAGGCGGAGGTGAGGGCGATGAGGGCCGAGCAGGCGAGGAGGCACGACGAGACGAGCGTGCTGGAGGAGGAGAATCGGCAGCTGGCGGAGACGAGGGACGCGTTGCTGTTGGCGGTGGGGAAGAGCAAGAGGGTGTTGGCGGAGGAGGTGCAGAGGGAGAGGGCGAGGGCGGTGGATGCGGAGGGGGAGAGGGAGAGGGTCAAGGAGGAGAGAGATGCGGTGGTGAGGGAGCGGGATCAGCTAGAGTTGCAGTTGAGCGCGGCGATGAGGGAGGCAGCGCAGGGGAGGGTGAGCAGTGGGAAGGGGAAGGGGAAGGGGAAGGCGGTGTAGAAAGTGTGATATGGTCAGGGGCGTTTTGGTGGTGAATATTTCTTTTGGTGGTTAGGGTGTTTTTGGTCAGCTGGAGATGGTGGTTTTGCGACTCTGTCAGGTCGCACCACGGGTGCGCCCGTAAGTGCGGGCCGTGACTGTCTGATTGTGGATTATGTTGGCAAATAAATGAATAATACACTTTTCCTCTTGCCAAGGGCAACATTTCGAGGCCATCACCAACTTCCAACAATGAATGACGACGACGGACATGGAGATTCGGCACGTCCAAAAATCATCACCCCGGTCAATTGCTGTTAAAAACCTGGAAGTCAGCAGCCCATCCATGTGACTCTCGGCAACCATCTCCGAATGCAACCCTTCAAAGTAGGTCGCCATGGCAACAATCACAAGTCGGTAAAATAAACAAATCCCACCTCTCATTCAATAGCCTCTTTCGCCGCGGCGCTAAATCGCAAGGGTCATCACCTCCCCAGCCAATGGCACCTTATCCTCGGGTTCGCCACCTTGAATTTTGCTCGTCAGCCTTGCTCGGCCTGGTCTGGACGGGCCGGGGGGTCACTCCCAGAGTGCACGGTTTGTTGACTTTCGAAAGACCCCGCGGAAGCAAGCTCAAGACCCTGGTCAGATGCTTCAAGCTTGATGCCACGCTGCTCTCGTCGCTTGTCTACCGAACCCGTCGTCCTCTCCATTCGCCTCTTTTTCCCGGTGCCCGTCCCGGTTCTATATCGCTGTATTTTATTGATTCAGTCCTCGTCGCACACCAACCTCTTCATCTCTCCCAACTGCCGCAGCCGAACTTGTCCTTGTCCCCCCGAGTGTGTCGGTCATCTTTGTCGTGTGGGGGTTTGTTTCAAGCCGTTGTGTTTTTGCCTCACCATTCTCTCTCCAGACATCCCAACTGCATTGACTGCACGGGGCCGACTAGAGTGTGTGGAAGAGGAAAGACCAAGAGGAAACGACCAACAGACAATGCATTCCCTCTAGAAACACGACATAGACAGGGCAGCACAGAACGGCAGACCGCCCGACGCGGCCACGTCACCAAGCACAGCATCCGCATACCGACGACCTCCACCTCACCTCCACGGCCATGGTGGCACCACGACCGACGAGGAATGCCCTCGCGCGCATGGCCATGACATCCCTCCTCCTCCTCTCCCCGACGACGACCGCCGCCGCCTCCCTCCCCTACATCCCAACCTCGATCCTCCTCCCCCCGGGCTCCTCGACAGCCTTCATCCTCTCCCCCAACGACGCCACCTCCTCGCTCGACCTCCTCTCCATCGACCTCTCCTCCCCCCTCAGCCCCGCCACCTTCCAACCACACCAACTTTCCACGTCCCTCCCCTTTTTCCCCCGCGGCGCCACCAACATCGCCTTCACCCCCTCCGTCCTAGCCAACGGCACCATCGCCGTCTTCGCCGGCGACTGCTCCGTCTCCACCTCGGCCGCCCTCTGGACCTACACCCCCAACACCGCCGGGATATGGACGCGCCACACCACCTCCCCCGGCGCATCCTGGGACTACTCCCAAGGCGGCCCCTACCACCTCGGCGGCAGCGTCGCCTTCTCCCAGCAACTCGCCCCGGTGACCTCCCCCGCCACCTTCTACATCTACGGCGGCATGTGTCCCGCCACCACCTCCTCCTCCGTCGCCGGCTGGGAACAACAAGCAGCGACCTACTCCAACCGGATGCTGCGCCTCACCCCCCCCAAGTCAGGCACCCCGGGGGGCTACACGGTGTCATACGCCCCCTCGACCGGCCCGCCCGTCGCCGAGGCCGGGTTCACGCTCACCGCGCTCGCGCCGTCCATGTCCAACCGCTCCGGCATTGTCACGCAGCAGGCCGGGCACGTGCTGCTCGGCGGGCATACGCAGCAGGCGTTTATCAATATGAGCACGGCGGCGATTTGGAGTCTGCCCGAGGAGCAGTGGAGTTTTGTGGGGATTGCGTCACCCGGAAAAGGGGGGACGGATCTCGCGGTCAAGGTGGATAGCCGGTCCGGGCACACGGCGGTGCTGAGTGAAGACGGGACGAGGTTGGTTGTGTATGGCGGGTGGGTGGGGGATGTGGCGACGCCGGCGGAGCCACAGCTGGCGGTGGTGAATATTGGGGCGGCGTTTGGGGATTGGAAGTGGGAGGTCCCCTCGGGTGGGGGGCAGCCCGGTAGTAGTGGGGTGTATGGCCATGGCGCGGCGCTGTTGCCGGGGAATGTGATGATGGCGTATGGGGGGAGGAGTATCTCTGGGAAGAAGGGGAAGCGCGCGGGGGAGGGGGTCAGGTTCTTTGATATCAACAAGATGACCTGGACGGAGGGGTACACGCCGCCGGCGGCCGGGTCGGGGTCGAGTGCCGGGGGAAAGGCCGGGACGAACCCCGACGGGACACCCAAGTCGGGTGGTACTCCCAACTCTTCCGGCGGGGGCGGCGCGGGCGGAGCCGGGACCTCTGGTTCCTCTCCGGAGGGGAGACCCTCCTCCAGCGAAAAGAGCAACCTCCCACTCACCCTCGGCCTGACCCTCGGCCTCGCCCTCCCGCTGCTCCTCGCCGCCCTCCTCGCCATCGCCTGCCTCGTCCGCCGCCGCTCCCGCCGCCGCGCCCAGCGCGACGAAGCCCTCTCCAACCTCGCCCAGGGCCTGCCCGCGCACGGCTACGGCCACCACCGCGCCTCGGGCTCCGCCGGCTCCAGCGGCGACATGATCCAGCGCTCCAGCCCCGACGACGACATCTTCATGCCGTGGAACGCCGCCTCGGCGCGCGACTGGTACACGGGCGGCGGCGACGCCTACTCGCAGGGGCGCCGCTCCCTCGGCTTCGAAACCCTCCGCCGCCAGGACAACTACGGCGTCGACGTCCCGCCCCCGCTCTTCACCCCCGGCGTTGGCACTCAGCAGCGCCCCCGCACCACCGTCGCTAAGGGCTTGTACACTCCTACACTCAACACGGGCGGCGGCGGCAGCGGGTACGACTTTCTCCCGCTGCGCGGCCCCGGCGGCAAGAACGAGATCCACCCCATCTACGAGGAAGACGACGAGGACGGCGACGACCTCGTCAGCCCCAACCGCAAGAGCATCCTCGTCGACAACGACGATCCCTTCGCCACGCCGCCCGCCGCCCGCAGCCCCACGCACGGCCCTAGCAGCAGCGCGCAGGATCCCGAAGTCCGCGGGTGGGTATCCGAAGTCGACGCCGCGGACGCTGTCCTCGTCTCCAAGATCGCGCGCCACGGCTCCACAACCACGACCCCGCCGCGCTTCTCTCCCCAGGGTGGCGGCGACGACCGCACGAACTCCAACCTCTCTGACCGTAGCGCCTTCAGCTTCGTCGCGGGCGCCGAAGGCCGCCTCGCCCACCGCCCGGGCACGGGCGGGACCTCCTCAGGCGCGAGCTTCTCCACCGCGAAATCCACCTTTGCCGCGCTGCAGTCCGAAGGACCAGATCTCCTGCTACGACCGCACTACCAACAACAACAAACACCCACCCAGAACAACTTTGACCTCCACCACGAAGACTCGGAGGAGGAAGAATTCCCCCGCCTCCCGCCCTCCCCGTCAAAGTCCAAGCCTCGCCGCTCCCTAAGCGGCGGCGCGGCCCACTGGCTCGGGAGCTTGAAGCGCGTCTTCTCGAACCCGTCGCCGGACCCGTCGTCGTCGGAGGGGCATTCGCGCACGCGCGAGTCGTTGCTGGATGGGAGTAACGCGTCGAGCACGGATTTTGACGCGGCGGCGGCGGGGAGGGCGTTGTTGGCGAGGACGAGGAGGAGGAAGCAAGGGAGGGAGGCGTGGGAGGGGGGCCACGCGGGGGAGGATGGGGATGGGGATGAGGAGTGGGATGTGGAGAGGGCGGTGGAGCAGAGGTTGGTGCAGGTTATGTTTAGTGTGCCGAAGGCGAAGTTGAGGGTGGTGAATGGGGAGGAGAGGGAGGGGGTTTTGGAGGGGGGGACAGTGAGGAGGAGGAGGTGATGGGGGCTGGGGAGAGGGGGGAGGGGTTTGGTTGAGGGGAGGGGAAGGGGGGAGGCCGGGGTCGGGGTTTACGGGTAGTACTGCGGGTACTACGGATAAGGAGGAGGAGGAGGAGGAGGAGGAGGAGGAAGATGGAAGGGGGAGAGAGAGGGAGGGGCTGTTGCTTCGGCCTGATGGGGGGGTGATTCATAACCCGAAGCGGAGGAGTGTTGTGGCAGCGGGTGAAGGGGATGGGCTGCTGGGTCTGTCGCCGTCGCCGTCGCTGAGGACGTCGAGTATCACGACGAATACATGCATCCAGATGGCCGAGGAGGTGAGGCTGGAGCGGCCGATCAAGACGAGGGTGTTGAAGATGGTGGAGAGCATCGAGTCGAGGGGGAGTAGTCCGGGTGGGAGTCCTGTGAGGAGTGGGTAGGGTGGGTCTGTTTCTTGCGCCATTGGCTTGGGGTACTACTATATGACTTGTATTTTGATGGAACTTTGTGTGTGAGAATAGGAATGGACAGTACAGTGGTGGAAGATATATAGGGAGTGTCTCTGGCAGGCTGGATTTGGATTTGGATCTTGGGGACGGAGTAACATGGATTTTTTTTGTATATTTGCTCCTTTAGGCGTACAGGTACCATGTCAGCTAGTTATCTAGGCATATAGCACGCTGTTGAGTGATGATGTATCAAGTTGCTCATTCAGAAAAACATTTGCCTTGGTCAATTTGAACGAAATTATCCTTACCATGCCTAATGTCTGCCTTCCATACCATATAAGCACCCTCTCCACCCCCCTTTCCAACAATGAATCCCCAGGGCTGCCAATACGAATGTCGTAGATGGTCTCCGTGTCGGACTCGGCCCCACTCCGGTGTTGACAATGGACGTTCTCCGTTCAACTCCAGGTGGCGGCACCAAAAAAACCTCTTTCGTCGCTCTGCGCTTCGTTCAGTGGATACAGGGAGAGTTTTTCAGTATGCGAGTACGGCCTTGTCAGTGCAGCTGTTTTTTGCCGTTTTTTGCCGCTTTGGAGGAGTGAGGTCCTCCGGCCGCATCACCCCCACACCGCGCCGTTCCAGCCCCACACCGGCCCGGGCAAGACCCCGTACCGGCAGCCCCGGCATCTTCCGCACCCACCCCCACACACCAGCTTCGTTTCGATCCGGGCCTGCTGCGATCGACAGCGCACCATCTCCCCAGCCCCAAAATCGCCCATCACAGTGGACGCTAACACACAAACACGACAAACCAAGACCGGCATCTCGCGATCCCGTCGCTAGTGCCGCCGTTGCCGTCATCGTCGTCGTCATGCCCAAAAGGACAGCACAGAATCGGGCCTGTTTGCAGCCCATCATGTCTCGCTCGTGTTGTGTCCAGCTTTACGTGGGTGGCGATGGATGTTGATTTATCAGGACTCATTCAGTTCAAGCAGGTCTCCTCCACGGCCGAGCCTGGCTGGGCGCACATCGCAACACACAGCAGGCCTCCGTTGGTACATGCTATCTAAGTGGTAGCCATCGAGTTCCACGACAGCGATGCCAGGCGAGAATCTTGGTCGCGTACTTGTCCCCCGCCCTCATTTCGTTCGTTCGTTCGGCTGGCGGCTTGCCGTCGGTTCCGACAAAAAGGACGGCCTGGCCGTTGCATCTGGGGAGCATCATCGACGGACACAGGGCGAGTACTACTGCCGGCATCTGGAGAGTGACGGCGGTGCGTATAAGCCAGGTATCGTCGCCGTCGTATCAACAGCACCCGTACGATGCCTGCGTCCTGCTGCCGTCCCGCCTCGTCGGCCAACCTACCAAGCGACGCCGTCAACACCTCGCTCTCTCCTGTCCAAACCATCAACAAAGCGAACCGCGAGATAGGCGGTCAACGCGCGAACCACCTGCCTAATCATGACCGGGACGACGTGTCTCGAGCCATGTTGCGGTGTACAGGCGCTGCACGGCGGCCGAAAGGGCACCGCCTCGCCAGCGCAGTGAGACGCCGCTACGGGAACCGCGGGGAGAGTCTGCGTTGGCCTTTTTCTTGTTGTCTAGTCTGGCACCCGCCGCCCGCCTGCGAGATCTTGACACCGTCCCATCCGCTGTGCTCACAACATGTGGTCGCCGTTGTGCGCGCGCGGGGTTGCGGGGAAGAAGGCCTGGTCTGCGCCATGGATGTTTCCTCGCTACAACCTTGATGATCTGTCGATCGAAACCAAAAAAAAATATCTCGATCCCCTGACCGGGACTTGATGTGCCATCGGACCTGCGCGACATCCCACGCCCGCCCGTCCGTGGGTAGAATACATTGGGGGCGATAGGAACAGGAAAACCATAATATCCGTTCGAGGCAGAATTCGAAACGGGAGCTAGTGCCCTGCCGGCGAGGTCGTCGCCTTGGTTGCGAGCCGTGAGGATGGCCAGAAGCTTGGTTGGGCATGCACAGTTCCAAGGCATCTGGATGTGGTGCCGCAATTCTGATATACCACCTTCCCGGCGAGGCCAGAGGGCATGTACCTGCCTAGAGTGATATCCATGCAGCCCCGTGTCTCGTGGAATGGAGGGCCGGAAACTTTGAGTTGCCGATGTCGCGGCTCTCGTATCACTCGCCGTGTGCTTCGTGTCCGTGGGAGGCGGGCGCAGCGCAGCGAGGGCCATTTGTGTTGATGGTGGCGGACGGAGAACAGCTCTCGACCGAGTTCTCTGCCCAATGACTTCCCAGCCGAAGCTGTGCATGTTCCAAGTCGAGCAAAACCGGTGGTTGGGCTGCCGGCGTTGCGGCGTGATGCGGCCAACGAAACGCCCCTCGGCGTTGTCATCACGCAATCAGCAATAGTTTTTCCAGCCCCGCGGGGCAGACCGGTCTGGTGGTAGAGCCCGCTGGATGATGGGTGCATTAGGTCTGCAGCTTCGTCTGCTGTTCAGACGCAGGCGGGTTTGTCAGGTCATCCTTCCAGAGGGCCCGGATCGGGCAGATATGCTGCGTGGATTCCCCCGTGCCATCACCAGCAGTGTCTCGGGCCTACTGCGCAAGTACACCTTGCCTCCGTTGCGGTTGACAAGTTTTGACGAGAACGGACAGACCCCATTCTGTGCCGTGGTGGCTGTTTCGAGTCCTGCAGAGGGCCGTCCATCTTTGTTTATCTTCATCTCGTCGCATGTTTCCTGCCCCGTCTTCTGGAAGCCCGCTCGCCCACTGCCGGAGGAGCCGCGGGTCGACGAGATCTACCGGGCCATGGAAACGACGGTGGAGCGAGAGAAGTCGCCGAGTGGACAAGACGTCGTGTGGAGAAGTCGGTGGTGGAGAGGCTCGGGAGGATTCCTGGCCCTCGCCATGGATGCCAATCCGTGTTACCCTCAGGGCTCACGGCTTCTCTCATCAGGGGACGAAGGGACCAATTCCAGACAGACGGCAGCAGTCATGCTGACAGGTGGTATGCGGTCCACAAAGCCCTTGTTTCGGGTCTTGGGAGGCCACGAGCGATGGAGCTGTTGGAATGCAGACTTCCCGTCAGGGAGCGGGAAAACCAAGGTCGGGAGATGTGATTGTTTTTAAATTGATGGACCGAAATTTCGTCCATGGACAATGAACAGGTTGTTGAGATGAAATGGCAATGCCCTGAAAATAAATCGACGGCCTGGACCCCCCTTCCGGACACAACCCTCCGTGGGGCGGGGGGTGCTGGAGGGCAGAGTTACAGTGATGCCAACCGCTGGAGGGGGCCCCGCCGTGCCCGCCCCCCCCCCCGATCGAGATTGCGGTCTGTGCTGATCAGGGCGACGCTCGGCAGCCCTGCATGGATAGCCCTATCCAGCTCGACCGGGTTGGTGCTTTGAAATTTCCCCCAATTCCCCTTAGTGACGACATGCGCCTAGTTTTGCTTGTCTGTCTTGGGAACCACCATTGTGCCTGGCATCCCCTGGGCGCTCCATTCCACCGTCTGGGAATCAATTCCATCAAGTCCCGTCTCCATGCTCCCGTTTGTGCCGCGCAACGTGGACGCTTCTCGCGAAATGTTTTCGTGCAGCCTCCACAGACAAGACACCAAGGGCTTGGCACCGCAAGCCAACCACTCAATTCGGCGAGTGCTGGTGAGCTGGCTGGAAGCTGGAACGCTGGAAAAGGGCAACACGCTGGGAGATGGGACATGGGACATGGGCCCTAAGATGGGATGGAAACGGAAGTGATGTACGACAAGGGTCGTGCAGCATGTGCCCTGCAGCGTGTTTCTTTTCTGCACCAACTGCTCCACTTCCCACTTGACGTTGACGCCTGGCGTTGTCTTTTCTCCCAGGCCTGCCCGCCCTGCTGCGAACCTGTCTCTCCCATCTCTTCTCACGCCCGCCTTCACCTTGACCTTGCCCACGCCGCGCCCACGCCCGCCCCGACGCGACAGGTTTGACACCTCCAGCCTCCACCCCCGCCTCCCTGGACAAGTATTTCGTCTTGGTCGTGGTTGAGGCATCGTGGGCTCCAATTGCTCCCGGCGGCCCGGAACCGACGGTACCTACTTTCTCGATCCGCGAACGAACGAACAACCGGGACCTCTGTACCCTCGACATCGAATTCACTTCACCCTCGGATCCACCTTGAATGGCCGTGGTATTTGCAGCGCCATTGTAAAAAAAAAGAACAATATCTGGCATTGGCAAATTCCATGAGTTACGCCACGCATTGGCACCTCGCCTTTCCCTTTTCCTCGACCCGACGCGAAACCGACGGCCACATCCACTGCCCACCATGATCTCTTCACAAGTCGCCCGCCGATGGGCGAGCATAGCCATCACGACCCTTCTCTTCTCCAGCATGGTCGCTGCCGAGCCATCAATCTCGACGGACTACTGCAGCTCGGTCAACACGGCCAACATGGAGCCATGTAAGCCTCCCTCCCCATGACATGCCTCGAAAGCCCCTCTAACAACTCCACAGTCCTCAGCGACTACCAGTCCCAAGGCCGCTGTTTCGGCAACTGCACCGACATCGGTGCTGCCCTGGCCATCGTGCAATGGAAGAGCTGCTGGTGCTCTGATTACATTCCCAGCCCGTCGGACCAGAAATCGCTTTCAAGCTGCCGAGACCCGTGTCCCGGATATCCCGACGACTACTGCGGAGCAAGAGGCAGCGGCGGCGGCAGCTTTGGTTATATGAAGCTCAAGAACTCGGCGGAAATAGCACCACCGGGCGTAACCAACACCAAGACCACGTCGGTAAGTTCTCATCGACCTCAACTGCTCCCATGTCATGTCCCTGTGCCAGAATGTCTTGATTGTCTCTTTTGTCTTTCCCCACCCTTCCCCCACGACAGGCGGCAAACCAACGGAGGCACAACGTTAAACAGTCATTGGGTTCCCAGGCCGTCGTGATCACAAAGACTGAGATCGTCCAGGTGACCTCTCTGCCTTCTGTGGAGCCAGGATCTGCTGTTGGAGAGCCGACGACGACACGACCTGTATGCTTATTTTTATCTGTTCCCGGAACTTGCTGGGTGATGCAGCCATGACGAGACGGTGCTGACTGGAGCATACACAGCCCAACAAAGGCGGCACCATGCCCACAGCCCCGTCGGTCCAGACCGTCACAGTCGGCGGCACCGTCCAAACTGTCACGGCCTTGCCGGACCCCAACCAGGCCGGCAACGACCAATCCCAACTTGAAAAGTCGGAAAGGAGCGGCCTCTCGACGGGGGCCATGGTCGGAATCGTCGTTGGCGTCATCGGCGTCTTGGCGGTGGCCGGCATCCTGTTGTTCTTCTACTGCCTCAAGCGTAAGAAGAACGAGGGAGAGAAGGGCTTCGTGGCCTCGAGACGGGGCAGCCCCAGCGGATCGGGCGGCGGCGAGGTTTCGGAGGCCCGGTTCGGAGATGCATCGACGCTGGGCGGCTGGGAGGGGAGCGCCGCCAACTCGCAGCGACGCAGCCACCTGATGCCGGTCGACCCCCGCGCCGAGTTCGCCAAGGGCGTGTACGCGCGGGACCAGAACAAGAGCCAGGTCAGCATCGGCTCGCTCCAGGACAACTTTGACTACACGAGGCCGATCAACGAGGTGCGGGTGCTCAAGGCGATGAACCCCGACCCCGACCCATGACGAATTCACAAGGGAGGATACTCTGCATGCTGTGTTGGATAGACGCCCGCCAGCTTTTTTTCTACTTCTTTTCTCACGACGTACACGACACACACATACACACTGCATCATCGCGAAACGGCCTTGCTGGAGGCGGAGGGACTACGGATCCAGGGAATTTTGAGAAACGAGATACCAACAACTACCACAACCACCACCACGGCGTTTTACGGAGGGGCCAGGCACACATTTTTTTTGGGCGGCGGGCATATTTGTTTTACTCTTTTGTTGATGGAAACAAAAAACCGACGACGACGACGAAGAACCTGCCTCGACGGGGTTTTCGCTCGATTCGATTCGATTCGACGCTGCGTGCGGACACGGCGCCCACCACGGAGACGATGAGGGGGCAGCCACGCAGTCAGCACGCCTAATATTCTTCTTTTCTTCTTTGCTCGCGCTGCTTTTGATGCATGCAGGCCATTTTGGAGGCGGTGGTCACTGGGTCCGAAGGGGGCTAGACTGAAGGGAGGGGCAGGGTGACGAATATCGGGCATGCCGCGGAACGGGCATTGTATATGGACAGCGGAGAGATGCGGGCATGTATGATAGCCCAGGGAACGCGGTGCAGTTGCGGTTGCAGGGCCCCCGTTTGAGGGTAGCCACCCAGTCGGTGCGAATGAATTCAAGGTGTTCGACGCCCGGTTCAGACATATGATAAGTTTTTTGGCATGATGACCAGTTTTCTTGGTTGTGAAATAGGTTTCCCTGCTGCTAGGTGCATGTGCATGGCGCGGCATACCGTACGAGGAGAGGAGCTCAGGAGGTATCCATCTCTCGGCATCTACGCGCATGCGTGTCTACCTATGCGAGGAGGGTTCGTTGAATTGGGGTGCTGATCAACAGGTACGGGAGGTTGCGATGTGCGTGGGTTCGACGTCATTCTTGGGGCTTTGGGTTTCGCCCCTCGCCCCTTGATCTATTTTTTTTGCAGCAGCAGCAGCAGCAGCGGCAGTCGGAGAGACCGTGGGCAGCCAACATCTTAATGGACATATGTAGGACTTACAGAGGCGGCATATCCAAGGTAAAGGCAGGTTGCGAGGTTGCCTTGGTTTCAAGAGGGCGCCTGTCTCCCACCTGCCCCTAGACCGGATCCTTGGACCCAGATTTTTGGATATTGAGGATTGATGGTGTGCTGTACGGATTGGATGGGATCGCATTGTTGGGCGAGATATATCTCGTCTGTTGTCGGCCGGTCGGTCGGCTGCGACGTTGGGAATTACAATTGATTGCGTTGCACGTGTGGTGGATGGGTGGGTGGGTGTGGGAGGAGCGGATTGGGGTTGCATTGAGGGACGGGATGGGATTGTTGGTGGGCTCGTGGGATGGGAAATGTTGGAACTTGGATGTTGTAGTTTTTGGGACGGGGGTTTGGGGCCTTGGGGGGTTTGCGAGGGAGGTGGTGGGTATTTCTACTTTGTGACTCTCCGTCTCGGCTTGGGCGTTTGGGGTGAAGATTCGGTGTACTGTGTTGAGATGTCTTTGTGGTTTGTTTGCTTTCCCGGGTATGCGCTTGAGTGAGAAGGGGAGCAGTCACAAAGGGGGTATAAGCCGAGGAGGGAAAGGCGATATCTGCCTTTTCTAAAAGAAATCAAAGACGGATTGATATGGTCTTTTGTATTTGGGAGGAAAAGATGGACTGCCGATTTTCGACAGGGAATGGCAACCTCTGCCAAACGTGATGCCATCACCATCTCCGTATTCCCCCTTTTCCATCCCGTCAGGAAATGAGCGGACGGACCATGCGGCGCCCATAGCACAATCCCGTGGGCTGCCATGTGGCTTTGCGCTGACAATCGGAGAAATTGGCACCGAAGCTTTTGTGGCGTGGGGTTGCAAAGTGGGGTGAGAAGGGGGCTGGATGTTTCAGATGGGATGGCGTGGTGGATGTGACGCTATGGGGATGGGATGGCTTGGGGGGGACTCGGTCTATAATGAGGGTCGGTAGGCCATTACCGAGGTAGAGATGATTCTGTAAAAGTGTAGCCGAAGTTACGGGGAGGTGAAATGGCTGATGACAGGATTAAGATAGTCGAGGTGGGGATCGGGATGAACTTGTTGAGATTCGAGACAGCAGGGATACCGAACGACAGTGCTTGCACCGAGACTGCAGCTGGCCGGTGTGATGTGTTGCTTTTGCATGGGCAGGGCGAGTGACGGGAAAACGTGGATAGCGAGTTGATGAGTTTATAGGCCATACCCGAGGGCCGACACTCCTCGATAGACAATGAAAAGAAAAAGAGGCGTTTCAGATGCCCAAGCTGGACGCATGATGCGCTGTGGTTGGCTGGCCTGGCACTGCTCGTCTGCTCGTCTGCGACAGCGGCTCAGCCGCAAGACTTGGCTTTCTGTAGCGGCATGCTCTGTGGGGAAGGGTCGCCAAGCGCCTTCAACACCTCCTTCTCCCCTCCATCGCGTGTCTGGGACATCCATGACTTGACGGTTCTCGAGGGCCCAATGAGTCGCTTCAGAGGGGTCGCGACCACAAGTACGGCTGGGCCCTGCAATCTCACGACAGGCGGTCGAGACCACGGGAGCCACGGCTTTCTCTCTGCTGTGCACGCGGGTGCAATGTGTCGCCAGCAAGTTGAACAAGGTGTTTGCAAAAATGGATATTGGGAGTGTCCGTTTGGGTTCGAACAAGTGACCTTGATTGACCTTGTGCTGACCTGACCCAAGTGGTTTGCCCTGCCCCCTGCCACAGCCTACAGGGCAAGGGCAGCAGCACAGCACCGGGCAAGGGCAGTGACCAAACGATGCTGATCCACGGAAGCGTGTTACAGATCTGCCCCTCTTCTTCCTCCCAACCCCCAACTTGAACCTGGCACGACCGCGAATGTGTGTCCCGGTTGACAGTCAGTTGCATCTGCGTTCGCGTTCCTTTACGTTTGCGCTGCCTCGCCGCCAGTCCCCGTCCAGTCCTTGCCGAATCGTCGTACGTCCTGCCGTCACCGTCACCGTCGCCGTCGTCCTCTGGGACCTTCCTACCTGACCGGGCACCTGGTTGTGACCGCCGACCGCTCTGCCGACCACCCCATTCGCTCGTTTCTCTTCTGTCCTCGTTGCGCCGTTGCGCCTGTCCTTCCTCTGCCCGATCGCCGAGTCGACCCTCTATACCAAACCCACGACGACGAGACCATCCATAAGCCACCATTGGACCCAGCCCTCCCCTCCGCGCAACCGCCGCGTCGCAGACGGCAGGTGCCGACATGAATCTACACTGCAACACCACGCTGGAGGATCTGAGGAGTAGGTCGACCGAGGCGCATTGCTAGATAGTAGGGTTCATGGCTAACTCTGCTTGCGACAGTCCTCCCCACCACCGAGCGCGTCATCGCGGGCCCCTTTACTTTCCACGAGCTGGCCCTCATCATCGCCGGCGGATCCGCCGCCATTGCCATACTCTTCAGCTTCTTCCTCATCATGATGCATGCGACGCACTACACGGTTCCCAACGAGCAGAAGCAGTATGTCTCAGACGCCCCCCCCCCCCCCCCCCCCAACCCCCATAGTCCTCTGCTGACCGACGTGGCCCAGCATCATTCGCATCCTCTTCATGATACCCGTATATGCCACGTCGTCATGGCTCTCGCTGCGCTTCTACTGGCACGCCATCTACTTCCAGGTTCTGTCCGACTGCTACGAGGCCTTTGCCATCTCGTCCTTCTTCTCGCTCATGTGCCACTACATCGCCCCCGACCTCCATGATCAAAAGCATTACTTTCGCGAAATGACGCCCGTCCAACCCTGGGTCTGGCCCATCAGCTGGTTTCGAAAGTGCTGCGGCGGCGAGCGCGGCCCCTGGAGGACCCCGCGCAACGGCTTGACGTGGTTCAACATTGTCTGGATCGGCGTCTATCACTACTGCTTCATCCGCGTCGCCATGACGGTGACGGCCGTCGTCACACAATACTTTGAGCGCTACTGCGAGAGCTCCAACAGCCCCTTTTTTGCGCACATCTGGGTACGTCCAACACCCCATCTCGCGGTACACCCCCTAACTTTCCGCAGGTTGTCGCGATCCAGTCCCTAGCTGTAACCATCGCCATGTACTGCCTAATCCAATTCTACGTCCAGCTCCGAAACACGGAGGAGCTCGCGCCGAACCAGCCGTTCCTCAAGATCCTCGCCATCAAGCTCGTCATCTTTCTTTCCTTCTGGCAGTCCGTCTCCATCAGCGTCGGCACCAGCACCCTCCAAGTCATCCGACCCAACGAAATTATCGCCTACCCGGACCTCAAAGTCGGCATCCCCTCGCTACTTCTTTGTGTTGAGATGGCCATCTTCGCCATCCTCCACCTCTGGGCCTTTCCCTACCACCCCTACGCCCGCCGCGCCCGCGGCAGCAGCCAGGGTGGCTTCCTCGGCGCCCGCGCCCTCTGGGACGCCGTCAACATCTGGGACGTCATCAAGGGCTTCGGCCGCGGCATGCGCTGGCTATTCGTGGGGGCTAGGCATCGCCACGAAGCCCGGCCGTACCGCGACCGCGCCGGCGCCGTAGCCATGACGACAGGCCCCCACCCGCTGCACAAGACGCGCGACATCCACCCCCTCGGCATGTCCCTCGCGGGGACCGCCTCGGCCGGCTCCAACAGCACTCAGCACCTCCCCATCGCCTCGCAGTTCCGCGCCAGCGCCTGGTACGATCGGCGCCACGAGTTCCGCCAGCAGCTCGGCCTCACGCCGTCCAACACCCGCGATGACGACAGCCTCCACTCCCCGTCGCGTGACGAGTCCGCCGGCCTGATTCTCAACGCCCAGCCAAACGCACTAAACTCACCTGCCGGACCGATTAGCCTCAGCCCCGCGCCGAGCCCGTCGCCGTATTATAGCAGCGGTCAGCGTCAGATGCCGGGGAGTCCGCTCGTACAGCAGCAGAACGCGACCGCCATGGACGAGGGGGGAAAGGGTCCGTTTGATGATGGAGGAAGACCGTTGTCGGTGTCAACCATGTCTTCAACGGGTGAGGAGAGACGACGCCCGTCGCACGTCTCGATGATGGACGGGGAGGAAGACATGGTGGCTACGGCGCCAGCCCCAGGGAGGCCGGTGCTGCGGGATGCTTCGGCGCCAGCAGGAGGCGGGCCGATTCAGGGGCGGTATGAGCAACCACGGCAGCAGCGGCCGCAATGGCAGCAGCAGCAATGGCAGCAACAGCAATGGCAGCAGCAGCAGCAGCAACAGCGGCAGCAGCAGCAGTCGCGGTATCAGCACTCGTTGCCGTCTCAGATGCGGGGGGAGAGGGAAGGGGGGCCGGGACAGGGACAGAGACAGGGAAGGAACTTGACCTGAGGGACGTGATGTGGTGAGAGCTGGTGGGATGAGTTAGCGTGGAGTTGCGTTTGATGTCTTTTTCCTTCTTTTCCTTTTGCTTGGCGAGATATTGGTCCTGATTTACAGGTGATACGGACGGCATGGGATGGAATTTCGGGATGCTTTTTACGGGGTTCAAGGTTAGCTAGGGTTCCAGGCATGGTGCATGGAGAGGAATTGTTATGATACCAACGGGACAGAAAGGAAAGGGAATGGGAAAGGGGCATTTTCACGGACAACGGCAGTGTACTCGGTTAGTTTATAAGATATGGTACGGTTGCATCTGGAGACGGCATCTTCTTCTCTTTGCTTGTTCGTTTTTTGCTGTGTGATTTTGTACGATCTTGTACGGGCTCCTTTTTATATGTGAGCCCCCTCTGGAGGGGGGGGGGGGTCGTGTAGACAGAATCTCTGCGAGACAACTACCTATCCCCTCAGTCCCCAACTTCTCTTTTCCCATTCCAGGTTCCCATTCACAACAAAACTAACAACCATCGATGGCGGCTTCGTCGCCCCGTCACCAGTCGTCCCTAGAGGGCTTGATTGACTTCTCCGCCGCCGAACCCTTCTTCGCAAACGAGGAGGAACGTGCAAAGGCAGTCGGCAGGTTCCGCCGTATCGTCGACCACTTTGAAGCCCTGGAGAGGCCGACTTCTAGATACCGCGACTGGTACAATCGCCCCGCCCTCGTCCGCCTCACATTCGACTATGCGCGCTCGCAAAAGTCCAAGGATAGGTTTCTTGCCGTCTTTTCCCAATCCCTCTCCATTGGAATAATCGACGACAAGGTCGACCTCGCCGACGACAGCGCAGTTGCCGATCTTCGCAATGCCGTATTTGGCTTCACCGAGTTCCTCATGACCAACTTCTTCCTCCCTCACATGTCCACCTCCCTCCCAGCCTGCTACGCACCTTGCTGTGGCTCTCCCCGGCTAGTAGTTCTATTACTGACAATGAAAAGTGCTAGCTGCTGCCAACAAGACACCGCAGCCGTCTCCCATCTACCACGCTGCGGGAAAAGGCTCTGTATCAACCACCCCTTAGCCTTTGGCCGCCCTGCGGACCGCCTGTCTCCTCCGCGACCGCCACCGCTGCGTCATCACGCGCGCCTTTGACGTCCACGAGGCGCTGGGCCGGATGAGGTGATCTCCGGCCGCGGCAGCTACAGACGACGACGGAAACCCGCTCGATCTGAGTAATAATGCCAGTCTGGCGGTGGCGCACATCCTCCCCCATGCGTTCTTGACAATGCTGTCGCAGTACGACGACTCGACAAGTCTCGCCATGACCGCCATCCTCGATATTTTCGACAGTGGCGTGATGGATGTGATACAAGGCGGCACCGATAGGCCAGATAACGCCCTTACTCCCACCCTCGAGATGCGGCAGCGGTTTGGGTAGTTCCATATCTTTTTTGAGGCTGTCGCAGATGCCCCGTCCCCGGATACCTATCATGTTGATACGTTGGTGCCGTTCTCGGACCGGTTCCCTGTTACGGGGGCGTTGTCCACACATGATCCTGGAATCGACCCGCCGTCGCAGCGGCTGCTCGCAATGCACTCAGCTATTGGACATGTGCTACTCCGATCGGACGCGGGGGGGTATATACAGGTGCTCCTTGGGGATATGGAAGATGGGGTGTGAGGGGGGACGGGTCGACGCACTTGGGGGATTTGGTGAGTATGGGGTTGCGGATGAAGGGATGAGTATCGTGACAAGGCCTCTCCCCAAGCGAGCGAGGGTTAACGCGGTTCTGTCAAGGCCAAGCTAGTATAAATGCAGGCCTCCGGTTTCGACATCAAGGCCTCCGTCAGCCGTTAAAAGGCGTAGGCCGCTGCCTCTCGGGTTCGCAACCCCCCTTTACAGCCGGGGAGTGGGGGTCTTCGCATGCCCTGCCCGAAGCCGGGGGAGAGAGAGCCTGTCACCTTCATACTCCCCCGCACCCTCCCATTGTTTTGCCCAGTGGTCACAGCAAGAGAGATTCGAAAATAAGTCATTCTTTTATCCATAAATCTTCAAGGTATTTATTCCATTACATTACACCCCTTCCCCCCCGCCCTTACTCCCCTGATCCCCCTTCCCATCCTCTTGAACCCCCTTCCTCCCCTCCTCCAAATCCCCCTTTCCTTTCTCAAGATCCCCCTTCACCCCCTCTAGATCCCACCCCCCCTTCCCCCCCCGGGGCGGAGCCACCCTCCTAACAACAAACCCCTCCCCTGCCCGCAACCACACCCTCAACCGCCACCCCTCCCCCGCCCCAACCACACCCCCAACCCCATCCCCCACAGGCCTCTCACTCCTCAGCGCCACCGCCACCAGCTCCCCCACCTCATCCCACCCCCCGCCATCCCTGGTCATCCCCACGCCGTACGTCCGCTTCCGCACCCCGTGCTCGCTAAAATGCAGCAGCACCAGCACCGCGTGCAGCGCCAGGAGGATCCACGCCGTCGCCTCGGCGACGCCGTGGATCCGGTAGGCGTATTGCCACGAGAAGTAGGTGGTGGAGAGGGCGAGGTAGGGGAGGAGGGAGGTGTCGGTTTCGAGGGGGAAGGTCGTGTGGTTGCCGGTGGTGCAGGTGAGGGAGGGGAGGAAGGGGAGGGGGTTGGTGGTGGGGGGGTGGTGCAGGTGGAGAGGGAGGCGGTGTTGAGGTGTCGGGAGAGGGCGTCGGTGAGGAGGAGGGAGAGGGCGATGGGGAGGCAGCGGCCGGGGGTGGAGGGGGGGCAGAGGGTGGGGAGGGGGGTTGTGGTGTTGTTCTTGTTGATGGTGTTGTTGGTGGAGGGGATGGCGTTGAGCGCGGCGAGGGAAAAGGACGGGGAGAGGGTGATGGGGCTGGAGGTGGTGTCTGAGTCGGATGGCTTGGATAGAAAGACCCGCGAGGGATCGGTGGACCAGTCGGTGGCGGCGGTGCGGTCGTTGGGTTTGGAGATGGAGACGGACGCTTTGGTCCATTTGGCGAGGACGAGGCAGAGGGTCGACGGAGTTCTGCTGTCGGGTGAAGCCCAGAGGAGGGCGGTGGAGAGGCTGGGGTGGGGGGTGCTCAGAACAAGGAGGGGAGAGGGCTCCCCTGGGAACTGAGAGAGAAAGTCGCCCTTGGGCAGCGAAAAGGGGCTCCCTGGCGCCGGGGCCAGGCTGGAGAAGGGGGCATGCAGCGGCTCGTCGACGAGATAATGCGTCTCGCTCCCCCGGCAGGGCAAGCACTGCACGGCGAGCGCCGGCTGCTGCCAGAGGCGTTCGCTGCCGTACACGGCGTTTCTGTACACCGGCTGGTCGTTGACGGTTGCGACTTGGGCCTGCCGTACCGAAAACTGCATTGAATCGAGGACGATCTTGATTCCGCGCAGGGGATCCGGCCACACCCGGTCCCCTAGAAGCTGCAACTCGCGCGCGATCATGTCCATGGGGGACGTGGCGTACACAACGGCTGACTTTCCCCCATTGCCGGCCCATCCCACCGTGATGTCTCTTTGGTGCTGCGCGCCGTTGATGGTCAAGTTGAAGTTGTACTTGTTGGGAAGCTTGGGGGCCGTGATGAGAGGGAGCTTTCCGAGGATTTGGGAGGCGGCGGTCCCGGGGCATGCCGAGTCGGCCGTTCGAGAAGGAGAAGAACACGGTCCATCCACTTGGTCAAAGGCGAGCTCCTGGGGATAGAATTCCTCCATAGAGACAGCCGTGTCGTTTCCTTCCACAGACGACACGTTGCTGCCCGGAACCCCAGGCCTGATCAAGATCAAGTTTCCCATCTCCTCCGACATCTTCCCAATCCCCTCTAGATCCGTCACCTTCCACCATCCTAGCTTCGGTAGCATTAGGATCCCCGCGCTCGGCCCGGCCGCCAGGGCGAGAAAGATGATGCCCACCACGAGAACCCTCGTCGTGATATCCCCCCTCTCCTTTGACTTGGACCTCGTCGCCGCCTTCCAAAACTGCTTGCTAAACAGGTAATACACCGAATTTAGCGCGAACGGCGCCGACAGGAACCCCAGCGGCACGCCATGGCTGCCTCGGAGGCAGACGCGGATCCGATGGAGCAGGATGGTCGCCAGCGAGGCCTGGATGAGCAGCTCATGCGCCTTGGCCGCGATCAACAGCGCGTTGATCTCGTTGGGCGACGGGTTCCACGTCAGATCGCGGATGTAGACGGCGAGAAGGGTACAGGTGATAGATATCGACAGGATGTGGACCGTGATGGCGAGGTTGAACCGGGGCCGGCATCTTCTCCTCGTCTTCTTTTTCTTGGCTTCCGCGACCGGGTCCGCGGCCTCGGGGTCGGCGTCGGGGTCGACGGCCGTGATCGCCGAGGCGAACGAGTCCGCCCTGGTCGCCTTTTCGAAGGCGTCCGCCTTGTCGAACGAATCCGCCTCGCTCTTTACCTTGTCCATGTTCAAGACCGTGCCTCAGAAAATTCGACAAGGAACCAACAGCGCCATGGATACCGGGGAGCCCGACTAGTCTCTTGCAAGGCACTTTTGCATCCAGGGGGGATTGAGCCCTGCGCCGCTGGATATACACGGAAAAAAGACATCGCGACCTTCCTTCACCCGGTGTGTCTAGTACCTAGGGAGCTTCCTATTAGCATGCGGTTGGACGGGACTGTCAAGGTCAAAGAGGCGGAGCACCAAGTATCCATCTCGTCCATATTGATACACCCACCCGCCCACACACACACCGTGGCTGGGAAGGTGAGGAGAAAGCGGGCGGCGGCCCAATCTTTAGCCTAAGTCGTGAACACGCGGGGAAAGGCTGGTTCCGATGTCACCGGAATCCCGTGTCGGTTCCAGTTCGTCACAGTGGGGGCCACGGGAGCTTGCCCGTGACGGGGTTCCTACCTTTTTGGGGCCGTGTTCCTTCATCCATGGTGACCGTTGTGGCTGAGGTGAGGAGTAGTGAGGAGTAGGTAGCACTGCCAAGGGGCGGGATGGTGATGGGATGGGAAACCGACGATCCTGAGATGCCGAAACAAGGAGTCTTTCCCAAGAGATATACTTGAGGGTGCCGGGTTTTCTACCCAGCCCCCTAGCCCCCTAAGTCTGGTAGGCCTTTTCACCAAGCACCATCGAGGTCCTTCGGGCCGATCCGGAGACAACGTACAAAAGACCAAGCTTATACTCCATTTCCATGCGCTAGGCCAGGTACGCTAATGGGTGGCCTGCAAATGCTACAGGCAACAAACTCCCGACGAAGTAATGATACACAAGAGAACTCCTTTGGCGCTGCCGTGTAACCCCCCCCGTATTCCTTTGACTCGACCTACTTGTCTTGCCCCCTCTCAATCACCGACTTGAGGACCTTGAGATGCGCCTCCGTCACACCGATCGCCTCCCGAATCTCCCGCTCGTCCATCTTCTCCTCGCGGAGTTTCTCTTCCACCGTCCTGGGCTCCACGCCCGCTCTTCTCCTCGACCGCAGCGGTTCTCCGCCGAGCCGGTCCAACCCCGCCCGGTCCTCAATCCAGTCCCACAAATCGCTCTCCTCGCTCCTCCACATCTCCTCATACGCTGCCATCCGCTGAGGGTATCCAGCGTACCCGAGTTCCCGACCAAAAGGCACTGCCACCGGCCTGTTGGACCGGAACCAGCTCGCCACCAAGAGCCCGACAAGGAGTCCGTACACCACGTTCCCCGTGAGTATGGGCCTGACGGCACCGATCAGGGGGGCGAGGAAGGGCCGGACGGGTTCCAGGATGCCCCATTCGATCTTGGCCGACACCTTGGACAGACCCTCCACTTCGCTGGCCGTGTTGGACGCCATCGCCGCCTTCTTCCGCAGCCGCTTCCTCCCCTTGAGCGCGCCGCCGTTGGCAACGCCCGACTTGGGGCGGGACGAGAGACTGGCTCGCAAGCTGGCGAGCAGATCCTTGCTATATTGCGTCTGGCCATCATTCGCACCTCTCTCGATCGGACCTGTTGGTGTCAGTTAGCAAGGCGTCAGCAGGATAACTCAAGCAGGTGCTTACCCTTCAGCCAGCTCTTGCCAGACCATTCGATGGTGCAGTTCATTTGGATGCGCGTCGAATTGTTCTCTGCCCAGCTCAGACAGTACCGCGTCTTGACGACAAATATATTGCCGCTGGGGACGTCGGGGTTTTGGGTGGTGCAGCAAACGTTGACCGACTTGTCCAGATTGAAGCTCTCTAGGTTCTCCGTCACCATGCACTTTGTCGACTTGGGCCCGATAGGCGACGTGAGCGGCTTGATGTAGGAAAAGCTGCGGCTCTTGTTGTCGTCGCCAAGACCTCGCTTGTCCTCCATCTGGACCTCGGTGCATTTCTGGTCGACCGACAGAAATCTCATCATCCAGGTCGCCGAGGCGGGCCCAAAGAGGATATTGTACACCTTGCCTAGGGGCGCGGCCACGACGTCGTCCCCAATGACCTTGTCGTAGTGAACGGCAACGTCACCGCAGTCGGTCGGCGCATGCGTGGCAGGACCGGGGAAGTCGGGAGCCCCTCCCGGGGCACCGCCTTCTTCCTGCTTCTCGACGGCCGGCGCGACGGCTCCCGAGATCTTCCTCGCCACGGCCTTCTCTACCGGAGCATCCGGAGCGAACGGCTCCGACATTTGGGTCGTGTCAGGAGCGTCATCGTCGTCTTCGTCCTCGTCGTAAATCTCGTCGTCGTCCGCGTCGTCGCTGTCGACGTCGGATGCCGAGCCGCTGTGGCTACCAGCCACCGAGACCGGGATGGGCGCCGTCTCCAACTTCTCCGTCCTGTCGCCACCCGTCTCCTCGAGCCGGACGCCGTTGAGCGTGCTCTGGAGGTGGGGATGGCTGATCTGCCAAATTTTGATAATGAGATCATACGTCGTGTCTCGGCTGGTAAACGAGGCGAAGATGTGTTTGGCGTGCAGAGTGGATATCTCGAGGCCGTTCTTGAACACCAACGCCGTGCTCCGCTTCTCCACTGCGACGATCTCGTCAAAGCTTATCACAAGAGTCGTGATCCAGCCCAAGATGTTGCTGCTGAAGCACAGGTGGCCCTCGGACACGTACAGCCTCCCGTGGGCGAGAATCTCCTTTTGGAGAGCGCAGCTGTAATCCTCAATGAGATAGTCTTCGTCCGGCACCGTCTTGAACAAGACATGGAAGTCGCGGTTGCGCTTCTTGTTCGCGACGGCAAACCCCGTGAGCTTGGGGGCGCTGGCCTGCGCGACCGGGTTGGCGACAGAAGAAGTGGCAGCGGCAATAGCGGCGCTGATGGTGTTGCCCGTCGCAGCACTACTGCCACGGTTCCTCCTCTTGTCGATGACGCTGCGTATGCTACCGCTGCGATGAATGCCCGACTTTCCCTCGTACAAGCTTCCCTGGGGCGGGGTTAGGTCACCGCTGAGGCCAGGCTCGTAAAAGGACCGTGGGCGGAACGATGGCATCTCCTCGTTTGGCATTTCTAGCACAGCCGCATGCGTATCCGCCGGAGCCGACTCGGAACGCGCCCTAGAGTCCAAGTCGCCGACCCTGGAGACCACCGGGGATGGCATGTGTGCTGGTGTGTCGACGATGCCCAGCTGGCTCAGACTGAGATCTCCCATCCCGAGCGTCTTGACTGCTGGCTCCTTGGACTCCATCGACTGGGCCGGCAAGGCATCGGACGACGACTCCACCTCGACGCTGTTCTGATCGGCCGCTATCTGTCCCCGGGGCGTAGCCACCCTTCCCTTGGGAGCCGGCTGTTGCAGGTTGGTGTTGGCGATGCTGTTGCTCAGAGTGTTGGCTGTGTTTTGCACGGCCGAGAACATGGAGGAAAAGAAGGTGGCGGCGGTATTTCCGGGCGTGACCGGCCCGCTCTCGGGGGTCGGCGTGAGGGGGGCAGGCGTGATGTTGGATAGCTTGCTGGGGCCTGGGGGGCCGGAGCCGGCTCTTCTACGTTGGACACTCATGTTCCCCGGTGACGATGCATTAGACCTGGATCCGGGGCTAGCCGGAGCAGGGGGCGCCTGGTGTTCGGGGAGAGTCGGGGTGGGAGGCGTGTTGACAATGACGGGTGGGACTCCTTCGGCCGGCGGCGGCGTTTTTGGGGGCACCCGCAGCGGTTCGATGTTTTGACTTTTCGACAGGCGACGGATGCGCTCGGACGACGCCGTCTTGGTGGAGGACACGCTGCCGTCCAGAGACTCGGTGTCGAGCTTGGCCAGGACCGGCACCGGGTCCGCCTTCTTATCGTTCGCCACTGTTCTTGGACTGGTTTCTTCACTCGGGGTCTTTTCGGTGGTCTTTTTGGACCGGAATACGTCTCGGAGACGACTCGTCGACGACTGCTTCGAGAGGGAACGGGGCGGGGTCAAGCTGGTCTTGCTCGCGCGGAGGGAGGAGGGAGCGGATTCGATGCTGTCGACACTGCCGTGTTGAAGGGTCGAGGATCGGGAGAGAGCGGATGACAGGGTTTCGGAGGGTTGCGACTCGGGGTGGTAGACAGCTTGCACGAGAGGCGACGATGTCGTTAGATGGCCGACTTGAGACGGATGCGTCGAGAAGGTCGTGGGCCGGGTCAAAGAACTGAGCTCGGAGGCCGGGGCGTCAGCGATAACAATTCAAGGATAGTAATAAGAGAATGTCTGAAGACACAGCTAAGGCTGGTGTTGAGTGGGAGGTGGAAAGACAATTGGAGATGATGGAGGGCGATCAGTTGGCCTGGCCAGAAGGTGACGACGACGACAGCAACCAAAGCGTGCGTTTTGCAAGGGTGTGCGACTTTGGGATGGGGTTCGGGGAGTTCCATGCCCGGAGGCGGCCCTGACCCAGACAGCTCCAGCGCACAGGCAGTGGCTGACCTATCCAGGCAGTTGGCACGGCAGAATTGGGACTCCCATCGCCGGGCGGGCATCCATGGATCGGTCGTCCAATGCAAGCCGATATGGGTAAATGGGTTGAGATGGGAAATAAAGAAATGGACTCACTCGTCGGGATCTGAATCGTAAGTCGAACCGGTTCGGTTCTTGTCGTTGTCGTTGGCAATGTCTTGGGCTGGAGGCTCGTTTATCGAGGCCTCATCCTGGCTGGCGATGCTTCGAGCGCTCAGCGAGCCAGCGTCGTCGGTGCTGCTCACGGTCTCGGCGAGCGACGAGGTCTTGTTGCGCCTCCGTTTGGCCGTCAGGGACCGAGGCAGAAGCTTCCCCAGGCCATTGTGCGTGGTGCCGTCCATTGAATCGGGGTGCAACGTGCAGGGTCGGGTGTGCAGACGACTCCTGGGCCGTTGGTGATGTCGCGATGCCGTATGAGGTGCTGCGCTCAGGGGATTCTCCTGGGCGATGGCGGCTCCGTCTCCGCTTTCTATGGCCGAGACAGAGACTATGACATCGTCGTCCGCGTCGCCAAGCCTGTCTCTCAACTTGCCCGGCTCTTTGATCCGGAGCTGGCGAGCGAAACAAGTCGATGCCCTCCTTTCTCCTAGGTTTGACGATTAGATGGCGAGGATGTTGAAGCGGGGAGATTCTGAGACACTGATCTTGCCAGTCTTTTCCTTCTCGTGTTGGACAGCGTCACAATTTCCCTCTGTTTTTTGGCGGTGTTTCCATTTGCTGTCCGGTTCGATTCCCCGTTTCAGCGATAAGAGAAAGCAACCCACGTCGCGGCAGGCATCGGCCAGATCTGCTGGCTCTGCAGCCTGGGACGGCAAACCCCGCGTCCAGGACACAGGGGGGCACAGTCACTGGGGGCAGCCCCAAATGCAGCGTCTTTGGCCTAGTGACAACAACAAATCAACCAGTCCCCGTCGCCGCGAACGGAGCACACCTCACCCACCAAACGGCCATTTGATTATTTAGCCTTGGTGATTCTGGGGATTACCGACACATCGAAGCCCCCGAACTGCCATGCCCCCGTGAAGCAAGTCAGCGGGCAGGATGGAGTCGTCGCCGCTGATCAAGGTATATCCCCTTGATTTCCTCCTCTCCGGGCCTCCCCCCCCCTCCCTCCCCGCCCCGAATGGCCCAGGACTGACTGCGCAGGCGTATGACCATGCTAGAGCTGCTGCCAGCGCTACCCACACCGCAGACACGACCGTTGCTATCACCGAACACGCCCTTGCCGCCGGCGAGTTTGCGAATGCCGCCCAGAACACACAAAGCACCGAGGGCCTGAGGACCCTTCATCTCCTTGAACAACACCACAAACGCCTCTCCGAGCTTTTGAAGCAGCCCCTCGATACCCCGAGTCAACAGTCCACCGCAGACAGCGACCTTGGCGACGAAGAGGAGAAGGATGGGCAGGGTCAGGACGGAGACGTGAAAGGGACCAAGTCTCCGACACCAGAATCCGCGGCAGCGGCGGTGGCAGCAGCAGCAGCCTCCACAACATCCAACAAATCCCTACCGACGCTGCCCCAACAAAGAAGATACCAGGGGCGGGAGCTGTCCTCCTCCATCGCCAGCAACTTGGCGTCTGCAAGAGGCATCAAGTCGTCCAAATACCGAGGTCAACCCGTGGCTCCGAGCGTATCCAACGACCAGGCTCCCGGCAGCCTCGAGGCCCGTCCTCGAAGAGGCAAAGCCGACGGTACAGACCACTCCCGAAAACCAAGCTGGATCCCCCCAACGCAAGACGACATCAAAGAAGATGAGCCGACCGGCGAAGCCTCGGGTTCCAGCAACCCTCGCGCCACGGCCGCCCCCGCCGACGACGGCTTCTCCCGATTCTACAGTACATTTGGAAGCCTCATCACCCGCCTCTCGGCCCCCCTCGCCTTCTCCGGCCTCCCCCTAGTCGCCGAAAACCCAGCCGCCGAATCCGCGACCCTCCCCCCGCTCGAGCCCAGCCCGACAAAACGAAACCGCGTCAAAACCTCGACGGCCGCTGAACCCGAGCTCTCGCGAATCTACTCCCGCGCCACCCTCCGCGCCCTCGCGCGCGACGGCCACGGCGGCGACTCCTTCTACGTCGTCCCGCCCAGCGGACACACGGCCACGTACGCGAGCATCCTCAACCATGAGAACAAGGAACGCCGCCGCACGGCGGCGTCCCGCGAAGACGCCGACTTCCTCGACGACCAAGACGACGACGACTTTGTCGACGCGCGCGAGGTCCAACACCATTCGGCAGCCCCGCCCACCACGCTGCTCTCGGGCGGCTTCCGGAAGCGCCTCGGTAAGGCGCGCTCGGAGCGCGAGATGCAGGTAACGATCGAGGAGCTGCACACGGAGAACGCCAGCCTCAAGGAGATGCTCGACAAGCTCAGCAAGCGGCTGCACGCGTTCGAGCTCGGGTCGCAGAGCACGCACCTGGCGCTGGCGCAGAGCATACGGCTTCACCGGCCGGGGTCGCCCATGTCGTCCTCTAGCGGAGGGGTGGGGCCGCCGGCGCCGGGACCGGGAGACGAGGCGCTGCGCAAGAGGAATAGGGAGCTCGAGGAGCAGATGGAGGGGGTGGGGGCGCGGATGGCGGGCATGCAGCAGGAGATTGAGAGGCTGAATGGGACGCTGGACAAGTACCGCGATCGGTGGGAGAAGCTCAAGGCGGGGGCCAAGGCGAGGCGGGAAGCGCAGGGTCCGTCTGGGGAGGGGGAGACACTGAGGGATAGAGGGGGGTGAGTGTACGGTGGACTACATGGGCGCTCTGTTGGACGGGGTATCGGAGCAGCTGAGATGGCTATGGCGAAATACATACACTCTGCAGCGATCCCTTGCGTATTAGTGACTCTCGTTATGCTGGACAGGTCAATTGTCACTGCCCTTATTCAACTCCCACGACAAGACCCGCTCCTAATTCTCACCACCAAGTTTTCACATACACAACACGAAGAAATAAAACATGATGAGTTCTATAGCTCCATCCTAAAAAATACACCACCCGCCAAGCGAAGCTAAACATGCTCTAGCCTAAGACACCCCCCTCACCAAGCCGTAATATCCTCCACCTCCGCCTCCCCAAACGTACTACTCTTGGTCATCACCCCAACCCCATCCCCCTCCCCCTCCCCATCCTCCCCCCCTCCCCGCCCCCCATAATATCCGGCAACACCTCCCTCAAAAACCCCAAGATACTCCTATTCACCTGCTCGAACTGCAGCAGAAACGCGTCATGCCCCTCCTGCGAATCGATCCGCTCCAGCCGCGCGCGCGGGATCCACTGCGCCAGCTCCTCCTGCTCGGCAAATGTGAAGAGCCCGTCCGACTCGATGCCCAGCACCAGCGCGGGCTGCGCGACGAGCGCCAGCGCGTCGGCGATGGTGGCGGCGCGCCCCCGCGACACGTCGTGCGTGTCGAGCTTGCGCGTCATGGCGATGTAGCAGTTGGAGTCGAAGCGCTGGACGAACTTGGCGCCTTGGTAGCGGAGGTAGGACTGCGCCGAGAAGTAGGGGGTCGAGGGGGGCATGACGTCGCCGCCTGTGAGGCTGGTGGGGGTGGTGGTGGTGGCCGGGCCGTGGAATTGGGGGTCCAGGGCCTCTTCGGTGGGGGCGGCGGCGACGGTGGTGTGGCTGCTCTTGCGGGAGAGGGTGGCGCTGCGGGAGGGGGACCACTTGTGGCCGTCGTTGTGGATGTGGAAGTGGGCTTCCGAAGGGGTCGTGGGCGGCGGGGAGCTGGTCTCGCGGATCATCTGGCGGCGCGAGGGGTCCGGGATGTTGCGGCCGAAGCGGGCCTCGAATGAGTTGCGGCTGCGGTAGGTGAGGAGGGCCGACATACGCGCGGCGCCGAGGCCGGTGGTGGGCGGGTCGGAGAAGGGGTAGTAGCCGTCGTCGTACTTGGGGTCGGCGTAGATGGACTGCCGCTGGGCTTCGCCCCAGCTGATGCCCCAGGCGCTGTGGCGCGAGGACGTGGCGATGGGCACGATGCAGCGCACGTACGAGGGGCCGAGGTAGGCCCACTCGAGCACGAACATGCCGCCTAGGGAGCCGCCGATGACGGCGGCGATCTGCTTGATGCCGAGCTCGTCGAGGAGGAGGCGGTGGAGCTGGACGTCGTCCCGGATAGTGGTCAGGGGGAACTCGGGGCCGTAGCGACCGAGGGCCGGGTCGTTGTCCTTGGCCGTGACGGGGCTGGCGGTGCCGTAGGGGCTGCCGAGGCTGTTCATGCAGACGATGAAGAAGCGGGACGTGTCAAAGGCGCGGCCGGGACCCCCGAGGAGGGGGCCCCACCAGTCCGACACGTCGGCGCTGCCCGTCAGGGCGTGGCAGATGACCATGGCATTGTCGCCGTTGGGGGAGAGCTGGCCGCGCGTGGTGTAGGCCACGGGCACGTTGCGCAGCGTCACGCCCGACTCGAGGGTGAAGGAGGGGATGATGGCAATTTGCTGGTCCGGGATGAGGGCGGCAAACGGATTCTCGGGCTGGGAACGAGTTCTTTCTTGGAAGTATTCAGTCACTGTTCTTTTGGGACAAGAAGGTGAGGCATGTTGGTGAGACGATGAATCTTGGTCTTGGGATGAGACCTCACTCACATCTCGCCGTACATCAAAGGGGTAGTAGAAAAAAAAAGGCGCAAGGGGAGAGGGATGGGGGAGAGAACTGACCGTATTTGATGGGGCCGTGGCCATTGACGCCGTTGGTTTGTACGGCGGCCATAGTGGGGGTACTGGGGGGAAATATATGTGGTGATGTCTTGGTCGTGGAGAGATGGGCGTAGGTTGGCCCGACAAAGAGGAATCCGGACCAACAAATAAATACACTTGCACTGGCACCAAGCAGAAATTCCCCACTGAAAAAGACAAGTTCAGGAGCAATGGAACAGGTGTGGTATAAAAGTCCAGGGGCGAAGAAGAGGCTTGATGACCCTTAATGACTCCCTCCCCTCCCCACAGCCCCCAGCCATGTATCACTTTCGGGTGCAACCAGACATGCGAGTCGGAAGCCGCAAGCGTGGATGGCGCAATTCGCTAAGGAGCCATGCCCGCGGGTTGATGGAGGCGTGGAGCGATGGAACGTGTTGAGCGGGAGTTAGTAATGCGAAGAATTCGTCGCAGGCGTGGGTGGCCAGCACTGCCAGGTACGGTACGTACGGATACCGCAGTTGGTACGGAAAGTATCGACGCCGGCAATCGGCCGTTTCAAACCCGGGCATGCACTGCGGGGCGAGGGTCGTCCCTGAATGAGTAACGTGCACAGCGAGGTCGGGACTTGGGTTCTGGGGGTGTCGGGGAAAACATCGGGCCGCTGCAATGGGCATTCCCTCCGGGGTCCG
Organism: Schizothecium vesticola; assembly: GCA_030549215.1. Taxonomy (NCBI): domain Eukaryota; kingdom Fungi; phylum Ascomycota; class Sordariomycetes; order Sordariales; family Schizotheciaceae; genus Schizothecium; species Schizothecium vesticola. Next base: position 3,725,131 of record JAUKUD010000005.1, on the reverse strand, counting down.
AGAAGCTGCAGGGAGGACCAGCCCCACCGGCAGCCTTGCCGAACAAGGCTGCCAGTTTTTCAATCTTTCAAAGTGACGAAAGTGGATCTCTGCCAAGCCACGCGTGCAAACGGGCAACACGACGCCAGTTCCAGCGAGCTGCGATTTGACGCGAGCCAAACTCCACCACCAAAGCTTCTCCATCTTCCCAACTTCCTCTCCCCCATCTCCCCCATCTCCAACACCTTCAACTCTGCCGACAGAGCTGCCCAGCCCGGCGTCGCCCACTCAAAATCGACGGCGAATCCGATCCGACATTAATCTCCCAGTCGCTCCTTCAATCACCACCGCAGTCTCTGCTCCGCTCTGCTGCAGCATCTCCCGATTCTCTTTTGTTGCTGTTTTTTTCTTCTCTTCGTCGCCCGAGAATCAACGTCAGTACCTCCCCCCGAGTCCCCCCAACATGTCTTTGTGGAACACCATCACCACAATACCCTCTGTGTCCCCGCGCTCGCTCCCGACTGCGAAGAATCGAACCAGGTCCTGACGTTCCATCTCTCCAGGGCGAATTGAGTCCATCACCTCTTCACGACGTTCCGCGACCCGGCAATCGCAGGCTGCGCCCGCATCGCCCTACATGACACCCGTCGAGCCTTTCCGCCATTAACTCGGGACGCACGCAATCATGCCTCCGAAGCGCAAGAGACCCACGGACACTGGGCCCCCAAGACCTTCTCCCCACAGACCCGGTGACACCTCGCTGGGCCGCCACGATGGTGGAGGATACGAAGGAGGCCGCGGCCGCAACGGAGGCGGCGGCGGCGGTGGAGGCGGCGGTCGCAACCCTAGAAGGGGAGATAGGCGCGACTCTTCCCAGTCCTTCCATTCTGCCCCGCCCGCATCTTCGGCCGCCGCATCAGGTCCCATTTCTCCGACCTTGACAGCCCGACCCCCGAGCTTGGCATCGACGGCAACCCTCGCTAAGAGCGTCCAGGCGTCGGCACCGCCTGCTCCCCCTTCCCCGCCCCTGTCCCCAATCCAGCCCGGCTACTTCTATTCCGTCATTACCGATGAGCGCGTCGAGAAGTGGACCCAGGGCGGCCGACAAGAGGTCGTTGACCACGGCGTTCAGTCACGCGATGATGAAGATCTTATTGAGGTCACCACCATCTTCCAAGAGCTGTTGCACTCCGCTGCCGACGGCAGGCTCTCGGGAACCGACGCCGGCGAGGCCGTCAAAGATATCTTGGGTCCAGAGGCCGCAGAGGCTGATCGTGCGACTCTGGCCTTCGACCCCCACATGCTCTTCCTGGACACTGTCGCGACCTTTTTCGATGTCGAGCCAGGCCCCGTGCGGCGTCCGGTGGCCGAACTCATGACGGCAAGCGGTGTGTCGCCTGGGACCATGCGCCTCGTTCTCGACCCGCCGATTCTGCAGCAGCTGGACCTCATCCGCGACACCTTTACGCGCATGGCCATCCGCCAATCGACAAACCTGCTCTACCGCATCGCAAACTACAATCTCCTCCGAGAAGAGACAGAAGGCTTCTCCAAGGTCATCACGGAACTCTACATCACGAGCAGCGTAGATCGGCCCTCGACCGATGTTGTCCAAGCCGCCTTCCACAGGGTTATGAGCCTTATTGGGACTTTCGACCTTCATCCGGGCCGAGTCTTGGACGCCACCCTCGACGTCTTTGCGTCTGTTCTCATCAAGCATTGCCGATTCTTTCTCAAGTTCCTCAGAGTCAGCTCCTGGTGGCCCCGCAGCCAGCTCAAGGTCCAACCCTCCAACTACACTGGCGGCTTGCCCGCCTGGGCCCAACCGGGCCACTTCGACTGCTTCACCAGCAAGGAGGAGGAGACGGCCGCCGCCGCCCAGCGCCTCCAGCGGGACATTTCCTTTTGGGAGCGCGCGCGCGACATCAAGATGGATGCCTTCTTTGAGCTGGGCGGGCGACAAGTTGCCGACGCTGATGCGCAGCGCCTTCTGAATAGTGCCGCCGGAGATGGGCAGGAGACCGACGTGGAGCGGGAGTGGATCAGGCTGACCAAGACGCTCCCACCATCGGGGAACAAGGACGCGGCCCAGATGGTGGGCTTCAAGCTCCAGTTCTACTACTCGGAGGCTCGAGACGAAAAGGACATCCTGCCGGCCAATCTGCTCTACTTGATTGCCCTGCTCATCAAAGTCGGCTTCATCTCCCTCACCGATTTGTGGCAGCACATTTGGCCCGCCGACGACGACATGGAGAGCCAGAGGGTCAAACGCCTCAAGGAGCTCGAAGAGGAGGACAAGAAGAAGCGCCAGGGCAGCAACGAAAATGCCCTAATGAGCGCAGGGGTCCTCCCCGACGACATGCCTGCCATGGGCTCTTCCCGTCGCGATGTCACAAAGGGCAAAGCGGAACCCGGATCGAAGCCCGAGGCCGCCGACAAGCCCTCGGGTCTCCCAGACGCCCTCGACCAAAAGGTCGGCATCCTCAAAAACCTCCTCACCATCGGCGCCCTTCCAGAAGCGCTTTTCATCATCGGGCGACACGGCTGGATTGTGCAGGCGTATCCCGACGTCCAAAAGCTCCTCTTCCGCATTATCCACCATTCCCTCGACCTCGTCTACCAGCAATGTCGACCCGTCATGCCAGATGGCTCGGAGATGCCACAAAAGAGGACCCACGATCCTGATCAGAGCGGCATGCCGAAAGGAGGCATCAGGCTTATCAATCCTCCCCCGAGGAGAGCCTTGCGGTGGCCCTTTGAGGACGGGACTGCTGAAGGGATAAACTATCGCTTCTACTGGGACGAGTGGGCGGACAATGTTCCCGTCTGCCAAAATGTTGACGACGTCTTCACCCTCTGCGACACGCTTGTCAATGTGGTCGGCGTCAACATTGGGAGGGACGCGCCCCTGGTGGCAAAGATCACAGGCATTGGCGCCAAGAGTCTCGCGGAGGACCAGTCGCCCGAGAACAAGTCTCGCTGGCTGGGTCTTCTCAAGCGTCTGCTCGTTCCCAGCCTCAGCCTCAGCGACGAGAACTCGTCGCTCGTTGAACATGTCTGGGGCTTGCTCAGGCTGTATCCGATTCACATCCGCTACAACATCTATGCGGAATGGTACGAAGGCTCCGTCTCCCGCCTTCCCCCCATGCAAAAGGCTTTTGCCGCGACGCGACTCCAGACCTTGGCCATCATGAAGCGCTTGTCTCGGACCAACATCCCCGAGATGGCCAGGGCCCTCGCCATCTCGGCCTACCCGTCTCCCGGCATTCTCTGCAAGGTGGCGTTGCATCAGATCGAATCCTACAGCAATCTGATCGATGCCTTTGTCGAGTGCGCCGGCTACTTCACCGACCTGGGCTACGACGTGCTGGTTTGGTCCGTCCTGAGCTCCATCGGCGGCCAGAGAAGCCGGACCCAGGCCGACTCGGTCCTCCTCACCAGCAAGTGGCTGCAGGCCCTCTCCAAGTTCTCGGGCAAGGTCTTTCGCCACTACAGCAACATGGACCCGGTCCCTATCCTGCGCTATGTCAACGATCAGCTCCTCAAGGGCAACTCGACCGACCTGCTCATTCTGCGGGAGCTGATTGAGCATATGGGTGGCGTCGTATCCGGCCTGGACTTCACGGAGGCCCAACTTCGTGCCATGACGGGCGGGGACCGCCTCCGCCAGGAAACCCTGGTTGGCTTGGGAGATATGCGCTTTGCCGCCGGCAAGGGCTCCGTACGTCTCATGAAGGCTTTGGTCAACACCAAGCTTGCCGGCCCACTCCTCATCAACATCGCCCAGTACCGCCAGAATGCCATCTACAAAGTTATGGGTGGCGATGCCCACATCAAGTACCTCTCCACGGTGGTGGATGACACCCACCAGATCCTGCTCCAGTACCTGGATCTTCTTAGGCATAACACCGACGGTGACACCTTCAGCAGCCTCGTGCCCGGTATCGTTCAGCTGATTCGGGACTTCGGCCTCGAGACCGGTCTCGCCTTTATGATTGGCAGGGCCAGTCTGCGGCTTGCCATGAATACCAACAGGCTCGTCAAGGACCGCCCCGTCACCGACGTCGACGGCGACGTCTTGATGGATCCTGCGGCCGAGGCTGCAGATAGCAAGGAAGATGTCGACGCCAACCCCTCCAAGCCTGCCAGCGGTCCGTTGCTGGATGCACTTCAGCCGCTGATTGACGAGATCCCCGCCGTCCTTCCAGAGCACGCTCTCCAGCACCTGAGCCCCCTATGCTACGTCTTGTTCTGGTCCCTGCAGCTTGGCGACTTTGCCTTTCCGCAGGAAAGCTACACCGCCGAGAATCACAAGCTGGGGAAGCAAGCCGAAGAGGTCATGCGGGACCGATCTGACATGACGAGGGCGGGCATGAACAAGAAGACGCAAAAGCGAAAGGACATCCTCGACCGACAAGACATGCTCATCAAGGAGAACAACGTAGAGCTAACGCGATTCTCCAAGACGAGGTTCCAGATCGCCAAGCAGCTCGTTTCCTGGTTCCCAACAGACATGAGCAAGGTGGATGCAACCTCGGATGCCTTCCTCGAAGAGTGCATCTTGCCGCGCCTGCAACTCTCCCCGGTGGACGCGGAATACTGCTTCAAGCTCATTAAGTACTTGCATGAGTTCTCGGCGCCCAACTTCAAGCTCATGTCGCTCTACGACCGACTGTTTAACCACAACCGCCTCCGGGCTATCCTCTTCACCTGCAGTGTCCGGGAGGCCGAGCAGCTTGGCCGCTTCCTCCGGTGCGTCCTCGGAGACCTCTCTAGATGGCACAGCGACAAGAATGCCTACGAAAAGGAAGCTCTGGGCGCCAAGGATAGTCAAGGCAAGAAGACTAGACAGTATCTGGGCTTTGCGACGATCCTTGACGCAGATGGCAAGCCGACTTTATTTGTCGAGCACGACGCGTACCGCGATCTGCTCTTCCGGTGGCACAAGGAACTCAACTCCGCCCTGAGGAGCTGCCTCAACGAGCTGGAATGGATGCATATCCGCAACGCCATCACAGTACTCAAGTCTGTCATTGACTTCTTCCCTGCCATCAACTTCATGGCCGAGAAATTTCTCGAGCAGCTCAAAACCATCACCGACCGCGAGACGGCGACCAAGCACTCGTCCGACTCGGACCAAGGCCAAGGCCACCGAGTTGATCTTTCTGTCACGGCTCAGACCACCTACTCCGAACTGCAGAGACGAAAGCCGAAATGGATCATGGTCCAAGCATTCCGACCCGGCCTAGTAAGTACACGCCTCGAGATTCTCAAGACCATGACCGCTAACCTGCTCCAGTCGGCTGACGCCAGGGACGATCTTAAGTCCCCCACTGTCCCGTCACATTCTTCTCTCAGGGCATCGGCTCCAGAGTTCAAGCTCCCTGCGGGCGGCAAGAAGCCCCCCGCCGAGGTGGAAGATGGCGAGGTCAAGGATGGCAAGGGCGCGAGAATCACAAATGGTGATACCAAGGTCGATGGCCTTCCCAAGCCACCCCTCCCGACACGGGAGCCGCCCAAGGACCAGAGATTGGCTTCGAACTCTACCCGGCCTGCGACACCCAAGCCACTGGCTGCAGTCCCGGTCTCAGGGTCGGGCACTCGAACCGAGTCGGGAAGATACACAACGCTCCCGCCAAGCAGCAGCACTCTGCCCAGCAAGCCAGAGCCCCCCAGCAGGCCTGATGTCTCCTATCAAAATCGTCCGGCAGGCGTTCCAGAGCGCTTCCCGCCTCGTCACGACCGAAAGGATGCTCCTCGTGAGCCTCTTCCTCGAGAGCCTCTGCCTACCAGAGAGCTGCCTCCTAGAGACGGTCGGGATTTCCGTGACCCACGAGAGCGGGACCCCCGAGACACCCGAGAGCCTCACTCCAGAGAAAACCGGGAGCCGCTTGGCGTCCGCGACAGCAGAGACTACCGGGTACCTGATACCACCCGACCGGAGAGGCCCAGAGAATTCCCCCCGACCGCTCGTCGCCCGGCGGAGCCCAACCCGCGGGATGCCGGTCGATCGGACCGGGAGTGGCCCGGTCGTACTGAGCCACCACCTCGGTGGAGCGAGCATGGCCTTCCCGAGCGGGACCCCCGGCCATCCCGGGATCGGCCGCCCCAAGGATCTACTCGTGAAGAGCCCCGACCGCCTCGCGACCATGTCGTTCCGCCGCCTCTGCCGCCCCCTGCGCCTCAACGCGAAGCCCCTGGCCATCTTGTCAACCCAGACCGCCTACGTCAGATGGAGACCGACTCGGTCATCAACCCCGTACGGGCCGCTCTCATAGGGGAGACGCGTGACCCTGCCCGGTCGAGCTCCAGAGACCAGGGACGCGACCGGGCATCCCGGACAGACTCGCCGAGACGATCAGACCACCCGGCGCCGAGCGCTCCGGCAGACAATGCCCGTGACGACCGACATGGCCGACACCGTCACTCGGACCATCATAATAGAGACGCCCCTCCTAACGACAATACGCCATCGCGACCAGAGCGACCGGAACGGACCTCGGAACGGCAACCCGAGAGAGGCGCCAGAGAGACGCCCTCCAGTGCGCCTCCCGCCCGAGCGCCTCCCTCCAGCGCGCCTCCCGCTCGAGCGGCTGACCATGATCATGGCAGGCTCAACCAGCAGGATCCTAACTACGGTCGGCTCAACAGCATCCCGTCCGTTGTCGATGGCACGGTAAACCCGCCTCCTGGTCCTCCTTCGGGCCCACGGGATCGTGGCAGATATACCGCTCGGGTCAGCTCGACCAGTGGTCCTCCCTCGCGTCCGGATGGCCGATTCCCGACTGTCGAGCCCATTCGCCCCCCGTCGCCCGAGCGTCACCCCCCCACGGGCCCATCATTTCCGCGAAGGGGCCGAGGGCAGTACGACAGCAACAGCAACGTCAATTCCCCGACGACTTCAGGGCCTCCCACAGGCCCTGGCGTGCACCCGGACAGGATGGGCCGGATTCCGACGCAACCACCCCCTGCTCCCGCTGCGCCCAGCGCACCAGCGCCGCCGCCAGTGCCAACTGCTCCGGTAGGCATCCATCCTGATCGCTTGACTCAGATGGGCGCCCCGCCTCTGGCTCAGCCGTCTGGGCCGAGCTCGATGTCGCGTCCGCCGGTGAATACCCCTGATCGTCCGCCCAACCCGAACACCGGCCCCCGAGCACCGCCCGTCAACACGGACTTTTCTACTCCCACCGGACCCGCCGGTTCCGCGGACCGTATGCGACCCGGTGGAAGTCGACAGCTTCGCGGCATCCAGAGCACGCTCGAGAAGGCGTCTGCAGATAGTGGTCGCGGACCCGGCAGTTACAGGAGCCGTGGCATGCGCCCCAACCTAGCGGATAGTGATGCCCAGATTCTAGCCGGCTTGTCTCCGGTGACGACCCCCATTACGGAGCGACCCGATCCCGTCCGCGATAGCCTGCGCCAAGACACCGGCCCCGGCCGCGCCCCCCGCGCCGAGCCGATCCAGGTCGTCAGCGACAGCCGTGATAGCCGCGACAGCCGTCGCAACGGCGACGACCACAGCTCGAGGGGTGATCACGATCGCAGCAGCCGCCGGGACCACCATCGGTCCGATCGCAGCAATAGAAACTCTCGTCGGAACAGCCGAGAGCGCAGTGCAGATCGGGAGCGAGAGGGCAAGGAGCCTCGCGAGCACAGGGAAAGACGACCGGACGCTGCCGGAAGCATCTCTGGACCCCCTCGAGAGGCCGAACGAGAGTCTGGGTCTCGTCGCCCACGAGAGTCTGGCGGCGGCAGGGAATCCTTGTCCGGCAGCAACAGAGACATGGGACCGCCCCGCGAACCTGGCCATCGGGCACATCGAAATGACGTCCCGTCTGGCCCTCCGCGGTTGGATGTGCCCTCGGGACGAATCGAAGGCCATGGTGGGCGTGATAGCTTGGGAGGACGTGGAGGAGACGAGTATGGCGGCAGCGGGCGCAGCGGCTCATCGCGCGGCAACGGACCCCCGCGGGAGTCTAGACCGAGACCGAGCGACGACCGCGACGCCCGCGGCGATGACAGAGGAAGAAAGCGAAGGAGCGAAGGCGGCGTCGAGTCCACCAGCACCCACCAAGACAAGCGGCCTCGTCGGTAGTGCACAGGCCCTGTGTTTGGGTGAAGCGGCGGAAGTATTGCTGGGAGTTTGGGGATGGGGCAGCGAAGCGGCACCTCCGGGAAGAAGAGCGGACCAACATGGCTTATTTTATCAGCGGAGGCCGCGAGCGAAGGAAAACGAGAACGAAAAAGGAAAGAAGATGATAAGATGTGCGACTATTCGACTCATTCAGCGAAAGGGAGAGATTGTCGCGGACAGACAGCATCATGTTTACATTTTGGGCGCGGCGGATATCGGGCGTTTTAGAGAAGATTCTTTTTTTTTGCCGTCCATCCGAGACGCAGCGGCCTCCCGGAACCTACGACACCACACAAAACCATACCTACTTGTTTCTTTTCTATCTATCAACTCAACTTGCTACCTCACGACTGGGACTACCTACCCACCTACCTACTTTTCAGAGCAGGCGCGTCGACTTTCGGCGTCGGTGCGCTCCCTCCTCGTGACATCTATGACGTTTTCGATTTTCGCCGACAAAAGAGATGATAGCGGCCCGGGCCACGACGAGGAGGAAAGATGGAACATCGCCCTTGCGAATCGCCATTTTTTATGTGAACGGCGACTTTGTGTGTCATACATCTGTCTCCGTTCGATGAGAGCTGTCGACAGTTCATCGCCCGTTCGTCCGTCTGTCTGGCACGGCAGACTCTCCGCCAAAATAATGATTGTATTAATATTGTAATATGGCCACGGCCTGCCTGCCTGCCTGCCCCTCGGCGAGCGAGCGAGAATGGAGGGTAGGGCATCGGGCAGGGCAGTCTTTCTTTGCGCTGGCGGTGTATTTTTTCTGTATTTTCAGAGATGGTCATGGGGTGAATGAAGCGTAGCATTGGCAGGCGTACGTAGATAAAATGGTTTCTGGGACGGAGTACGGATTTGGAAGCGATGGCATGCATAGGTAGCTAGCGATTTGGCTTGGTGTTTTTTTGGGGGGGGGGGGCGTGTGTGTGTTGAGGGGGATCGACGCCCGGACGGACGCGGGAGCGAGGCTGGTGATGGAAGGGGATTGGGATTGTGCAATTGTACATAGAGCGTGGAACCGCGGTACATTTGATGCATGAGATTTGCCTACATCTACGTGCGTTCTGTGTCGATTGTTGCGACAGTTTTTGCCTGTGACTGACCGACTGCCTCTGGGACACCCGAGGAGCTGGTGGCTTCCGGGTTGTTTACTTATTCAGGGGCTGCGGTGACGCTGGAGGAGGGGGGGGATAGGTCGTCGATGACACGCCGTATCTCGCTTTCTGCCCGAATTGCACATCGGTTGATGGAGCGCAACCAGTGTCTTTGCATCTCTTACTCCGGAAAAGACCGTTGTCGGCATTGCTCCGAGATTCACGCTCACCATCAGGAAACTTTCGGTGCCTCCAGGGCGTTGTCACGACAACCATTCTCTTAAGAACGAGTCAAATCAAAGAAAAAGTCATCCTCGAAGGACAACGGGAGCGCATTTTCGACAAGGAGCTGTTGTAGACGATCGCTGCGATGATCTTCCGCTGTCTATCTGACCTCCTTTGGTATTCTCCGATCTCTTAACAATATTCATCCGCCGCCCGATGACCCCTCACCCCCTCTGATCCGTCCTCCGCTTCGTGTCCGAGCCCAGATACTCAATGGGATTCCGGCACAGCGGGCACGAATTGCGGCCGCTATTCTGGAACCACTTGAACAGGCAGATGCGATGGAACGAGTTGTGGCAGGTGCCGCACTCCTTGTCGGGGAGCTTCTTGTCCGACGACACGATCGAGTAGCAGATGGCGCACTCCTCCTGGCCCTTGAGGGAGCCGACGATGTTCCGGCGGAAGCTGGCCAAGCCGTCTGTGATGGCGCCGCTCTGTACGACAAGTTAGTATTTTTTGTTGGAAAGGGGGAAGGTTGGGGAGGGGGCGGCGTACGCCAAACTTGATGACGCCCTGCGTCGACATGATCCAGCTCATCCACTTCCTCTCGGGCACGGCGACGCGCTTAACGCCCACGACCTCGACCGTCTCGAGGGGGAACTCGGCGGGGATGCGGATCAGGATCGACGCCACCTCGTCGTCGATCTCGTAGCCGGCCGAGACCTCGCGCACGGCCCGGCTGACCTTGACGACGAGCTCCTTCTCGTCGTCGACCGGCTGCTCCTGCTGGCGAGCCCACTCCTCCACCTCGGAGAGCGCGTCCGAGATGACGAGGGGGGAGAAGTACTTGATCAGCCAGGGGCGGATCGAGTTCTTGGTTTGCTTGGAGCGGCAGTCGAGGTACCACGTGCGGAACAGGCCGGGGATGTACTTGAGCGTCTGGAGGAAGAGGCAGATCAGCAGCCAGTGCATGCTGCGCTCGTCGTCCATGCCGTCGGCAGCTGCGATGTCGTAGGAGCGGATCGAGTCCTCGGTGAATCCGTCGTGCTCAAGTATGAGTGGATTCCCGGCCGAGTGACCGAGAACGTCAAACATAAACGTCAAGAAGGGCTCAGCGCAGTTTTGGTTCTTGAGCGTGTCGGAGTAGTTGCTGCGGAGCTTGAACGAGGCTCTGCTGTACGCGTCAAATACGAGGTGCCACGACAGCAGATAGGAGCGGATGCGAAGCGGGAACTGGTTGAGGACCTCCTCTGGATACTGCTCCAGGGTGGGAGGATTTTTGAGAAGAGACGTGAGCTCGTTCGGTAGGGTCGCATCTGTGGCAAGGTCAGCATTGTAAAAAAACCCCAGGGTTTGCGTGGGGATCCTACCCGGATTCTCCAGAAGCATGTCCACCGACAGCTTCTCTTGCAGCTTTGGAAGCTCTCGGTGGAGGTGGCCGAAAGCAGTTGTCTGAATGTCCCTTGAGTCGGAGGCCACGAGCGCAAACAAGTCGGACAGCTTCCCGAGCTGGTCTGGAAACATGCCGTCGACCAGTTGGCAGAGGTAAGCGGTCACGATCTGACTGGGTTGCGTAATCTCGACGGGAAGCTTGAAGAGCGCCATGAGTCCCTCGCAGATGCCGCTCTCCCGTTCAACAAAGGCCTCCATCAGATCCTCACTTGGTTCTCCTTTGCCGTCCTTAAACTGGCCGAAAGCGCTGATCAGCTTGAGTGACGAGTGGATGTAGGGCAGCCGGGCGTTTTGTGCGTCCTGAGTGGCCCGCTCTGTCCAGAGATGGATGCAAAAATCAAACGTCTGGCTCCAGTACGGGCCGTAGATGCCCTTGACGCTGGGGAGAATCCGCAAAATGCCCGTGCAAGTCTCGGCCGCGAGCCCGGGGCTCATTTCGTCCGGGGTGTCAGTCCAAGACGTCATTTGCTTGAGAGCCAGCGTCTGCTTGCGGTTGTCCACTGGCGCCATGCCAGGTTCGTAAATGGCGAAGCAGGCGTTCAGCAGGACGACAGAATGAAGTGTTTTCTCCAGGCTCGGAAAGGCGCCGATCAGGTCACTGGCCAACCGGTTGGAGAGTGTCTTGACAGTTTCGGAAGAATTAAGCGCCTCCTTGAGACCAACGAGACAGGCCGTGGCAGCAAAAAGAGTTTCTGGCGTAGCCTTCATGAACCCCTGTTTGCGAAGCCACTCTTCGAGCTGGGATGGTGAACCATGTGTTTCCACCAGAGCCTGGAGAAGACCGCTGAGAACCTTGGCGCTATACAGTGAAGAAGGAGTGAGATCTCGGGAATGCTTGAGGGCAAGAGTGGTCAGGCGTTCAGCCATCGTCGTGCCAGATAAATCGCTGTGGCGCCATGCAGTGGCGCTGCCAGCTACGCTGTTGATGATTTGGTGGCTCGTCGTGACGAGGTCCTCCAGTTCATCTGCCAACCCTTGCCGAACTGAACTGGCTTCCCAGAGTCCGTTTTCTTGAGGCAGCGTGAGCTGATCGGCGGCAAGTTCAGCCGTCAGACACAGCAAGAACAGAAGCTCAACGTGAAGGTCCTCCGCGAGTGACGCGGTTGCTACCCCAGAGGACAGCAACTTCGTTGTATACACGGCCATGCGAGCGGGGATTGATCGTCCTGCCGCGTCTCTTTTTGACTGCGACAGAGACATATCTTGGCCCTTTTTGACAAGGAAGTATGCGCCTCCTAGGCTGCTCGTGAGGGATAAGGCCGGGCTTGGAACGGTTGCCAGGAAGGGGTAAAGCTCTGCCCACCAGACATCGGGCGCAGGGAGAACGTCTTCGAGGGAGACGGCTCCCGAGTTGATCGTTGAGACTGCCCGCTGGAGAAGGATATCGACGCTGTAGCATGTCAGCATTGGGAACTTTGGGGAGTACCTCAAAGAATCGGATTTACCTGAGTGTCGAGGAACCTGCATCTTCCAAGTTTCTCCGAATGATCGAAATCAGTGGCCGATCCCCACTAGATTTATCATCGAGAAGGCCTTGTAGCCTCGTCGCCCTCTCGGAGATGCCGTTGTCTTTGATCTCCGTCAGTGCGAGTAGTTTCGTGACTAGCTCAACATGCCCGTCATGTCCCTGGGAGAGCATGCCGGGCTGATGTTGCTCAATAAACTCCAGTGCCCGGAGGCTAGGGCCAGGGTCCGCGCAAGAATTGATCTGCTGCACAATACCAGCCATGACGGAAGCCATGGACGCGTCAGTCATTGCGCGGTGGACCAGCGTGTTCTCGCAGAGGTCCCAGGAGGATTCTTCGCCAGCGGCACACTTGAGCCATCTTGATACCAGGAAATCTTGAAGTCGTGGGTGCTTTTGCGCAGAAAGCGCAAATGTGCTAGTTGAGATGAGCAGCTTAACTGTTGGTGCGGATGATGTGGCATCGACCTGCAGTGCAGTGTCAACAAGGGCGCCCCAGACCGACGTTGCACGACCAGCGTTGATGCCGGACAGGGCGTCTAAGGACAAGATGAGAAGCGGTAAGGATGCAGAGCCGACCATGAGCTTGAGCTGCTCAGCATCTGCAACGGGAAAGACAAGTTCGAGCACGTCATCAGTGACGCAGAGGCTGGGGCACCGCTTGAATGCCGACTGGATGACTGAAGCAGCTCCAAATGGCTTATAGTTCCTGCGCGAAAGGAGGCCCGAAGCAGCACGTAAGACTTGTACCGAGGTGCTCAGCATTGCATCCTGCAGCATCGAAATGCCCTCATTTGTTCCTTGCTTCGCCTCACACTCTCGGAGAAGGGACCCGACAAGAGTGAACCAGCGCTCGCCTTCCGCAGCCACGGCTTGCTGCGAGCTCTGGTAGTCTTTGGATACTTCTGGCAGGGAATTTGTGATACGTGAGATGAAGGAATCACCAAGCCCCTGCCATTCTTCTCTGACTGACTGAGACACGGTGGCATCGGGATGGAGAGCCGCAACGGCCCACATCCTGGGCCCCAGTGCTATAAAAGCAGGGCAAGACCAGTCAGATTGATCCGGTGCTGGGTGCAGGTACTGTCGCGCGAGAGGGTAGAGGTTTTCTTGGACAAAACCAGCACCCAAGGGTAAGGAATTGAGGAACCGTCCCACCGTGTGTATGTAGGCGCCCCAGGCTTTCTGGGCGTGTGTTCGCGGCTCTTGGCGGCTTGTAATGCCGTTCCGCATGGCTTTGAGGAAGGGCTTTGCGACTTCCGCAGAGGTCTCCTTTTTTGGAAGCGCGGACAGAAGCTCATCCAGATGTTGCCAGTACTCGGCCGAGCCACCCTGAGAGCCCTTCTCCACGAATGGGCGCAATCGTTGGAGCGGGTCGGCTTTGGTGCCCCAGACCTCGGGAAAGGTGGTTGTCAGGAGGGTAAGAACCTTGACCAGGTCGGTGGCTGAGCCGACTTGGGCTGTCTTGAGACTGTCGGAAACAAGGATCTTGCCGACCTGGGGGAGACGCGGCCGCAAAAGGTCGGGCCGTTTGTCAAGGACAATCTGAACGAGCTGGAAAAAGGCCTTGCGGACAAAAGTTTCTGACGCGGTTGCCATGGACCATACAGCTTCGACCCCCACGAAACGAGCCAGCCCCTCTTCGAGCATGGACATGTCGGCCATGGTTGCCAGCTTGACGACTAGAGAGAGGCTCCCCGCGACGACGCGGTAGTATTTTGCCATCAAATCCTCCTTTGTGTTTATCCTCTCGTCGGAAAGGGTGTCTGGCGTCTCCTTTACTGCCTCGGTAGCGTACTCCATGATTTGGGCATGGCATCTGACCCAGAATTTGTCCTTCTTCTCCTGTGTGTCCAGCAGTGCCGAGATTCCGTCTCCAGCCGCTCGGGAGACGGCTCTGTCCTTGTCAAAGGTACCGGCTAGCCAGGGCCCAACCATGGTGGGTATCCGTTTCTCCATGCGCTTCCGGGTGGTCCTCATGAGCTCGAAGAGGAGGGTGTGGGACAGTTCGCGAACGCGACGGGAGTTATCGATCGAGCTTCGGGGGTACAATTGGGTCTGAGAGGTTGTGGTCAGCGGTGATGACAAGGTGGAGGAGGCGTTCGACCTACCCAAGCCTCGAGGATGGGTTCCGCAAGGTCGTCCTTCTGATTCTGCACATAGGCGACGATCTCCTCCAGCGCCTTGGCCTTGGTGATGCTGTCCTTCTTTAGGAGATTCTTGAAGGGCACAATGATGTCTTGTGGTATGCCTGAGAGATCCGGCGGGGGCGCAATGTACGACAGCGTGATCCTCGAGAAGCTGCCGAGGCCCTTGGAGGTGCCAAAGGCGGCCCCTGGCTTTGACCCGAAGGCCGGGGGGGTTGGCTTGGTCGGCCAGCTCATCTCGGGCAGGTATGGAAGCTCGGTACTACGGGAGTTCGAGGGGCAGACGATCGGTTGGGGATGCGCCGTCAAGGTTGGTAGGTTGGAGCTCGCTGGCTAGGTGCGATGTCGGGAATGGAGGCGGGGGGGGGGGGGGGGGGTCGAGGAATAAGAGATGGTTGTTTGAAGCAGCTTGGGGTTCTCAGAGCTCGACGTCGGCGTGACTCGTTGTTGGAATCGGAATACGGAATACTAGACGGGGAATGAATGCTGTGCTATCTGTCTCTCCACCTCAACAAGAGCTTCCAAAGTTTTGGTGGTTTGCCCGAATGACATGGTGGGGTCCACTGCTTTGCCATGCTGCCATCGTCCACTTGACACCAAAAAAACTGCTGCACGTGATGCGGGGCTCGGTCTGCTGCATTGGGCTGCAGGTTTACCAAGGAGGGCAATTTACACTGTACTGAGAACAGTGTACTCGTTTCGCGACGGGGCACCGGGGCACGCGGGGCACAGCGGGCCTAGTTCCGGGCCCGGCGCCCGGCTCCCGCCTCTCCAGCGTAGCCTGCCAAGCCCGTTGCTGTATGTCCGGCTTCCTCGTCGCGTCTCCCAAAATATTCCAACTGCGACTTGTCCCCATTGGAATTTTTGGGCACGACTCTTTCGAGGACGTCGCCGTTCAAGCATCGCAGCAAATTCGGAAAACTCACCTATCTACCACCATGGCCTCCAACGCGCCAGCTACCAGTCCTGCCGATGACCTCCTCAGCATTGCGTACCGCGAGCTCGAGACTGCAAACAAGAAGCTTGAAGAGGCGACTATCGCGCTCTACCGGCTGAAGCTGATCAAGCTCCAGTGCTGTCCTTACCCGTCGGAGGATTATGATGAACTGGATCGTGAGCGCAAGGAATGCCTCTATGTACTGTTCGGCACGCCACCAAGGTGGGGGGATATATTCAACTCAGAGTGGTGGACGCAAGCCATGGAGGCCGGGCTGGGCGACTCGGTCGATGAACTTGACGACCTGATCAACAGGGCACAGGCCGACAAGGTCGAGCTGGAGGCTCCTCAGGCGTTCATCCGATGCCGCATTGCCGACATGACCCACGACCAGGTCAGAAACTTGGGCGTCTTAGATTTGCCCGACGAGATACTCGTGACCATCTTCCAGTGTGTGGAGGACTCCGACCTGCCGAGCAGTGTCGACCATGATTGGGGCGATGGAAAGGACATTGTGAGTGCCCGGCAGGTCTGTCGACGATTCTGCTATGCAGCCTCTGGATTCCTTGTTCGCCGCATATGTGTCGAGCCCAGCAAAGCATCGCTCGCGCGGTTAGAGGAGGTCTCGCGCCACCCAGCCATCGCTGCTGGTGTTTACCATGTCAAGCTCGTCCTCCGTTTCTACAACCCCTCGTTAGCCAGCATGAACGATTTCGCCACCTACCACGCCGAAACGCTCGACGCACAAATCAAAACCTGGCAAGCCTCCCAGCCAGACCAAGAGAACGTGGCGGGACAGGCGGCAGCCGACGTAAAAAATGCTGACTCGCTTATCCTCACACTCCTTCTACTCGCACAAATACCAGCGGGCCAGCTCGATGTTCTTCCCGACGACAACAAGAGTGTCATGGAGCGGCTAGGACAGGCGCATCGGGAATATCTCCGACTTTTCGAGGAGCAGAAGTGGCTGCTGAGCGAGGGGAGGTTTGCAAAAGCCGCTGGCTCGGCGATGGCAAGGATGCCGAGAGCGAGGCATCTGGAAATCGCGGATACGGACCCGCCAGAGGTGGTACTTTTCGGACCAGGCGTTGATCTCTGGGGCGCCATGGAACAACTCATGCGACAGCCGATGGGGAGACAGGGAGCCATTGCCTGCAACCGAATTGGAATCCAGCCGCCCAGCTACAAGTGCGTCGTCGATATGTTGGACGGGGTCCGAGGCGCTGGCGCCTGGCTCGAAACCATGGCTATCGACCTGCATTCCCCGGGCCTCGTTGGGAGCATGGCGCCGACGCTGGACACCCATCGGGAACTGGCATCCGGCTTGCAAAAGCTAAAGAGGTTTGAGTGGAAGATCAGGGCCGAAATGGCCCCCGAGAGCATGCACGACGTCGAGAAATTCCTCCGAGCTTGCATCGACACGCCCAGCCTTGAATACATAGGCATCGACATCAAGGGCCAGAACGAAGCCGAGCCCAGCGTCGATATGGGCAAGGTGATGGGCGTGGTCGATCGGAAGCTGCTGAGATCGCTTTGGTTGTGTCGTGTCGACTTTCAGCTTGACCATCTCAAGGTCTTTCTCAGCCATCTGAACCACGAGCGTGTCTCGCTGTCGATGGCGGATCTCTTCTTGCTCAGCGGGACGTGGAAGGAGCTCTTGGATGTTCTCAGGAACAAGGAGGCAGGAGAAAAGTGGCTCAGAAGGCCAGCGGGGCAGGAGATTGAGGACATGTCGATGGAAGAGTACCACAGCATCTTTGCTGGAGAGGGCGGTGGCGGGAAAGCCCAGCTTTACATCTCCAAGAAGCTGTCGGGATGGTCTGCGCCCAATCCTATCCACGCCCTCGAGGAGCGGCGAGCGGCGGCGGCGGCGGCGGCGGCCCCGCCTAGTTGAAGATCGGTCTCCCGGTTCCCCCCCTGACTTGGAAAGATGTCTGGATCTGGTGTGTACCAAGGAGCTCAGGTACCTTTAGACCTGGAAATGTGGAAATGGCAAATACCGAGGATAGTGGAACGAAGGAGAGCCACAATACACAAAATACAGTTGCCCTAGCAGCAATGGTATGGACTGCATTGGTTGTTGTGGCATTTTGGCATTTCGTTGTAACTTGTCGGATCCGGACCCCTCCTCGAACCCCTAGAGGCCTAACAACAGTGGGTGCAGTTTGGGTCGCTCCCAATTTTGATGACGTAGTGGTGGGGCAGCGCACTCGGGCCTGACTTGACCGTGACAAAATTATATGGCTTCCTGCGGACAACAAACACTCCCACATGCCGCTGAGAGTGGCCCGAGGGGCCCGATCAATGTCTTACGATGGCAGGAGAAGGTGGGAGAATTTTACCTGACTCCGAGAGTCGCTGCCGACCTGCACAGGCCGCCGATCTTGCCATGTCGCGGCCGGTTGCGCTCGGCACCCCACGGCCCCACGGATGCCCGCTTCTCCGCAGCGCGTGTGCGGAGTTGGCCGTGTTGCCGAAGGGCCGACCCCGTGAACGGCCCCCTCTTTGTTCCATGACCGACCCTATCGAATGTTGACCCAACCTACCTGGAAGCGGTTATTCCTCAACGTCCCCCAAAACCGACCGTGTTTAACCTACAACACACATCTTAGCCGTATCTCGCCAGTCCCTCCCTCCCGACCCCGAGAGCCTGCATTCCTTCGAGAATCGTCCATGATATCGTCATCACCAGTCAACGGACCGTCTTTTGTCAGGTAGGCAGATTCCGAACCATCCCGCCTGACTTCATCCCATAACATCCGAGACCGTGCGGTGCATCCACACCTGAGCCCCCATCATCTTGCATGTCCTAGAAATTCTCCATTTTCTGCTTCCATCTTTCTGTTGAAGCCTTTGGCCCGCCCTTTTTGTCCTAATCTAAAATAAGCTGACAAACTTCGCAGCGGCCAAGCGCGCCACGCATTCCCGGCTTGACAACGTTGACATCAACATGCTCGTCTCTTCCGTTCGGGCTGCCCACCGCCCCCGAGGCATCCGATCGGGCTCCCTCGACGCCGCCGCCCGGTTGCGGAGTGCCGCTCTTCTCTCCCACCAGCTGCAGCACACACGGGGCTTTCGGTTCGGCTGGTACCGCGCCTCCTACGGCAGCCCGGAGCCCCCCCCTGACGACATGTATCTCCGCTGCCGCAAGTTTCGGTACAAGTACACTTCGTCGACTGTGCGGGACACGACCCCGGGGAGGACCGTCTTGATCGACGATGCCGACTCTACCGCGAGACGCTTCGGCCTGTGGCGCATTTATGGACGTGCTCGGGAACACAGTCACAAGGCGCAAGGCCCCAGGGGGGCCACGATAACACCGGGGAATCCCGAGGGTGTCCGCCCTGGGCAGGGTATTGAGGATGTCGAGAGGGCGCCCATGGAAAGTCTCATCTTTGGGACGGCCCATCAATCGCGTGGCAACATGAGAGGGACTCCCATCCCCGACTCCGAGGTTCCCTTTACCATCGACCCCATCACCAATCGAAAAGTCTATGGGCCACAACCGAGCCGAATGGGCGCCAGTTCCGCCTCCAATGTTGCTGGATTCTCCAAGTCCAACAAGCCCGATTTCGAATCCCTTCGTCCGCCCCACATTGATGACACCCGCACTGGGAATCCCTTCGATGCGCCGCCAATCTTGGAGAGTGAGCAATACCTCGCCGACCTCGCCGGCTTCCCTACCGCACGAGATATCCTTGGTCTCAAGGAGAAGAACGTTTCCTGGCATCCTGCCGAGGGCCTCGCCGCGCCGACCGCCTCCCCACAAACGAATAGAGATGAACACCCGCTTGACCACCAGATCCTCAGCCATGCATCTCGCACGTACGATGATCTCCACGAGTACGGTCCTGTCGATTTTGCCGAGCCGGACGGCAAGATCGCCCCAGAGGCATGGGACCGCAGTCATACTCGACAGTACGAAGACATCGACAAATACGAGGTCGTTCGGTCTCACGAGCCGGACGGGGAGTACAAGCATACATCCGAGTCCACCGTGGACTCGAGTGAGCTGAAGGAATACAAGCCCGTCCGATCGCACGAACCAGATGGCAAGTACAAGGAAACCCCCGAGCCATCCGCGGACGCAAGCGAACTCGAAAACTACCAGCCCTTTCGATCCCACGAGCCAGATGGCAAGCAGAAGCAAGAGTCGGAATTCTCCGTCGACCCAAGCGAGCTCGCCAAGTACCAACCCTTTCGATCCCACGAGCCAGATGGCAAGCAGAAGCAAGAGTCGGAATTCTCCGTCGACCCAAGCGAGCTCGCCAAGTACCAACCCTTCCGCTCCCACGAGCCGGATGGCATGTACGCTGCCGCCGCTCACAACAGCGCCCAGCTTGGCGTGAAGAAGGATTGCCCGGATCTTGAATGGTACAACCACGGACTGTTCAGCCACGAGCCCGACGGCAAGTACGCCGCCGAGGCCACAAAGCCCACCCCAGCTCAGGTCCTCGAGGGCGAGTCCTTTGAGTATGACTTGAAGGGAATTGAAGCCTCGGGCGCCACGCCCGAGGAAAAGACGTACTACCGCCAGATGCTGGAGTCGTTCATGGCTCGGTTAGCGGAAGAAGAACCGAACGCGGCCGATTCATCCCCCCAAGCCCCCTTAAACGACCACGCGAAGGGCCCGGTCGAGAAGAAAGTCCTAACCGGGAACTACGTTCGGGACTTTCCCGAGGAATTCGCCCGATCGTGGACGACCAAGGACTCAACCCTCCTGCCCACAGACATCGACCAGTCGGTAAAAACCACTACGCCCCCACCCCCCTCCCCAACCCAACCCACCACCAACCTCCAACCCGCCCTGGACCGCTACCCCAAGTCCCCCAACCACACTACCCCTCCCACCCCGCCCAACCCAACCCCCCAACCAACCCTCTACAAACTCCTCACCCACGACCCCCTCACCAACCTCATCACCACTACAACCACCACCTCCTCCATCCCCAGCAACACCCCGCTCCTAACCCCAGCCGACATCCTGCCCCTCCTCTCCCACCCCGCCCGCTTCATCACTCATTTCCCCGCGCTGCAAGCCCAAGGTTTCGAGCTCGTGTCTGGCGCGGGCGACGTCCTCGTCTTTCGCAAGGTCAGGGAACCCTCGGAATCGGAGTCGAAGTCGGAGTCGGTGTCGGAGTCGGTGAATCCCATCGATATGATGGGCAAGCAGGTGCAGCGGAGGGAGTACTACGCCACGGCGGCGGAGCGGTTCGCAAGTCCGACGGGGTTTGTGAATTATGAGCTGCCTCAGCCGCAGAAGCAGGTGAGGCGGGTGGAGGAGGTGTTCAGCGGGCCGAAGATAGAGGCAGAGGAGGTACCGGAGGAGCAGGGGAAGAAGGGGGTGGGGAAGAGGTTGGTGGTGGGGGCGGCGTGGATGGCCGGGGTGGCGTATTCGATTGGGGTTGTGGGGGAGTTTTTAGGTAATGGGGGACTCTGACTGGAGCATTAGGGGAGAGTTTCCTTTGGGTTTGGGATATAGGGGCATTGTTTTGGGGGCATCATCATCATCATCATGTAGCTTGGCTACCACACGGCAATAGGATAGGAGAGGTCTCTAATGGATGGACGGAAGGAACGGGGGGATCTGAGAATGTGAATTCTTGTATTGGGGATAGGAGTGAGGTACGTAGTATATTTTAAAGTACTACCGATGTAGGTCGGCATGCAGCTTGCCTCTCTGCTGAGGTCTGTGTTTGTGTTGTCAGACAATGGAAGACTGCCTTCTCCGTAATGACTAGGTTCCCGCGACGAGTACAGTCTCGTTGGAGTTCAAGGTTTTCGACGCCTGCCCCGTCCGCGTTGGTGGGTTCACATGTGTAAGTTGCGGTTCCAGTCTCTCCTCCTTCCTAATTCCATCCTCTGTCCCCAAAAAAGGAAAGACTCCAAAAAGTGTCATGATCTCATCAAGCTGTCCCTCCCAGCCGTTATCCCTCCGACCTAATGACCCCAAACGCCAAAAGCAAAAAAACAGTTGCAATAAACTTTTCCGATCTCCCCCAACGCGGGGGGTGGTTAAGACAAGACGGCCCCGCTTCCACAGCGACCCCCCCTCCGGAAGGACGCTCCAAAAATGATGTCACACGACATTTCACCCCGCCCTGCGCTGGGTGTTTTTGTCGTGAAGCTCAACCCCTCTCCGTAAACCCATGGCCCCCCCTGCCGCCGCCGCCGCCGTCGTCGTGTTGGTGCCCGTCTGCATCGGCTTCTGCAGCTCGTGCTTGTACTCTTGGGCGTCCCAGCTCTGGCGGCGGTCGAGGCGTGGCTGCCAGGTGTCGGTGCTCGACATGGCGCGAGCGGCGTCGGCGGCGCTGTGCGGGCTCGTTGGGGAGGTCGGCTGGGTGAGGACGCGCGAGAGGCCGGCGGCGGCGAGGTTGGTTTGGAGGGGGTTGGGGGGGGCGGTGGATTCTTGTTGTTGTTTGGTGGCCATGGTGGTGGGTTGTGGTATGGCGTTGGTTGTGGCGGTGTTTGTTTGTGTGGGTGTGGTGTAGTGGTGATGGTGCTCTCGATATTTGACGGAGCAATTGACGTGGATGATGTTATGTTTGTATCAGATGATGGACAAGTTGATGAGACCAGGTCCGAGGAGGGAAACGAGACCCTTTAAGTGCTCCCGGGAGGGCCCCGCGATCTCATGATGGACGGGCAACCCTCCCTCTCCCATCCCGGCGATCTCGACCTCACTGTGCAGCACCGGTCGCCACTGTCACTCAGTGGTGAGAGCTAGGTCACCGGTCAGGTCGAGCGGTGTCCAGCTTGCGGGGAAGCACTGCTGCGGCCCTCAAAGTGGGCCCGGCTTGCCGTCCCGCTGATAGGCCTGGAAGGTTTATCGAGCGCTATCAGCCCACTGTCAGCCATTGCGCAATGCACAACCCGACTTTTCCGCTGTTCCAGCCCCCAGGCTCGCTTCCAAGACTTCTTCAACCGGATCCCGCCGTCCGATGCCGGGATCATGGCACTCTGCTTGCGCGTATCGCTGGCTCTTCCGGGTTCTCCCAGTACGATGACAGCCGTTCTGCGATGCCTTGGTCGCCAATTGACGACGGGCTGAATGGCATGGGCGGAACCGACAACGGACTTGGCAGCGGAAGATTCGACGGCGACTCAATGCCGAGCCGAGGCCACGTCAAGGACCTCGAAGCCAGAGGTCGAGGGCTCGGCGGATCCGGCTGGGTGGACTTTGGCGTGTCCAATGGCTCGATATTCTCCTGGCTTCCCTCCCTCAACGACTCCCGCAGCGTCGGCATCCGATGAACCATCATCCACGGGAGCTGTCCAACCGAAAGCGATTTTGGCCGGCGCGGTCTCCGGGGGACCCCCGACCGCCTCTTCGGTCTTTCGGCGACGCCCCACCCGTCAAGCTCCGCCGGGTTGACTTCGCTGCCAAACACCATCCCGTTGTCAAGCCCGGCGAGAGGAGGGATCTGCGGATAGCCAATCTCGACGCCCGAGAGACTGGCTTGATCGTCGAGCTTTCCCTTTTCGCCGCCGTCGTCGTCTTTCCTCTCTCGCAAGATCCACCCCACGACCGACGCCGATACCCCGGTCAACTTTCCCGCCTTGTGCCGCCGAATCATTATGAGGCTGAGCACTCCGAGCATGATCCCCACGAGCACGGCGACGATTACAGCAACAAAGGCGGCGATGCTATGCTTTCCTGGACCCTGATCGTCGCTGATACCCTGCGCGCTGCTGGAACCTGTTGCCGTGGGGCTGCTGGAACCTGTTGCCGTAGGGCTGCTGCCGCTTGATGAAGTTGTCGGCAGGGAGATGGATGTCGTTGATGTACTCCCCGGCAAGGGCAACACGTCAGTCGCCATGGGATATAAAGGGAGCGAGTCGTCCGGAGTGGCGGTTGCCTTGAGGGTCACTCGGGGACCTCTGAACGTCGCAGCGGCTCGGAGCACCAGGCCCGGCGTCAACGGGTGTGTTTCCAGCGCAGACAAGTCGGCATCCATCCACCGAATCTGCATCGCCGGCCCAACCGTCACAGCGCCCCCAGCCCGAGCCATCCCCCAAACCCCTCCCCGGAAGTCGGTTGTGTCGGTGGTGCACGACATCCCCGCCGGCACACAGTATGCGACATTCTCGCCCGGTCTCACTGCCGGAAACCCCTCCTGCGTTCTCGTTTTCGTGACGCCGCAACTCGGACCGACGGCGAAGCCGCTTGGGCATATTGCTGGCGAGTAGTACTGGAAGCCCCCACCGGCGAGGTTCTGCTGCCAGAGCGGGGGATCGCATCCAACAGGTCCTGGACTTGGAAAGGGCGGAAGCTGTGAAAACACCTGGGTTCCCGTCATGACCCAGCTAGTCGGACATGGTGGTCGGAATATCGTCGTGAGCGCGGCCAATGGCGCGGTGCCGCCGTGGATTGCTGAGGCCGCCATAGTTATCGTCGAGATGTAAACATGCTATCGGCGTCGAGTAGCCCTTGGGCTCTGGGCGGGTTGAGGTTCGGTGCATGGGACGACGCGAGCATCGACGGGGGAGCTGTGCTGATATCTGAAAGGGGCACCGGGTCCCCAGTACCGCGGGACGAGGCAGATCTCGGCAATCCATGGTCGTGCATTGCCTGCGATGCCCGGTATCCAGTCTGACGATCAAACCGCCAGAGCGCCCGAACCAAGAGCTTATTCCCCTCATCGCAGGCGTTGGCGGTGAGCCGCGCCCAGCAAGCGCGCATGGTCCCGAAACCGCTTGGGGCGCTCCCCAAGCATCGGCATTGCACCAGGCAGCCGCAATCCTGTCACAACCAGAAGCCGTTGACGGGATGGCGTCGCTCACGTCTTGAAATTACAGGTACCATGCAGGCTCAGCACCTGTCAGATTTGTTGCAGCTTGGTACCCGTTTCTCAAATAGGTACCTTGCCTCGAGCAGGTTATTGGTTTCCTTGCTGGTTGTCAACAATGAACCTCTCAAATACTTTTGCCGCCACAACACCAACCACGGCGCGCAGCCCCCTCAGCTCAACCACCTCCAACCTGCCTCTTCTCCAGGCTCCCATCAATTCCCATCATCCATCCCAATACCAGCCAAGGAGTTTCACCTCATCGACTGCTGCATTGGACCCGCTCGACCCCTCGACATTCATTACGCATGAGGCCCGTCGGCAGCGCTCCCGCTGCCATTGGACGTCAGAGCGGCTGACATGAATCCTCCCGCACCCAAAGCTTCAACCCAAGGCAGATTCCGTTTGAGAGCTCACTGTGCTCAGACCTTGGGCAGCTCTTATCGCTTATCGCACCACCCCTTTTTGGATTCATCACTGGCGTTTAATCCCATGTAAGAGATGGGTGAGGGGAGTTACATGGCCATGTGCGACGATCATCTGGCATGCGCCTCTTCATCCCACGCTTGTTTGGGATGAGATGATTCCAGGCCTCTTCATCCCGCTTGGGATGAGACGATTCCAGGCTGGATCTTCGGATACGACGACTACGGTCAACTACACCGCAGGTTGTCGCTTTTTCACCGCAGCGCGGGTTCAACAGGTGGGCAGCACACGGAGCGGGCCTATGATTCTGACACGGGGCATTCTTTTGTCCCTCAAGCGCAGCCCTATGTTTCCTGATACAACCGTCCTTCCTTACGCCCTCACCTCTCAAAGACATCCAGCGGCGCCCCCAGCATGTCACAGACCGGCCCGTCCATAAACGGCCGCTGCCCTCCATTCCACTGCAGCCACCTCTGCGTCGGCTTCTCGGGGTCCACGGGTTCCCACCGCCCCGTCTTCTCTACCTGGCCCAGCGTGTGCGCGTGCCCCCGCACCTTCAAGTACTCGACGGGCGGGTTGGGGTCGCCCGTCCGCGCATACGCCGCCCAGTAGTCGATCAGCAGCTGCATGAAGGGCACGTCGAGCCCGTCACGGTCGGGATACCCGTTGCGCAGCGCCGTGCCGAAGAACAGGGGCATCTCCGAGGCGTGGCACTTCATGTATTCGCCGTCGGGGTCGCCGTTGGGACGGGCCGCCGTCTTGGGCGCGTTGCACCACGGCCGCGTGTACCCGTTGGTGCCGTAGGTGCGGTTGAAGGTGTAGAAGTAGGACGCGCCGAACGACTTGTGCTTGGCGCCGCTGACGGCCTGGGCCATGGCGTAGCAGTTGAAGACGGAGACGCTGGCGATGCGGACGGCCGTCTTGATGATCTGCTCCGGGGTGAGCAGCGAGTTGATGGTTGTCATGTTGGCCGGCAGCGGCAGCCCGACGTAGGTCGATACGTTGGCCGGCTTGTCGAGGCCCAGGAGCTTCGTCGCGTCGGCTGGCAGGTCCCTCGGCGTGAACACCTTGTCAAAATACTCGGCCAAGGTGATGTTGTCCGAGGGGTACTTGTCGGCGTCGATGTCTATGCCTGCTTCGTCGCGGTTGACGCCGATCATGACAGGGACATCGGTGACGTAGCTAGCCTCTGTCTGGTTGACGACGAGCTCGCGGTTCTTGAGGTACGTCCCGTCCTTGACAAAGCCGCTGCTGCTGTTAGCCATCGTCCTCCTGAACGAAAAAAGGGGTCAGGGGAAGCTCACTTGGCATTGGTCTTGAGGTTGACGAGCTCAAACCCGGACAGCTTCCCCAGACAAGCCACGACGTCCGTCGCGTTCGCACAGCCCGCGTCGCGCAAGACCGCCTTCGTGAAGCCGTTGTAGTTGTCCTCCAGCTCCTCGTAGCGCATGTACCGCAGGATGCGCCCGTCACCCGGGTAGCCGTCCGGGCTAGACATCTTGATGACGCGGTGGAAGAGCCCCTTGGCCTGTGCCACGCCCATCATCGCGTGCGTCGCCATGCCGCCGGCCGACTCGCCAAACAGCGTCACCCTGCTGGGATCGCCGCCAAAGTACTCAATGTACTTGTTCACCCACTGCAGCGCGCTCAGCCAGTCCGACACGGCATAGTTCCCCTTGTGCACCCCATCATTGAGGTTCAAGAACCCCAGCGTCCCCACCCTATAGTTGACCGTCACCACCACCACATCGCCCCTCGACGCCAGGTTCGTCCCGTCCGTCACCGTACTCTTCCCCGTCCCCGTCCTCAACCCCCCGCCATACACATAAACCATCACCGGCTTTAGGTGCTCCCTCCCCCTGCCCGCTTTGCTATCAGCCGTCCGCGGCAGATACGGCGTCCACACATTCGCAAACAGGCAGTCCTCGCTCGTCCCGTGCGGCACGTCCGCCACAGGCTGCGAGCAGTCCGCGCCGGCCACGGTAGCATCCACCTCCTCCCCGTCCCGGTCAAACGCCGTCGACGCAACCGAGTACCCGAACCGCCGCGGCGGCTCCGCGAACCGCAGACCCCGGAACTTGAAGACGTGGTAGTCGCGGTACCCGCGCACGGTGGCGTTGCCGACGACGTGCGCGAGCTGCCACGTGGTTGTGGCGTTGGAGATCTTGTTCGTCGAGGCGGGCGCGGATTGCGTGCACAGCGCGGGGAGGTTGGTGTCGCAGGGGAGGGAGTCGGTGATGGCGCCGGAGGCGGAGATGGCGCGGCAGGTGGGGGAGTCGGAGGGGGAGGGGGCGGCGATCCAGTAGAGCTGGGTGGGGGGGAAGAGGTCGAGGTAGGATTGGTAGGCGAGGGCGGGGGCGAGGGCCGTGGTGAAGGAGGTGGGGGAGGTGGGGGTCCAGAGGGATTCGGAGAGGAGGGAGCAGGCGGTGGAGGCGGCGGAGAAGGGGCTGGGTTGGGAGATGAGGAGAGCGGCGGTGTTGTTGGTGTTTTCGGCGGCTGGGGGGTCATGTTAGTGTTTTTCGTCTTTGCGCGGGGGAAAGGGGGGGAGGTACCGTCGAGGAGGTTCTTGGTGAGAATGGTGAGGCCACCTCCGAGCCAGAGACCCTGCGCGCCGGATACGGCCAGGGCCGTGGCGACGAGGCCGGCTTGTTGAAGCCGGCGGAGGGTTGTCGTCGTCGTCGTCGTCGTCATCTTGTTCACGACTGACGGTGAAGAGAGATGGAGTAGGACAACCTGGAAGGGCAGGTCAGGATGATAAACAGGGAGAAGCTAATTCTTCCGAGCCGTCGTCCCTGCCTCCTTGTTAAGTATCTACCTGGTATAACAACCGGACGTCACCACCGTCCTTACCCCAACCCCAAATGGCATCTAGCCGAACAAGTCTTTTTTTCTCTCCAGCGGGAATAGCCTCTAACCAAACGGTACGCTGTAATGGCACGCCAATGGGATAGAGGGGCGTCACGGCCCAGATTTGTTTCCGTGGCACACGGACAGTGCATATGCGTCTCTCAA
This sequence comes from Schizothecium vesticola, assembly GCA_030549215.1. Classification (NCBI taxonomy): domain Eukaryota; kingdom Fungi; phylum Ascomycota; class Sordariomycetes; order Sordariales; family Schizotheciaceae; genus Schizothecium; species Schizothecium vesticola. The sequence goes on along the minus strand of JAUKUD010000005.1, from coordinate 3,697,468 downwards.
TGCCACTCATCCGACTCCCTTCCATTTTGTGCAATTCGACTGGACGACCTATTGGTCCTTCATCTGATAAAGTTGTATTCGTATGTAGGACGTAGGACATGTCCAAATTCTCCAATGGCTGGTAAAAAAAAAAAGACGCTGGTACTTTACTTTAGCCGACCCGCCCGTCGTCGGTTCCCGTTCCTTCCGCTGCTGGGTCTGGTTCGGGTGGCAATATTGGTTGGAGCCGGGTCGATCTGGGTGTGCCGCATGGAGTATCTCCGCACATAAGCTCCGGTCCCCGAGGGGTTGGGTCCGGGGAAACAAGGGGCATCTTGGCTTCTGATGGGTGGGTACGTAGTGTTTTGGTGATGGCGGCGGTGAGTATGTTTCGAACGCATTTCTCTTTGCTGACGTCGGGGTTGAGGTTGGGATTTGGAGGGTTTGGGACTGGAGGGGGTTATTCGTGGAGAGGCGGGCCGGTTTGGCTAAAGCGGTTGGAGTTCAAGTTGGGGTTCAAAGTTGTTGATGGTGCTCTGATGGCTTTGGGGAGTGAATTGGCCTTGGTGCGTTGAAGTTGATTTAAGAAGCCTTTGCCAATGCCGAGGCAAGGAACTATGTTTCTTCCAGACTCCTCCACGCTCCATCTTTCCTCAGAGCCCCTCGGAGCCCCCCCCATTGACTCTGACTACCTCAGAGTCCCTGACGAATGCCTCTACGCCCCTAGAGACTCCAAAGCGCTCGCGCGCCCTCAGAGCCTCTCCGGCCCCCGAGCCCCTCATTACCGGGCCTCTCGACCTCTCCAGAGGCCGAGACCCCTTGCCCTCCGGACGAGCCATATGACACCCGATGAGCTCGCACGTGCAATCGGAAATTCTTCGCGCTGCAGCATACGGCAGCCCTCCGTGAACCGCATTTGGAGTATAAGACCGGCCCAAAAAAACACAGCATAAGGAACTATCCTTAGAGTTCATAGATAGGATTTTGATTAAGACTCTAACCTACGTCTACATGAAAACTTTGAACTACCCCCTCGCGAGCGATCCAGCGCGAGATGCTCGATGCGCGCGATACCCACTCCTAGTTGTTGCGGGCAGCAAAATGAGCCAGGCCCTTATGGTCGAGTTTGTGATAGCCGGCGAGATGCTGTTGGAGGTGATCGCGCCGGGTGAAGCTCTTGTCGCCGTCGTGCTTGGTGCACAGCGGGCAGTGGATGGCTTCTGCAGTACCGTTCTTGGCCTGGCAGTGACGCTTGAGCGTGTCCAGCCTTGCGAACGACCTGAGGCAGGTACACATGAAAGGGGAGTGTCCGGGGCCTTGTTGCTTGGCATGCAGGGTGACAGCAGCGCGGGTGGGGAAATCGGTGAGGCACGAAGCGCAGGTATGAGTTCCCAGCCACAGGTTACAGTGAAGACTGTCCGATTGAACCGTGATACACGGGTTGTGGCCTCGAGAAGTGGGTCAGCGAAAAAAAAAAGAGCGGGCTCACCGAAATTCCAAGCCCAATTGCTGGCGAGGTGGTTCATGATGGGGACCTCGACATGCTGAGACTCAGCAACCAGCAGTTCAGCTGTTGCGCCAGACTGGCTTTCGCCGCGGTTGGGGTAGATCGCAGAGCCGTTGCTCATGTTTGGATAGGGCATGCCAAAAGATTGAGTACTGGAAATGGTGTGAGGAAGATGCTGAAGAAAACACGAAATGAAAAGGTGGAAGATTTGAAGGAGCGCTTGAAAGAGAGACCTGCGGGGGGGGCAGGTTGTTCACCAGCATTCCCTATAACTCCACCCTCGACTCTCCAACCTCAGGGGTGTTTATGGGCTTAGGTTTAGGGCGGAAGAGCAGGGCGGAAGAGCAGGGCGGAAGAGCAAACACTCGTATTTATTGGCCACATCGGCTACGTTAGCCAACCAGAGCCTGCCACAGCCCCTCTTCCACCCTGTGGGGCGCCCCGTGTCAGGAAGTAATTCGCCGAATGGTGAACATTCGCAATGGTCGCCTACTTTTGGTGTCTCCATGCTTGGTGACCTCTGGTGCAGTGTAAAATGGGTGCATCTCTCCTTCGGCGACAAATCTCGCTGCAACACGGCAGCGTTTAGACACACGATCGATCCGGCTATCTTACTACCTTATCCAACAGTATTTCCTAGGCTGAGGCTAGCACGGTGTGCTGAGATGGCGGGGCCGACAACCTGCTCGACATGCAGTCGTACTTGCAAATCCAAAAAGGCACTGAGGTAAGTCTAAGTCTGTGCCATTCCAGAAACAGCCGCTTATGCGCGACCCAGGCAGCACATGCGAGCCCATATCAAGAAATACCCATGCCCGGAGGAGAGATGCGCGCAAAAGGATCCCCCCGTCGCATTTGGCACCAAACGAGACCTCGAACGACACCGGCGAATACATGGCCGAGGGGCAAGCAGGATCCAATGCCCGTACTGTCACAGAGAGGTGGGACGTTTGGACAATCTCCCGAGGCACATCGCAGCTCTCCATGAAGACCAACTCTGTGCTGCTGCTGCCCGAGGAGATGGTGCTGTGGTCTCTACGCTCATCGAAGGCGGTGCCGACACGGAACCGAGGAGTCTAGGGGGGGAAACTCCACTCTCGTTAGCCGCCGCGGGCGGTCACGAAACTATCGTACAGTTACTGCTCGATAGAAGCGCCGACGTTAACAGCAGGGGGACCGTGTCCCGCCGGACACCACTCCTTTGGGCGGCTATGAAGAAACACAGGAACACCGCCGCCCTTCTCCTCAGCGCCGGAGCAGATGCTAATGTCGAGGACGAATCCGGGAGGAATGCTTTTGGTTGGGCTGCAGAGAATAAAGATGAGGACATGGCGAAAGTTCTTCTTGACCACAGCCACACCGAGGATTTGCTCAGCGCGGGGTCGATAGAAGCGTCAGCGGCGTTCGAATTCATACGCTCAGCTGTGAAAATGGGGAATGCATCAATCGTCAAGTTGATGCTGAACCATGCCGAAGGTGCCAAAATCACGTGGGGTCTGGAAGAGTTGTTTCCAACGCTTTCTTGCCCGTCTGAAGCAACGCTACGGCTCCTTCTTGACCACTACGGCGTCACTAAAGAGCATCCCACAGTTCGCAGTTCATGGGGCGCGATACTGGCAGTGCCTCTATACTTTGCCGCCTCGAAGGGAAACAAGGCCGTTGTCAAGCTTCTGCTTGAGTACGGAGCTGAAACAGAGCATAAACGCGGTTTTTTGTGGGAAACTCCCTCTAGCATTGCTATCATGAATGGGCATCAACAAGTAGTTGAGTTATTGCGCCAAGCCGCCCGAGGCCCGATACAACGCGGAAGAGTCTTGGTGAAAGGCTCAGCAAAGGATGAGCAAGAGGCGGGGCCAGCCGTATCAGTGCGAGTTGGGGAGGGGGTTTGAGGTTATGGTGTTGTCAGTTTGTTGTGGAAGAAGAGATTCGTCAGGAACTTGGTGGTGGCCGGGTTGGTTGGCAGTGTCGATATTTGGGTGCTGGAGTTGGGCGTTTGCCTGGGCGATGAGCTCATCCATCTTGGCTTGAAAGTCTGCGAGGGGGTCGGCAGAGATATTAAGGGTGGAGAAGTCGGTTGGATTGTTGTGTTGGGACATGATGAACTTGTGTTTTTGGTTGGACTTTGTGGTTAGTTCTGGCGGCCAAAATGTCGAAGGGCAACTAGGTTGATTGTGAAGTTGGTAGGAGGTGTGAGAAGCGGTGAGAATAAGGTAGTGGTGTCAAGTGTCATGCGCCAAAACCATCATGACAAGGCACACAGCAACGCGAGGCTCTGGCAGGACAAGGAAAAAAGGTAACCCGCAGGTCAAGGCTCCTAATAAAATTGATGTCCCATTCGCAACATCGGAGTCAGAGCTGAGGGCGAGGCTCGTAGCCCTCGCCATTTGCTAAGGTGAAGTCTTCGAGCTCCACCGCTTCAATGGTCCTCCGTCCGCCTCGCTAGCGCTCGCCGCCGTGGTCCTCGTTACTGCTACGACTCGGTACACTACGGCGGCATACGCTTCTACGACAGCGCCTCGGACCCCGAAGCCCTGCGATTCCGCCAGCGCGCCCACGTGTACAGCATGCGCTGGGCGCGGTCCCACGGCGCCTGGCAGCTCAAGGCAACGGGCATCTTCCTGCGCAGCGGCTTCTGCGACAGCAGCGTGGCGGTGGACCAGGGCGTCCTGCACAGGAACAACCCGCAGCCGTTCCCGTACGACGTACTGCCGCCGCTGCTCTAGACGTTCGATAAGCTCGTCGAAAAGACCGCACCGATTCGCCCTGGCTGCGCCCGGCCTATGTCATGAGCGTCGCGACCGTCTACTGGTCCCGTGGCCTCTACGTTTCCCAGAAGGGGGAACCCCTTACGCCGTATGCTCCGATCGGGGAAGCCCTGGTATCGACCAGACGCACGCTGTGTGCCGGCTGGGCCCTGTATCTCGTGTTGGCGATCAACCGGCGCTCACAGCCATGAGCTTCGCGGTTGTCTTTTGGCTGCGCAAGGTGCCAGTGGGACCAGACTTTAGCTCCGTGGCCATCATGTCGGGCCTGGAGCCCGACGATCTGGCGTTGCTCCGAGGCGCAGCTTTCTCGGGGAGGCTGCAGAGCCCGGTTCGGTTTGATGTCACAGTGGTTGCTGAAGATGCCAAGGATGAGGAGAAAGGTTCGAGCGGTGGTGTCGGTTCGGCGGGACGCGCACGCATTCGGTACGGTTTGGGCACAGAGCCCAAGAAAATGGACAAGAACAAGAACAAGACAGTTCTCAAGCGGGGTTGTATATACGAATAGGGACGCGTCGGAAACTGTGGTGTCTGTGGGATTGGCCCCCTGGGCCAGGTGCCCTTGTATCAGCAAGAGAGAGAGAAAGAGAGAGAGAGAGAGAGTGACCGAGATTCTGACTGACATGTAAGTTAAGACGACTGGCAGTTTGTGTCAGGGATAGTTGGAGGTAGTGTTGATTAATTTGTCATATTAATTCAACTGTCATTTTTTGCTTTAAACATCTTGCCTTTGTCAATAAGGCAGATAATCAACCAGGTCGTGGAGGGGCTGTGTTGAAGTGTTGGTTGAAGCCACGGAGAGCAGAGCTAAATGCCAGTTGTTATGTCGGGGGAGGCCCGGGGGGGTGCTAGGATTCAAGATTCTTTGCAGGGCTACGTGCAGTCATTGCCCTGACAAGGAACAGATGGGCCATGGAAAGCAGCTTCAGGGGTCCTTTTTGAACAATGCTGGGAATGAACAACTTTTGTGGTAGGTAGGTGTAGCTCATGGGATGCGATGCCTAGGGAGGTAGGTGAAAGAAGGAACATAAAATATCAAAGGACATATAGGCACTAGGAGAGCCTAGGGCGATCTTCAAGTGTAGATTACTAGTGTACTGGTGCATTACTAAATCCCTTTCGACCTAGTCTTGACTTTCTTTTCACAATGATAATGCGAGAGAAGCCCCAAGGCAAAAGAGTAAGATCCCACACCTGCATTTCTCAAACATGCATTTTTTTCATTGTTGGAGGTTGCACTGCACCTCAACGTAATCAATTGGGAAAAGATCAATGCCAAAATTTTCAACGCCACTGACAGAGTCCGATCTTCAGTTTGCCGCGCAACAAAACAAATGTTGTTAACATGGCTAAGAAATCGAACGGCTCCGATCTCCGCACCCCACCCCCAGACCGACCCCGCCCATTTCCAGGTAACACGCCGAAGGTGCAGGGAAATTTCCCATTTCCCCGCCTCAGCACCCCAATTCCAATGGATGATTATTCCCTTGGCCCGAATCCGCCATGCGGTGTCGACATCGCCGTCGCACGCCGCTAGGCTCGAGCCAGAAAGGCGCCCGCAGAGGCGTCGAGGCGTCTTCAACCACGTTGTGTGGCGCCGCCGTGCATCCCGAAGTCTGATTAATCGTGTCGACTTATGTTCCGAGAAGAGCTCGCTGACAAGATGGGATTTCGGACAGGACTGGAAGTGCAACCCTCCCCAACAAGTCACGCCACTAGGGAACCCACGGCCCTTGAACGGCAACGATGCGATTCGTCGTCGGCCTCTCTATCGCGCCCAGACGGTGCCAAGGAGGCGAGGATGACACCCGCCAAGGGTGCGATGAGACTCTGTCTCCCCCCGGCCTTCCGCCGGTGCTGCTGCTGCTGCTGCTGCTGCTGCTGCTGGATGCCCTGGACCGCATCACTGTCACACTGCGCTCCCTTTGCAGGACGTTGGATTTCCGGTGAGTGTCTTGCTCCAGAGTCATGTACGCTCTGATAGCAGCGGGTCGTCCACATGCTGCAATGGCGGACGTGTACCCGAAAGCATCAACACCAGGACGAGAAGGGTATCAATGTCCTGCGGGGAGCTGTCACCGAGCATGCCGAACCCACATGGCGTGCCTCTCGGGCGAAACCGTCAGTCTCTGGTCGGCGGGATACCAAGCCTCTCTGCACATCATTTCCCCCCAACAAGTGTGCCCGGAATGTGTCCCGAGAGCACACCGTAGTGTACACGTCCCCTGCGCCCATGCTGTAGCACTAGAGCACGCACTCCGTACACCATAACCACTTGGCAAGGTCCAACAGATAATCCTCGGTGTGCTCGAGCCCTTGGCGGAAACACTTGATGCCGTCTGGGCCTGGACCTCTCCACATGTGTTACCGAGGACCACCCTGTGATACCCGGCCACCGGCCTTGACAATCTCTCGTGTCTCTTTCCCATCAAGATTTCCGCATATTCCACCCTCATCCCCCCTCGCCAGGGAACACCCGTCCCCCTCAACCACGTGTAAACTCTATCTCAACCGCCCTCGTCACACCCCGCAACACTAGCCTAGACCACCGAATCCATCGGTAGCACCCATATGGCTTCGTGTCTGATAGCAACACTCGCGGCATACATCCCAAGATAGCAGAGGAGGGACCATCCCCGAAAACACAATCCCAAAAATGGGCCAGAAGCTCTCCATCGACCCCGTACGAAGCCATCATCCCCACCCCAACCCCCAACCGCACCTACTAACCCCCCCGCAGCCCCGGCCACACGCCGACTACTTCTGCCCCGAGACCGGCCGTCCGCTCACCCACCCCCTAGGCACCTGCGAGCACTGCCAGGCGGCGCACGACATCATCTGCCAGGCCGTCTACGTGTGCCCCAACACGGGCTACCGCCTGCCCGACGAGGCCGCGCGCAAGATGGCGCGCCGCCACGGCATCGACGCCGTCGAGTGCTCGGCCTGCTTTCAGGTGCACGAGCCGTTCAGCAAGCGCGTCTACATCTGCCCGGTGACGGGCGGCCAGATTACGCATCCCCGCGAGACAGGGGGCAAGTGCTCCAAGTGCAGCAGGAGCCACGAGGACAACTCGACGCCGATGGGGAGTAGGGAGGCGGTGTACGCTAGGGGGTTGAAATGAAGCCTACTAGTACCTTTCTGTGGATGGTATGGGGGGGTTGATGGGTTGGGAGGAACGGGAGTGGAAGTTGGATACCCCTGGGTGTTTTGTTGACCTTGGCATTGACTGAGAGCGTGGACGGATGAGGCAACTTGTGTGGGGGTTTCAAAGACTTTTTGTCGGTTCTCTTTGTATTACCAATGCTCAATATGACGGTGTAGAAGTCTATGCAAGTCCAGAATGTAGTACTAGTATCGAACCGAGCTCTCAGCCGCCTGTACCACACCCTATGGCATGCTTACATCAGAGCACGGGTTTATTGCGACGTCTCTCTCGGAAAATTCAGCTGCTCCGAACAAGATAGAGTACCAAGTGAGCTGTTCGTCTCGGCTAGGGCCTCCCAAGTGGAGGGCTTCCACCATATATTAGCCTGCGGGAGGGGCGAGAAGCACCACGGGCCGGTGACACTCTTCATATTGCGGCAACTTTAGCCATATAGCCTCACGGGCGCCGGCTCCGCTCCGAGAATTCTCTTTTCAGCCCAGAACGCCCTGTATCTGCTAATTTTGTCGACGATTGCCTCCCAAGACGCCCAGAGTTCTGCAAACTCACAGAGTTTGGGAGACGAGTGAAACCCAAATAAAAATCCAGGTTGCCTTCCAGCGCCATCGTGATCGCTGGAGAAGCGAAGAAGCCTGCGTTGACGGTCGAGACGTGCCTCCTCTGCACCCAAGCCAGTCCGCCGCCGCCGTGGATCCTTCGTCGACACCGTCGCGGGGGCCGACGGGATGCAGAGCATCGATGGATGACGAGGCCCTCTGGATGCCGTCAGAAATTTACAGGCGAATTCTCCCGCGTGTATAAGACGCGCAATGCCACCTATAGCCACTACCACAGCCATGTGGACCTAGACCTTGACTCTCTAGCCATCGCCGCCTCTGCCCAGAGCCAGTCCTACCCGGAAGCCGTCGAGTCCAAAAGCTTGCCCTCGGAGCTTTGCAGGACAAGCGATAGAGGCTTCAAGTCTTGGGAATCTTGGCCCCTGACTTCCTCCTCACCTCCCCCTCCACAACCTGAAAATCCTCCCCAGGCGGCAACACCATGGTATCCTCAACTCTCGCCCGGGGCTTCGCCCTCCTCCTCCTCGGCCAGACAGCCCTCGCGCAGTCGACCTGCACCCGCTCCCTGGCCGCGCGGGACGGCGACACCTGCGCGTCCTTTGCGCAGTTCGCCGGCCTCACCGTCACGCAGTTCCTGCGCTCGAACCCCGGCGTCTTCAGCTGCACCGCCCTCGTCGCCGGCGCATCCTACTGCGTCGAGGGCACCGCCGCCTCGGGCGCCGCGCCCGTCGTCTCTGTCACACGCTCCGTGGTCCCCCTCCCCAACGCCACCGGCGTCCTCAAGATCACCCCCGACGGCACCTGCGGCGGCGACACGACCTGCGCCGGGTCGCGCTACGGGCGCTGCTGCTCCAGCCACGGCTTCTGCGGCAGCTCGGCCGACTACTGCGGCGAGGGCTGCCAGTTCGGGCTCGGCGAGTGCGACGACCCTCCCCTCGAGACGGCTCCCATCCCCACCGGCTTCCCCTCGGGCATCATCGTCGACACCTCCACCCCCCCAACCCCAACCCCCACCACCCCAGCGGTCGACCCGGAACCCACCACCCCCACGGACCCTGAACTCACGGGTGTCTGCTCCTCCACCGTAACCGCCACCATCTTCCTCACCTCCACCACCATCCTCCCCGTCACCACCGGCACCCTGACCATCACCTCCACCGCCCTCACCACCGCCACCACCACCGCCCTCGCCACCTCCACGCTCCTCACCACCTCCACCGCCCTAGCCACCCGCACCCTCACCCTCACCGCCACCGTCGTCACCACCTCCACCGCGCGCGTCACGTCGACCATCCTAACCACCAGCACCGCCGTCCAAACCTCCGTCGTCGTCGCGACCACCACGTCCACCTCGTGGCGCACGTCGCTGACGATTGTCACGCGCACCGTCCACGAGACGTCCACGTCCACGTCCAACGTGGTGGAGACGCTGACGACGACGCTGACGACCGTGGTGACCTCGACCGCGCTGGCGACGGCGACGGCGACGGTGCCTGTCACGGTGCCTGTCACGGTTCCTGTGACGGTGCCGGTTACGGTGCCGGTCACAGTGCCGGTCACGGTGCCGGTCACGGTGTCGGTTACGGTGCCGGTGACGAGGACGAATACCGTGGGGGTGACGAGTACGAGTGTACGGGTGGTGACGAGTACGAGTGTGACGGTGGTGACGAGCACGAGGGTGGTGACAACGACGTTGACGAATATTGGGGGAGGGGGTGGGGGGATTATTATCGGGCCGACGGGGGGCGGGACGACGGCGGTGATTGGGGGAGGGGGTAGTTTTACGACGATTTCGGCTGGGGGGTTGACGCCGGGGAGGCGGTGAAGCTCAGGACGAGGAGGAAGAGGGATAGACGAGGAGGGGGAGAAATGGGGGAGGGCACATAAAGAGGGGAGTGTTGATGGGCAGTTTCAGTATGTATTTCATGAGATAATGAACAGAGGTTACGAGAAAAGGCCATCAGTCCTGAATGGAGGTAAAAACTATACAACATGTTTTCATAACTCGTCATTCCCTTCCAGAGAACAATCAGGATATCATACCGCCTCAGAACCAACAGCAAGTCCCTCCCAAGTACAAGTGATAGCTTGACCTACACAACCGACGCCCTCTTGACATGAACCTCGAGCCCCTCCTGGACAACAAAAAACGACGCATTCGCCTTCAACGGCCTCCCTGGATGCGCCAGCTCAAACCGGTAATCCCGCAGCAGCCTCGGAACGACCTTGTTGATCTCCAGCAGCGCCAGATTCCGCCCAATGCACAGATGACTGCCTCCACCAAACTACACCACCCCTTCACGTCAGCACCGCAGCAAGACCAGCCCACCAGAAGAGAACAACTCACCTGAAACATATACCTCTCCATCCTCCTCGCCCTCTCCTCATCCTCCAGCCACCGCTCCGGCCGAAACTCATCCGCGTCCGCCCCAAACACATCCCGATCGCGATGCAGCACCCACCCATTGGCCGCGATCGTGACGCCGCCGGGGAACCGGTGGCCGTCGAGCTCCGCGCCCTCGGGCGGCACGACCCGCGTGATGTTGAGCCCGACGGCCGGGCGCACGCGCATCGCCTCCTTGAGGCACGCCTGCACGTAGGGCAGGTTCTGGGCCTCGGACCAGCCGACGTTGCCGTCGCGCGGGACGACGCCGTCGCGCACGGCGGCCTCCATCTCGGCGACGATCTTGGCGTAGACGGGCTGGGCGTCGAGGATGTGCCAGAAGAAGGACTGCATTGTGGAGGCGGTGGAGTCGGAGCCGGCGAAGCTGGGATGGTCAGGTTGAGTTCGAAGAGGGCGGAGGAGAGGGGGCTTACATGGCGCCGTGGGCGACGGCAAATACGTCGCCCTCGCCGAACCGGCTGGGGTCCTTGAGGTGGCCCTGGATTAGCGAGGCCATCAGGTCCTGGCGGCCGTCGCCCGTTCGCAGCAGGCCGGCGTTGTCCTTGTCAAAGGGCTGGCGACGCGACATCTCCTGCAGCGCCATGCGCGTGATGAGGGCGTTCTTGGTGCTCAGCCAGGGGATAAACTGCCACAGCGGGTTGCGCCGCAGCAGAAAGTCGAGCTCGGGGATCTGCCCCACGAGGCCGTTGTACGTCTGCGACTTGTCAATGGTCTTGATGGCGTCGTCGACGTCGCGGCCCTCGGCGAGGAAGCCGAAGCTGCGGCTGAAGGCGACCTCCCCCAGCACGTCAAAGGCAAAGTAGTGCAGGTATGCGCCGAGGTCGAATACGCCCTTGCCCAGGTCGATGTGCTCGTCCATCTTGCGGGCGAGAAGCTCAATGGTGTCGTTGATAAAGGGGCTCAGCTGCTGCATGGCGGCCATCGAGTAGGGGATGTTGGCCACGCGCTTCTTTTGCGCATGGACATCCTCGCGGATCTCGGTGAAGATGTCGGGGTTCTCGGGAGGCGGAAAGACGGCGTAGAAGGGTGTCTTGAAGAAGCGCTTGCCGGCACTCAGCAGCGTTCGAGCCGCCTCGGGAGAGGCAACCGACACCTCGTTGGGGCCGATGCGCACGATGGGGCCGTATTTGCGGTGAAGCTCGATGTGTTCGAGATGGGTCTGCCCGCTAAAGGTCGACTTGAACTTCCAGAGGCGGGTGAAGGACGCGAGAAACGGTCCAGGATATCTCCGGAGCGGTGATGCGTAGCGTTTATATGTGGCTCGGATGACGATGGCCGCGACGAGAGCAAGTGCCCAGTGTGTTGAGACGAAAGCGATGACCATGGCGACCATGGACCGCGTTGGTCCATGGTCAGCCTCCCTGGTGACGCCCATGTTTTCCGCCGTAGTTGATATGGCTCAGAGAACTGATAGGAGGCGGCAAAGCCCTTTGCCGTGTATGATGGGAGGAAACAAAAGATGAACTGCGGAAGCAACTGTTGAAGTTGCAGGCTTGTTCAAGACAGGTTATAACGGAGAGAAGTGATCTGCCATGATCTCGAAAGTCGAGTTGAGAGGGGAAACAGGGAGTATTTTACCGGATAACCAGGCACTGCCCAGCTGGGTCCGTTGAAGGGGGGCTCGAAGGGGGCTCGTGAGAATCGGGATCCATTGCAGGCGTTCACAGCATCACCGCGACCCTGCTCGCCAACCTTGGCCATGTCATTGGTAGAGGGGCCGCTTGACGGCAGGTGGGGTGTAAGGCGGGCGGCATGGCGATGGAGTGCTCTAAAACCTGGGGTATCGGCGGTAAAAGTAGCGGGCGAGGTGTGATGGTGGGTGGTCAGTGGCTCTGGGGAGCAAGTCAAGCTCGATGAACAGAAGCCTCTCCCCAATCCAGATTTCCTACCGCTTTTCTTCACCACACTCCGATCCTGATACCCGAGAATCGAAATACCGAGGCAGTGAAATCGCGTCTGACATTAGCGGGATCATCGCTCAAGTTTACTATCCTTTGTGCTGAGGCCGGAGACTGAAAAGAGGAGAAGATGATCATCAAAAGATGGAGACGTTGCACTGGCGTCCCTCGACCTTCGGCAGTTGATCTGGCACCCTCTGACGGCGGCAGTGTGGTTGATGATGGAGGGAGATGGGCAAGTCCCGAGATCACTGGAAAAAGTTGGGGTAAATGCCCGACGAGCCAAGGTGCGGAGAAAAGAAGCCCCCACCTATCCGGAGCCCGATTTCTCGACGAGTTAAAAACCGTCTTTCCTCTCTTGGCGTCCGAATGCGAAACGAGTTCAGATGTCCTAATATCAAGAGTCTTTTGCTACCATTTCCCCCCCCAGAAATCTGACTTAACTTACGGAACAGGATTGATCCTCTTGTCTGGGTATCTCGGGTACGAATTTTGTTGGTGGGATGCGAAACTGCAAAAGGCTGAAACCGTGGCGACTTCATGTGAACTACTCGCTTCTTCGTGGGATGGCCAGGCGATGGGGTGTCTAAAGGAACGAAGGAGCATGCAATGACACAAGGTTGAGCTGACAGATGGATGCTCAATCATGTCACGAGACCCCAAACCCAAAAGAATCTGGGAGATGCGGAAATGTTTCTCCGGCTCATGTCGAGGAGGTGAATGACAGACACTTTGCGAGTATCCACGAACACCGAAAATACGTCGCAAGTAGGAAAACATATGTCAAGATACCGTGGCCGCTCTGAAATGGCGCGTGAAATACAACAAGGTATTGCCCCTATTTACCAACTGGTCTCTTCCCGCAGACGCCAAAACTCCCAGCAATGATGCCCAGCGAATAATTACACACGTCGCCCCAGCTCAGGCCTCGACCGCCTTCTTGGCAGCCGCCTTTTGCTTCCTCAGGTTCGCCTTGCGTTCCGAAATCTCCTTGTCCAGCCTGTTGTCGTTGCTCTCCGGCAGCGCCTTCTCGGGTTTCCCAGCCTTCTCCGCCTTAGCCGCCTTCTTGGCCTTCTTCTTTGGCCGGTCCTCCTCCACCACGGGCGCCGGTTCGACGGCTTCGGGCTCGGCCTCACCATCCAGCGACTTGCGCTTCTTGCCAACGTTGGCCTTCTCCCCGTGTTTGCCCTTGCCGGGGAGCGCGCGGGGCCCCTCCTTGTCGTCGGCGACGACCTTGGTCTCGTCCAGCCACAGCTCGTCCGTCTGGAAGATGGGCAGCGCCGCCGTCTCGGGGCCCTTGATGTAGATGTTGCGCACGTTCTTCCACTTTTGCGACACGAACCGGTCGACAAGCTCGCCAGCCACCTTCTCCACGTTCTCGGCCAGGTCCTTCGCCTTCCAGCCGGCGTACCCGACCTTGACGGCCGTGTTGGTCGACGGGCTCAGGTGAACCAGCGCCGCGCCGATCGCCTTGCGGATTTCGCCAATGATCTCGGGGACGGGGCGCGCGTTGGGGTTCTCGACCGGATCCCTCTTCGTCTTCTTGCCCTTGGGCGTCGCGATCCGCTTGCCGTCCACCTTGCCCTTCTGTGCCATCAGCACCACGGGAATGGGCCGCTTGACCGTGCTCTTGAAGAACGTCTTGCCGAGGGCCTTGGGGAGGCGGTTGGCGATGCGGTCGTCGGCGAGGAAGATCTCGTGATCGGCAAAGAGCTTGCGCTGCGCCTCGTAGACCTTGAACTTGGCCTGGAGATGCGAGATGTCGATGACGCGCGTGATGCGCTTGCGCAAGTCCTCGGGAAACTCCTCCGACGCCACCATGTTCTTGTACCACCGCTGGGGATCGGCCGTGATCAGGCAGATGGTCGACTCTTCGTCCGTGTTGAGTGGGTGGGGGAGGACAATCTTCCCGGGCTGCAGACGGCTGGTGTCGTTGATGTGCGATTTTGTTGTCAACGTGAGCCAGATGGGCGTCTGGGCGACTGTGGTCTCCTCATCGGCAAGGAGGTTCTGCTTCTTGCCCGAGTCGGGGTTGGCGGCGGCCTTCTTGATGTGGGAAAGGAGCGCCTTGGAGGCTTTCAGGGTCTGGAGCTGGGTGGTTAGTGAAGCGTCCTGAAAATCGAAGACGAGGGAGGGACACTGACCTGCTCAGCATTGACAAGCGAGACGGTGGCCTCAGCCGCCTTTGCGACGGTGGTGGTGGACTTTGACATCTTGATGGGACTTGGTTGGAGATGTCGGGATGGGGTGTGTCGCGGGTGCTCGCACGATGTAGAAGACTCTCTGTTTTTCTGGGCCCAAGAAATTTTGGCGGCGATGGCTGGTTTTTTCTCGCCCTGTCGCGATAAGGACCCACTTGTAGCCAATCGCGGTTAGCCCAAGATCTGGTCTGCAATGGTGGGGTCGCAATGTGGGGGTGCTCAGAGCTCATGCGGGGCATTTTCAACGACGCGTGCCTGAACGATGCAGCCATCTTTTCCACATTTGCTGGGTCAGAGTGACGTCCAAATCCCATCAGTGCACCGACTTTACAAAAGGAGGCCACGGGCTACACCAGTTTTGACACTATCTTTCCATATGAACCTATGGCTCAACAACTACCTACACGCAAACCCACAGAATCCTCTTGTCCCATCTCTGTCCCTGATACTTGAGGCATCTCCTCGTCGAACAAAACCTCATCCTCTTAATCCTCCCGTCCTCAACAAAATGTTCCAACCAAAACCATTCCTCCTAACCGCTGACAAGGACCGTAAAGGTCAAAAGGAGCAAAAAAAAGAAAAGCCAAAAGGGGAACAAGACCCGTCGCTATGCAAATCCAACCGAAACTTACATGGAGCTCGCGGCCCCAAAAGGAAAAGTCATCCCGCTTGCGGGATGGGGTATGTGGACTTTCCGAAACAAAACAAAAAGCAGAGACGCCTCCCCGCGAGCTCGGGTCCGCCCCTGGACCTTGGAGCTCAACAACGCAGACCAACCTGCCTTGGTGATACAGAGAAACAATATCGGTACATCCTTCATGGCGTCTTGGGCCTCTTCCAATAGTATTGCTAAACCAAAAGAGTCAGATTGTGCTCGCGCCAGGGGTGATGCATCGACAGAACATACCTTGTGCTGCTTCCTGCAGCTCCTCAAGCTCGGCTTCCGAAGCCCGTCCGTCACGGCCAGCCTACGCTGCTCATCCGTGTCCATCTCCGGGATGTAGTAGTACTCGCTCTCCAGAGCCTTGCCGGCGGCATCCTTGCCCTGCCTCTCAATGGTGCCGATACAAATGGAAGACTCGAGAACAACACGAAGCTGGTCTTTGGAAAGGTCCTTCTTCTCCTCAGAAGGGAGCTTGCTCATGATGGCAGAGAGCGGGGTCGACGACAGGCGAGAAAACGCCAGCTGGTTGACGACGTGGTTCGAGATGGCGGCTGATTGGGCTTGGTCGAGAAGAGTGATGGGCGGAGTCTTGGGCTCCTCGGCAATGAATGAAGCTTTCGGGCTGGCATTGGGGGAATGTTCGCTCAATGGCTCGAGGGTGGTCGCTGGTCGGGAACCTCCACCCGGGTAGCGCGACACCGGGGGGATTTTGGGCGAGAAGGTGGAAAAGGACGCAAACTGGTTCGACAGGTTGGCGCCAAAGGGGCCAAAGGAGTGGACGATAGGGTCGTTCTCTTCGTCGGGGTCGTTCTCCCCGTCCGACTGAGGATCGCTCAGCTCGCTGGAGAAGCTCTCGTCCGGCTGTACTACAAAGGTCGCCTCAACGTCCACCTCCTTCGTCAGCTTGGGAAGCTCCTGCTCGTCCGCACTGCCGTCCTCATAAATCAGCACCTCAGCACCGCCGTTCCCGCTGAACGGGAGTAGATGGTCGAGGTTGGCATTCGATGTCGAGGTGTTAGCAGGAGTGGGCGAGACGGGGCTGGCGATGCGAGTCGTCCGCCGCAAAGGGCTACCGTGCAGCACGTCCGGTGTCCTACCGCCAGCACGACCGACCGTACGCGGCGACTCGTCCCACGAAGAGTCGCTCAGATGGCCCAGCGCGTCCCGCTCCTTGTTCGGCCTCGGCCACTGCAAGAGCACCCTCGCGTCTTGCACGTCGATCATGAGCTCGGCGCCCTCCGTCTCCGACACGAACGAGTCTCCCTTGGCGAGGTCCCACGTTTGGCCCTGGCAGTGCAGCTTCATGCCGTTCCATCCGTTGCAGATGATCTCGATCTTGTTGGGCTCCAGCACCTCGGAGGCCGGGATATATCGCGCCTTGACGTGGACTCTGCTAATCAGGCGATTTGCGGAGAGTTGATAGTGGCTCGAGTTGCTGGATCTCCCCATGAGAAGCGTCTGCCCAGTCTCGCTCAGCTCGACCGAGCGGACATCGGAGAGAGGGGCGCGTTCGGAGACGGTGGAGAGGGTCCGTTGGAGAGCGGGACGCGTTCCGACGCGTGGGGGGCTCGACGACATGATACCCGTGCTAGAGGTCGGCACTGGCGTGGGATACTTGAGGAAGGCATTGGACGTGGCCTGTCGTTTCGTCGGCCGCGGGAGGCCAGGGGAGGAGGAGAGCGGTTCGAAGGCTGGGAGCAAAGATGGTGCTGGTCGTTTTACACCAGCCGTGGAGGGGAGCGAGGGCTCCAACGCCCTGCTCGCCCTACTCTTGACCGGGGACGAATCCATCTCTCGCCGCGTCGTCAGAGACGATTGACTTGGCTAGGAACTCTGCAAGCAGTGGCAATGTCTTGTGTGCGGGTGAGGGAGGCGGTTGGCGTCAGAAAGAGCCTCACGAACACGTCGAGGCGCGTCTGGTGCGGTTGTGTAGCGGATGTCCTTGGCGCGGTGGTCGTCCGGGCGGGAACTGGACGTTGGTCTCGTCAGAGGGGATGCAAATGCAGACGAGATCTCCAAGGCCGGAAAAGTGGTCAGAGGAAAGGAAGGAGACGGCAATGGTGTCTAGGAAGGGCAAAGGTGGCCTGGTCGGAGGAGGCCCGGAGCGTGGGTGGTGGTGGGGATTTGGATATTTAAGAGGTGCAGGTCTTGGTCGTGTCGGCGCGTTCGCTAAAGAGAGCTGGAGCACTGGTCGCGTCAGATCGCGTGCCGCTCCAGCGCGCATCCCGGGCCACCCAGGGACTGGGCCACCCAGGGACTTCAGCGGGCCACACCGCCCTTGTACAGGGGCAGAGGGGACATTACGGCGCTTGAACGCGGTCCAAGGCCCGCTATAAACGACGTACCATCAGGGCCCTGGCCCCTGAAGGAGTACCGAAGTAATCCTGAAGATGAACTTGAGAATTGATCTTCTTTAATTATCTTTTCTCCCTTCACGGGATCCTCGGCTCGTCGAGACTTTTCATTACCTGCAGGCTGCACGACGTCGCTGATGCACCGCGCGGACAATGCAGCAAATTCTTTCGCGCCTTGCAGGAGGTTCCTTCGCCAACCTCCTCGTCTCCGCACGCCGGTGGTGCTGGAACCTGGAAAACCCCACCCCACGTCGACCCCACGACCGAGACTCGTCCAGTCGATGCCAGTGTGTGATGGAGAAGCAGCCTTCCACTCGGAGGCTCGACACACGCGTCTGGTAGGTAATTTAGCCGTGTCTCCGTAGGCGCCCTGCCTCTTTCTTTGCACTGCCCATGCCATCCCTTGCCTCGTCGCACATAACCCCCCCTTCCCCCCTCCACCCCGCCCGAGTTCGACGCGTAAAGTGGTCATGCTCAAAAATCCAAAAGGCGCAGGTGGGCAGCGGTGGAGCCACCGCTCGGGACGGCGGTCGGGAAGCCCTGTTGCTTGCCGCAGACAATTGGATCAAAAAACAAGCTGGCAATGGGCTTCCCTCTCATGGGCTTGACAGCACACTGGTTTCCGTCTCCAATCGACCTGTCTGTGGCAGTTGTGCAACCTCTCTGTGCACCTTGGAACAACGCTGCTGTTGGACCGGCTCATTGCTCTTTTGCCAGGTCCGCCGCGTTTCCCGTGACACTCGCGGGTTTTTGTCAAACTGGGGTTGTATCTTCACATGCTGAAACCGCGGCGCGGGCAATTGGCACTGCACACAAGTGTTCAAGCAGATACACCTCTTAGGAGGGAGGTTAAGCTTGGAAAGAAAACAATGGCCATGTTATTTGCTCAAACCTACACTCCAGCCCCGGTTTGTTTGTTAGCGCGAGACATGGGAGATACGAGCCAATGCCATCTAACGGTTGATGGAGGCCCTGAAATCGGAACAGGAGGCCCATGATTGTACCAACTAGGCCTTACCAGGAGAGAATCAGCCCTCGCTTTGCTTGGCGAGAGGTTTCGCGCTAACAAACAAAACCAGTATTGGATTGTATCCTTGTTGTTTCCAATGTACTGTACTGTATGCCAAACTAGAGTGGTGGTCCTAATAGATATCCAAAAGATTCGCCGTTTCCCAAACCCCAAACCAATCAACCCATACTCCTATCAAGACAGCAAACTCGACGACTCGGCCCCTAAAGATCCCCACCCCCAAGCACTCCAGGCGCAACGACGCTCCTCTTCTTCAACGGCCCAAAGAACTCTGCAAAAGTCTCGTTGAGCACCTTGTCCGTCAGCTGCATGTGCTCGCCCGGCGTCGTCCGGAACTTCAGCCCGCCCTTGCGATCCAGCTCCCGCAGCCCGATCCAGTCCTCCGAGTAGAGCTTGCGCGCCCTCAGGGGCGTGATCTCGGTGCCGTTGACCTCCTCAAACCAGGCCGACTCCTTGGGGATGGCCACCGTGTCGTCCTCAAACATGTACAGCACCAGGTTCTCCAGCTGCGCAATGTTCTTCTTGTACAGGGGGTTCTTGAGCGAGCGCTCGTTGTTGATGTCGGCCAAGAAGTTGGAGTTTTCGAGGTATTGCTCGTATTGGGCCGGGTCGCGGAAGTACTGCGCCGGGACGAGGCGCGACTGCGCCAGGTTGCTCCAGGTGTTGCCCCGGAGCAGGGCCATGGCCCCGCGGCAGAGGAAATCGGTGGCCTTGCAGGCGCGGAACTGGACGATGCCGTTGTGTTGGGCGCCGAACGTCACGAGGTTGCGGACCGGCGGGTTGTTGCATCGCTCGACATAGCCGCGGAGGAATTGGCCGCCCTGGGAGAAGCCGAGGGCGTCGATGGCGGGCGCGGTGGAGAGGATCGGGTGCGCGGCGATGTCGGCGCAGGCTTTTTCGATTTGCTCGGTGACGTTGCCGAAGAAGGTCGCGCTCTGGTCGCTGTTGGCGTCGTTGCCGATGTGGACGTAGTAGACGAGGGTTCCGGGGTTCACGGCCTCGGCGAGGGCGCCGACGCTTCGGAGGCCTTCGGCGGCGAAGTTGTCGCCCAGTCCTGTCGATACATGTCAGTAAAGCCTGTGTTGGGCCTTCTATGGGGAAAGCATCTCACCATGCCAAATCACCAGCGGGAGAGGCGTATCGTCGTCGTCGTC
This sequence comes from Schizothecium vesticola, assembly GCA_030549215.1. Classification (NCBI taxonomy): domain Eukaryota; kingdom Fungi; phylum Ascomycota; class Sordariomycetes; order Sordariales; family Schizotheciaceae; genus Schizothecium; species Schizothecium vesticola. The sequence goes on along the minus strand of JAUKUD010000005.1, from coordinate 3,677,795 downwards.
ATCGTCGAAGCGCTTCTTTAGGGGGTTGGCGACAGCGGCTGTCAGGAGAGAGCCAGCCGTCAGGAGAAGTTTGAGGTGGCTGAAGATTGCCATTCTGAAGCGTCCAGACTTGGACGGCGTAAAGTAGCGCAGTGGCTCTTGATAGGTATCCGAAGCAGGTGATGGGGTTTGTCGAAGCACTGTTGATGTGTTGATGGAGGACCTGGTGGCGATGCGTCGTAAGCGAGCGTCCGGCAGGCAAAGATAAGATAGGATGGCCGCAGGAGGATGGGCCCAAGCTCCCTGCCAAGACCGGCGCGACCGGCACCTTGTTGACCGGAGCGGCGGCGCCACTTCTCCGAGCTTCAAACCGTCAGCTCTTCCTCCCAAACTCGCACTGCGCCTTCAGCATCTCGTCCAGGAAATGTATTCCGCAGCAATGTCTCAATACCGGCGTGGCTCTTGACTTCCTCCAGGTAATCACGAAATTTCTTCCTTTTTTTCGAGCACCATGATGAATTTGTATGTCAAATATGTTTCAAGACGGGAATGAGATTTCTGTGATTCCAAACACCATGCTGAAGCTCTTACATCCACTTTTTACTCCCTGCCCAACAAACGGGACATCAGTGCTAGTTCGATCTTCCAGAACACTCTACTCCTTGCATCGCTAGACGTCGGGATGCGGACAGCCACCCGACCGAGCCCGATCGCCTGTCGGCTGGCCTCCCGGCCGGCTGAATGTTTCGTTTCTGTCAACTCTTGTCGGAGAATTTCATGCCACGCGTCCCTTGACAATGGTCCCCCTCCCCTCGCCAATTGGCCTTGAAGATGCTCGCTCATGATCGACAATACCTATGCCCTGTGTTGATCCCTTATTTCTCAGGGGAACCGTGATCACCCACTATCTGCTGCCTCGAAATCCACAGTTTTCGGAAGCAAGTTGTGGATCGGCTCTCGCCAGCACAGAAGCTGACTGCAGATTCATCTCCTTCTCGGCGGTAAAATAGCCATTGGATCGCAAGCGACCTTGAGGCTGAAGCGAGGGCATAAGGCAGCTCGTTACGGTAGAATAGACCCTCAATTAATGGTTGTTAATTTGTACGCTCCCGCCCTCCTTGATGAAAACTCCCCGCCCACGACACGCAATGGCAATCTTTTGTTGGCCAGTACCGAACAAAGAACCATAGTCCAACCAGACAGTCGTCACCCAGCAATCTACACCCCTTGCGCCATGGCTCTGGATCGAGTGACCGGGCCAGCTCGGGCTTGGGAGCCTGGTGGTATTTGTAGAAATGCTTAGCCCCTTGGCCGCCATGTGCCCCCCGCGTCCCAGCTCTCCCATTTAAGTCGACCGATCGATTCTGATGACCGCCAAGTGCCGGTATCGACGGCCACGATGTTGCCTCACTTGTCCTACCTGACGCTGGCTCTCGCCGCGGCGAGCACGACCAGTGCAAGACATGTCAACATGGCACGGGGCAAGCTCAACATGATCCCAAAGTTCAGCTACGACCCCGAAACGTCCAAGAATTGTGTGTGGTGGTTGGACAACGACGACGGTTCCTGGACCTGCTCTGAGGTGGGACGGGCATACGAGCTCTCCATGGTGGACTTTCAGCGATGGGTATGCGGCCCTGTGACCTCGTACCTTTCGATCTAAAGACTAATGCGGGTGTAAACCAGAACCCAACACTGAACCTGCCATGCGGGACTCTCAACAAAGCCCAGTCGTATTGCATCGCCGCCACGGAACCTCGAGCGGCCATCGACACCGTAACCGTCGAAGTCACTCGGTTGATGGGGTGGAACACCACGAGGCCGAGGACATCCAGCTCCCTGTCCACTCCGCAGCCCGTCACGGTTGCTCTCACCGTCAACGTCACGATTCCCACGACCGTATCCGTCACCATCACGGTCCCTAGCACAACGACAATTTCCGTGTCCACAACAATATCTGTCCCCAGGACAGTCTCGGAACGCACAACCATCCCCTCACCCACGACCACCACCCTCCGCACAACCGTCTCCGTCCCAACAACCATCTCCATCCCCACCACCCTCCGCACCACCATCGCCGTCCCTACAACCCTCACCGTCCCAACAACCCTCACGCCCTCCCCCACGACCCTCACCATCCCCACGACCCTCACGGCCCCCACCTCCACCATCTCCCTCCCCTTCACATTCAACTCCACCTCCACCGCCACCATCCGCATCACCTCCGTCTCCATCACAACTGTCACCACCACCACCGTCCGCTGGTGGACCTGGTACGAGACCCTCGCGACCGTCACCGTGCCCATCCCCAACTCGACGCTCAAGCGCGAGCAGATCAAGACGCCCATCCCACATCAGCCGGGCCTGGTCGAGTACTGTCGGTACTTTCACCTGATGCAGCAGCACCACACGTGCGGCGACCTGATGGACTGGTACCACGTGTCCAAGGAGGAGCTGGTGCGGTGGAATGCGCCGCGGGAGGGGGTGTGCGAGGAGTTGATTCGGGATTATTATGTTTGTGTGGGGAGTTGGGAGTGAGTTGGCAGGAGGGAGGGGGGGGGGTGCTGGGGGGGTGACGGCTAGTCAGTTGGTCATTGGCGTTTTTGGGAACTATGTACACATTTTGACGGGATTTAATTTTTGTAGAGAAAAGAAGTAAAGAGGCCGAGATGGTATGGAATTGTAACCATTTGCCAGGAATAGAAGTATATTGAAAGGGCACCATTGATAGCCCCTTTTTCTACTACTTGAATAAATCCCACCGTCATTCTTATCAAGTACGCCTTCGAGGGCGCTAGCAGGCACTTTAGCAGAAAACAAAGTTTCGGAGATTGTGTATTGGGCTGTACTAACAACACTGTCCTCAAATACCGTCATCCCATCAAGCATCAACTACCGCTATCAGCCAGCAGAACCCCCTACCTGTCGCTTGATGTTAACCAACTCCCACATCTAATAACAACACCAAATCCTACACGTAACCTAACGCAAGACATACCACCCCAAACAACCCCCAAAATCCGCCTGGTATCATTCGCAACCGCGAAACAAAACCCAAGCCACCATCCCTTGCACACACCTCCACCCCTCCCGATGGAGGAGAACGTCGGTCCAAAACACCACAACAGCCCTCTCACTCCGTCAACGTCGTCACATGCACCACCGCATCGGCGTAATACCCGTTGACGACCAAGCACTTGGCCCCTGGCGCGATGCGAAACATGCTGCGCGAGCCAATGGCAAACTCCTCTTCGCCATCCACCTGGACCTTGAGCTTGCCGGCGATCATGGTGCAGACGCGCGTCTGCTTGCCGTTGGCGGGGAACTGGAACGCGGCACCGGCGGAGATGGTGTCTATCGAGACGGTGACGTCCTTGGAGAGGCGGATGGTCTGGCCGATAGAGACGTGCGTGGCGAGGTCTGGGACAGGAGGTTTGTCAGTACCAGTTATGAATTCGGCGGAGAGGAGGGGTACGGCCGGGGACATACGGCCGGTCGAGCTGCTGGCGTTGGCAGATGGAATGTGGCCTTGCTCAAGCTCCCAGTCTTCCATCTCGAGGACATCCTCCTGCGGCACCACCCCTGCTTCTTGACGTCCGACCCTCGAGGTTTCGGCCCCGGTAGTGGTAGATGCGGTGGCATCGCCAAGCTTGTTGGGATGCACCCTCATCGTCACCACCTTGCGTTTCAGAGGCGGCTCCTCGGAAGGCGATGGACTACGCCGCCGCCGCTTTCGCAGATTCCACGTGGGCACTTCATCCTCCTCGTCTGCATCAGAGCCCTCGTCGACGCGGCCTTGGTGCAGCGGGCTCTCCCTCGCGTGAGTATCTGTCAGCGCAATGGAGACACCAGTGACTTCCTGTGCATAGTTCTCCCAGGTCGAGGGATTCTTGACGCTGCAGGCATATGGCTTGTTTCCAAAGATGCAGTTGGCACAGCATCGCTTGAGTGAGCGCAGATTGTCGACGACATGTGGGTCGTCAATCATGCCGGGCACGAGGCGGACGCATGCGTGAAAGGGAGGGGGGCTTCGGCGACATCTGGTGCATGGCGCGTCCCATTCTACGCCCGTTATGTTGATGAGGATGGCCATGATCTGCCGGTCGCTCAGGGGGGTTGTGATGGCTGGGTCCAGTTGAAGAGGGCGGACGCGCGGGAGACGAAGCAGGCTCCTGGCACCCTCGCCTGTGGGCATGGGGTACTTCCCAAGGTGAGAGCAGATATGTGCCCATGTCTCGGCTGGGTCAATACCTCCCTCCTGGTTACCGACAGAGCAGCTCTCGGCGGTACGGGCGGCGGAATTGGTCGAAATCTGGATGCTGCTGCTCGTCACGACCAGGCCGGGGCGGGATTTCGACGCCTGGTCATTTACTTGGGTGGGATCATTTGTCAAACTCAAACCTCTCCACACACCTCTCTTCAGCTCGTCTGGGCTAATGGTCGTTCCCAATGGGATCTTCATGGGAGCCATGGGAGGTTCGGAGGGGTCCAGCGGGTTTTGCGAGACCACAATCGCATGGCTCTTACCGCGAGGGGCCGGGACGATGGAAAGTGTACCGTCCCCATTGTCGTTGAGATGCTGGCCGCGGTGGGCTTTCTAAGTTGCAGACAGGTCAGTATGAGTGACGAGCGAAAAAGGAAAAAAAAGCACAACGATCTCCAACATACATTGAAGTGATTTCCCATGCCTTTGAACGACTTGCACAGCACCCTGCATGACCTGACTGGACAAACCCACGGACGGGAAGGGTACTGGTCGCACATCTTGTAGTCGTCGGGGAGAGCTAGTGCCTTATCTGCCATCTTGTCGCCTGTTTTGGCATCTGGTCCAAGTCACGGTCAGTCAGATCGCAAAGTTTGGAAAAAACAAGGATACAATCCAATACTGGTTTGTTTGTTAGCGCGAGACCTCTCGCCAAGCAAGCGAGGCCCGATTCTCTCCTGGCAAGGCCTGGTTGGCGCAACCATAGGCCCCCTGTTCCGATTTCAAGGCCTCCATCAACCATTATATGGCCTTGGCTCGTATCTCCCATGTCTCGCGCTAACAAACAAACTAGGGCTGGAGTGTAGACGTACCGGTCCATTCTGTGTAACGGCGTCCGCTCTTTGAAAAGAGGATACCGACATTTGAGCTGATCTCTTGGGGTCCCGCACTCGAGTCACTGTCTCCACTTGATTCGGGCTGAGGACTGTGATCTGGCGGGCGACGGGAGGCTTCAAGTCGCTTGGTCACCCTGTGTTGAACATAGCTTCCCTCGGGAGAAAGTGACACATCAGATTCCGGTACATCATCCCAGCGGAGACCCCGGTTGGCTGTGTATTTTGGACGCTTTGGGGCAACAATGGGCTCTGAATCGTCGAGCTCTTGCGAGACCACAACGGCTGCCGTAGGGCCCTTGGTTTTCCTGTCCGGTACGGCTAGTAGGGTAAAAGTGCCGTCAAGGTTGTCGTTGAGATGGCAACCACCATGTTTGCTCTTGTGTCAAGTTAGCACGATTGTCAGCTAAGAGCGAGTGATCAGCTTCAACTGCTTGCCTTCCAGTGACGGGCAAGCCCGCCGACATTCTTGTACAACTGGCGGCAGGATCTGATGGGGCAAATCCAAGGTCGACCAGGGACGCGGTGATGCGGGACGTAATCATCTGGGAGCAGCAAGATGCCAGGCAATTGCCTCATCCCATGTTCGTCTGCCGTTGGTGCCACATTAGTTACGAGGAATAGCCCAGAGGCAGTCGATGTTATTGACCCCAAGAGACTTACCGGGCCATTGGTTGTATGCCCGATCGGGGTTTGCCATCTGGAGACTGGTGCCCTTGGTTCCTTTTCCGGTCCTAGATTCGCCAATGGCAGAAGAGGCGATGACGGACGCTTCGTCTGATTCGGAGCCACCCAGCATTGGTCTCGTAGTTGATTTTGTGGCTTGTCTCTTGGGGGTTTGTATTCGCAAGCTGCCTTGTTTCGAGGATCCTATTTTCTCAGGAGCAAGGGGGTGGACGGAGAGACTCATTGGACCCTTGGAAACCAGTATGGCAGGTCGTGGAACTCCACTGGCCTTCATACCATTGCCAGCGACGCGACCAGCATAGGAACCAACAATTGTCAAAGTGCCATCAAGGTTGTCGTTCAAGCACGTGGCGCGATGTGAATTCTAGACGGCTGTCAGAGGAAGTGGTGATATCCAAAAGGGCCAGGTAGGTACTGACTACGAAGTGGCTTCGAAGATTCAACATGCCTAGATATCTGACGCGGCAAGACCGGATGGGACAGATCCACGGACGGCTGGCATCCTGGGAAACTTTGTATCCCGGGGGGATTAAGACTCCGTGGGTCAGCAGGGCCTTGCCATCAGGGGCTGGAGGACGGGTTAGCAAGGTTGATTGGCGATGTGTGGGGTGCCAGTGGGAAGCATGAACGAATCATGATACTTGCCTATGTAGGTCCTGTAGGCTGTGTCGTCCAATGCAGAGGCCGGGGTAAATATTGACCGTTCCTCGTTCTCAGTTGGCGCTTGATGGTCTGGCTGAGAGGCACGCAGAAATGCCGGACCGGATAGGCGTTTCCGTGGCCTAGACTCCATCATCGGGGAAAACGAGCTGTCCGAGTCCGAGTCGGGGTCATCCGGCGCGTTCATGACGAAGTGAGCGACGGAGCGGGTCGCTGTTGTTGATTCCATGCTGGATTGTCTGTCATGGGTCTCAAGCGCCGATGGCGGAAACTGGGCCGGCTGGGAATCCTCGTCGTCTGTTGCGTCCGAATCGGGTATTGCCACTGATGGCCTAACTCTTGTCGATGTTGGCGGGGAAGCGGTGACCTGGGAGTTGATTAGCAGTGGAAGGCAAAAGAAATCTTTGCGGTTGGCCAGGTGGGGTACCTTTTGCTCGCCGGCTTTCTGGAAGAAGGGTCTCGGCAAGGAAGTGCCAGAGGTGGGCGGCTTTGCGAAACTCGCTGAGTGCTGGCGGAGTTGTTGTTCGTTGCCAGAAAGGCTTGATTGAAGGAGTTTGGACTGCATAGCTTGATGGGGGTGGTCCCCGGGCCTTGCAGTGGACGGGGCAGAGGAGGCAGAGAGGGCAGGATGAGGGGGGATATTGGTAGGACCGTGAAGGGTGGCCTGGTGACGGTGTGCTGTAGAAGGCGTGCCGCGAGAAGCGGCAGTGGAGAGGGCCGAGGGGCCGAGGGACATTGGGAAAGAGCCGATATTCCCCGTCCGCTTCATCTTGACCACGGGCCGGGCGGGGACGTCGGCTGGGTTGGGCGGATTGGTTGGGGGTGGTGGCATTTGGTTTGGGTTCCCCGAGTCTCCGGGCGTGGGCCCATGGGCGAGAGGCTTCTCTGGAATGGAATACTTGGAGGGCCGGTGAGGAGAGTCGTGCCCTTGGAGCGGCCGGCGGAGAGTGGCGGCTTCGTGTTCGGCGGGTGACGGTGCAGCCGGCTGATGCGGCGCCGGTGCCGGAGGCGCCAAGACGGGGTCATGGCCATTGCCGTTCGCAAATTGACGATCCCAAGGCATTGCCACGGTCCTATTTGCGTATTTGTTTTGGGTCGCTCAATCTACCAAGTAATGAAGACGTGCAATGAGAAGTCTGGGGGACGTGACCGAGGCGCGTTGTCCGAAGAGCCTGAGTCGCGCGTCGCGAGGCTGGACGAAAGTGCCCAGGCCCGCCAGGCCAGGTTGGTCACCAACCCCCCCCCAAGGCTGAGCACCAAGGTAGGGCAAGCCTGCCCGATGGGAATGCCCGCGGGCGGGCCGCTGCGAATTGGCCCAGCAGCAAAGTTCCCTCCGTGGCCAATGCACCCGGCTCCAGGCCATGGGAAGTGCAACCCATGGAAGAGTCCAAGACGAACTGCTTGTTCGAACTTCGCGCTGGCCAGCTCTCCAACCTTGCCTTGAGGCCTGGGGGCTGATACCATACCTAGGTGGCCGGGCCACAGCCACAGGACGTGCCTTGCGCTAACAAATACACTGCTCAGGGCTGAGCTCCCTGTAATTCTACCTGCAGGCTGCAGCAACCCGAAGAAACTTGACGCACTTTAAGAAGTGCGACTGAAGACGCAAGTTTCCCTCGCAAATCTGCCAAATGGGACGCACATATCATTCAGCACCTACCCAGGCTCCTAGGTACTGAATGGTCGCCCGATTGAGGCAGTGCCCATCCCTCGGTCCAACATTATGTTGGGGGTTGAGACAAGGCGGATTGACGACGATGCCAAGAGGGCAAACATCACGGCGTCCGACTTCCATGTATTGACGTAGGACAGTCAGGCGCTGAGATGGAGGCTGTGTTGAGTAAGTACCTGTTTCTCCCCCGCCCGAGCCTTTTCACTTGCACCCGCCCCGGTCCCGCCATCTTTGCACACAAAGACACGGAGATGGAGGTTGCAGGCTTCGCGCTCGGGGTGGTGGGCGTCACCGGGACCTTCCAGGCCTGCGTCAAGTGCTACGGCGATATCCTGAGCCTGCGCGTCTGCGACGAGGATGTCCAGGCCAACGATCTCGCCCTCCAAATCTAGCAGGATCGCTTTTCCCGCCTCCAGGACGCCCTCGAGCGCGACCCGTCGTCCGTCTCGCAGGGAAGCCGGCTGTGGAACGACCTACTCAGCTGGATGCGGAGCGACATCACCCGACTCTCCGAACAGCTGGCCCGGCACGCCTCCCCAGCACCGGCCTACGCGTCTCGAAACTCGGCGCTCGCTTCACGCTCACGCCGGGTCAAGCGACTCGCCCACGGCGTGGCGTGGGTCCCCCACGACAAGGCGCGCTTGAGCGACCTCGTCGGCCGGATCCGTCACTGGAACGAGGGCCTCGCCGATCTGCTTCCCGAGGTCAAGCGCCAGCGGGCCAGCTTCGAAACGGTAGCCGGTAGCATCGCCCACCATTCGCCGCGCGAACTCGAATACATTGAGCGCGCCACTGAGCACCACTACCCGCTCATATGTCAGGCGCCACCCTCAGGGGCATGACGCTCCGCAGCCGCGGCAGCTTGCGGGTCAGTTGACCCTGTCGACCCCTACACATCCTGTTATTGACCTGAGACAGTCTTCGGGAAAGAGGTCCCTCATGGATGTACCCCAGTGGAAGCGGCCGGCCGATAGCTTCGAGTGGTGGCCCTGCGACACGACACCCACGCGGCCGGACCTTGCTGAGGCGGCGTCGCTGGAGCGTGCTTTTGCAACGTACAAGAACGGTGGAAAAGCTGAGAAAGTAGAAACTGGCACCCGTGTCTTATGCCCAAGGCCTTGCCACGGCGAACGCAATCCGCGCCGACACCTACGTGGAGTGCTCGGCCTTGACAAAGCAGGGACTACGGTCCGTCTTTGAGGCTACCGTCAAGCTGGGGTTGGGGATTTTCAAGCGCGCAAAAACCGATTCACGGTCAAAACACGGCAAAGATGGACGATGCATTGCCATGTAACTCTTGACTCTGGTCGCCACGGCAAGGGGGCTGGATAACGCTATCTGGTTGATCGGCGAGTCATGTCTCAAAACCCAGCAATTTCGGCGGTGCCGGTGGTATCTAGTTCAGCCAAGTACTAGTATCTCTCGGATGGCGGAATGGATGGTTTGTTGCACCGAAACCCGCCACACTGCAGTTCCAAGCACCATATTCCCTCAGCCGGTTATGTCTGCCACTAACTACTAGGGTTGATCTTCAACGACATGTAAGCCTCGCACCCCACTTGCACATTGACCGCGCTGGGGCGTGATTGGCATGTGGCATGCCGTGCTAATGCGAATTCTGTTTTTGGCTTGACAACCGGACAACCGCCCCCTCAGAAAATATTTTCATCGGGCTCTATTCTAGCTGACGGGATCACTCAATCACAGGGTAAATTTATAACGTTTTCTGGCCAACAACTGGAAAGGGCACGCCCGCATTCTATATTGAAGAACTTGTCGATCCCAGATACAAACTCCTTGCGCTCTCGACTAACAGCGTCTCCTGTTCGAAAGAAGCCATCATCGGGAAACGCCGCCCGCGTGGCCTCCTCATCATCTAGATGCCTCTTGAGCAAAAACCGCGTCTGGATAAGAATCTCTCCATGATCCCCCTCGCTAAACCTCGTCCATCCTGTCCTCCGGCTGCCTGAGGACCCGCTCCACGCTCCGATCCGTCCCCGCATCTGTCATGAACCTTGACCCGCGCGTCTCAGTACATCCATACTTCAACTCCAGAGGGATCCCCATCCCCTCTCGCCAGAACGACATCAAAGAAGGAAGCGGCATCGCACCTCCTACCCTGGCCCACATCGCGCACAAGTCCGACAATCTCGATCAGTGCATTTCGATGCAGGTGGGCATGTACGCTACCTTTGGAGGCTGAGCGGATCCCAAGATCAGGGTACTGTCTGAATGGGGGAGACGTCTTGAGGTATTAACGGTGGGAGGAACTATCGGGTTTGTGCACCGCGAGCTGGTGGCGAGGCCGTCGAGGTCAAGGACAGAGGGGTGGAGGTCAAAATGGGAGGGAAGGAAATGCTCAAGTGGGCGAGTTTCAGTTTGCATATGACTGGAAGAAATTCCACCTGTAGATCATCTACTAAACTAAACCCCTATGTAAGTCGCCGCATGATAAAATTCCGACGCGTCTTAACAACCTAGTCCCCAAGACGAGATCTCTCTTGTGCTTCTTCGGCTCGCGTTTTTGAACGCTACGCATCTGCTCCTCGCCACCAGAAAGACCTTGGCAGCCATCGAGTGGCTTGTTGAGCACGCCTCTGGTGGTAGGTGGTATTGGAGAAAATCAGCTTCGACCCCTGCATGGGATTCCCTGCAAAACCAGGGGTGAAACCACCTCCTGTCAGAAGCAGTCAGCGCTATGATGCATTTGCACTGAATAAAATGTGATGCTGGCCTATCCATTGGCTCATGATTCCTCCCCTGTTTGCCTTTGATCGCATCTGAAGGAAATTGTGGACGGCGTTCCATCCATGTCAACCCTTCTCTTCTGAAGTTGGCTTTCCGTCACAGGCAGAGAGTTGGTCCTTGTTCACCCGCACCACCTCCTTCTTTTCGTACCAGTTACGCGGTATTTTTCCTCTCTTCAGGGTCCCACGATCCTGAGAGCAGCGTTTTCCGTTTATTTCCTTTCTCCACATTCGGTTCTAATTTGAGATCTTGTTTGTTCCCCGGTGGAACGGACGCAACAATGTTTGGCATCAGCACATCCAGCTCTCTCGCGGCCCTACTTCTCCACACAGTCAGCGCACCGCACGCGATGGCCATGGCCTCAGTACCCACACTCATCAACGCTCACCAGCTTCTCCCTCGAGAGAGCGGAGAGCACGTTGTCCTAGCCGATTGCAGAGATGGCACTGGGCTTTTGTCATCTCAAATGGCTTACTTCCCGGGCTCGCCAGGCAAGACACCACAAGATGTAGCCACCGTGCAGACATCCTCTGGTCAGGCGGCCCTGTGGATCAACAGAAATACCTCGGGGCTTTTTACCACTACAGGTGTAACATTCACATCGACGATTGGACCAAAGGTGGCGGACGGCGAGTACGCAGGCACCGGAACAAACGGCTTTGGGCCCTTCACCTGCTGGCAGGAATTTGTGAAGGCGCTCTATGTCTACGACGGCACGACGTGCTCGCAAGTGTATGATTGCAACCATGAGCGAGCCCCAGGTACGACTTCCTCTGCGTCCCCAGCATCCCCTTGGTAACACTCGAATCAGCCGTACTGCCCAAGCCCATCAACGGCACCGACACGCCGTCTCCGTCTCCGTCCCCGGGCAAACTATCGCAGGGGGAGATTGTGGGGATAGCCGTTGGGACGGCAGGCGGCATCTTGTTTGCGGGAGCTATGGGGCTCATTCTTTGGTACTGGAAACGGGCACGCCGGAATCAGCAGAACCCGGTGTTCTCCAAGAGGAGCGGCAGCTGTTGTGGTCTCTTCGGTTCCCGAGAGTTTGTCCAGCCCCTGCCGCATTCACCAGTGCAGATCCACAAAGATGGCTCTCAGCTGGTCCTCTTTTCAGAGGTCAACGCCAAAACCAAGGCGGTAGCTTACGAAATGGATGGAAAATGGCGAGGCGCAGAGATCAGCGGTTCTCATGGCTGGGCCGAGGCCGACGGTCAAGCTAGAGCTGAAATGGATGGGCACGGAAGGTTTGAGATGGATAGCCGAACCAGGGCTTAGATGAATGCAAAAGCTAGCAGTTTCCATTTCTCTTCCCTAGCCAGGGGCGAAAGCAAGATGATGTAAAAGTGAGGAGCAGGATCGAACAGAAAAGAATTGAACTATGGCCCTCTTCCCACCCTATGCCTCAGCAGTACCATGGCTGGCTGGCTGGTAAACTTGAAAGAGAACTCGAGCCTAAAGGTGGATAGAGATAGCATCTGTATACGTGTAAGACTATCTATCTGTCCCTTCATCCTCGTGAAGCAAGGGAGGGCTTGGTGCTGAGGCATCACCGTGGTGATGCTGAGACCCCGTTTCTGGGTTACTAACGCTCCTGGGGCGAGGCCGTCATCATCTATTCGTTTGATGAAGATGATGACAATGTCAACGGTTATCGAGGGGCGGGCATGCGCAGCAGATGTTAACTTATGTCTCCAGAAGACAGGTAACTCAGCGATACAAAAAATGGCAACGCACGAGCTGCGTCAAGAGGCTGTGGAGCAAGCCACTGCCTCCGAAGTGCCGCACCTCAGCGACAATATCTCCCAAATTTGGCAGGCCGCAAAAGTGGCTGAAAGAATGACGAAGGCGTGATTCGGCCAAGCGCTACATTTGCGTTGGCTAGCAATGTCCGCGAGTGCCTTGACCGGAACCAATGGCTAACCTCCTTTAAGACTTCCCTACCTTGGCAACCATCTCTTTGAAAGAATTGTAAGAGTTCTGGAGCAACAGCGGCTTGAGCCAGTTGACTTCGGTTGATTAGGTACATAGTCGGTCGAACAGAGGTAGTAAAGAAGCAAAGATAGCATCTGCTTTTCTGTTCAGGTTCCATAACTCGAAGAACCCGAGAAGGAACCCCAGTTTAGAGTCCCAAACTTTGTTTAAACGAAGCGGGATAAGGTTGGGGGTTTGTTGGAGCGGCCGACATCACGAACCCCCACCCCCCCCCATGGACAGGCACACAGGCAACCACGCCGCACGGGCTCCTCAAATCGTGCAGCTGGCAGGACCATGGTAGCGGGACTTGCAACCTCGGTAATGGACGAATAGCCGAAGCGACAGCGACCGCAAAGTCTCGACAAATTCCAGCAGGGGAGTCCGGCTCAGTCTCAAGCCCTACATTGTGCCCCTTGGTGCCCTATTATCCACAGGATGGGGTTTGGCGTCTGCGGATTTACTTTGCATGATGAAAGAGACGCAATATTTGTAGCAGTGCAGCTGTTCCGTGCAGACAATCTCCCAATATTTCTTGAACAACTCGAACCTCCAGATATAGATACCTCACCATTGGCTGCATGGCAAGCGGCTGGCCTAAGGACCTAATTTGGTAGCTCATACGTTTGAGAAAAAAGATCAGCACTCTGTTCGCCGGGGGCTGTGCTCTAGTGTAACAAAACGGTCACGACCCAGGGGCTGACTAGGGTGCTGACGTGAGATGGTACTATCTCGGGTAGGATTTAACGGCTGCCAACAGGGGCATTGTGCGGGATGCTGCGCATGCCCAATGCCAGGGGCATGGAGGCTGAGATTTAACGGAAATGAGCGCCCGGTGTCTGCGCTGTTTATACATACTACCCCTTCCCCTCAGCCTTCGAGCTCGAGTGTCAAGTCTCTTATCCCATTTTGACATTTTGCTTGCACTTGGTGTTTGAGGCCAAGACGCTACAAGTGTCTTGCAGTCCTACGCACGCATCTGTTAAGATGGCATCACACCAATTCCCTGAGGGGCACCCAGCAAACCAATACCAGCCGCACGACATAGCTGCGGAAAAGGCCGGACAGTACCACTACCAACAAACCCAGCTTCCCGCCGGCTACACCCAAGATGACCCCTCAGTCGTCAGCATCAAGCGTAGTCTGAGCCGCTGGTTCCTCTTGGCCTTTACAATACTTTTCCTCTGCGTGATAGGCCTTTCCGCCGGCCTCGGCGTAAGCCAGCAAAGCCTCCACCAGACCGAGACCAACCTCCAAGCTGCTCAGCAAGCCGTGACAGCAGCAGAAGCACAGACGTACGGTCTTCCCCTTCTCCCTTCTCTCCTATCCTTACCCACTCACACCCTCCAGCGCCGGTGCAACGACAGTCTACCTCACACGAACACCTACCTCGCCGACCCCAACCCCTTCAGCCACCGTCAAAAGCGATGTTCAATGCCCGGCCATAAACGGCACCAGCTACACTGCCGCCTCCAATACCACCAGCAGCGGCACAAGCAAAGCATTCGTCCTTCTCTGCGGCCTCGACTACGGCGATAAAGAAGCCACCGACATTGGCAGCGTCAAGGTTAGGAATCTGAGCGCGTGTGCTGAGGCATGTGCGAAAAAGACGAACTGTACTGGCGCGGGGTGGGGGGTTATCAAGGGAGACAAAGGACCGGAGCATACGTGTTGGCTCAAGACGGATCTGATCAAGTCGCACAACGCCACGGGCGAGTGGGGATTTGCGAGACTGATTGAAGATGGGAAGTGACAGTAGCGGGTGTGTGAAAGCGGATTCTTTCCTAGTTGCAGGGTCGCAATGAAACGGCATGGCAATACTACCTGGCTGATACGCGTGACCGCCATGTACGGTTGTCGCCATTTGCACCCTAGATTCTTTAGTCGCTGTCAGCACGCCTATGTTCATCTCATCATTGGTACTAGCATACACAGTGATTCCATTATGGCTGTTGATAGAGAGGTAAAGTAGTCCCCGATTCCCCCCCCCCAGAGAGTTGGTGGGTGGTCCACTATCTCCACCGAGATCCTGGGGATGTCTCTCGGCGCGTTTTCTTCCAATTCGAGGTCTTTTATCGACTCGGCCTACAAGTAGCGGTCTGCAAACACTTATCGGGGAGCTGCTTCGGGCGGATGCATGGTAATCTGAATGAACCGAGTCGCCGTCACACCATCAGCAGTGAGGCCTACAGGGCGTAGATCCCCTCCCAGCCACGCACGCCCTCCATCGATGGCCCAACATCATATAAATTTTCAAGCCCCCGCACGCAACGAGTGCAGCGTCATTCGTCTCCTCGCCACAGACTCCGACAGCGACTCAACGTGTAATAATGTCGACAGAGAAAAAGAAGAGATACAAGGGGAAGAGGAAAAACAAGGCAACCAACAGCGAGTACACATTTTCCTCTTTGCACGAGAGAGGGGTGGAGGCCACCAATGAGATCGTCTTCACACTTCCGTAGTTCAACGAAGCCGGTGGCGAAGGGGACCGCCGCCGTTTTAGAGACACCAGCATCATGGGGCATTTTGTGTGCAGGAACGATACCTGGTACGCGGATCCCATGCCCTCATCTCTTGCTCCTAGCTATGCCCGACCACAAGCCCGCAATGGAAAGATCTTTGCACTGATGTCTGGGGTGTCATCCAGCCCGCGCCCCGGGTGGGGCAGCAAGGTCGTCGCGATCCACATTCGGGAGTACCACAACAGTGGATACAACGTAGTTGTGTACGGCCAGCGTTGCAATAAGTGCAATCGATTCGGCGACTTGACGCTCCATGAGGCGTCCTACGTCGATCGGGTCTCTTATCGAGTGATGAAGTGGACGGGAGTCCCGATGCCGCGGCGAGGGCACGGGGGGGTCAAATCCAAGGCTCCGCATGAAGAGGATTTATGCGAAGGCTGCAAGCGAGGTCACTGTCCGTGGTCGAATTCGAACAACGCTGGTTTTTCTGATTAGTGGTCGGCCGTCCACGGTAGTGTCGCCGCCAACATCTGGCAGGGAGGTAGAATGATACGATGCTATAAATTGATTCACTTCGATGATGGGCACTACGATACAAGAAACCCCTAAGGGCCAGAATTGATTCCAACGACACGACACACTGGCCGTAGCAGCCTGCGAGCCTCGTCATATGGACATCACCACTCCTGGCCCCTCGCCTCCTTCTTGTGGGTCTTGTCCGCGATGGAGAGGTACCCCTTGCCGGCCTGGCCCGCGAGACGCAGATTAAAGATGCGCATGGCCGTTGCCACAATCATCAGGACCCCCCTATCCCCCAGGCTGCCGTTGTGGGCGCTCCCCTTGAGCTCGAGCGTAAAGGCCTTGGTGAGCCACTCCAGCCCCCTCGGCCACTTCAGGGTTGCGATCACCTCGTGCTCTCGGCCCGACGGTGCCAGGCGCAGTAACGTGTACCCGCTGTCGGTCCGGCCGGGGGTGGCGCCCTCCCACGTCCCCTTTCGCCACTCAAACTCGTCGCGGTCTCGGGCGTCGGGCCCGCCGACGGCCAGCGAGAGCTGGAACCCGACGCCCTTGTTCTCTTCGACCCGCACAGCGCGCATCGTGGTGGTGGTCAGGTCGCGCACCGTCGCGCGGGGCGCGGCGCGGAGCGGGGGCAAGAGGACGACGCTGCGCGGGTTGAAGGACAGGTACTGCGCCGCGCGTTGGGACTCAGCACCGGTGGCGGCGAGGACCGGGGCGTCTTTGCTGGGGCCGTTGTGGAGGATGATGCCGGGGCGGGTGCCAAGGGGGGAGCGGGGGACGAGGCCGGTGCACATCTCGCAGGTGAGGAGGACGTCGGTCTTGTCGGTGCCGCCGCAGAGTCTAAAGTACTTGAAGGTCTCGAGGCTCATCTCGTAGATGTAGTAGGCCGTCATGAGCGGGGGGAAGGCGCGGTGGGGGACAAAGGGGGGCTGGAGGCTGGGGACGACGGCGCCCGGGGACGGAGGAGGGCGAGCTGCTGAGGAGGTGGTGGGTTCGGCCTGGGGGAGAGAGGACGCGTCGCTAGAGTATGGCGGCGGGGCCGGAGCGTCAGGTTCGGTCTCGGACCGGCTTTCCTGTGCTTTGGCGGACTCGGCCATGATGTTGTTTCTGGTGGGGTGGTCTTCCTCCAAATCTCTGAGCGGCTCGAGGACACTGAGGAGTTCTTGGGAATATCAAAGAAAGCATGAGCAAAGACATAACTTCAGAGCAAAGAGAGCCTACGGCGGAGCATTGTCGAGAGCCCAACGGGATCAAGGTGGGATCCAAGGTCTGCCCGGCCGGGGCGCAGTTATTAAGTAGGCGGGAACTCCCTCATTAGAGACAAGTCCCAAACACTTCGCGACGGGTGTGCGGCGTTACTCGTGTGTGCAGCGCAGGACTTTAGGCAATACTGGTAGGGGGGTGACGAGGAATTAAATTTCATCGGACGGATTCGGCCTTTGCGTTGCCGGTTGCTTGCATCTTTTACAGTCCCGAATCCTCGGGACCGCACGGTCTGTACATTTGGTAGTATTTCCGGAGGTTACCGGGAGGCACAATTGCTGAGAATAATTACAAAATCCCGCTATTTACTAAATATTAATAGCAACTATAACGTCACAGCCAATTACGTAGGAGTAAATCCCAGAGCTAAAGAGATGGGAGACCACTGCCACGCCGGGGCGAGCACAAAGAAGACGGCAAGGACCTACACGTAGCCAACCGCATAATGGTATCCCCACTCCGGGTTTTTGGCGGTGGTATGATTTTGGCTCCGGGTGGGATCCCGCGAGGCTGCCCGGCGCCCGGAGAGCAGGGTCTCGGCCAGACAGACGAGGCAATTAGCCAAAAAGAAGCGCGCCTTCTGCGCCGCGTTGGCTCGGTGCGTAGTGATGCAGTTGACGGCGGCGTGGCACAGGGCGGAAAAGAGAAAGACCCAGCAGGCTCGTAGGGCGTTTTGAACATTTTTGGGTACGGCTGGCGGGAACTTGGCCGGTCCAGATGCTGATTCGGACGCGCGGGAGAGGAGGAGGAAGTGGTCGAGGCAGAGCAGGGCCACGCGGGCGCTGAGGTGGTGCCAAAAGACGCCCCAGAACCGGCGGTGCGAGCGAGCCTCGACGATGCTGCCAAAGAGGTGGGGCCACTCGTCGGGGGCGCTCCAGACGAGCACCGACACAAACGCCACGACCAGGACGGTGTGCGCAGTCGTCAGGACCAGGTACGTCTCGGGGATCCACGCGAGGGACCCCCACGCGCGCCAGCATAGATCGCCCGTCGACGCCCAGGTGGGCCAGAGGCCCTGCTTGTCTGGGGCGTAGCCCCACAGGAAGACTTGCAGTTCGCGCGCGAAATGCGTCCCGGCCTGCGTGAAGGCGTAGTGCGCGTAGCAAAGGACAGCCACCCGAATACAGCAAGCGGCCGTCCACTTGGTCAAGGGGGAGACGGCGGGCCCCCTTGTATGTGAGGGACTGCTAGGCCGAAGAGTAAGGGGGAGGCGGCGAATGTCTCCCCATATTTAGAAGGACGCAGAGAGGCGTTGGTTCGCGGGACGATAGGTGCATCGTATCGATGCGGCGGCCCTCAAGGACCAACAGGGAAAAAGTGTTCAGACTGATGGTGATGCAGCCGTGCACCCAGGCGCGGTGGAAGGGGAGAACGGTCAGGCAGAACTGGTTGAGGGAGCAGATGGTGGCCTTGATAACAGTATATATGAAATAAGTAAAGCGTTTGAAACGAGCATCAGTATCGTGGCAATCACCAAACCACCTCGATGCGGTGAAAACCGCGACTTCCTGCTATCCCATTCTCGCCAAGACCCCGGTCCTTAAAAAGGGAACCTCCAACCCAACCACCTCTCCCGTCTCCCCATCCTTGACAAACACAATCCTATCTACCGACTGGCCCCCATAATACAACCAATCCACCAGCTTCCAGCTCTTGCACTCCCCCTCACTAATGCCCCTTCCGGGCAAATCTGTCTCCGCCCCCGTGTTATCCTCCAGCCCCCATTCAAACCGCCAGTCCTCCCTGACCACCTTTCTCCCATCGAGGACACCTTCGCGGTAGATTTCGGCGGGGTAGATTCGGTATATCCCGTTTGTCTTGGCCATTTCTGCCGCGAGCAGGGGAGAAAGGGAGTACTTCCATATTTCGTCGAGGCCGAATAAGATGTCCTTGCCGTTGAGAGATAAGGACATGAGACGGAGGGAGGGCCCATCCATGAGAATGGTTGCGTTGGCGGTGAGGTTGGGAGAGGTGGTGGGGTTGCTGTGTTGGACGTAGGAGCCGGAGTATTGGGCCGAGGCTTGTTCCAGGGCGGTGGCGTCTATGGCGGGGATAAGGGTGCTGATGACGGCATTGAAGAGGATGGGAAGGGCGGATTGATCACCTGCTGTAAGAATGGTAAGGCCGAGGCCGTACGAGTCGAGGAGGGAGATGCGGGAACGGTAGTTGTAGGCTACGCCGTCTAAGTGGTTAAGGTATTAGTGATAAGAGGCCAGGTGGTTGTCTGCGATGAGGAAACTTCTAAAGGTTCTCCACTTCCTTTCCCCCTTTTGCTTGTGTAGTTGATTTCAAGTTTCAAGTAGCCTGCGAATACATACCTTTTCCCGTGATAGTCACAGTATGTCCACCAGAGTGGGAGGTGGAGTTGTATGTTTTGGGGAAGAGAAGAGCTGGGTTGGGTCGGAAGATCTCCCACGGGGAGCCTTGGAAGCCGGTTGCCCCAGTAAAAGTGTGCGGTTTCAACCAGGCCCTGTATGGTCGTATCAGTCTTGGCTTTTTCTATTTGGGCCCCTGAGATGCTGTTTTAAGGACTGGATGGTGAAGCTTACCGAATCTTGGTCGGGTTGGAAAGCTCAGGGGACTTGTTCATAATCGCATGCATGTAGCTCGAGAGGTCAGCAATTGTAGAAACAAGACCGCCGCCAGCAACTCCGTCACCGTAGTCAGAGCCCCAGTTGTTAGGAACACTTGGGATTACCGCAAGTGTGTCGTTACCAGGGCTCGGCCGGGTTGATGGCAAACCGAGGGCGAGAGCTAGCTCCTGTATAAGTTGGCTGTAGCTCTTGCCCGTGTGGATCTCAACAGCATATGCCAAAAGGGTAAAGGCGATGTTGGAATAGACCGGACGTGTTTGCGGTGGCGCGACGGGGTCAGAAACAAGCATGCCTCGAAGAAGCTCTAGGCTGCCGTTAGACAGGCTAGGAGATAGGTTCGAGGGGCCTTGGACTTACGCTCTTTGTTACACGAGCCGGTATCCATAGCTGTGACGCCGCATTCGGGGTAGCTACTGTTGGTGAGAATAGGGAAGCCAAGGTATTCAAAGTAGTCCTTGAGATAGTAGAATTCCTGTTATGGTTAGAGAGATGATGCTTTTTCACGAAGACAGCACGGACCGAGAAGCCATCTACATTACTGAGTTAGCTTTGGGGAAATAAGGGGCTCCAACCCTTGCCGAAGTCTTACAATTGGGGACTATGCCAGCCACTTGTCCGGCCAGTGAGCGAAGCGTAATATCTTCCCAGGCAGTCAAGGAATCCTTGTTGGCCAAAGCCGGGAGGTATTTGGTAATAGGATCTTCGTAGTTGATGCCACTACGAAGCAGGAGAGTGTCCTAAAATGTCAACCCCACTTGGCCAGCTTTGTTTGTCATAGCTAGGGACAGCGAGTCAGAGCTTGCCAACATACCGTAATCACCTTGGATATCGACCCGATGAGATATTGCGAGTGCCTATCGATTGACTTTGTGCCATTGACGTTGGACGGCGAAAGATGGTGATACTCCCACACGAGGGGGTCGGACCGGGGTTGATCGTAGCTGGTGATGCCAATTGAGAAGGATATATTGTGGATATCAAAGCCAGCCTTGATCTTGCCAGCCAACGCGTCGTCCAGGGTTCTCGCGAGCCCGGAGAGCGTCTCTTGAAGGGGTTTCGACTGCTTGAGCTTTCGAGGGCGGGGGACAGGCGGACCTT
Source organism: Schizothecium vesticola (assembly GCA_030549215.1). Lineage (NCBI taxonomy): Eukaryota > Fungi > Ascomycota > Sordariomycetes > Sordariales > Schizotheciaceae > Schizothecium > Schizothecium vesticola. The sequence goes on along the minus strand of JAUKUD010000005.1, from coordinate 3,657,045 downwards.
CAGGATGGCATCCAAGGACGAGCGCGCCAGCTCCAAGAACGGCTAGGATTTGGAGAAGCAGCATCGCGGTCGAGGCCGACCGTCGATTTGGGATGAGCTTTGTCTGTCTGAAGTCGCCCAAAGGTTGCATGCAAGCCGTAAGGCCTTGCGAGCTTTCTCCAAGTCCGCTTGATGGTTGAAATAATGGGAGATGGTGAACACCCCGAGTTTGTGAACTCCCGTCAATTCAACTACCGGCACTGCAGCCGAGAACTGTGACCTAGGAATGGGTTGCTTCCCATTGGGCGAGGAGTTGAGGCAAAGATGGCATCTTGGCCAATATGGCTTTATCCGATCGTCTCGCGTGAATATAAGGACATAAGATATAGCAATTTCCATCAAATTTACGTCATCCCAACAATAGCTCAAAGAGTCCAAACTGTGTCACTGATTATGCGGAGGCGAAGGCTAATATCTCACAACATCGCCGATACCATTAAGTTAACGACCCCAAAAGTGGGTTGCGCCAAACACCAAGGGTGGAGGGAGTCAGTGATTGGGTATGTGCAAGACGACCAAACAAACAAACCAGTATCATCTCCTTGATCCGACCTCCCGTTGCCGCAAAAGCTGTATATCGAGCCACCTAATTCCTCCAGGAACCTTCAAGTCCCCTAACCTAACCCTGGAGATTTTTAAAGACGCGGCTTGCTTGAGAAAGGGCGCGAGAGCAGACGAGAAACTCGGACGGACGGGCGGCTATATCGAGTCCAACAATGAGGATGAGGTCTCCGTCGTGGTCCAGAATGATGCGTCTGCTCGAGGCGGAGCCATCGGTGGCGGCCATCGTTGGTGAAGTTTAGGTCGCTGGATCTAAATTTGGTGTTACGATTAAGAATTGGAAGAAGTTGACCGGGTGGGATTGCTTTTCTAGCGGTTGAGGGAGGCTGAATTAGCAAGAGCCACCCTCCACTCGGTGAAAATCCAGCACTGCAGTGGTGCCCGTTTGTTGGTTAGCCGCGAGACCTCTCAGCAAGTCTCAAGTCCGCGTCGTCACGGGAGGTTTATAAGGAAGGTGTGGTCAAGGCAATTTGAGGCCAACAGTTCGGGATTTAGGGCCGCCAAAAACTGGCAGATTACCTTGGCCTGTTTCTCTAATTCCTTGTGCCAACAAACAAACTAAGAATTGGATTCTACAACTAAAGGCGTGTTTTTTTCCTTCCGAAAGATAGCCTCGGTAGTAGCCGAGCCACCACTCCGAAGGCTGTTCTTTTCAACTCGGTTCCTTTTGCCTAGAAGGCTTCAATAGAGAATTGCAAGATGCATCGCAGCATTGAAGAATCCAGGGAGGACGTTTTGTCTAGCCAAGGAAGTTCCAATGCCAGTGCGGGAGAGAGGCAGATTGACTCCAACGGGAAACTTCAAGGGCCCTCTCCATTCTTCCCTCCTCCTCCAAGTTTCTCCACCTTCCCGCTTCGCAGCCCAGCCTCATTACTCTTCCTCCCTCTCATCACGACATAAACAACAAGGCCAAAGAAAAAACCTCCAAACACACCCGCAAAAACAGCATACACAATTGTCCCCGCCATGCTATACGCCGGTGTGTCCCTCGCCAGCCGCAACCCCAGTCCCCCGTTGATTATCCCAAGGACGATCAAAACACGACCATACCATACATGGAGATGCGTCCACACGTTCTTCTTTTGCGTCTTCACGTACCGCAAATGGTGCAAGTATCCAAAGGCAGGCTGCAGGAGGAGCGCGACCACGACGACGGTGCCGAGGATGGTGTGGGCATTGTTGTGAAGCTGGGAGGGTTTCCTATTAGCAAACGGACAGTCCTTCGCGGGTGGCAGCGGCGGCATACCCGGTCCAAGATCTTGCCCATCTTTATACCCGTCGCAAGGCCAGCAATCATAAGGACCCACCCGACGAGCTGGCACCCGGCATGGATCCAAATGGCGTGCTTGGATCTCACGAAGCGGATGAGGAATGCGCCGAGGGGAAAGAGGACGACGAAGGCGATGCCCATGGCGATGCCGTGCGCTTTGGCGAGGGACGGTACCTTGGGGAGGTCGGCGAAGATGATGTTGGGATTCATGGTGGGCGGACGGGGTGGGCTTGGGGAGGACATGTTAGTAGTGGTTTCGTTGAGGCTGGAAGGCTGTTGTTTGTTTGGGAATGATGCGCTGGAGGCGGTGACACGATTCTGAGAATTGGCGTCCTTCTTATACCCATGGCGTTGATGGTCGAGTTGGACATCTTGAGCTTGATAGGCCATGCCATGAATTTGAGTGTGGCGAAGCATACCGTATTGATCAGCAGAGATCCGGAACAAGCCATACCCGTGAGCCGGCACCAAGACATGTCTGGGCGAAAAGACGGCGGAGAAAAGAGAAGCTTTCATGATACCTTGGTTGACCAATCACAAGCCATGAAGCGTCAAAAGGCCGAGTTTTGCGAGATCGGCAGGATTACCCACACCAACCCGTTATGACGTGGAACGGTAATCCCGGAGGAAGAACCGTCCGCCCTGACGGGACAAAGTCCTCAAAATCCCCAAAGTCCCCGTAATCCCGGCAGCACAGTTCCAAAAGCCCGGGGGCCCCACTCGGGCGGCCTCATTGGGGCCAGCAACCAGAAGAAAGCAAACCTGGCTGATTCTCTTCCCAACATGGCACCCCCCTTGCTTTTGTTTTCACATTGTATTAACATAGGAAAAACCTTCACTTCAAACATAGCTTATGGCGCGGCTTCTTAAGCCTGCGCTTGGTACTTGCGCCGTGGACATCGTCAAGCCCAAGGCGTGTACGGCATGTCGAAATCGCAAGGTCAAGTGCAATCGGACGGTCCCATGCAGCAACTGCACGGCCTGGGCCGTTGAATGTGTTTATCCTCCGCCCAAGAGGACATGCCGTCGACGTCCGAGAGCCGCAACCGGACTGGCACCGAAGACGGCCCCGAAAACAGCCCCTCACAGCCCGGCCCCAGCCCGGCCCGCCCCGTTCCCGCTCGATACCTTCCCCCTCGACCTCGCCGCCCTACATCCTCGCCCTAACCACATATCCAAATACTACTGCGTCTTCCTCCGCAGTATCGACCCGCTGATCAAAGTCCTCCACCGTCCCACCACCGAGCTCCTCCTCCAGCGGGCCGTCTCTGACCCCGCCAGCCTCAAACACAATGAATCCGCCGTTCTCCTCACCCTCTACCTCTCTTCCCTCTCCGCCATGTCTGCCGCCGACGCCGAAGCCTCCTCTGGCCTTTCCCGCTCGACCGCTCTTGCCACTTTCAAGGGCGCCGCCGAACACGCACTGATGCGCGCCAACTTCCTCGCGGCAGCTGACCTCACGACCCTCCAGGCATTTGTGCTGTATCTTTCCCTCCACCGGTTTTCTGATGACGCATATCGCGTCTACGCCCTCACCGCGCTTGGACAGCGTCTTGCTGACACCAGCCCGAGGAACCCGTCTCCTTTGGACCGGGAGCTGCGCATCCGACTGAGGTGGGAGTTGTGGTGCATGGACCATCGCGCGCATGAGGACGCTCTCGGCCACGAAGACGATGAGAGCCGCTCGCTTGACGCCCGGATGCCGGATACGCTGCCCATGAACGTTCAAGATGCAGACATCGGCTCCCCGACCACGGTGTCCAGCGGCGGATGGACAGAAGTTAGCTTCTCCCTCGTGTGCTTCGAGATTGCGATTACATACCGCAGTCTCCCCACCCTACCGCCTCAGCAGCGGGAGGCGGCTATCGATGCGTGCGAGCGACACGTGCAGGACTTGTACCTTGGGTACTGCGACTGCGACAATGCAGAGCCAATTCAGTGGCTGGCAAGACATGTTGGGCATGTGCTGCTCATGGAGATGCGGTTTCGGGTTTGCATGCGAGTTGAGGACGGTGGACTAGGAGTTGACGCGGAGAACATGGCTCTGTCGGAGATTGAGGTGCACGAGAGGAGGGAGCTGTTTCTTGAGGCGGTGGACATCTTGGATATACAGCAGCGCGTGCGTGTGGAACCACTCGCGGCGGAGTGGAGTTGGCTGTTGCCGGCGTATCTGCAGTTTTGGCCGTTGGCATTTGTGCTGGGGGAGCTAGGGCGGTACGGTGTGATGGGGTTGTCGGACGTGATGGGGGTAAGGGCGTGGGAGGTGGCGAAGGTGTCGTTGCGGAGATGGGATTTGGAGGGGAATCAAAGGGGAAGTCGTCGCGTCGAGGTTTTGAAGGTGTTGGTTGCTCGTGTTGAGGGGTTGTGGGAGGGCGCTGCAAATGTTGGTGTTGCTGACGAGGGTGACTGTTCGACTGGCGACAGTGTGGACACGGAAGGGTTCTTCTCAATTGAGTTCTCAAATGATGGAACAGAAGCCGGCCTTGGGGGTGTGGTGTTGGAGGAGTCAGATCCGCTAGTCCATGACTTTTTGGTGAACGACTCGGCCATGGTGATCGGTGAGGGGATTGGATGGAATGGTTTCTTTATTTACTGACTCGGAGTTAATGGGATGAATCAAGCAATGATCCTGAGAACAGCTGGTCACAAAGCTTAAAACTTCGGTATTTTTACGGGGAAGCAAGGGAAATTTGTCCGCACGCGCTAGTTCAGATGCCCAAAGATCCTATCATTCCTGTCACCTGCGCAACAAGGCCGTGAGAAGTCGGTCGGATGGCCTATTTGTGAGATATTGTACCAAGGTAATTAATCAGTTCTGTCACCCCCGTGGTGCAATATTGATACTCGTCGGGTCTCACGAGTACCTAGCCTTGCTGTTTGAAGCCCCAGCACCCTGCCCGATCCTTCGCCCGCCTTTCCACTGCCCATTCCTTTTCCAAGCCCCTGAACCCGAACCCCTTGGCATCCAACCAGGTAAGGATGGATTTATCGAGAACCTTGCTGCTGGTTTCTTTTTTTTCGATCATCAGGGATACCTAGGTAAAGCACATGCCATATACTTTTACTTGTAGATCACAATGGATCACAATACGGAATAGATCAATGTTAATTCGAGCGGACTTGGACGTCTCAGGGACTCCGTCGACATCTATTGGTTACCAGCGCCCTGTAAGATTTAGCGCTTCGGTCGGCGTTGATCAAGTCGCATCCCCGCATCCTCGCCGATTCAATGGCCAGATCAGACCGCGCCCTCCCACGTCACACTGCATCCGCTATTAAAACCCGACACCTAGCTTCAACAACAACCTAATCGCCTTCTCGACCCAACTCCACCAACTCCAACCTCCCATCTCAAGACTCACCATGGCGAGCCATCCTCCTTCCACAAACCGTGAAACCACCCCTCTCCTCCCCTCTCTCCACCACGACGTCCACCCTCACGGCGAAGGCGAATCCCACCGCACAGGCTTCCACCCCCTCCCCTTCCTGCGCATCCTCTACCACTCCTCCTGCAAGGCCTCCCAGTATGTCAACGTACTGTGGCCGGTTGTCCTGGTTGCGATAACCCTGCAATTCCTGCCTGGGTTGGACACATGTGAGTGCCCTGCCTGCCCCTCCCCCTTTCCCGCATTCTCCTTTTTCCTTCGCGCCGCCGCCGCCGCCGCCCTTATGGCAGAGCTGGCTGACACACCTTGCCCCCATTGCCAGGGAAATTCGTCACTGCCTATATCGCCGTGATCCCGTGCGCGAACCTGCTGGGCTTCGCGGGACAGGAATTCGCGCGCAAGATGCCCAAGGTGCTGGGGATTCTCGTGGAGGTCGGCTTCGGGGGGTTGGTGGAAGGGGTTTTGTTCCTGGTGCTGGTGGTGAAGAGCACTACCACGGGTGACGAGGGAGGGGGCGGCGACCTGATCCCCATCATCCAGGCGGCCATCCTGGGAAGCATCCTGACCAACCTGCTGCTCTGCCTAGGGCTGTGTTTCTTCGTCGGCGGCCTGCGGCAGACAAGCCAGAAGTTCCACGCGATCGTGTCCGAGGTCGGCACGGGGCTGCTGCTCGTCGCGGCGTTTGGGCTGCTGATTCCGAGTGCGTTTTACTCGGCGCTCAAGAGCGAGGCGGTGGAGGGGGTGCAGAGCTTTGGTCTCGGCGTGCGGGGTCATGAGTTTACGAGGGAAGGGTTGAAGGCGGATGTGCTGCATGTGAGCCGCGCGACGGCGATGGCGCTGATTGTGGCGTTTGGGCTGTACATCTGGTTCCAGGCCATGAGCCAGCACAGCATCTTCGATGAGGTGATTGAGATGGACGAGCATCGCGATGCGGATCGGCTGGCGGATGGCGAGAGGCCCAAGTTCACCATGACGGAGACCGTGGTCGCGCTGGGCGTCTCGTTGGCGCTGGTGACGCTGTTGCTAGTGTGGCTGGTTGACGAGATCGAGCACGTGGTGGAGCTGGGGGTTCCGGACCAGTTTCTGGGGCTGATTCTTCTCCCGCTCGTGGAGAAAGCGGCGGAGCATCTGACGGCTATTGATGAGGCATGGGGTGAGTTGTCCGGTGTGTCTTTGGTTGTGCTGGAGTCTTGTGTCTAACTGGTCCAGATGGCGTCATCAACGTTGCGCTCTATCATTGTCTCGCCCCGTCCATCCAGACGGCGCTGCTCAACGGCCCGTTCGTTGTCCTCGTTGGCTGGGTTCTAGGTAAGCCAATGGATCTCAACTTTGAGATATTTATGATTGGGTTGTTGGTTCTGTCGATTCTGGTGGTGGGCAATTTCCTGCGCGATGGAGAGTCCAACTGGCTGGAGGGGGCCCTGCTTGTGGTGAGTACTCCCTTTAAGCAAGGACAGCATAGACCGCTGACGAGAGCAGATTGTGTACGTGATAATCGCCATTGCGTGCTGGTACTATCCCAACCCGGACGTGGCCACGTCCAACTCCCTTAAGGGATCTGTCGTTAATGTCCCGATGACGATTGAGACGTTTGCGCAGCTGCAAAAGATGCTGGATCAGTACCATGGTGGAAGTCTGCTGGCTTGAATGGGCCAGTATAGCTATAGGCAACAATCAGGCAACAATCAGAACCGTTGAAGCGCCCGATAGCCATCCAGTTGGATTAAAAATAAGCCTCCACTGCTCTCAACACGGTTCCATGCATCCTCACTCTGAGTGATAACTTACAACGATAGGTATACAATACGTCTCCCTTCACCACTCCCCTCTCAGTACAGATTAACAGCCTCATCTGCATGCCTATGAAACGTACACGAAGCCCCATTATACCCATTCCCATCATAACCTCCTTCCTTCAGCAACACCCCCCACCCCCCACCTGCATCTTCCCCTGCAATAAAGCGGAACTCGGCCCTGCAAAGGTCACCGGCGAGGCCCCCTGCCCCCGCGATGTCGCGGGTAGACCCACGCCAACATGCCCACGAGGATGGTGGGTAATCTGATGCCAATCCCCATTTCAATGGCGATTTTGTCCGAAGTGGCGAGTCCTTCTTCGGATGGAGAGGCCGTGTCTTCGTCGGGCCCCGAGGGAGAGCCGTGTGTCGCTGTGGGCGTCGTTCCTGTCTTTGCAGCAGTCGAGGTGCGCACGGCGTTGGTGATCGGGTCGACCAAGGTCTCCCATGGGGCTTACGACGGGGTACTTGTGACGTTTGGAAGTAGCGTGCCGGACTAGAGACGGCGAGCGTCGGGGTGCATTTGTAGTATGTGAAGGGGCTGGTCGTTTGGTTTACGTACTTGTTGTAGACGACAACGTGATAGCAGACTAGGCCAGGGGCATCGTTTAGACTGTTGCGGTGGGTGTCAGTGTTTTCTTTTTTTGCGGTGCGAGCGCATGAAAAGATGGCATACCAGTTGACCTTACCGGTCGTCTTGGTATCGGTAGCGCCGGTAATGATCTTCATCAGGAATCCATTGCTGCCCGCGGTCGGGAAGTAGCAAGTGGTGCTTCCAGCCGGACGGCACGCGACGATCCCAGCCTTGGTCGCGAGGGTGTTTCCGGGGGAGCAAAACGACTGCAGGACGGTTCAGCAATAAGGATCCTCCACCGGAAACAAATGAGAACGAGGTGGACGTACAGGTGGCATCGGGGAACATGCGCCAGCTGAGACCGGTTCAAGTGGCACAAAAGAGAGGGGTTGTCCTTGTTGAACGATCTCAATCTACGGGACTGCGATAACGAAGATGACCACCCAACGCGACCGTAGCTCAAGCAGCCAGGCGCCAGACACTAGCCCAAGATGGCATGCCAGCCACAGAATCCACCTCTCTCACCCTGCGCCCTAATTGATGGTAGGCGCTGGTGAACGCTAAGCTCCCTCGATATCCCCCTTGTACAAGCAGCCCACCAAGCCTTCCCAGGGCAACAGCTGGATGAGTCCCTCTTTGGGCCTCTCGGTTGATAACGAGTCGTAGCTCCCCAATGCCCAGGACCGGACCTGATAGCCTGCAGGAACCACAAACTCGGCCTCCTTGCCACTAAAGTTCAAGACGGTGATGGACACGTCCGAACCGCATCCGCAGCTCTTCATGAATGCGAGGACAGTCGGATGCGTGTCTTTGATGAGCTCGAACGTACCGTAGATGAACAGGTCGGCATATCGTTTGCGGATCTCAAGAGCCCGCTGCCAGAACCGATACGGCGGCACAAGCACGGTCCGTTCGTTTGCCTTTCCCGCCGCTACCTGGGCAGCTGCGTTGACAATGGGGTAGTCATCATTGACGCGCATCCAAGGCTTGACGCCCGCAGGACAGAAGCCGCCGTTTGAGGTGGCGTCCCATTGAAATGGCGTCCTGGCGTTGTCACGCGCTTTGAGTCGCAGGAGATCTTTCGCCCTCTCCCTTTCGGGAGATCCCTCGGGCCATTTCGAGCATACCCTTACGCACAAGCGAGCAGTTAACAGCAATGCTCGTGCTAGGGGCCAAGACTGAAGACTTACCAGTTCCAGTAGCTGATGGACTCGATATCCTTGTACTCTTCCGGGCCCCACTTGGCAGGCATGTTGCGCATCCCTAGCTCTTCGCCCTGGTATACGTACAGCGTGCCTGTGAGAGTGATCTGCATCAAGCAGAGCAGCTTGGAGCCGGCAACGCGGTGCTCATCCGAGTCGTCACACCATCGTGACACGGAGCGGGGCTGGTCGTGGTTCTCGCAAAATAGCGATTCCCACCCCATCTGCGTGATCATGGACTGCGACCTATCGATGACCTTCCCCAGTTCGTCCACAGACCATGGTCTGAAGCTGAAACGCCCCTCCTCGGGGACGATGTCGAGCCCAATCGTTTCGAACGTGAAGATCATGTCGAGGCAGCCCTCTTCCGCCTTGACGATTTCGAGCCGCTGTTCTTCATCGTCCAGAAATGGCATCTCCCCTACCGTTAGAACGTCGTACTTGGAGAGCACGTCGCGCTTCAGTTCCTGGAGATACTCGGAGAGCCGCGCTCCATTGGCAAAGTATTTGTCACCCGGCTGGTACTTCTTGCGCGGATGCATGATCTCAGCGTCAGGGAACCTCTGGTCCTTGGAGATCAGGTTGATAACATCCATCCGAAAGCCAGACACACCCGTTTCGAGCCAGAAGCGGGCAATTTCGTGCACCTCGCCTCGAACGCGTGGGTCCTCCCAGTTTAGGTCCGCCTGGTACGGGCTGAAAAGGGAGAGATAGTACTCGTCTGTTCCGGGGTGGTAATTCCAGGCTGATTCCGAATCGTCGAGGAGGCAGGCCCAGTTGTTTGGTGGCTGTCGGTTGCCCTCTTGATCGTACTTGGGCGGTCGCCAGATATACCAGTTTCGTCGCGCGCTGTCCTTGGAAAGTGCTGAATCCACGAACCAAGGGTGCTATGCCATGTACCCCTCGTCGTCAACCGGCTTGATCGATTGCGATGCAGTAAGGGTAGAATTACTTACCTCAGTCGAAGTATGGTTGACGACGAGATCCATAACCAGCTTCATTCCACGTCGCTTCAGCTCAGCGATCAAGTGGTAGACGTCATCCATTGTACCGAACGGAGTGTGGATGTCATAGTAGTCCGACTGTACCCAGTGAGTCTGTGTCTTCATTAACGTATCCGAAGACTGACGTACGATGTCATATCCCATGTCCTTCTGTGGACTTTTGTAAACTGAGTGTCCAGCATTAGACCGATGCTTTTAAAAGACAGATTTTTTTGCCTTGGGACACTTACTCGGAGACAGCCAGAGAACGTCCACTGGTGAGAAAAAAGGACTGTTAAGACAACGGTGTCGAAAAGAACCAGCAGAGTTGCTCACCGCCAAGTTCCAAAAGATAATCCAGCTTCGCCGTAATTCCGTTGATATTCCCAAGTCCGTCACCGTTGGTATCCTTGAACGAGGCAGGGTATACCTGTTTAAATTGTCAGCACAAATATTGACCATACAAGAGGCTACCCTCTGACCTGATATACGACAGATTCCTTCCACCATCGTCTATCCGACTTCTTGCAACGGGTGTCCATTGCGACGAGAGAGGTTGGGCGAGGGCTGCAGGTGAATCGAGAAGCAAGGGCTGCAGGTAAATCGAGAGCTCTTCAAGTTAGGTTAAATTCCAAGCGCTTAGGGAGATGAGATGGTCGGACATACATCCGCGGCCGAATTCGAGCAGGTTGGGCAAAGTGGTCGTTGAAAAGACGGGCTGAGGATCCACACTTGGTGAGAAGCCCTCCTGCAAAGGAGATTACTTTTCTCATCCAGTGCTGTTTTTGCCTAAGCTGCTATAGGCAAACATCCAAGTTAAGGAGTTATGGGATTGTGGGAGTGTGGGAGTGTGGGAGTGTGATATATTTATGCTGCTAGGGTATTTGTTATGAGCTGGTGAAGAGGTGCTAGAATGGTGACGATCCCGTGACAACACGCCCCCAGGTCACAGAGTGTCAGGGAGCTCTGAGGAACCTTGCCCTTGCAAGGTTTAATCACTGCGATGCTTTGATACACCATTTCGCCATCGGGATAGTTATTGCAGAGTCCATCTTCCTTGATTACACCTATCTTACAGGGTTAATCGGACATCCACCGCAAATGATTTTGATGTGTGATGATTTTATGACATCATTTAGGGCGAGGTTGATCAAAGTAAACTGCCCGGGCCGGAGGGGTAACCCATTGATCCTGATATCAAACTTGCCACCACTACCACTTCAAGCAAAGTTATCGTGGACGGCGAGGCGTGACGAAGCGATGCAGCCGTGCTTCCCATCACCATGACAGTTGTCGTGTCGTGCTATGCTCTATCTCGGTATCCGTAGTTAGGCAATGGTATCGGAGACGGGGCATCTGTCCGCCGGGCCACCCCAACGCTCCCGATACACTGCACCTCCAACATGGGCCGGGGGGCTTCTGCTGAGTGCACTTTGCGCACTTTGCTGGTCCATGTAGTTTGCAGTTTTCGAGTCCAGCACTGGGCATGGGCACTGGGTACGGAGGCAAAAGCCTAGCACTTTGACGACAATCGGCACGGGAATGCCGCCTCCACGGGCAATATCGCGATGTTACCTGAACGATGTGGTGATGATGCCTGGTTAATGGTCGATCGAAGTCTCGAATCTCAAAGGTTGGAACTCGCCACGGCCAGGCTCCCGTTTGCATCACCACCACCACTAACCGGGAAGACGTCGCCAAAGAGAAGTGGGAACCATCGTCGGTTTTCACAGAGTCCGAAGTCCTAGCAGTGCAGGAATGGAACGGTACGGCACAGTGGCGCGGGTTCCCAGCTTTGCACTCACTCGAGACCGCCATTTCCAAGCGTTTCCATTCCCAAGACCCTCCCAAGCCCAATCCCACGGTCGTGCCGGACTGGAGGGGAAACGGCCCAGCAACCCACCCAGCAGCCGTTCGGTTTCCCAAGTCAATCAGGAGTACCTGATCGATACCACTCTCCCCGCAACATTGAAAGTGTCGACGAGAACAAGCCCTTTTGTTGCTTTCGTCTTCTTCTAATCTCTTGTTCCTCCCTCCGGCTCAAGCCAGAAATAGGCTGCCAGACAAAGTGGCGGACTCAAGACTTGTTCGGGACGCAGCGCGCAGGGCACCGCACCTGCTGGGAGTGCTGGGCTGGGCGCTGGGCGACTGGTAGGAAACGAGGGCGTTGAACAAGACGGGCAAGTCGCTCGCCAATTGTGAAACACGCTTCGACGGTGGTCGGCGCGGCGACAGCCTTGGTATGTGTGGTCCGCGTCGACGACGGGCGGCGGGCGGTTGGATGATTGATCCCTTCGTCACTGGCCGTCTCCAACCAGCCGCAGACGCCCTCTGCAGGCGGATGCCTATCATGGTGGTGGGATGATGAACGCAGATCTGACGCAGAACCGTGCACAGTGAACTGTATGTACGCAGTATGATGGCCAGCTAGCCACCGCGAGGTTCGAGAGTCAGGACGGCCAATGGCTGCTGGCTCGGCAAGACACAGGCCTCTGAGCTCCATGGTTGCCTCATATCTCGGGCACTGACAGAAGCCTTTGGCAGGGCCTACGTCAAAATTGCAACTGACTTAACGCGGCGGCTAGGGGTCATGTCTCATCGGCTTGCCCACAGAGCGATGGGCAATACGTATATATTCGGTCACTGAGACTTTAACAGTGATATGGTCATGATTAGATGTCAGGTCAATCCCAGAACCAGCGCCGATTTCCCGCGAGCAGTCAACTTTGTACTCTTTCTAGGGTCTGTTTTGTCAGCTCGGTAAGTTGGCATAGGTCTGTGCCATGGGGAGCCCGCAAAGAGAGCTTCGAGTGGGCAGACCTGAGTCTGTTGCGTTGTGTCGGGCAGCGGCGAACAGCCTATTTAATAAATGAGAACCTTCAAGACACTCTGGCACTTTACCTCCTATCATTCAGTTAGCCCTTTATTCGAATACGCTCGCCGGGGTGCTTCAATATGGCAGGCAGCACCTTGCTCGGTGCATGCTTTTCCTTTTAGGCTGCACCTAGTGGTCCTGTGTTCCAGGTATGGCACCTACAGAAAGTTAAGTTTACCTACCACCGCTAATCTAAGATCAGGTACGCTAGATAACGGAAATATGGACACGCGGCGTACTGGCAATGCCAGAGGCTGGCTGCACAGCCCACTACCCCTCAACCGGAAGGCGGCACTGGTCGACAAACCGCTCCGTCTACGAACCGCAAGTCTCGCCGAACAAAAGTCGACGTGGTGGAAGGATGCAGTTGTCTATCAAATCTTTGTTTCCAGCTTCAAAGACACCAACGGCGATGGATACGGCGATCTAAGAGGGGTCATCGAAAAACTCGAGTACATGATTGATCTGGGCATTAACATTGTCTGGCTTTCGCCCATCTTCGACTCTCCCATGTACGATATGGGGTAAGTCGTGCGCTGCTGGAGTTACTCCTGTCAAACGAAAAGCTGAGAGAAACGCGTTCTTAGGTATGATACTGCCGACTACTACAGAATCAACCCCATATTTGGCGACATGGAAGATTTCGATAACCTGCTTGAACAGGCACACCAAAGAGGCCTACGGATTATCCTGGATATCGCCCTCAATCATACCTCCAGCGAACATGTCTGGTTCAAAAGGTCTGTCAAGGCTGCCAAGGGCGGGGACGAATATTTCAAGGACTTCTACATCTGGGGCGACCCCATCGTCGACGAAGACAGAAACAGGCGACCGCCGAGCAACTGGGAGAGCGTCTTCGAGGGCTGCATGTGGGAATGGGTACCTGAGATACAGAAGTACTACCTACACGTGTTCGGCAGGGCGCAGCCGGATGTCAACTGGGAAAATCCTAATCTTAGGAATGAATTATGGAAGGTGCTCCGGTTTTGGTTGGACAAGGGGGTTGACGGCTTTCGACTGGACGCAATCAACTGCATGTCCAAGGTGCGCAACCAGGACTTGTGTGCCCAACGTCCCGGCAAGCCAACTGTTTCTGGATGGCCGGATGCCCCGATTTCTACACCAAACAGGTTCGAGCAGAAAGCCAACGAGATGTTCGCCAACGGGTTAGTCATTCCGATCCTTTACCCTTTGTCTTTCTTTCTTTCTTTCTTTCTTTCTTTCTTTCTTTCTTTCTTTCTTGTTCTTCATCAATCATCTTGTTCCCCTGTCAATGACCATCCAGATCCCTTTTACATCAACCACAACTAACGTCGCGCGACACACTATAGGCCTAGAATCCACGAGTACCTCAAGGAGATGCACCAACAAGTCTTTGCCCGTTATGATGCGCTGTCTCTTGGCGAGATGTCGTGCGGCATCACGCCAGAGCTGGGCCAGGACTTCATCGCGCGCGACCCAAACGAGCAACAGCTCGACCTCATCTTGCATTTTGAGCATGTCGAGCTTGACTGCGTCGACGGGGACAAGTGGGTCCTGAGAGACTGGGAACTGCCAGAACTCAAGGCTGCCGTGAGTAAATGGCAGACATGCATGGCTGAGGCTGGCGGTTGGGACACCATCTGGATTGAGAATCACGACCAACCACGTGGCGCAAGCCGATTTTGCAAAGACGCAGAAAGGGGTCAGCTGAATGCCGCCAAACTCCTCGCCATATGGCTTTTTACACTGCAAGGAACCGTCATCATATTCCAAGGGCAGGAGCTAGGCATGACGAATCCCGAGGAGTTTTCCGAAGAGATGATCCGAGACATTGAGACGCGGATCTATTGGGATGTGGCTCACGCAGATCTTGCCCTGGGCGGAGGTGACCATAAACTAGAGATGGCCAAGAAGGCAATCACGTCCAAGGGCAGGGATGCGTCTCGCATCCCCATTCCGGTATGTATTCCCATCTTTGCGATGATATTCTCGCTGCTGATGTAGGTTTCGTTTTCAGTGGAATAGCAACCATGAAACCTCTGGCGGCTTCACCGACAATAGCGCCAAGCCATGGCTTCCTATACATCCACACTTCGCTACGCTATGCGCCGAAGCTCAACGTCGGAATCCAGCGTCGGTTTGGACGTTTTACCGCGACATGATACGCCTCCGCAGGCAGCACCCAGGGCTTGTAAGTTAGCCTAGCTAACAGTGATCGGAAGCTTTGGCCCGAGAGTTCTGTAACGGAAAATACTAATAATAGCGTTGGTCCGGCAGATATATGGTACATACCAGCTCGTCGATGAGCACCATCCATCCGTCTTTGCTTATACCCGTATACACGGCGGAAATTTTTATTTGATTGTACTCAATTTCGGTAGGGAATACGTGGAATGGGAAGTACCCCAGGCGCACGGCAGAGGATGGGTCCCTATCAAACTCACATCTGATTACGAACCTTTAGGCCTGGAGGTGACAAAACTACGGCTAGGGCCTTATGACGGCGTTATATGTAAGCGGGAAAGCTGCAAAGCTGCCAACGGCGATAGCGAGTCAGACATTGTTTAAACTAGTTTATTTTGTCGGGGTGTTATATATGTTTTTACGATATTGCCCGATGGATGCTCGGATGTTTCTCGTTGTGGTCAGCACTACATGGGCTTACGGTGCCCGTTTGTCCTTCTGGAGTGAGCAATGGAATCAGTCTCAGCGGAATTCTTGACACTACAAACATGGGTATACGAGGCATCTTGCTTATCATAGATAAAAGTGTATTGTATATAGCGTTAGGGAATTCTGGCCGTTATTAAGGCAACCCTATTTTAACGATCTGCTCTCCCTTTTGGTTGTTAGGATACCCCCCGATCTCCCCTTGCCCGCTAACCCTGATAGCTGCTTTACTTTATCGCTCTTGGTAGGACTAGCGAACGAACAGTATACAGAGACCGATACCGGGCAGAGCTTTGCCGGAAATATAACGGCTTTTGTTACTACCCTCGTTTTACCTCGCAATCTCCCGAATTGCTATATTAGACGTTAAAGATAAGTGTCATGATCATGACCCAGGTCACGATATTGGGCCTTGGCTGCCGTAGGCAGCCAAGCCAGGCCAATCAGAGGGGCCCAACTGGTGGAACAATAGGGGCCAATAAGGAGAGGCTCGAGGAGCCTTGGCATCGAGCGTAGAGGATCGATACGCTCGAGCGTCGAGCGTGTCGAGCGGAACGCTCGACAACTCTTGGCATCGATTCTCCAGACACACTGCTTCTACAGCACTTAGATAGTCAACTATATAGATAGGTAGACTGCACCCCTTGGTGAGGAACTGTTCTTGTTCCTCACGCAAGCAATATCATGTTCCCGTCTACAATCTTGCAAGCACCTTCTTCAAGCTCTTTGTAGAACACCCTGTTATAGACGGTACACAGCACCGTCTGGACCTTGCGCAACCTTCGTTCCCTACCGTCAATACACCCGCGGCGTACTGCCTTGCAGTCTGACCCACCTTGGGTACAGGTTGTAACAATAAGAAAGGCTTTAAGGGTTTGGATAGTACCTACTGGGTCCTTAAAGGTTTTTTAGCGGTGGTTGTGAATGTATCAAGTCGGAATATACCGACTAGTATTGGTTGCAGAATTTAACTATTGACCAGGAGTCCCCTTTAGGTGAGTATACCTAACCGGCCGTATGACTGGCTTCTCCATGAAAAAGCGCGGCACTTCTGGAGGCATATCTGCCTGTTAATATGTCGTAACCCGACCCCCTGACCCGTTCGATCTCGAACGTAAACCCTACCTGCCTTCGCTCTTTCCTCCCCGTTACCTATGGGCACAAGTTCAACGCTTGTTGCAATGTCGACACTACGCCACAGCCCTAGTAGAGGATCCAGGGCCGAAATAACAACCCTCGGCTTGTGGGCCGGCGAAGAGAATGTCGAACTACGTGCTAGGAGGGATACCCAGGGAGGAGATGGACCTAGTAACCCTGAGAATCTATGTAAGCGCTTGTGTGCCAGTCCGTGTTCTGTACGGCTAGATATTAACGGGGAACCTTGCAGCAACACGACCTCCAATGCCTGCCGATGAAGCGACCAGGGCTTGGATCTAGGTTATTAGGCTATTCGCTTTTCGTTTACAACAAGAATGCCGAAGATGGACTCCAATCCAATAGGTCGCCTTTCTGCAACAAGGTGACGGCTGGGTGAAAACTGGGAATTGGGGTCTGACCTTATACCCTGGGAAAGAGAAATGCATCGGTCAAGCCAGCCAGCAATAAACCAACTTGGAAGCCGCTTTACGTCGTAATGGCCCACTGGTAATACTACGTATGCATAGAGGCGGCGCACTAGAAAATTGTTTTATTTACGCACCGGTTAGTCTGCATTACAAGGCCGGCACAACAATAATATGCTACAATGACGTTCGTCATGGCTATACTGGTTGAGTTGTGCGGAAAGCCAAATTTGTAACGTCAACCATGAGTGCTTTTTGGTGTAGCCCCCAAGAAACTACGCCGAGTCTCCGGTCGCTGGCTGAGACTTGCATACAACTGAGCCAGGCCGCTACGCGAGCGTGCTAACTTCACGTCGAATTGGACCTTTGTCGGGAGACGGACTCACCGACAGGAAAGGGAGCGCTTGGATTTCCTCCAATGGCCTTTTTTGTTTTGATTCGGGTCTAGAACGCTCTGCCAATTTGAGGGAGCTAACGGCGCTAAGGTCCCGGGGATCACAAGCATTGCCAATGGAATTGCGCAACTTCCAGGCGCTACCGGGTCAGCCTCAGACGCGGATCTCAAGGCCCCCCCTGAGCCATGGCGTTTTGACTATTGACGGAGCCCCTAAACCCAAATTTCCACACTGCCTGGCGCAGACACGGCGAGCGGTCTGGGAAGTGGTATTTTGTGGGCCGCTCCCGACGCCCGAGAAGCTGGGTCGAAGCAAACCTTTAAAGCCATGTCTCGCGGCGAGGAGGGAAGAAGACCGCCGTCACCACGCACCACGCTCGTTTTTACCATCAGGGAGACAAGTCGCCAGCCGCTGCTATTGGCTGCCGCTTGCGAGCCCCATCCGGTCGTTACCCAACCCGACATTGTCGATTCCACTCTTTAGTCGCCATGTCGTCCTCGCTCCGATTCCTCGCGGCAGCCCTCCCCGCGGCCGCTGTGGCCTTTGATGGCGGACTGCTCGCCGACACCCGCGTGGTGCAGGAGCCTGGCCTCATCCGATTCCCCGTCACAGCCACCGAGGGCTCATCCATCATCGGAAAGTTTGCCAAGAGACAAATCGAGATCGACTCGTTCGGGGCCCTCTCGGGCACCATATACACGGTCAACATTGGCTTAGGCACACCGGGCCAGACGGTGCCCGTCCAGTTCGACACGGGCTCCTCAGAGCTGTGGGTCAACCCCACCTGCTCACAAGCGACGGATCCGGCCTTTTGCGCAGCCCAGCCGAGGTTCACATTGTCCACGACTTTGGTCGACTTGAACACCCTAGGCTCTGTCACGTACGGCACAGGGTACGCCAACTTCGCGTATGTCGGAGACTTCGTTCGCATCGGTCCTGCCACCATCACGCAACAGATCTTTGGCGTCGGTTATTCCACCGCTCATGCTGTGGTGGGCATTATGGGGGCGGGTCCCGACCTCAATGGGTGGACTTCACCCTATCCGTTCGTCATTGACAGTCTGGCCCAGCAAGGCCACATCAACAGCCGCGCGTTCAGCATGGACCTGCGCGGCTTTGACAGCGATTCCGGGTCCGTCATCTTTGGCGGCATCGACACCAAGAAGTACTCGGGATCCCTCTTCAAGACCCCCGTCGTGCCGGCTGTGCAGTCCCCGGATGGCCTTACTCGATGGTACGTCCGCGTCGCTGGCATCAAGGTGAACCAGCCCGGTGGCGCCGTAGTCGATGTGTACACCATGCCCGCCGGCGGACAGGGTCAGGCCTTCCTTCTCGACAGCGGCTACACGCTCAGCGCTCTGCCGACCGCCATCTTCAACAACCTCGTTGCCGCCTTCCCGTCTGCTGTGTATGTCCCCAGCTCAGACATGTACACAGTCGACTGCCTCGATCCCGGCGAGGGCGGCACCTTGGACTTCATCTTCGGCGATGAGGCTAATAGCAAGACCATCAAGGTCCGGTACTACGACTTCGTCTGGCACTACCCAGGCTCCAACGTCTGCGTGTTGGGTGCCTTTGAGGACTCGTTCCCTGTACTCGGCGACACCGTCCTCCGCTCGGCCTACGTCGTGTACGACTTCGACAACCGCAACGTGCACCTTGCCCAGTCTGACAACTGCGGAACCAACCTCGTTGCCATCGGGGCGGGCGCCGATTCCGTCCCGAACTTGGAGGGTGCCTGCGCCCCAAGCACCCCCCCAACGTCCTCGGCACCTCCTAGCTCTTCGGCCCCGACGAGCTCTTCGACAGTATCAAGCGCGCCCCCGTCCTCTACCTCGGCTCCACCTTCGGTCTCGGCTTCGGCGTCTAGCTCCGCCCCTGCCTCAAGCTCCGCACCCACCCTGAGCTCGTCCATGCCGTCGTCGAGTATCCCATCAAGCATCCCATCCGGCGCTTTTTCAAATACTCGCCCCTGGGTTACTCCCTCCGTCACCCACCCGGCGCCCACCCCCGTCGACACCATCACCTATACCCGCACTGACATCTACACCGTCACCTCATGCCCTGCCCACGTCACAAGCTGCCGCGCCGGGCACGTTACGACCCAAGTCGTTCCCGTCACGACGACCGTCTGCCCACAGACCACCGCCACCTACGCCGTCCCGCAGACATTTGTCTGCCCTGGTGCTGGACACGGCTGCGCACCGGGCGAGACGATCACTACTAGGCTGCCTATTACCGTGAAGCCGCATGCGCCCGGCGGAGAAGACGGCCTCACCTGCCTCAGTGCCCATCCTACCCGGGGCGGCAATGGCGGATGGGCAAAGCCGACCGGTAGACGCGGTGGTTTCGGACGCGGGATTGGTGTTCCGGGAGGAAAGCCTCCGTTCCCCGGTGGCGCTGCTCCTGCCGCTCCGGGCAGTGGGCACGGAGGAAATGGGCGCGGCGGAAACGGCGAGGGGTCGCACCCAACTGCTGCGGCGGGGGCTCCCAATCTGCGGCCATGGCAGCCACAGCCGACTAGGGACGGCGGCGCGGCGCCTGCTGGGGCGCCAGGAGCAGGCGGTGCGCCTGCGCCGCTGACAACGCTTGCGACACAGGCTCCTACGGAGTATGGAGCCGCGAAGCCCACGGGTGTGTACACGGCCGGCGCCGCGCAGGTGGCTGCGCCTTGGTTGGCAGGGTTGGCAGTGTTTGGAGCCATGTTTTGATCTCATTGACCCTACTGGGACTGAATACTAGTTAATAACTTGGGTAGAAGGGAGGTGTTAGCCGCATTAAATTCCCCACTAGATAGGCCTTTGGGTGCGGTACCGCTACCTGCATGGACCGCGTGAGTTCATTTAGTTAATGACACCTACGCACTGATTGGATTGGTACGTGTGATTAGCATCGGTAGAGCATCTTGACCAAGTGCATAGCTTTCACTAGTCAGGATGCGGCTGTCGCGCGAGACACCGGGCCTGAATTCGACCAGCCGGAAGAGACACGGACCTTTCCGCGTTAATTTACCTTACTAAGCAGTCAACAAACCAAATTTCTTCATCACCAGAGCCCCCGTTTGGCCACACGTTTTGACAAAAAATTGACAAAAATATCCTCAACGGTCGCTCTCTATGACGAACTCCTTGTGGAGGATGATGGGTGAGACAGGGAGACTGCAGGACTGGAAGGATTGCTGCTACTACTACTGCTACGGAAGAGAGTCGGAGATGGAGGGAGGCGGTTCGA
The DNA here is from genome assembly GCA_030549215.1 of Schizothecium vesticola. Classification (NCBI taxonomy): domain Eukaryota; kingdom Fungi; phylum Ascomycota; class Sordariomycetes; order Sordariales; family Schizotheciaceae; genus Schizothecium; species Schizothecium vesticola. Next base: position 3,636,522 of record JAUKUD010000005.1, on the reverse strand, counting down.
GCGGGTGGCTGCCGGCGGTGTGGATCCGCACCTCCAGGGGCGGCCCCACCGCCTGGGGCACCCAACAAGGATCTAGGAGCGTCCAACATGAGTAGGTATCCCAATCGTAAAGCCACGCAGCTCGTCCCCCGAGGTTCAGTCATGATGTACCCTATCAGCTCAGAAAATCGAGGCCATACGCCACTCCGCCTCTCGTTGGTTGAACCAGTCTGGCTCCCGCATGTACTCTTGCCTCCTCGCCGTGATTCTCCCCACCCGTTTGAAGATGTCCGCTCCAGCACTTCGTTCCTCGGTGGTTTTTTGCAGAAGAAGACCTTCGCTCTCGAAACTGTCGCCCCCATCGCTGCTCGAGTATACCTCCATACTCCAAACCACGATCTCCTCATTCGCAGGCCAATCCCTGCGGACGTCGATGCTTAGATTGAGTCGTGGATCCCCGCCACCCATCTGCCATAACAGCGCCAGCTCATCATCCGACGCCTCTGGGTCTCTCCCGTGTCGGAGATTCAACGCTTGGTACCGACCATCCCGATACTCATTGTAGTTGAACCATAGGACACGCCGCATCTTTGCCCTGACGCGCATGAGACCTCCGCTGACATTGCCAAACAGCATCTTCGAAGAGCAGAGCGTCGTCTCCGCATGTATCAGCTCGCAGGAGATCTGAGGGACAGACTTGGCGTCTCCCTCAGGAGGAGTCCAGGGATATATCCCGCCATCCAGCGCCGCCCACGACCAAGACGGGGCACGGTACTCCTTTGGATGTCTCGCCTTCTCGGGATCCCACGAGCGCCATAAACACTGCAGGAGCAAGTCCTCTCGCCACATACCAGCGAGATAGTCCGTGACCGGTGCAAGCTCGGCGTATTGCTCCGCAACAGCTGCGATAGCGGGTAGTTTGTCGCTTTCCACAGTGAGACTGCGCTGCGTGTAATTCTCGACTCTGTCGCCCCACGACCTGGGGTGCTCGATTGCTGTGCCCGAGGTTCCTAGCTGCGCCTGGTAGAAGAGCAAGGTCGCGTGTTCGTTTTGCTCTTGCCAGTAAGGACGTTCGTTACCGCCGTCGCGGTGGGTCGATTCAGCGCACCAGTAGATCACGCCGTATGTGCCGTAGATGAGGATGCGAGGAGAGAGTTGGTGCTCTTGGTAGGTCCATCCTCGCGTGAACAGGGGGTGGTCAATACCATTACCACGGCGGAGGGCAGACTTGGGTTCAGGGGAGGCAACGACATAACCGAAGACATTGTCATCGAGGCGAGCGGAGAGAGTGAAGGGTCTGAAGTCGGTGCGTGGTTGAAGGAAGCCCTGTGTGGATGTTAGCCGGCGTTGGGTTTAACGGGATAGTAGTGGAACGGTACCTCTTTGCTGGTAGCAGCGGTAGCAGCTGATATTGTGACATAGGCACTGCGATAGACCGCGTACATTTGGCCAATCTGCTCCGCTGTGTCATCGCCATCGTCTTGGATGATGCACATGGCATCGACCCAAAGATATCTCAAGCCGATGCCTTGTGTAACTACCAGGGCGTCATAGATAGTCCGAGGCAGAAGTTGGAGGGGAATATCTTTCTCGTATCCAGGAATTCGTGACCTAACCGTCTTTGCCATTTGGTCACCTCCCCAGCAGTAGCTTAAAGCAGCATAGGGAGCCACCGGAGCGTGCGTCAAGAGTCTTATCCGGAGTGTTAAGGACGCGCTGTCAATTTCGAGAACCCTTTTCGGCATGTATGGGCGTGTGACGGCGTGGGAGGTGCAATTTCCGTTGCCATTGTCGCAAGCCTCAAGCCAGCTCCGCGCTCGACAGAAGCTGAGCTCTGAGTTTGGCAGAAGATTTGGGGGCAAATAGCAGCCAATCGTCCCGTGCAAAGGTTTGGTGCCTGTTAAAGGTCAGACCCGGTAAAGGCTCTCGGCCCCTTGGAACTGGCCTACCTGGAACGGTGTAAAGAGTCAAGCTTTGTGTCGGATTATGCCTCTGCGTAGTGGTTTTCTGATCCCGCCGTTGGAGTGAGAACCCCAACGTAGCGACACCCTGCACCATCCCCGTTACCGTCACCTCAAGCGAATCGTCGATTCCTATGTTAAATCCCGGGAGCCGCAAGATACGAACCACGAATGAGAAGAATGGGCACCCATGGTTAGCGGCAGCCAGTGCCTCCCCGTGGGTGAACCCTGTCCTCGAAGGCTGAACACGCCAGCCCTTGGGACGTCGCTCGTCAGCTGGGTCAAACTGATACGCGCGCTGCCGTCGCAAGTCCACAGAAACATGGCGGCAATAGCTGCAAGAGTGGGGCGAGATGTCCGGATGCGTGCGTTCGAGTTTTTGGTGTTGGGCCACGAAGGAGAGGTTGGCCTTTTCTCCACTCTCACCCCATCGATTCGACGCGTCATCGAATGTCCGGCAGATCAGCCTATCTCGCCGAGGGGTCTCGTCTTCAGAATCGGATGAAAGGGGAGTGTTGGAATCATTGAGATCAGCATCGAGGTGATGCCGAGGGAGCCAAAGGAAGCGATGCTGTTGTTCCTTTTTCTCTTTCAAATGCCTGCGGTGGGCTCTGACGGCGCGTGGCTGGTTGGTTTCAAGAACATTGGGCTGGTATCTTGAAAGGACGATGTCCTCCGGTTTGAGACCGAAACTCCACTCATTCGTGGATGCGGCGTCGTCATTGTTTGCGATTAGCACGTCCATATTGAGTCCAGGTCCTCGATGGCACAGTGCTTCCAGTTGAGCCCAACCGGCCGCCCAATCTCATCACTGTCGAGTGCAAATCCTTGGCTGCATTGCGTCGTCACGTGTCGCCACTCTTCCGCCGTTCTCCCAAAACATACCGTGGTCCGATAATCATACTGCGGTGTACCATCGACGGCCTCGGCGGTGATTTTGTCGCAGTCCCCTACCCCTAGGACCCATCTCCCAGCTTTGAGACAGGTCTTCCTGACTTCTCACGACGATAAGAAAGTTATCAGCCTACATGGACCGGCTGGTTCATTGGAAGGGTGGGTTGAATCCGAGGAGTGCAATTCTTGGGACCCTCACCTTATCGGTACATTCTAATCTTTTCTTCGTTCTTTCTTACCCGCACCAACTTATATTTATCTGTAAACTACCAGTTTAGGCTGCACTTTTGCTGTTGGCGACACACACATTGTGCACTGCGCTCTGCGCGGCCCATCCGCCGATTGCCGTTGTGGCGCCGAGAGGACTTTGGGATAGTAGGTGAGTATTACAGAGCTGCCGAGTGGATGTGCCTTACAGAGAGATGTAGATATCCTCCGAATTAATTGGGCTATTGACTTACAAATACTTGACAGCTAATAATTGATCGCCAGGAGCCCTCTCGTCTTCCTCATTCATGTACGCGATGATATTCATAGGATACGCGGAAAAGGAAATTTCGTATCTCCAGATTTGTCGCACGTTACAGGGATATGAGATATACGCAGACAAATATAGAAGTAATCCGGCGAAAAACGGCCGAGAAAGAAGACCGATCTAACTTCTCCAACATTGAACCTCCTCCCTAAACGTCTTCTGCAAGGTGTCGGTCAAAACTAAAATTAAAGAGCGGCTGGGTTTTCAATGTAACGTCATCCTCTTACCCCACCCACGCGAGATCCTGCAACGAGAAAGGGCTCTTCTACAAGAGTGATCTCTTGCAAGAGTGCAACGACCACGCTCGGATTCGCTTTCCAAAAAGCTCTTGTTCAAAGTGGCTTCCCTAGAGATATTATCGTCTGCAACAAGCCATGGCTTCTATATGCCAACGTTGCGCCGGCATGTCGATGAAACTCCTTGTTGACCTCGCCGAGGAGGAATTCGGCGGTCATCACTTCCCATCGCGCGCATTCTACTCACATCACCAATCGTTCAACGACCTAGAAGAGGCGGCAAATGACGGGTGCGACTTTTGTCGGCTCGTGGTAGACCTCTTCAAGGGAACACCAGCCGACATCGCCATCAGGATCTCACCGACATGGCTTCGCCCTGGCGGCGCACATGGAAGCATCAAGTCGGCTTACACGCTGGCAAAAACACTCAAGCAATCGGATGTGAAGATTGCACTGGGCTGCAACTCTCGGGGCGGACGAAGCACTTATGTTCCGCTGCGGGCCGTGGGAGCTTTGGACGTCCTTATGATCCAAGTTGGACCAGAGTATGAAATGGATATTGATAACGACAATGACGAGCAATTGTGTGATACTCTGCCGGAGATGCTGCTGACAATCACAACGCCTCCTGGTATGTGCACATGCTACGCACTAGAGTTATACTAATAGAAAGTCTCCAGATGATCCTGTCTATATCAGGCAGTACCGCGTCGGACGCTCCCAAGTCGACTCTGACTTGGGCTCCCAGGCAAACTATAACCTGGCCAAGGCATGGCTGAGGGAGTGTAAGATGACTCACTCTCAATGCCGTGCCAGCCATATGCCTCAGCTTCCCACACGGGCCATTGACGTCGGCGTCGTGGCAGACCCCCAGGTTAGGGTGGTGCAACCTTCAGGCCTTGATGGCCCCTACGCTACGCTCAGCCACTGCTGGGGAGGGCCAATACAAACGGTCCTGACAACCAAAACCCTCTCCTCCTTCAAGACCGGCCTGTCTGTTGACACACTGCCGGCTAACTTCAAGGACGCCATCTCCATCACTCGTCAGCTCGGCCTGAAATATCTCTGGATCGACTCCCTCTGCATTCTCCAAGACTCAAAAGAGGACTGGGAAATTGAGTCCAAAAACATGGGTCGAATCTATCTCTACTCCGAAGTCAACATCTCCGCCATGTCCTCCAAAGGCAGCACCGACGGCATCCTGCGACAGAGTGCAGCTCCCGATCCGTATCCAAAGCCATCATACGTTCAGGTACACCCGGACGACCCAAAGGGTCCCTTTGTAAGCCTCGAGCGACAACTCGACCTCGAAGAAGACCTCCGCCGCCTGGACCTCTACAGCCCCCTCAGCAAACGCGGCTGGACCCTGCAGGAATCCCTCCTTGCCAAGAGGCACATCTGCTACGGCGAGAAGCAGATCTACTGGAGATGCCCAGACGGTTTCAAATCCGCGGATGGCCTTTTGCAAGAAGCGAAACGTGGTTATGCGCCGCCGACCAAGACGTACCCGCAGCTCCTCTGGGCCGCCCGGGAGGATCTCTTCTTTTACAACCTCACACCGCCGCAGAAGCGTCCCATCCTGGATCAGTACTACGAGCTAATCGAGGCGTACTCGCAGCGAAAGTTGACGTTCCCCTCCGACAAACTCCCCGCCTTAGCTGGACTTGCGCAGCGATTGCACTACCATCTCGAGGGTCTATACCTCGCCGGTCTATGGAGCGAGGATTTCCACCGTGGCTTGCTGTGGAAAGTGCAAGTTGGGAACCTGGTTCGTGCGGAGCCATACCGTGCGCCGAGTTGGTCTTGGGCTGTGACTGACCAGCCAATCTCGTACTATTCGCCAAAGTTGCTGTCCAACAGTGGCGTCGAGCTGAGGCTTCTGGAGGTGGACATCACGCCGCGGAATGAGATGAATCGGTTTGGAGAAATTACCTCAGCTCGGATTGTGGCGAGAGGCCACACGATGCCTTTGGTTCGCAGCACCCAGGTTGTTGAGGCGTGGTCTCCTGGTTTTTTTTGTGGCAGAGGCGAGTGGGACTGTCAAGAGGGAGAGATGACGCTGCCATCGGAGCCTGGCAAGCCGATGGGCGTCGTCTCGGTGGAAAGGGATGGTGGACAGTATCTTTTTTCGTTTTTACATACGCTGCATACCGTGGCCGGTTTAACGGCGGCTAGCTCGGCGCCGGCGAAGCTCGATTTCGAAGTGCGCTCTGAGGGGGAGTATGTTGTGCTCTTGATACAGCTAGATGGGCGTGCACAGGCAGAATGCTTGGTACTGAGGCCCGTGGCTGGTTCTGTAGACAGTTTCGAGAGGGTGGGGTTGCTGACGATGGAGGCCGGGATAGGGCGGTTACCTTGGAGGGAGCAGACAATAAGGCTGGTTTGAGTCTGATCTTGGGATATTTTTGTCCGAAGGACATGGTTATCTCAAAGTTCCCCACGGCAACTGGAAGGATATTGAGGATTTCACGAGTAACATTCAGAGACAGTTATCAATTGAGTTCATAGAGACTTTAGAGGTTGTTATCTGCGAGAGCTGGAGCCTCTGGAGGATAACCCTATTCAATCCCTTGATAATGAACTGCCCCCGACACCATTCATGCTTTGCATCTCTAGTTCGACTTAGTTGAAACTAACGTGGACGTGGTCCCTAAGACGAATCGTCAGAAATGTCTTCGTAGACCGTCAAACATGTACACGCGAAACCTACCAGTGATTCTGCGTAATATCGCCGCGGTCCTCCATGGCGCGCCACGAAGTCCAGGCCATAACTGAGTCGATAGTCGGGTTCCAGATGCGCTGGCCCCAGATGACATACTTGACGTTAAGTGTGGCTCGGTTGTTCATGACCCACTCGGCAATCTCCTGTCCCGAGATGGTTGGGACCTATCGCCCGCCGACCTTTGTCAGTTTCGTCTCCTACGATGACTGGGAAGAGGGGACGTACACCACCCCCATCCGAGCACATAAAGTCAATCGCCTTGCCACAGCAGTGATCCGAAGTCCCCGGGCACGAACAGGCTCTGGTGCAGAAGATCTCTCTGATCCGTCCCGGCCAGGCCGCGACGAGCGCACTGGCGCCGTTCACGGCAACCGCCTGGCATCCGCCAACGGCCGGGATGGTAGGGGCGCTGTAGCCGCCGAAGCCAGTCGCGCTCGAGCTGCAGCACTTCATCTGCGAGGGGCCGGGGCACTGGTTCGACACGGTTGTGCCGGCGCAGTCCGAGGTCCAGCGGCAGTTGCCGCTGGCCCCGTTGGCGCACGATGTCTTGGAGCAGCACTTGACGGTGGATGCATCGGCTGGGCACGCGCCGTTGATGGTGGTTCCGCCAGCGGTCGTGCAGTCTGTGGTGGTGATACAGACGCCTTTGAAGAGGGCATATCAGCACACTATGGCAACGAAGTGAGAGAGGCGGGGAGCAGTACCAGCCACGCCGCCGGAGCCGTAGCAGGGCTCGTTGACGGCGGCGAGCGCCGTAGGGGCGGACAGGATGGAGAGGACGAAGGCTCGGAGGTGCATCTTGACGGTGTTGGGGTTATGCGGCGGAGGATTGCAGCAGAACTGGGTTTTCATCGAGGGAACGGGAGCGTTCTTATGCCTTGCTCATATCCTCCTTCGAAGAATCAGCTTCGGACATATCGTCCTCTGACCTACTATCTCGCCTAGTCAATACTGTAACCGTTCTCCTCCGCCCACTACCCCGCTAGCATATCCTCCAACTAAACAGCCTACGTTGCTTCATTCACCTTAGTCTCTTGACGATATCGAACATAGCTCGTGAGAATACACAATACCTTCTGTCGCGCAAGAGATATCGATATCTCTTCGTGGGGGCTCCACCCGTGGACTTAGACGAGTCAGCTCCCTACAGCGCGGCAGACGATGTAACCCCATCCGCCTAGTGGGCTTGGGGAACGCGGGGAGATCTGGTATGGGGCTGAAGATAGAGGCGGACAATACAACCTATTGGACCGGAATGGGAAATGCAAGGGGACGCACGGCGGCCCTCGCAAGAGTGGCAGGTCTGGACAGCCCGCGTCGTTGAACTGGACAATCGTGGGTGGGTTTCAAGAGTGGCTTGGCTGCATACGAACTTACCAGCCCCTCCTTTTATTTCCCTCATGTGCCTTGGGGGGTGTGGGTGATTCTAGAGGAAATAGAACATACCCCGTATGCACGCGTTAGTAAAAACTTTAAAGTTAGCTTTAGGATTATGAGTTCACTCACTATTCGGAGATTCTTGTGCTCAATTCTGTCCTTCGATGGAACTGATCAGCCATGCTGGCCGCTGCTGTCTATTCAAAACGGACAAGGGCAGGTCATAGTGTGCCTTGGCCGGATGCAACCATATTGAGCAGGAGCGCATGCGGCCCGGGCCGGTGTGGGTGATGGGCTAGACCCTCGGCTCCTTTACAAGAACCATGGCAATGTGACGGGCCAATCGTGCCCACGACGGCGCCCGAGACGATGAGCTGCGGTGGGCTGAGCTTGGTTGCGCAAACACTGACATCATAAGCCCCAATTTGGTGTAGAGATCACAAAGCGAAGACATGCCATACCATGCTGGGTTGTCAAAGCCGAAGAATGTCTCGCTGTTTGGGGGCGTGAATGCTGATTGGAAGCAGACGCCATGGAGTTGACATGACTGATAAATCGAGATAGTCACTTCTCTCATACGGTTTCCCGCTGCCCTTGTCCTTGGCAGCAAAAACAAAACTCATAGATGCGAAACAACACAAGCACGACGGACGGAAACGAACCCCCCGGACACGGGTGTAGTGACACATGCGTAATAATACCAGAACACACCTAACTACCACCCCCCAGCTCCCAACTACCACAACCTCTTGAACAAAACCTTCATATCCCGATCGGGCGGCACAGACGCTCCTCCAGACCACCTCACGTCGTTCTCGGCAGGCCTATCTGAAGGCGTTCCATCCTCTTTATTCACCCACTCCACAAATTCCATGTCAAACCTCGACACCAGGAGCGCAATCGTCAACATGATCTCCTGCTTCGCAAAGAACCGTCCGGGACAAATCGACACTCCTCCACCTGCGTCACGTCAGTCAGTCAGACACTCTCCGCTCTCAGTTCAAATCAGGAAAAAAACTCACCATAAGGGAAAAAGTCGGTCGCACCCCCGGCCATCACAAACTTCCTCACCCTCTCCCTCTCTCCATTCTCGCCAGCCTCCCCCACATACTGCACATGCCTCTCGGCCCAAAACTCGCTCGCCGGATGTCCTTCGGCACCCCAAATCCCCTCATCGTAATGCACAATCTCCGTCGCCGCCTGTAGCACCGCCCCCTTCTCCAGCTTCACCCCTCCGAGCTCCATCTCCCCGGTGACCTGCCTCGTGACGTTCATCGAGACATGCAGCCTCAAACCTTCGATGTACACCGACTGCAGGAGCGGCAGCGAGACGAGGGTCTGGGCGTTAACCATCCTCTCTCCCGTCTCCGGGTCCGTCTCCCACGCCGCGCTCACCTCTTCACGGATCGCCTCCAAGAGGCCCTTGTCCCTGGAAATTTCCATGACGCACCACGTCGTCACGGGAATAGAATTCGCGTTGGCGCCAAAGATGGTGAGGTTTGTCAGCGCCCCCGCCATGGTCTGCAGCGCGAACCCCTCGGCGCGCATCCAGCGCACAAACTCCCGCGCGTAGCGTGACCCGAAGATGGGTTCCCACTCGGGATCCGAGCCGTCGGCGGCGGCATCCCAGTTGAAATCTCGGAGGGCAGATTCGAGGTACCGTGCCGTCGCGGCGAGCAGGCGGTCCCGCGTCCGCCAGGACTTGGGGTTCAGGAACTTAGGGAGGCCCCAGACGAGGCTGGACGCGATAAGGTCAAAGTCCCAGAGGAGACGGAGGAGGTCGGGGTTCAGCTCCAAGACAAGGGAGCCGTTGATGGCGGTGATGGCGGCGTGGGCCATGTCGGTGAGGAGCAAGTCGTGAATGCGCACGGGGACGGGGTCGCCGCTGAGGGGGAAGCGCTGGATCCGCTGGGCGAAGAAGCGCTGATAGGAGCGGGCAAGGGCGTTGGTCTCGTCGGTGCGGGCGAGGTAGCGGTGTACGGTCTCGTGCATGCCGGCCCAGTAGCGCTTCTGATGGGTATGTGGGTTGGACGCGGGGAGAGGGACCTTTTGGCGGCCGGACTTGTCGTTGGCGAACTTGGCGAGGTCGTCGGGGGTCGAGTTCCAGATGTGCTGCTGCACCATGAGGAAGAAGATGTCGGAGCTGACGTTGGTCGATGCGCGGAACATGGCTTGGATGTTGCTGGCGCTGTCGATGATGTAGGCCTTCATCGGGCCGAGGTAGAACTGCACGATGTGCTGCTGCGGGAGGGCCTGCCTGGTAGAGTGGGAGTTTGGTTAGATGCATGACGCCCAGTTGTAGGGATGGACAAGCAGCACTTCGCCTTGGACAGAAACGTCTTCATGTCGGTCATGTACATGAGGGTGACGGAAAGTCGCGGGATGGTGCCCGAGATGGTCGGGATTGCCGGTGCGGCCCGCCCGAGGTAGCTAATGGTGGTGACGACGGCCATGGCGGTAATGGCCAGTGCCCATTTGGACGTGTAGTCGGCGTCCCGAAGCCATGATAAAGAGGGTGGATCCATGGGCGATCCGTGTTGCGTTGCGTTTGATCGTGCTCCTCTGCCGTTGTGGAGGTGAGGGGAAGGACTGTGATCCGAACAGCTCGATTTCTGGGCCAAGCCATTTGCGTGTAGACCCCACAGGGCCGTCTTTGGTTAGTCGAGCGCGGCCGCCAAGCCTACTTCGGAGCCGACAGCAAAAGAGCTGTAACGAATCGAACACCCCGACTAAGTTGCCGCCCCACAATCTCGCGACTGCTTGACGAAAATCAAATCGGGAACCGATATAACCGTATCTACAAATTAAGGTCACGTTTGCAGGAGCAAACTCGTCATGGAGTTCCTATCCTTGTTGGCACCAGACAGATTACATGGATGCATGCCCAGCTCATTAAATGGAGAAAATGCTCGGCGTCTGTGAAGCCTAAACGTCGAGAACCTCGCCCTTGTGCAGGCTCGCGACGAACCGAGGCCCGTTGATGTAGGTTAGACTTTTTTTGGCGAGCCGGGGTAGATCGGAACGCCACCCGGCTTTCGTTGCTGAACATGCGATTGCGACCAGTTACAAGTTAGGTTACCTCCTGCCAACCCGTTATTAAGGTCTAGACCGATCTTGCCCGCAATTCTAGAGAGACGCGCTTTAAATCTGCAAGTGATACTCCGTTGGCAGCAACAAGCAGTCGCTACCCGGATCCCCACATGATTTTCGGACATTCTCTTAGGCGCGGCGGACTCGGAGATGACCCATGCATTGTCCGGACCGCGCGCTCTCCTCGTCCTCAGTTGATCTTCTCTTCTAAGTCCACTAGACCTATCAGATAGCTGCCAACCCCGAATCGCGAATACACCTCAGGGTGGTTAAAATGAATCTCTCATGTTAAAGTTAAGTTTAAGGCTCATGACAGTCACGCTCTCGAATAGTCTCAAGTCTGAAGAGTACCTGCCTCAGTACCCTGCCCTAACGCGCTTTCTTCATCGGACTCAGATAAGACTTTGCGTTGTCTTTTGTTAGGGCTGCTTCCGATGGCTGGTCGAACCTCAAAATCCGAATCCGAGTAACTGCATTGCACTTTTCCATTTCGCGCCCTAACCCATCCAAATCGACCTTGCATCACAGAGCACCGCATCAACACAACATCCTAGCGTTTCTTTTTTAGTGTCGGCCGGCTGGGGATCCTATTGGAGTGAATGCCCTTGTTGGCCCACTCCTCTGCATGTTTCGACCAGCCCTTAACTCCAGCCTTCGAAGTTCTCTAACGGCGCAAGACACCACACATTGCACCACCTCCCACGCAACAGTTTAGCTCGCAACGCCATACAGCGTCCATTTGAGCTGAGAATCCCACTAGGAGCTCCCTCTTGCTTCGTGGCAAGCCGAGAGCGCGACAAGCGACTGTTAGGTTGTCTCTGGCCAGTCACCATTTCGTCCGGACGACGCCGTGGATCGAGGGGTCAGCCACATGGACCATCCGGAGATGCAAGTGATGACCTCCGGGCGGCTATGAATGATAACGTAATACTGTCACGTCAATCCTTTGGGCAGTGCTATCGGATTGGATGGATATAAAGTGTGCAGATCATTTTGGACTCGCTGTTCAGTTCTTCATCTCTTTCCTTACCCATCTCCTCTGAGCCCCAACATCCGAGTCAGCATCACCATGGCGCCATACACCTTCCTTGTCAAGGTCAACAACAAGACCGGCAACGCCTTCCCCGTTACGTTTGCCGGCAATGAGGATTACATTGGCGACGGGGAGACGAGCAGCAAGCCGACCGGACCGGAAAACAATGTTTCCGAGGTTCTGGTCAGCAAAAGCGGTGGCACGGGCGGCTTGTTTACCCTCCTCAAGTTCTGGGCCGGCCCGTCCGCCAAGGACGTGAGGCTGCAGTTTGACATCTACTGCGAAATGGCTGCTTCATCGGGGTCCCTGCCAAGGTACTTCGTTGGCGATTGCAGTCAGCTCAGCTATGACGACTTCATGAATGCCAAGCGCGCCCCCATGTACTATGGCACCACCATTGGCGCGCCCGGAGAGATTCAGTTCAAAGCCGGGATCCAGATCCCTGTGAAGACGAAAGTTTCACACAACGGCGTCCAGGTGTGTTGGTCGTCACCCCCATTGGCACCCACGTCTGATTTTTTGAACTTGCAGGTGGCCGTGACGTCCATTCAGTTGGGATATCCCAATTCGCACATCACCCTCGAAATCGACACGTAAGTTAAAGTGCACTGGGGGTTGGAACTGAATGCCAAAGTTAACTGATTTCGGCAAGTGAGTAGCGAGCGTCAGCCCAGGGATGCGAAGATTGAAGGCACAGGAAGACAGGTTTCGGGTTCTCATGCTATAATATGTGGAGGAAAAATTGACGTTGAAAGTGACACTTATGTGGGCATGCTATATCGGAATACATGTGCAGCATACAAACACACAAGTCTTCTTCCGTCCATTCCCGTTTGCCTATTAGAAAGCTTGACCAACATTCCCCTGATGACATTGAAGTTCCGTCCAAGCCCCACAGCATCCACATACCCATTGATACAACCGGCAAAAATGAATCCCAAGCTAACTAGATAGCCCAGAACCCCTTCTATCTAACAGTTTCCCCAGCCCTCTTCTTTGTTAGTTTACAATACCACAACCACTTCATACATCTTTCCCCACTCCATTCCTTAATTAACCGGTAACGGTAATATTTCAGATAGAAAAGAGAAAACGGCAGTTACTTAGCGAAGCAAAGCGGCCGTTGCGTTCAGAGGGCAGGTATCCCAAAACTGGGCCCAGGATCGTCCTTACAAACACACCGGCCCGATTATGGACTCAGCAAGTATAGCCGGGGGCAAATTCCTTAGACTCACCTCGGCTCATGTCGTTTACAACGCTGTGTGTCTTGTGCCTTTGTGCTACATATTGACATAGGTTGGTCCCAAGCATTAAAAGAGGGCTTTCGTGATGCGGGAGCGACCCTACAGAAACAAGTGTCCATTGGGGATGCTGGACTGGCAAAGTGATCCTGGGGACGCCAGATGAACTACCTGGCACATTGGGATATATAGCTGCCTACTTCTTGATTGTGAACAACGAGATTGAGAATTGGGATCGGAAGCGCAAAAAATCATTGAAAGAACCTAAGCCAATGGGGTACGGACCGCCATCAGCATCAAGGCTAGTCCACGTGCAACCGGAGCGGTCGAATGGTTAGATCACCGACACTAAAACACTGCCCTGAATGGCCTGCCCTCATTAGACACGTATGAAAAGTGCCGCCGATCAAGAGCCCTCTGTAGAGCTTGGGCGATGCCGTCTTGCTTGGTCTAGGCCGTTGACAATGTGGCCGCAAAAGCCCCCCTCGAACCAGTCCCTGGAATTATCCTATGTACCATGGATCTGGTACACCAGCCCAATTCTGATGAGGGTCCAGATCTGCCGCTCATCCGACGGGCTAAACACCGAGATACCAACCTCCTGAATCTTCCGGAACAAAACAGTTCCTTCCTTCATGAAGCCGCACTTGATCAGACGGGCCACGACCTCCAAAGCCGCTTCCACCACTTCAAACCCGTAAAAATTGTTCAAGCTCCAGAGCATGTGATTGTCGAGGATCGACGAGACCACCATCTGTGCTCGTTGAAACTGGGCGAAATGGGCCAACTGTGTCCCAAGCTTCTGGTAAAGGCTGAGAAGATCGGCCGTGGCGCGCAGGAGCTGGGGTGCTAGTTCCAGAGGACGGGGCGTACATTGGCGAATGACGGCGAGAAGAACCCCTTCGGTGTTTGCGTCGCTGACCATGACAGCTGGTCGAGCGGTGCTTAGAGCCAAGCTGATATTGGCAGGAGTGGGATCATTGGACACCAGATCAGCAATATGGGCAAGACTATCACCACTGCCGCTTGTCAAGGCCTTGTTGCCTCAACCCGATGCTTTTTGGTGACCTTTTCCTATCCGCGATGCGTTCCTTGAGCGCGATGCCCTCATCTCGCGAACCTTGGACAGCATCCCCAAGGCGTCTTCAGATCGATTCCAGGCGTTGAGGAGCTCGGCAACATGGAGCACATGCTGGAGAGTCTTCCTGTGGTCATGCCCCAAGCGTTCGATATAGGCCTGGGTCTGCCGTTCCAAGACCTTGTCGGCTTTGTAGCTCTGACTGGTGTCGACGTAGAAGCCTGCCAATGTGTAGGCAACCTTGGTCGTCTCTTCATTTGTTGCCCCTTGGAGATGTGTGAGGCCATCAAGAACATCATTCAACATCTTTTCCTTGTCTTGCGGTGTGATGCCATTGCTGCAAGTCCGTGCCGCTTCCCACATGGAAAGAAGATGGGTCCTCGACATGCCTTTATATGACAACGGGATCCCCGCAACATCCGGGTCAGTCTCGGATCTAGCGGGAGAGGTTGTCGAGCCTGAGTCGCTTCTGGAGTCTTGCCCCCCGGCGCCCCGGAGAGGAGACGCCATGATGCTTTGCGGAGTTTCGTACGTGACTTCATTTGGAGTGTTGCCATCTACATCGACGTCAGTGAATGGTAGGTGACTGATTTTAACCTTGTGATTCTTACCATCATGCCATTCTGGTGGATCATTTCCAGCCTTTGCGCGACTGATGGTTCTCTCAGCGCGTGTGGTGCTCCATTTCTTCCCGCCATAGGTGTAGACGGTGTCCTTTTTCTGCTGCCTCTTGCGTTTCTTGCTGTTTCCCACCATGAAATGGGATATTTCCTTGAGCAGGTTTTTCTTCCAGTTCCAAATGTCAAATTGGTCCTTGTATACCATCCGGCTGGCGGGCAGAACACACAAGTAGGCGTCAGCATTTGCGAGACTGCAATGTGCCTGGGGAACGGAAGAGTGACTTACGAGGGCTTGAACCTTGTGGGCCGAGATGCTCTTGAGCGGCCGAGCTTGATCCAGCCTGTGGTGCGCCGAGTACGAATTGAAGATGGCTGGGGCTGGGCTGTCCCCCTCGACCAAAAAGATCACTGGGCGAATCGCCCCAGCCAAATTCTTGGGAAGGACCTTCAAAAGGGTTGGAGGCCATGATTCGCTTGCAGGGCACAAAGGGTCAATGTTTGAACCGAAAAACTGATGGAAGAGTGTAAGCCCTTCTTATCAGGGGCACAGACAGACTTATCGGTGGAAAGATTGGAAGTCCACAACAGTTTCGTCACCGCCCAGGACATTCTATCCTGCGTTTCGCAAGCCCGGCAACATCAGCGCCAAAATGTATTGGCAGACTCTGCAGGCGAACAGGGGCTCAGCGGCCCATGGATGCCCGAACCTCGCCGGCAACCATTCCATGTGCCATGTGACCAGCACAAAAGTTCGTAAAAAGTCGCAAAAAACGACATTCCAATCTCCCCCCTGAGCCGCACGCCGCACGACGTGGCTATCTCACAAGGCATCCGAACAGAGTCGTTTCAGGGTTAAGGTGGGCGTACTGTATGTCATTAGGAACGTTATTCCTTTTTCAGTGCCTTCCTCCGCGGCCCGTGATAGCGGCGTCTACTGATAGTGAATACCCATCGACTCCGGCTCGGCGCCCTTCTCAAGCAGTAGCCTAACCACGGCCTCATGCCCTCTCTCCGCGGCTAGTAATAGCGGCGTCTGCCTATACCCATCCTCCGACTCTATCTCGGCGCCCTTCTCAAGCAGTAGCCTAACCACGGCCTCATGCCCTAACTCCGCGGCCCATGATAGCGGCATCCGCCCATACGCATCCTCCGAGTCTATCTCGGCGCCCTTCTCAAGCAGTAGCCTAACCACGGCCTCATGCCCTCCCCACGCGGCCCATAATAACGGCGTCTGCTCATACCCATCCTCCGACTCTATCT
Source organism: Schizothecium vesticola (assembly GCA_030549215.1). Classification (NCBI taxonomy): domain Eukaryota; kingdom Fungi; phylum Ascomycota; class Sordariomycetes; order Sordariales; family Schizotheciaceae; genus Schizothecium; species Schizothecium vesticola. Next base: position 3,620,496 of record JAUKUD010000005.1, on the reverse strand, counting down.
CGGCGCCCTTCTCAAGCAGTAGCCTAACTACGGCCTCATGCCCTCCCTTCGCAGCCCGTGATAGTGGCGTACGTTTATTCTTATCCATGGCTTCAATGTTTACCTGTCCAGTATTTAACAGAAGTTCAACCACTTTTCGGTGCCCAAGATGGGATGCTAATAACAGCGGCGTTTGCTGTTCATTGTCTGGTTGGTTTAGGAATGCCACAGGATCCACGGGAAGCTTCGTATACGACTCGCGGCTGGATTCTGCGCCGTAAGAAAGCGCGGCCCCGTAATGTTCTTTCATCTCCAGAACAGCGTTCACGACCTCGCTCCAGTCGTTTTGGAGGGCCGTGCTGCTCAGCGTGGGTTCGTATGGTTCATTTGAGCCCTCAGGCACCACGATGCCGCGACCGGGGGCAAGCTGTTGAGCGGCGCCAGGTTTAGCTGCTTCGAGACCAAGCAAGTGTCGAGCCACCAGCCAGGTGAAGATGGTTGAGTCAGCTCCAGGTTAGCCTTGGTGAGCAGAGCACTACCATGGGTCCGCCCGTCACGGCCGAAATTGTCCTCGGCGAATACAGCTAAGAAGGCCTGGCGCTCCTCGACGAAATCGTTTCCGATCGAGTCCTGTCGTCCCCGATTTTCGATGACTTGGTGGCTGTCTGATGGCCTTTCCGATGCCAGCTCGTCGTCCATAGCCTCTTCCATATCGGGGAGAGCATAGAGAGATAGCCTCTCGAGATGGTATCTCACGTGTTTTTGCATTACTGTCACGTCGCTTAACATGGTCGGACAAAAAGGACAGCCGCGGTGAGGCTTGGCCGACGCTCCCACAGCTGCCGCCAGCATCTCGGGTGTGCGGTCTTCCGGCTCGTTTTCCGGGTGCTGCTCTTTGAGATGATGCAAATACTCGGGCTGGGTCTCGAACTCAGCCTCGTGGCTGTGGCAGTGCCAAACCCGGCGGTGTTGGTTTTCGTGGTCGATCCACTCCTGCTTCACGCCGTAGAGACGACCAGGGTCCGAACAGTCCTCGTACGTGCAATGGTATGGCTGCAGGTCGTCGGTTCTGGGTGTATTCTGAACACTCTCCGACAAAGGGTCAGCAGGGATGGTGTGAGATTCATATTCAGAATCGGCGTAAAGGGCTTCGGCGGAAGATTTATAAAGAGTGTCGGTGTCAGAGTCCCAAAATGGATCGTAAGAGGCAGTTCCCAGCATGGAATCGCCAGGCGGTTCGTCAAGCGGGGTTGGCGTCGTGGAGTGTCTTCCTCTGGACGGTAATGGGAAATTGTGTTGTTCCGACGCCGGGCGTATCTCTGCCTCTTCTCCTTCCAGCTTAGGTAAGGGGTAAGAAGCCCTGGGCGTTATACAGTCTGGGGTTTCCTCGTCCACAGGAAGCTGGGAGCTCGGTACCGTCGCCGGGGGTGAATATCCTAGCAGTGAACGGTACCAGGAGTCTGCGGTTGCACCCACAGCTACCCCAAAGACGCCAACAAGTGCGTACTTCGAGTTCTTGGCTGCCTGGGACTCCGTAGGTGCCTTTGGAGGAGAAGAGTGACTGTCGGCTGGAGGGGTAGGCGTTCGCGGTGCTCGCCAGTACGACTCGGGGTCTGAGAGAGCCGGAGGAGCAGTGTTGCTGTCGCTCTGGCCTGGCGTGGCACCATCGCTGTCAGAGGGTGCTTGCCTAGCTAAGTCTTGCCTAGCGGGCTCCTTTTGACGTCTGCTGGCGAAACGCCGTGATGGCCGCCGAGCTGCCACGTCTCGGCTCAAGAGTTCCTCTAGTTCCGAGTTGGAGGTACCATCAAACCATTCTTCCGGTCCATTGTCGATTACTATCATCTTGATTGCGTCTGCCACTTGGATGTAGTTTGGATCTTCTGGACCACGGAATTTTGACAAGCCCGAGTGTGAGACATGAAGACCAATCTCGTCCCAGCCATCTAGAGTGGCCGATTGGCTGTTGACCAGCTGCGGCTGTTAATGAGAGCCTCGAGCGTGCTGGAGATGAGATCCTTACCACCATCTTTTTGAGGCCGGTTATTATTTCGGGGAGAAACCTGACCATTTTGAGGGGCTGAGTGGGTCGAGTTTCGAAAAAACATGCCACCCGGTATTTGCTCTTCCATCGCTTGCGCGCAATGGAGCAGAAATCGTTCCGGATCGTTGCGAGGGATCCCGTTTCGTCCTCCAACTCTAGCATTTTTACCAGCCTCGGCGAGACGGTGGCGCCCATGACCTGGGCAATGAGCAAGCGGATGTGTGCAGCCGATGCAGCGCCACTGCCACGAAAAGGGGTTCCTAGAAAGATGACGCCCTGGGTTGACTCCAAAGTCTCGCGTTCATACCGCTCGGCAGTAGATGCAAGGCACAATGCCTTGGCCAGAATCAGCCCGCCATAGCACGACCCAATAAAAATGATTGGGCAGTTGCGGCGACTTTGTTGTTCTCGAGCGACTGCCCTCAAAAGTTCTTGTGCGTGGTGGTGGAAGTACTGGTTGCTGGCATCGGATATCGTAGCCGCGTTCCAGTCATAGGTATAGATCCGGGCATAAGGAAAACGGGACGGAAGCATGTCCTCGTCTCGAAGCCAGTGGACAAGCCGAGATGTCTTATCTCCCTCTTTTTCGTACGCCCGGAATGTTTGCTCGGAATGAGTGTCGAGTCCATGTATGGCGATTATGCTGCCGGTCGTCTCAGTACTGTCGACCGCCAGAATGAGAGGCAAGTTGACTAGAGGTATTGACCTACATGAGCCGGAAAGTCTGGGAGTTGACCGCCGCGTCGCATGTGGGGTAAACCAGTTGAAGGCCAAGTTTCCTCTGCGCCGAGGACTCGCCCGCCATGCTGGATACCTACCTTCCCCAAGGCACCTCGGGGCGTCAGAGGGAAACCAGCAACCGGGGACGGGAGTCGGTTTGGGCCGTGGTGGTGAAGGTGAAGCTGACGCGTGAAAATTTGAGTTGTTGGAGAAGGAAACGGAAATGACGCGCAGCGAAGAGCGAAAGCGGCAAGGAAAGTAGCGGCTCTGATTGGATTCTGTCAGCACGTGCAGATGATGACCCGTGCGAGTTGAGTTGGGGGTCAAGCCATGGATGAATAGAAGGCCGCCACCACCCCCTCGGGCGAAAAGCCTTTGAACGACTCTTGCCCTAACACCTTCTTTCAGTGGGCACCAACAACATGCAGAATCTATACCCCTTTACAACCCCAATCGACCTCTACCCGGACCTGCAGTACAAAAGCGGAGTTGGAGGAACCAAGTCGCTTGTGCGGACAGACGGCCTCGGGTGGTTGCCTGGAGCGCCCCGAGTCCCGCTGCACGATACCGACAAGCTCGTATCGTACATCAATTTCCATCTCGTCGTCTCCGAACTTGAGCAACTCGCCCCATATCTATTTCTGGTCAGCGAAAACCCCAAGTACAGTCACCAACTCACCAACTAACCACTTGAACCAAGGCTGCCACCCCCAAAAGTTCACACGTCTGGCCCCTTCACCGCTACCCGACAAAAGGGCGCGAGATTGTTGTCGACGAAGACCCCCGCCTGCATCTCCTCTGGCATAAGGACAAGGTCTACGTCAAACCGATCCCGCCCTACCTGCTGTCCGCGGCATTTTGGGACTACCTCCAGACCGTCGATGAATCGATCTTCAAGGCCGCCTTGGGCTTCATGCGCACCTATGGCTACCTCATCCGGTACGAGATCGATTTCCGCAAGGCAACCAGCGCCGAGCTAGGGCTGATACCGACACCATGCCACCAAAACCAAAACCAAACAATCCCGCTGACGTTCGAGGCGTTTTCCCAGTTCCTCTCCCCGTTTGAGAAAGTCAGCGACGACGAGGTCTCGCCGCGCTACTCGTACGGCCAGCTTCGCCTCGCTAGAGTAAACCACCTGACGCGGCTGGTGCTGTGGAAATGGTCCTACTTACCGCGCTATTCGCGTCTAGCCGACGAGCTGGGATACTTTATCGCCGCGGTTCTCGCCCTTTTCTCTGTCGCGTCCATCTTCCTCAACTGCATGCAGGTTGAGATCGCAGTCATGAGCCTTACGGGGGAGGAGACGTGGCCAGGCTTCATTGCCGTGTCGAGATGGTTTCCCGTTGTGATGATGGCGCTCATCCTCCTCATGCTTGTTGTCCTTCCCATCTTGGCCGTATGCATCCTGTTGAGACAGGGATTGTTTACGCTACTGGTGCTGCGGGCTCAGAGGAAGGACAGGAAGAAGGCGAGAGCTATGAGTTCGTTTGTTGTAGGATGAGGAGCCTGCTGGGTGGAAGAGAGCAGATTTGTCCGGGTCTACACTGCGGCATAGCCAGCGCGATACAGAATAAGCAGACTGTCGGCATCATATCAGCACTCGATGAATTGCATGACCTTGCCGATTGTGTGGCGCCCTGGGCGCTCGTCGGGCACCTTCCACGATTCGACGCCAGAGCGATGAAGATCGAGTCGGTAAAAACCGACTTATTACGAGCGCTGACTTCATCCTCAACACCCAAACCATCGCTTTTTCCCAGCTCATCAGCAACACTTTTACGTCGACATACCCGCTGCAATGGCGCTTTTGGTCATGGAGCCCTGAGCAAAGAGGTCGAGTTGGACTTGTCTCGTGACGCTATGCGCGCCTTGATCTTGGGAAAATAAAATGCTGCGTCCTGAGGCAACCACCGCTCGACCCTATCTCGCGGTTGATGTACTTCCATTTCGTCATGGCACTCGTCTGCATCAAGGACGCCAAGCCCAGCGCCAGGGATAGCAGGATGTCTGGGCGAAATACTACCAGTAATGGCCTTTTCCTACTCCAGGCAATTACTTACGCCAGACCATGCCGCTTGCTTCGGCGATCCATTTCGGGACCGCCGACATGAGCGTCATTGACTCGTGGATCATCTGCTACGTTTTTGAGTCCCCACTGAAGCTGAGTGACGATGAAAGCAGAGAAGCTGCTCGTCATGTTCTTATGGCAGTTGAACAAGCGGTCTCTCGTGCAGAGAGGACGCTATATGAACAGAGTGATGATGAGGATGAGGAGGATGACAAAGGGAGTGATATGGAGTAGTGACAGGGAGAGAGGACAAGAATGACAGAAAGGGGGAGAAGAGGACAAGAAAAGGTGCGTAGCCCGCGGCAGCAGAGACAAAATGTGGGCTCGGGGTCGAGAACTGGGTCTCTATGGGCGCAAATATTCTGCCGGCAGAATAAGTACGTACCTAGCAAGTGTCAAAAGGTGTGGCCGATGAGATGCATTTAGGTCAACTGCGCGTATTGTCTGTTCCTATGGGCCAAATCTGGCCAGACTGCAGAGCCTATTCTAATAATACAATTTTTCTCTCTTTGTCTTTTCCCTGCCATATTCCAGATACTTCTGGTTTATTTTCTTCTTTGTTTTCTGTTTCTTTATCCTGAGGATTCCTGCTGGCGATGATGCCTGCATTCTTCAGTCTATCAAGTCTGACAGCAAGAACTTAACCTAGAGAGAAGTGTAGTTACGTACTATACGTACCAGAATATTTTTGAAGATAAAAGTCCATAATAAACCAACTGCTGGCATTATCACTCAACTCCCTAACGTTCCCTTGGAAAAATTCGATAAGCTGCTAAGACAGCCTATATATCCTTAATGGTAGAAAATGATACTTATAAACCAGACAGGAGTATAGACAGGTGAGGTTGCCGCTGTTGTCAGCGACTCCATTCTATACGTCTTTCTGTAGCATTGTGTTGAACTGCACGTGTAATTGCGCGTATTATTGTGTCTCGCTGAAGCGAGTCGCCTGGAACAGACGGAAGTGGGCGCAGCCAGATACCCCCTACTCAGGGGGCTGGTGCGCCAAGATCTAGTTACAGTGGGCTGTCTGTGGCGCAGTGCCAGGGGCCAAGATTCAATCCAACACATTGCATATTGACGCTATCGGCCTGAAATGGGTGTGATTGGATACTTTTGGTTTGTTTTGAGTTCCTTAGCGAGATGCGGGTTACTCTGCTTTAGGTGATAGGGCTTTCTGACACACATAACACGAGTCACAGGCGCGCCCAGTATACGCGTACATTATCATTGGAATTTTTGCCTAAGAGCTCTTCCTACAGATTACGCGTCATCTACTTTCCATCAACAGGAAACTTTAGCCGGGGGAACTGAAAACGGGCCTCTGAGGCTGTACAGCGGCCGTGTATGGATTACCTAAGCTCAGGGAAGAATCAGGGAAAGCTCAGGACAAATCGGCCACAGCTCACCCTAGCTCACCCCAGCTCAGGTCCACGAACAAAAAAGGAAATTTTATGAGCCCAGATTCGTCTCAGAAAACCAGGCTGTTTCAGAGAAGGCGAAGCAGCGCGACCGGGATATCCTCGAAACCGAATTCGGCGAACGCTTTGAAGAAGGGCGGCGGATACAGGAGAGCCACGGCCGAGAGTGCCAGCCCCGAGCCCGAAATGTCCTCAAGTATCGAAGACTCCGAGGAAGAGCACCTGGAGAGTCCTCCCCCCGAAAGTCAAGCAGACCACAGGACTTCGTTCTGCCGCGACTCAACCCGTGTCGAAGACGAGCGCATCGTCGAAAATGAGCTCGTCTGCGATGATGGAGAGTTCGTCGAGCAAGTCCATCAAGACGAGAAGCTCTTCGGCTGGGGCAGCGGCCTCGGGCAAGCATGATGAGATGGAGGGCAAAGATTCTGGCAACGTGTAAGTTGATGATCTTTCAGTCTGATAATAGATTTCCCTGATTGATACTGATGACACATTTTCCATCAGCATTCGGGGTCTGAAAGCGGCGATAACAAACCCCAATGTGTCGGAAAAGGCCAAAGATAAGGACCGGAAGAAGCTTCGCGGTCTGGGAGAGATGGCGGACTGAATGGAGGCCGTTACCTTGGGTACAAGGGCGTCGAATGGCTGTTGTCCAGGAGCAGGAGTAAGGTCTACTCCTGGAAACTCTGCCCGTGGATGCCTATCTTTGTGTAAAGGGAAAGAGAATTGATGTGAAGCACAGTGCTCTGGAGAGGGAAACACATCGGCAAGACGTCGTAACACCAAGGTCGCAATGAGTCCCCCGCGGCGGGGGTGAAATTCTCGACACAACACACCGTCTTACTCCAAGCTAAACTCGACCGCCCTCTCACCCTCAAACCATCCCTTCTCATGAACCTGCGCAACCCCAACCCTTTTATACCTCGGCCCCTTCCCACTAACACCCCCCCCGTCGTCCCCCAGTCTCGTACACGCCAAAGCCAAGTATTGTGGCGTCGCCACCCTCTTTCGCCCCATGAACTGCCTCGTAACGACATAGATCAGCTCCACCTCCTCCGGCGCCTCCTCGCCTTCGCCAAAAACCACATCAAACGTCACCCACCCGGTCCCCGGCGCCTCGTCCGGTACCAACGGCTCTCCCGTCCTCTCCTGCAGACCTACCCTCGTCAGTCCGTGAGAGGGAGGCAGGCTCAGCTCCTGGGCGCGTTGGGGGTACCGCTTGGCGAAGAATTCGAGCAGCCACTTCGTCTGGTATGCCTCGTGTCCTCCCTGCGCCGTCGGATCATCGAAGGCGACCGGTCGCGGGTACCAGTCGTGGTCAGGGTGGCATGCCGCGCCGAGGTGGTAGTATGCCGTGCGCGGGTACGGGCCCATGACGAGGCTGGTCCTCTCGAAGGGATGCGGCCCGGCCGGGCAGGGGCGGATGCGGCGGACGACGCCGAAGCAGTGGAGGGATGGCGGTGCGAGTTGGGTGATTTGTAGATCGTGGGGGTACTCTATGATACGGCCAGCGTCGACGCCGTCGAGGAGGAACTCGATGCGGCCGTCCAAGGACGCCCATGACCAGGAAGCGGCGCGGCGTTGGGCCGGCGGTGCACCGGGTGTGGTGCTGGGGGACCACAGCAGGGTGATGGCGCTGTCGATGGTGCCGCCGAACCAGTGGCCTAGGTGGTACTCCAGACTCGTCCTCGCCTTGAGCTTGGTGACAACGCCTTCCAGGGCGGGGAGCTTGTCGGAGAGGTAGGTTAGGCTGCAAGTGGAGTAGAATGTCACAATGGCCCGCCATGTTTCCTGGAGATTGTAATCTCTCCCGTAGGATCGATTTGTTCCCCTGTGGACGGCATCCTCCTCCTTGCCACCCGCAGCAGCAACCGCTTGTCCACCCGAGGGGTGCTTGAATTTCACCAGCGAGCCCCGAAGTTTCCGGCCGCGATTGGACCCGTCCAGCAGTGAGTTGGGCATCGTCATTTTTCCTGCCTGGTACGTCTCTTGGCACTCCCAGTAGACTTGGGTGGCCGCGAAGTGGAGTGTTCTTCGGGATAGCAGGCGCTCCTGCAGTACCCAGCCTCTGCGACTCAAGGGACTCGTGTTGACCTCCTCAAAGGTGATGGTGGAGGGGGCCAGGTACATGGATCCCAACAATGGCCTTTCCGGGTCGCATGGGACTCGGACGATGTCTTCGCTCTGCAGGGGCGCGAAGAGGCCAACGTCGCCGTTCACAGCAGCGGTCGCCGCAAAGGTGAGATATGCATGTTCGTATACAGACCCCATCCTCGGAGCTTCCTCGAGCCAGTCCTGCTTATCATCTTGGACGATGCACAACGAGTCGACCCAGAGATAAGGTATGCCGAGCTTCTGAGCCAGATAGATGGCGTCCCGCACCGTCTTGGAGAGCTCGTTGAGTGGAATTCCGCCCTGAAACTGGCCAACGGTGTCCTTTGTGCACATGATGTGAGAATGACCACCCCAGCAATGGCTCAAGGCAGCGTAGCGTCCTCGAAGTCCGTTAGTGATAACCAGGCGCGGCGATTCTCCTGCAGGAACGGCGATGACCCTGGTTGGGAGCACAGGAGTTGCATCTATCTCAGGCTGCGATAGTCCCTCGAAACACGTCGTGTGGCACTCATCGCAATACTGCAGCCAGTGCTGTATCATGCGTACCATTTTGTCGGAGACGGGGTCTGTTAGCTCGGGTCCAGGCATGTGCCTTGACGCAACTCCGTCTTCGGAAACACTCAACGTCAGCGACGGGAGAAGGACTTGGGTGCAGATTGTGCACACACTTACCAGGTTCGAGAGCCAAGGGCGACAATATGGTTTGGAACCCCTTCGTCAGGTCCGATGTTGCATAAACCGTCTCAAAAAACTCCCTTTCTGGGTTCTTAGTCATGGAATAGAGCGTTAGTGATACCCGCTGGTTGGAGCCGGCCAGCTGGCCCAGGATCAGGCGGCACATGCTACAATCGCGACTGCTCTTCGCCGGGTTGTCAAACACGAACTGTAGCGGGACAGTACCGGGCATTGGGACCACCGGTATTGGCCCGACGGTGGTGCCTTGGGGGGAAATCCCGGGGATGAGCCTTGATCTCAAAAGCGATGCCAGGCTGACTTTCCGGCATTGGGGGCAAAGGCTACGGGTCGACGGGGGTGGCACATATGCCACCCGGCGACCCTGGCTTGTTCGCGCACCCAGGTCGGCGATTGATACGCTCGGGATGATCGAGGAACCCATCGACGCGCTGGCATGTAAACTCATGGCTTCCGTATCCACGGAATCCCAGACTTGCGGACTTTTCTGATCCGCCTCTTGTTCTGCCTGTTCGGTCTTGGCTTCTTGCAAGTCCCGGCGGCACTCGAGAATGTTTGCATGGTAGGGTGGCTTCGTCTTTGCAAAGTGGGCGTGCACCTCCTCCAGGTGTGCGATAGCAAGGCTGAACTTTTTGCCCCTGATCTCCATCTTTGCGAGGAGCCACATGCACGAGTATGTGTCGGGATGGCCAACCTCGACGTGGCGCTGGTATTCGGACAAGGTTCTCTGGAGCAGCCTCCCCGCATCCGACCATCTGACAACCTTGGTGGAGAGGAACCGAGCCAGGTTAACAGCCATCGTTAGGGCTAGTGGGCTGTAGCGCCCGGCAGCCTTCCTGGCCGTGTTCACCGCGTTCCAATACTGCTCCTCTGCTTCACCGAGTCGATTGACCTCGGAGAAGGCGATGGCGAGTGCAAGGATGCACGGGACAATCTGCTGGTCCCTTGAAGCAGGAATAACACCCGTCTCCCGGAGGTGCTCCCATCCCGATACCGACACCCAGGCTTGCTCCAAAGCTTTTGCCTTCAACCCAGCCAAGAGAGACTGCTGGCTAAGCTCCGACACAAGCACCAAGCCGTCTTCTACAGAGATGCCAGGGTCCCGTTGAAGAGCTAGCAGTATCTGCTGGAAGTAGGGACTGGTCTTGACGTCAATCTTGAGCTCTCTCAGAATATTCAGTCTCGCATTCTTCAGCAAGCCTGCTTTGCGATGCTCGGAGCCGACAATCCGTTGCATGGCAGGAATTGCCCAGACAAGCTCCTCGTCTCCTTCCGCCGGATTTTGGCTCGAGAGGCAAAAATGGGCGTAGGTATGGGCGGCCATGCAGCTGATCTCATGCTCGGTGCCCAGGTAACGCTTGCACGACTCCAACGTCTCCCGGGCTAGCTTCATGGCAGAGGGAAGCTGGTTTGAAAAGGCGAGTTTGCTTGCCCTCTCTTGATTGGCGTCAAGAATTTCCGGGTGCCCTGGCGGAAGGAGTTTTGTCATCCTTTCCAGGGCGGTATCTGCCATGGAAAGAGCGTCACGAGTGTTTCCCGAGAGCACTAGGAGCCGGGAGATAAGCTGCATGATTCGGGGGACGATAACTTGAAGAACCCTCTCATCAACTTGGGTGGACGGCTGGGATTCCGCCGTGGCGAGAAGAGTGCGAAGGAGTTGAAGGGCTTCGGCACCCTTCCCTTGCTCATGAAGTGCGTACGCGAGCCAATATTTAGCCTGGAGAGTCCGAGGGCTTCGACTTCCCAGCGAAGCCTCAGCGGCGATGGCGGTGGGCCGTATTTGTGTCTCGACATCGGCTCGCTTCTCGAGGGCAAGATGCCATCTCACAGACAAGCAGACAGCGTTGATGCTGACCGGATCGGACCGCGGAAGCCGCTGCGTTGCTGCCTTGTAGAGTCGTGTCACCAAAGGCTCGGCTCGCAGATACTGGCTCGTGAGGACAAGATATCGGACTACCCTGATCAATAGTCGGATGGTCGCCAAGTCATCCGACGGGTTTCCGTCCAGGTGTGCAATCGCTTGAGGCAAGAGTCTCTGGCACTCTGCCCATGTCGTGTATTCTCCGGTCGGGAACGCGGCCATCTGGCGCTGGAATTTTGATAGCCACGAGGTAATGACAGCTCGGTGTTGTGATTCCTGGCGCAAGCTCTGCGAGGAAAATCCAGAACACGACCGGGAATAGTGCGGGGTTGTAACTAATAATAGGAGCTGGAGTCTCCCGAAGCAGGTGACCTCGGCAATGCTCACCCACCCTCCTACGTGATGATCCGGATCAGCCGGGGTGTGACCATCTTAGGAGTCATCGGCGCGAGTACCTAAGGACAGCGCGGAGAAAGAGTTGAAAGCAGTGGTTGTGTGTGCCAGCGATAAAGATGCTTGATTGAGGGAAAAGCTCTCGGCTGCTCTGCCTGCCTAAAATAACGCCTTTCCAGCGGTGGTCACCCTCAATGTCTTTAGTATCTGCGGAGCCAATTCCCTCTCGGCATCACCAGCCTTAGAAACAATCACGTCCCTCTCCTGTGCCGAATCCACGCCCGCCTTGACAAACGCATCAGCAACGGTCGCCAAAGCCTCCACAAAAGCGGCATGTGTTGCAAACGGGGCTCGATCCCATACTATATCGAGAAATGTCGGTCCATCCGTCCCTGGCGATGACGGGATCCCTGCCACCGGCACGCCCTACGTGGGCAAATTATCGTTGCGCTTTCGGTTGGCAGAGAGACAACCCCCAGTAGTTGGAACTCCCGCAGCCGCCGCCGCCAGAGGGGGGGGAGCCAGCAAGTTGGAGGAGGAGGGGCCCGTACATGATGGCTTGCGTGTCGGGTCTATCCAGGGCGCGCTCAATGCGGATACGAAACGGCATGTGCAGCTGGATAGTGGTAGTGGTGTCGCTGCTAGATTTTGGGTGGTTGATGGTTAGGTATGTCCCAGGCTTGGCCGACGCGCTGAGGTCAGGTCGGGCCTCGCCGTTGATGCTCACTTAGAAGGCGACGGGGCGAAGCCAGGCCGGTATCCTCAGTTTGATGTCGAAGTTTCCGCTTCCGCTTCCGCCGCTGACGGTCAACTTGACACTGCCGTCACCCCTGGGGGTCATTGTTTCTTGCGTCAGTACAATGCCCCGCTCGGCCCACGTCAGCGTGGACGGGACATACAAGTTGACCCAGAGCGTCGAGCCGTCGGCGGAGCGCAGGTACACTGTTTCCTGATACTTGGTATGGCTCTCCATGCCCGTCCCGCCACAACAAGTACCCGTGTTTCCATACTCGCGTTGCGCCCCAGGAGTATGCGGCTGGAAGTAGGTCAGCTGCGGGTCGCTCGTGGTGCTCGTGTTGGCCCGCGATCCGGCGATCATGTTGTACAGGCCGCGTTCGTAGTCGTCCATGTAACTCGGGTTGTGTTCGTGGAGGAACAAGTTGCGCGCGCCAGCTTCCGCAAAGTTGTACGTAGCGCAAGTCTCGGCGCTATTTTGGGCCATGGCGTTGGCGATGTTGCCCCGGTTCTGGAATAGCTCGGGGTTGTCGGTGTGTCCGGCCGGGCTAGTTCCCGCCGGTGCCTCCGCTAGCAAACAGCCGATGCGGCACCACCCAGCCGTAAAAGTGCTTCCTGAACCGGTTTTGAAAGGAAACACCAAAAGAAAGCATTCACTTTGTCCGGGGATCTGCGCTTGCGTATGATGCTTTTCAATATGTGCCCCCGACGCAGTCGCTGGAGATCCTCGAGCCTTATTTCGCCACAGCGCTTCATGGTCTTGCCGGCACGAAAAGCGATCAAGTCCTTGGAAGGTTTTATCACAGTCATGAACAACACTTGGCCGCCAAAAGGATAACCGGATCTTTATGGAGCAAAAAGGCTTGGGAAACATTCATCGCAGGGATTGGCCAAGAACACATCCAAAACGCGCTCTACGCGACCGAGTCCTATGGATGGTACCTCGGAAAATTTCTGCGCGACGAACCTCTGTCTATCCACGCCGTGTATAACTAGCGCAAGCTTCGGCAATTTCATCATCTGCTGGCAACTCTGCTGTGGGTTGACGGTCTTCGGGACGAGGCTTACAGCGTTTTGGCCCATTACATCCTCTTTGTGAGCGATTTCAAGGTCATGCAGCCCGCTGAGGATCCCCTGGACCCGGACGATACGGCGCGATTACCTTCCCACTGATACTGCATGGCTGAGGACCTCCAACTTTGATTATCCTGCTTGGTTGGGAAGTCAGCAACTCCTCGACAGAGGACGGGGGATATCCCGATGACAGCCATGTTGAGTTTTCAGCACTTCTGGCATCGGGCTACCTGGCACCCTTGAGGATGCATTTCGAGTGGGTCAGATCACGGAGCAATGAGAAACTGGGCGAGTTTTACGAGATGCCCGATTTCGAGTGGGACAATACGAAGGTGCTCGCCGTCCTTGCCGAGCTGCTCTACATGAACGAGGAGGTATTGGTCGACAGTGCGGTGCTCGAAGCAGTCGGTGATAAGGATGCCTGGAACCATCTGAAAGGTCTTCCCGGAAAGAGGTCTTCGAGTCGCTTGCGGAATTCAGCTGCGTGATGCCATACCAAATCTTTCTTATGGCGACAAGAGACCCCTACCACCCTTTGGCCGACTGGGCTTCTTATTTTTGACGGGCTGTTTCAAAGCATGTACACTGACGACGTCGATATGTGTAACATGCTGGCGGCAAAGGCGAGCGATGACACGAAGAAAGCGGTGGGACTACAATTCACCGGTGGGGGCAGAGGAGATTGCGAAAGCGCTTAAGTTGGGAAAGGGCAAGGGATGCTCTACGTGATCGACATGATATCTGTGCGGCAGAGCGCATCGCTTATAGCTGGGGTGCTAAAGAGGGACGGAGCAGCGGGGCTATTAGCAAGGTTGCCACATTACAAGTGGCCAATAGTTCATCGACAAAGATAACAAAACAGAGGTCTGTGATGTAATACCCCCTTTAGATAGGTAGCTAAGAGGATGCTCTGTCCAGCCAAGCTTAGCCTAAGCTGAGACCACAGCACAATACCACCAAACTCTCGACCTATCGGATGCTCCAAGCTCTTAGCCAGTAAGAAACCTGGCAGGCTGGATGTTGGCTTTCGCGCGGCTCTTATATACCTTCCTCCTCTGGCTGGCGGTAGCGGAAGGGAATGGTATCCCCATTAAGAAGTGATCGTGAGAGTAACCCGCGACTCGGGCCTCTGACTCGGCAAGACGCCGGGCCTTGCGAGCATCAGAGCTCTGGGTTCTGGACGCGGAAGGTGTTAGTTTCCGTGCGCCCCGGGAAGTAAAGTACAGTGCCACTCACCTCCTTCGATCCTCGCTACCGTCGGCAGGAGCCGCTGCGTCTCCGGGATGCGAAGAGGATGATTCATTGGTGTGACTGCTCATGGTAATGCCGGTAAATATTAAGAGCGGGAGTGGGAGCGGGAGCGGAAGCGGAAAAGCGGCACAGATAGCCTTTGGATGACAAGACGTTAGAGGAGCGGAACGCCAAACTTGCGCTGATACACTCGCTACTTCAATGATGGTCCTGTGGAGGAAGACAGTCAAAAGTAGACGAGGTTAGGGCATGGAACTATTTCTATAACATCTTTGTCTTCGCAAGTGACCGAAAAGCCGAAGCTAGAGGTGCCTCCGTCACCGTCTTCCCGCGAAGTGCCCCGGCCTTCGCGGCAGTTGAGAAAGGTAACATTGGCGGCCTAAAAAATCCGGTTGGTTAGAAACAGCAGCTCGTAGAAACGTTAGCGCACTTTTGGGCTAGCCACGGCGATGGTTCGTTCTAACCAAGGTTAGTAATGTATGCCAGAACTCCATCCGCCTAGTGTCTTGTCCCAAATGCGAGGAGAAAGTGCCATGACGTCGGCGGACAGCTCCAATGGCCGACAGCTGAGAGTGTCGTCGTTCTAGGGCATCTGCCGTTTGCACCTTATCTCGGTCCACTTGGCTGGGCGCTACGACTCCGATTACTTCCATTTTCGGTGTGCCTTAAAGAAGGGTGCCTAGGGCCTACCTATATGCGGGGTAGAACACCCCCGAGGCGAAAGGCGCGCCCCGTAAGGCAAAGCCCATCATGCTCTCCCGCCTCTCCATCACAAAGCGTAAGGCACCTCTCAAGATGGAAACGCCCGATACCGAGCCCAAGCTGCCCGGACAACTTTGCCCCGAACACAGGCGGTCGGTGCACGCAGATGGACAGTGCGTCCACAGAGCAAGAGCACTTCTTTTTAGGCCTACGGCGGCGAGAAGCATGCTTGGAAACGTTGATCTGGAGAAGAATATGTGGGCAGAGCCCGAGCGAGCGAGCGAGTACAAGGAAAAAATTAAAGGCTAGGTAGGTGTATGGTTTACCTGTTAGGTCGACTACCTAAGACTCTTCTATTCACTTCCACGTATTTTAACTATTGCTATAACCATTAAAGCGCGTATCCATCTTCACTCTCTAAACTTGATGAATCGATGAGGCGGAACAGTGCCCGTCGGGAAGTCAGAGGGAGGAACCTTGTGAGTGCGTGTTGCTCACACTTGACTCTCCCACATCCACCTCCAGGCCTATGCGGGGTGCCGCTCCTCCCTATTCGCTGGCAGGAAAGTGCCCTGCATCCCTCGTTGCCTTCTGTTCACCGAAACGGAAAGTGCCTAGATGGGTCGCGGACAGCTTCGCAGCCCCCCGCACCTGCACATGCCAAAAAGTAAAAAAGTGCGCGAAAGCGCTTAAAGGTGCGCTGCACTATTTAGGATGCGACCGTTCCACTCCACTGCTTGCCACGGGTCGTGCGGGTTGACGAGTTGAGCTTCCCGACTACTTGTTTTGCGCTCTGCCACCACAGTCCAGCACTTCGACCTGAAAATGGCTGCCCCTCCACAGCCCGTTGGCCAGCGCTCTGGAAAGCGCCCACGGACAGACACTTCCGATTTCTCGAGCCTCGCAATCACAGCAAACGTCCCTAAATCCTTCAATGCGACTACATCTGGCCCTTCAAATGGCGTTGCCCCAACGATAGCCCCAGACTGGAACACCCTTGCAGCGCTAGATACTGCCGGCAATTGGAACATTGACCTCAGCGTGGAGGAAGACTGGGATCCTTCTAACTTCTCTTTCACCTTTACCAACTCGAGTCGAGATAGCTCTGCCTTCCTCAACCGAGCCACTGTCGACCCAAACGACCTCTATGCCAACCCACCTCCACGCCCGGGCGACACGGGACCTGCCAGCAATCAAGGTGGTGGCGCTTGGGACATGGATGGGCATTCGGTAGTTCGCCATGACCGGGGTGATTCTTTTGGGTCATCATCATCCAGGTCTCCTCCCCAATTCCCCATTATTGCCTTGATTATTTAGCTGATATGTTTCTAGTCAACCACCCCGGCCCGCCAACGCAGAGTCCGACGCCTCCTCTCCGCCAACAAAGACATCAAGATGCGGCCCTACCGAACAAGAGTGGACCGAACGTCAACCACTCATTCAGTATTTGTATAGCCCGGATGGTGCTAACCTGAAGTTGGCACAATTGATGACGGCCATGGAGATTATTGGTTTCTTAAAGTCGTATGCCAACCACCACTGCTACCACGTCTTTTCAAACAGGCCAACTAACTAGCTTCACACATTAGGGCGTCGGCGGACATGTACAAGAAGCGCTTCGTCAAGTGGGGAATCTTCAAGAACGATTGCCCAGCGAAGAGGCGCCAGGCCGCTCAATCCCAAAAGAGCAAAACCCCTCCTCCCATGGCAGAAAACCAACTCACGCTGAAAATCATGTTTGAGCATATCCGATCTCTTTGCGTCAAGAGCATCCAAGAAAAGAGATGGGCTTTGGAAAATGACCTCTGCGTGGTCGACGACGACTGGGAGGGCGCCTATGGCGACGCAGCCGCGCTCATCAAGAAGCTGGCCAAAGACCCTAGCCTGCCCGATGGATGGGAGGCAATCCGGAATGGGATCGAGCCGATGGTTCAGCATCTCAACTTCTTCTCCCTACCCACCACCCTTATCATTGCCTTCAAAATGTGCAAGGAGCTGAAAGAGCCGCTGGCTGGCAACAGGGTCGGGGAGTTTCTTCGCGGGTGCCTCCAAATCGCACAGTTAGAGTCGGGTCGGTCGACCCGGCACGGGAATTTCGTCAAGGTCCTCGAGGGCTTGTGCAAGATATCAGAGGGCGGCACGAAGAAGCTGAAGGAAACGCTGGAGCTAACCATCCCGTTCTGCGTCCATGTCTCCAACGACTACGCTGGTTCCCGAAGCGCCACCGCCCTGTCTTTGCTGACATTTTATCATGCCCAGCTCCAGATGGAGCCTGGCGGGATGGACCTCACGCTCCAAGGGCTGCAGCTCCTCCTCAGGAGGGCCGAAAAGGACAAGGGGAAAGAGCACAGGGACACCATTGAAATCCTAGGACTTGTCATCATGGCCCTTCAGATCACCGGTGACGAGGAGCAACTGCGATGGAACTGCGGCATGATGCGTCGCCGTGCTGATCGCGGATTGAAGGAAAGCGGCGGAGATCCTCAAAGAACTACTTACTATCTCAATTGTCTCCTCGACGCCCTTCATCTCGAGATACGACTCCTCAGCAAGAGGGGAACGAGAGATTCGGCCGAGCGGATCAGGGACCTTGAGGAGGATTACAAGAAGTTCGAGGAGGAATACCAAAAGGAGAAGGACGGTTACAGCCAGATTCTCGACGTTGAGGTGGAGGAGGTGATGAAATTGATGGAGAACTCTTCGCTTGGAGGTTAACCACTTGCAGGATATTCACTGGAGAAGTTGTCAATAGAATAGCGCATTGCGTATCCTGATTGTCGGAGACAAGTAGGCATGTCAGGAAGCCAACGATCCGGGTGCTTCAGCGGGGTGGCCCTCCGCCCCCCCCCACTTCTGCCTCGGCGAGCGAGGGAGGGAGCCAGCGAACAAACACCCAACCTTGTATCTAATCACTTGAATAAGAGCGAAATTCCCACCGGAGTCGAACTAAAAATTGAGGTTGCTTCTCGCCTTCGTCGTTCTTTCCCCCCCGGTTATTTCCACGCTTCCCGCACCGTCTCCTTTGCAGCCATAAACCCACCTTTTCGTACACACGCCTCTCCAGAACCCGTAATAGGATCCGACTTCTCACCCTCTTGCCCACTCATTTGCTAGGAAGCCGGAGGGAGAAGCCGACGATGAAGCCGGGCCCATCATGGAGTGCCGGGTTGAGACATTCTCCCTAGACGACTACTTCCCTTCCTACAAGACTTGGCTAGACAGCCGTGGCCGTGACTGCAATGCAAAGCTGCGCTCGAAGCAGTGGCATGCATGCGTGAGCCGCTGGGCGGGGCGAGGATGCGAGGGACGAGGACCAGAGGAAGTCATTGGCGAAGACTGCTGGCAACCGGTTCCGGTGGGGCGACTACTGGGCCGTCTGGGTCGATGCACCCAAAACACAAACGATGCTACTGAACGGCGCGCCTTTTCGAATTATCGAGAATTATGCACGCGGCCCTTCGCTGACTCGTGCAGGGGCGACACCTGTCGAGGACTGGGATAAATTGTAAGTTAACGTAATTTGCATCAACCAATGCGACCTGGCAGAGCGGGAGCACCAAGTCACCAGAATCGTACCCTGACGCCCGTGGTGCCGAGGTCTGGTTGGGGTTGCCCGCGGTGCAATATTAGGACGACACTCTACCATCAGGGCCTCTACCGCTCGCACGACGCCGAGGGTCCGGAAGACATCCTCCTGTCCGGATCCGGTAAGGCCGGCGCCATCATGTACAGCGTCGCTCGGCTCTCCTTCGAGCCCGTACTGGGAGGGGGTTTAAATAGTGCAAAAACTGGCCCTCGCCTCCTCCTAGTCCCTTTTCTTCTACGGCGACCCCTGCTTAACCGTGTACGAGATGTACGAGCTGCTCAGATTCGCTAGACAACATGGCAACTAGGACGCAGACTTTGACAGTAACCACTAGAGTAGAGTATAAGCAGTAAGTATAAGCAGCGGCTAATTACTCTACTTCCGCCAAGTGCCATATCTACCACTGCTCCCATGTACGAGGCCTAACTCCAGGACGGAAGGGGTTTCTTCGGAATAATCTCAAGACTCGGTGCTGGCATCCAGAGGATGGCCCAGCCAAACATCGTTCGGGGGCAGTCCGCACCACGACTCTGTGAGCACTCCTTTTGCATCGTTATAGAGCCCTTAAATTCCGGCAAAAGCGTTAAGAACGTCGGACTCGAACGGGATATGTCTTGACGCGAAAGCTTTGACGTGTTCGGAATTCCGCCTTAACGGCATCGCCGACCTTGCGCGACCGAGGGCGTGCGATTCTTGTCGAGGGATGATGTGCTCGCTCTCAGCGGCAACATCTTCGCGCTAGAGGGATTCATGGTAGTGGAAGTAGGCGTAACTATTGAGAAAGATGACGCAGCGTGCCGACAGACATCCTTCTTGGTACCTATTTCACGATGGTTAACGTTGACTCGTCGGCCGGAGGAGCTCGGTCTAAAAACATGTCGTACGTCCAGGCTCTCTTCACGTAGGGGCTCCTTTTCAGGTCCTCTTCGACGTCCGGCAGCACTCCAAGAGTCATGGCGCCGGCTCTTACGACGTTTTCAATCCACTTCAAGATGTCTTTGCCCCCCCATCCAGATAGGCCGGCGTTGGCATGACCGCCGGAGACAGCGACAATCGTCAGAACGGCCTTGCCATAGATTCCTCCCATGAGGGGGATCATAAATTCTTTCATGGGTTGATCGTCTTGGACAATGCAAAGGGCATCGGCCCAGAGAAATCGAAGCCCGAGCTGTTCTGTGACTTTCATGGTACCCGTGAGGCGAGAGTGACCGAAACATGATGGGATTTTGCTGTTAGCCCCTAAGGGATACTTCAATCCCCCTCCTCAGTAAAAGATCTCAAACGGTGACCAACTCCAGGCACACATAACTTCGATCTAGAATAAGCGCCTACCGGACGCACCAAGTACATCTTCCCACGCTAATGGACGTAATGGTGGCTGTCAAGCTTGGTCGTGTGCTCTTCCATCAACTGCCTCGCGAACTCGACAACAGTCCGGTGCTTCTGCGTTGCAGCAGGCTTACCCGCCACTTCTTCTTCGGCCGCGTCCTGCGCGTCAGCTTCGGCATCGGCTTCGGCGTCAACTTCAGCAGCAGCCTGCACGCCGGCCTCACCGTCAGCCAGCGTAGCCGTCTGTGCGTCGTGGTGGAAGAGAGCGGCAACGCTACCCGGGCCGATAGCCTTCCGATAGACGGCATAGCTGGTGGCGAATTTCCGGCTTGACCCGACCTGGATGTCATCTAAAAGAGCAAGTGCAAAGGTCTGGCAGTTGTTGCTGATGAGGTTGTAGGCGGGCCGCTTTGTGCGCATGTTGTAGATGACCATTTCGCCTCAGCGGGAGTGTGATGGTTAGCCTCTTGGGATACAAGACCAAATGGAGCAAGATGAAGGGGGGGGGGGGAGACGCCACGGACT